>CM042840.1:128886023-130086023 GCA_023653725.1 Bungarus multicinctus | reverse complement strand
AAGTCAAGGACTACCTGTATTCTATTGCCTTGTTTTATTTCAAGAACTGTTGATTAATCTGAGTCCTTCTATGGATAGATTCAGTATCCATGTGATATTTGTCATACAATTGGTAGGCTAGGTGACATATTGTACAGTGGGACACAACCTGTACACTTTTAGAGGGTAACTTCAGCTCAGGTGATATCCACAGGTTAACTTTGCAATAATAAAAGATGTGTCATTAAGTTCATAGTGTAGGGGGACTACAGGAAGCATTGCCCACAATAGTTGAAACATCTAGTTGATATAAAGACTAAAAAGTGGGTCTTCTTTTAGCCTGATGACATTAGTTGTATGAGTTATTGGCCTGGAATTGTTTGTTTCTGAATGTTGTTTTATTTAAGTCAGAAAGGTTAGAAACATGCTATTTAATATCACAATCTCAAAATGCTGTAATAACAATCTGTAAATATAATTTACAAATATATTAACCTATTTTTATTTCCTTCATGGGCAGGCATCCCCTCTCTCTTTGTGTAATGATAATTGCTCTTTGGGTTATCGAAAGACCTCAAGAGAAGGAAAACCATTTTGCTGCTATGATTGTATCCTATGTCCACAGGGAGAGATCACAAATCAGACAGGCAAGAGAAATGGTGAAAGATATTGGATGTCCTCCATCACTTATCACGCTCAATTTCCTAACCATGTATACTTTTTCACAATGATTTAGTATCAGGTGAATGTGAAAATAGCAATGAAGAGAATATTGAATACATCCTGTATTAAAGCATTTCCTATCTTTAGTTCAATTCAATATGAATGGTTTATCTTTTTCATTGTAGGATCATAAATACCTTTGAGATATTTATGCTTTTTAAAAAAAGTATTATAAAAATAAATAAAATGATTCTTGGTTAATTATTTTCATCCATACTTGGGTGGATTATGAATGAAATCCTCATGAAGTAGTATATTGTTATAAGGTTAGTCACACAGTCAGCTGACATTCAGACTGGAATTGATATTTTGTTCATCTATCACAAACTTCCCAAGGACTTTGTATAGGCAGATATGGATGCTTGAGGGTGTTACAGATATTGTCACCAGATATTGTTTCCAAATAGCAAGGTAGCTATTTAGGTAATGTTCCAAGGGCTCCAATTACAATTGGGATAACACACAATTTCTTTTTCCAAAGTTCTTCAACTTTAATTTATAAGTCCCAGTACTTTGTGATTTTTTTCTTGCTGCTTGTCTTCAATTCATGCATCACCAGGTATTGCAACATCAATGAACCAAATCTTTTTCTTTTCAATTATTGTTACGTCAGGTATGTTGTGGGCCAAGTACCTGTCAGTCTGAATTCTGAAGTCCCACAAGATCTTGACTTTTTCATTCTCCAGAATCTTCTCAGCCTGATGTTCCCAGTAGTTGTTACTATACTGAAATCCAAACTTTTGGCACAGTTTCCAATGAAGAATTACTATTACTACTACTGTTGTTGTTATTGTTATTGCTATTATTATTATTACTGTTATTATTATTATTACTGCTGTTGTTGTTATGATTACATTTGTTCACCACTCAACATTCTGTTTCTCAAAGATGAATTTGTTTAAGTATATATTTATAACATATGTTATGGTGGCCTATCAACCATTTCTTTACTTTCAACTTATATTTGCTTTTGCAGATATGGACCAATGCTTCCGGTGTCCAGAAGATCAATATCCAAACAATAAACATAATTTCTGCCATCTCAAATACATAACTTACCTCTCTTATGAAGAAACCTTAGGAAGCAGCTTGATGACAGTGGCCATTATTCTTTCTTTTACCACAATTTCTATACTGGGAGTATTCCTGAAGTACCACAACACTCCTATCATTAAGGCCAACAACCGCAGCCTCTCCTACACCCTTCTCCTCTCCCTCCTCCTCTCCTTCCATTGTCCTCTGCTTTTCATTGGCAGACCCATGGTGGTGACCTGTCTCCTTCGACAGACTACTTTTGGGATCATCTTCTCAGTGGCTGTTTCCTGCATACTCGCCAAAACTATCACTGTGATTCTTGCTTTCATGGCCACCAAGCCAGGATCAAAGATGAGGACATGGGTTGGAAAAAGACTGGCCCTTTCCATTGTTCTCTCCTGCTCCTTTATGCAAACTCTTCTTTGTATTGTGTGGCTGGCAACTTCACCCCCTTTCCCAGATTTTGATATGCACTCCTTTGTTTCTGAAATTGTTGTGGAATGCAATGAAGGATCAGTTGTCATGTTTTATAGTGTCTTGTCTTTTATGGGCTTCCTGGCTATGGTCAGTTTTATTGCAGCTTTCTTATCTAGGAAGCTACCAGATGCTTTCCAGGAAACCAAATCCATCTCATTCAGCATGCTTGTTTTTTGCAGTGTGTGGTTGTCCTTCGTCCCTGCCTATGTGAGCACCAAAGGCAAATACACAGTGGCTGTGGAGATCTTTTCCCTCTTGGCCTCTAGTGCTGGGCTTCTGGCTTGTATCTTTTTCCCCAAATGTTACATCATCATTTTGAGGCCTGATCTGAATAAAAGGCAGCATCTAATAAAGAGAATTGTTTAAGCAATCCTATTTTATGTCTTTCTCCAACATAGGACTGGTATTTTGAGGTGAATCTTATGAGGCGTTAATTTTGAGAGATACTTTAAAGTTCAGATAATAAATGTCATGGTGGTTGTAGAAAATCCCATACATCAGACAAAGATGAAAAAATATGCATTGGAATTTATCATGATTCCTTATTTATATAATGTTTAGAATGAGAGAAACTGGAAGCTGCATTTTCACACTTAAGCATGTTTGGTGCTCAGTTTAATAAATTTGGAGAGGTTTTTTTTAGTTTACTTAACCTAAAATCTTAATTATGTTGTCTTAAAAGTATTTTATACAATGTTTTTTAAAATTATTCAGAATTGAATTAAAATATATAGACATTTTCTAAAAATAGAAAAAAGAAAGTAAAGTAGTTAGACTACTAAATACTGAATATAATAAAATGAAAATAATAAAATAGCTGTATACAAATTAATTGACTACAATAAAGATACAATACTTTTTGAATAAAACAATATAATACTAATATATTGAGTTATACTGTATTCACAATATGCTAACATTATATACTTTTTAGAGGTTAATATTGAATAGCTAGTTAGGCATCCAGATAGCCAGGCACCAGGCAGTCAGCTAGATAGCTAGACTAATAGCTAGATAGCTATATAACTTGATAGCTAGAAATCTGGATAGCTGACAGATGGATGATAGATAGATCATAGATTACAGATAGATAGATAGATAGATAGATAGATAGATAGATAGATAGATAGATAGATAGATAGATAGATAGATAGATAGATAGATAGATAGATAGATAGATTTCAGTGACAAATTATATGTAACATGAAACAAAGAAATATAGAACAGCATAGAAGGCATATAAAAGTTTGGTTATTTGTGAGGTTCTTCATTAAGAACAATAATTTTCTGCCTAAAATTATTGCTGAAATAGTGATTCTCCTGGAAATATTAGGGGACTAGACTAATAGTATAAAGCAAATAAAATCCTGCACAGAACTTATGAAATATTTATTAGGGCTGGATGCAAACTTTGAGACGTATGTGTGCACCTTCGAGATGGATTGGGGTTTAAAAAGCATTATGGTAGCAGATGTGTTTTTGCTTCCTTTAGTATGAAAAAGATCCAGCATATACTTAGTGTTCTTGTTTGCCATTTCAGAAAAGATCTGACTGGTTCATTCCAGATTCAAGAGGAATGAAATACTATTACAGGATATTTAAAGGGGAAAAAATGTTCTATGTTATTATTGTTTTGTAATAATGGCGATGACATTTGAGACATCTAAGTGCTTTTGGGAAAAAATCATATGGATTTTGGAATAACTTACTATGAGCCTCCTTTTCTTATAGAAATTTCCCAGACTTCTTCTGAAGCCTCCAGAAAACATGGCCATATGGTCAGCATCAAGAAAGCAGGTTCATTCTTATCAGTAGGGAGCTGACATTTGTGTTTATTTCAGAGGTTGGTTCAAGTTTATGTGTAGCTTGAAAAAAAACTGCTCATGTTTCACTACAATCCAAAAATATAAATAAGGTTTCCAAAGGAAGTTACATCTATGATAAACATCCTGGAGTCCGCTACATCATGCCTGACTTTAAAATCACTTTGCTTCTACATATTTTCTTTCAGAATATCATTCTGTGGTTACACAGAAATGGTTTTTGTGTAAAAAATTAAGAGTGCCATTGTTAAGATTCCCTTGCTATGTATTTTGTTCTCATACTTCGGTAAAGTTAAATGGAACTTTGGTAAAGGTAAATGGAACTTTGGTAAAGTTAAATGGATGCCTCCAATGTCATTGCCAGAAAAACAATAATAATATAGAACATATTTTTTTCTTTTAAATATCTTGGAGTATTATTCCACCCCTCTGGAATCTGGAATGAACCATTCTGAAGGAGTGTGGCTCCAACAGATCCCAGGAATGGTGTCATAGCTCTCTATCCAGAAAAGTGCAGTGCTAGCGGTGGCTCAGTGGCTAAGATGTTGAGCTTGTTGATCAGAAAGGTGGACAGTTTGGTGGTTCGAATTCCTAGCACTGCGTAATGGAGTGAGCTCCCGTTACTTGTCCCAGCTTCTGCCAACCTAGCAGTTTGAAAAATGCAAGTAGAAAAATAGAGACCACTTTGGTGGGAAGGTAACAGTGTTCCGTGTACCTTCGGCATTTAGCCATGCTGGCCACATGACCATGGAGATGTCTTCAGACAGTGTTGGCTCTTTGGCTTTGTAATGGAGATGAGCACTGCCCCCTAGAGCTGGAAACAACTAGCATGTATGTGTGAGGGAAACCTTTATCTTTACCTTTTGGGGATATCTAAGATACTGTGCAGAATTCTCAAACTCCCATGTCTCTGGTAGATGACCTGAGATTGAGGAAGACACATGTTACCCATAAAAGTGAGAATGAAAGGTTAATTCTACAATTTGACTTTTGTGACTAAATGAAAGTAGATTGTATCTGGAGAAGTCAACCAACATCAATACAAATATGCTTCTTTTCAAGATTTTAGCCTCAGCAGGCCAGCAAATATGAACACTCTGTAGATCACTGTCCTGTCTCTTTTGCTTCTGCTGAAGAAAAGTGGTCCCAGATCCCCTTGCCTTTTTTACACTGCTACCATTGAGTCTGTAATTGCAATGTTACAGACCAATTCTAGAAGGTCTAAATACATGACATTTATACATCCAGGTTTAATTCAGTAAATATCTCCATTTCTTTAATTACAGGTTGCATCATTTCTAGCACATTCAGAAAAATTTCAAGGCATTCTGGGAATCTGTATAAAACTTATTCAATCTAGAGTACTCAAAATAGGAGCCAACTTGAATTTCTAGGTTACTATTTTATTTTATATCATATGAACATGCAGAACTTAATACAAATATCATAAAAAGCATTCATGTGTTGTGATCACATTTTTCTCTTGGCATTCTTTGGTATAGGTCATTATAAAACATGGCTTAATTGCACCATGGGAATAAGCTGAAGAAAACTCAGATAAACCTCTTTCTTTCCTTGCTGTTTTGAATAATAAAGAACTCCAGTGAGGAAAAATCATTTGTCATGCCCTAATAATCTTGATTGACCTCTCCTTTCAATTTGGCAACTCTCTGTAACATGAAAATAATATGGACATGACCAGTTTAGTACTTTAAATCTAAAGGATGCTTCAAACATTCCTTTTGGTTTTAGACATTATGCATACAGAGGAGTTCTAGCTAAATAGCCATGGGAGAAATGAATAGATTTTTTACAGGAAAATTTTCATATTTTACAGTTGGGATGCTGGTATTAGGCATGCTTCCTAAGTGGTTTTGCAAAATGTATTTTTTAAAATGCCATAGCAATGCTCCATGTCCATTTCTTCATAAATATCATAAACCAGGGGACATCGTTGGTGGTATAATTTCTCAGAGCCTTGTAGGTTCAGAGAAGATCTCATTCAGAAGGCACCCTTTTGAAGAGTTTTTTGGTGAATTTGTGTAAGGAATTGCTTGCTTTAGACCTATATTGTATCTCTCTTCTGATAAAAGTCAGAAATGACAAGAGTAAAATTGGTTATTGGTTTATGGGAGAAAAGGGGGGGGGGGGGCTAGCATTTTCTGCTAGCTAATAATTCTTTCTTTTTCATTTCAGGAATCAAGAGGAGGAGGAGGAGGAGAAGTATTACTATTTAAATAATAGTTAGAAATTAAAAGTATCTCAAAGAGTGAGGAATCCAACTTTCCAAGGAATAGATGATATAAATTAGATAGTTGATTATAGATAGATAGATAGATAGATAGATAGATAGATAGATAGATAGATAGATAGATAGATAGATAGATAGATAGACAGACAGACATAGATATAGATATACATATAAATATAGATGATGGAGAGGGAGATAATATTTGTGGTCAGTAACCAGAAAACAAAACTTATATAAAATGTTTGCAGCAAAAATGTTTCTATGAGAAATTTCCAACTCAGCAATTTTTTTTCAAAGTTAACCATTTCTTATTACGTCTGAAAAAATAAGAAGAATTTTATTTTAGAAAGACCAGAAAGGTTTTTCATATGTACAAACTGTCCCTTGGATCTACAGAAGGTTGCAAACAAAGAACAATAGTCTTTACATTACTACACATTATTTTTAAGGAATGGTGAACATGATCCTTCTATTGTGTTCTATCGAATACTTTATAAATATGTATACATCAAGTGTTGTACAAGTAGGCTGTTTATCATAGGTTATATTCTGGAATTATATTTTTCATATTAATCTGTTAACTTCTAAATCAATATTAGTGTGCATGTGGTGATATTTTCAGTGTGTTATATATGAATTCAGCAACCAAGTTCAGAGTTATTAATATTGCAAGTGAATCTCACAGCAAACCCATGTATTAAACATATTTATGATTTTCCAACTGTGAATTACAGATTAGTAACTCAAAGCTATGAACACATCTTCGCTGTTGTATTTGCTGTCAATGACATTAATGGAAATCCACACATCTTAACCAACACCACCTTGGGCTTTAACATCTATAACAACTATTTTAATCCAAAATTTACATATGTAGCTACAATGGAAATTCTGTCCACACCAGACAGATTCATCCCAAACTATAAATGTGATTTCCAGAACAATCTGGTAGCAGTCATTGGAGGACCTAACTCAAATGATTTTCTTCATGTATCAACTATTTTGAGTCAAAACAAAATTGCACCGGTAATGTTTCCTTTCATGAAAAATGAATAAACTGTCCACAAAACAAGGGCCTCGAGGCTGACCTCTGCCCCCTGCCAACACAAATTGCGAGCGGTCGGAGAGGAAGGAGGAGAACCACCATAACACAGTGCCTCCCACTCCTAACCCCCCCAATCACCACAATAAAATACGTGGTCGACAGTATCAAAAGCTGCTGAGAGATCTAACAGGACCAGGACAGAGGAACAACCCTTGTCCCAAGCCTTCCAGAGATCATCCACCAACGTGACCAATGCCGTCTCGGTGCTGTGTCCAAACCTGAAACCTGATTGGAGAAGGCCTAGATATACTGCTTCATCCAGGTGCTGAGGGAGCGGATGATAATTTGACAATAATGTTGGATCCAGGGATGGTTTTTTGAGGAGGGGCCTCACCACCGCCTCTTTCAAAGCGGTGGGTAAAAGCCCCTCTCTCAAAGAAGTGTTAATCATCCCCTGGAACCAACCTCGTGTCACCTCCCGAGTGGCCAAAAACAGCCAGGAGTGACACGGATCCAATAAACATGTGGTGGCATTAAGCCCACCCAGTATCCTATCCATGTTTTCCAGGGTCACAGGACCTCACCGAAATCTGCCCCTGCCCCCCCTCCCCGCCCAGAGATGCCCAGTCAGAGTCCAGCCCATCCCAGATCTGAGTGATTTTGTCCTGCAGATATCGGGAAAAATCCTCGGCCCATCCTTGCAAGGGATCCTTCCACATCCAAAAGGGAGTGGGTCACCCTAAAAAGGGTGGCCGGGCGATTTTCTGTGGATGCAAGGAGAACCAAGGGGCCAATTGGGATAGGCACTGGGTCAGAGGCCACAAGGGCATGACCCGGTCAAAGGCCTCAGCAGCCACCCTGTCCCAGGTGGCCACTAAGTCCCCAACTGAGTCATTTGTGCGAGTCTTGGGAAACGGCCCAAGCTCCATCAGAAACCTATCTGGGTCCATCAGGTGCTTGGGGCGGAACCATTTTGTCAGTCCCGCCTCCCCGCGACAAAGGGGTGTGGACTGGAAGTCCAGCCTAAGGAGTGAATGATCAGACCATGACAGGGGCTCTATAGAAATATCCCCTATACCTAGATCATCCTGCCACTGATCAGAGACAAAAACCAGATCGAAGATGTGACCCCCAGTGTGTGTAGGGTCCTGAATTAATTGGGTCAGGCCCAAGGCTGTCATGGAAGCCATGAACTCCTGAGCAAACCCCGAGGTCCCACCAGCAGAGGGTAGGTTGAAATCCCCCATGACCATAAGCCTGGGTGTCTGAACCACCAAGCCGTCTATAACCTCAAGGAGCTCAGGCAGGGCTGAAGTCACATAGCAGGGAGCCAGGTATGTGATCAATAGGCCCACCTGAACCCTGGAGCTACACTTCACAAAAAGGGATTCACATCCGGTCGTCTGAGGAACAGTGGATTCCCTAGGATACAGATCTTCCTTAATAACCACCACCATCCCCCCACCCCTCCCCGAGCCCTTGGCTGATGAAAAACCTGAAACCCAGGTGGGCACATCTCCACCAGGGGAACATCCCCCTCTTGGCCCAACCAGGTTTCGGTAATACCCGCCAGATCAGATTGTGAATGAGGGGGGCCTCATTAACTATGGACCTGGCATTACACAACATCAGCCGAAGGCCCAGGGCCCGATGATTCGGACAGCCCGGGGAACAGGAAATCACTAGGGGGTCGGAGCGCGCCACCTCACACAAATAGCAGGGGCGTGCTCCCTGTACCTGATATGGCCTCCTATAACCGCCAAATCTGCCTCTCCTGCTTACCGTGCAAATGGACTGCATCTCCCCCCCCCAGAAATAACCCCCCTTCCTCAATCCGAACCCCCCTGACCCCAAAACCTCCCCGGCGCACTCGACCCCTGGTCTGGCCTCTGTCTCAGGCGGGTTGTCCCCCAACCCCCACCTGGTTACTCTCCCCAACCCCAATAAAGTTTAAATAAAATTGATACAGTTGGGTGCTACCCCCAAAGCGTTTCCTATGGCCGTGCCATATCTCGGGATCCCAGGATCCGTCCTTAAGGTAGGCCATTGGTAGTCCGGAGGGCCATTTCAGGGAAAGGGGGACATTTCCCAAGGCCCGCAAGTCTGTGGATGAATATTTGATCAGCCCAGCCGACCGTGCCTCCAGTGTCTGATGATGGTGATGCAAAAGCCCAGTAGGCTGGGCCCGGTTTAACCGATCATCACAACCCCTCGGCCATGACCTCCGCCAGCCCTGCCGCCAACACTGTTGTCATCGAGGCCGGAACTGAGATCGGGCCTGAGGACACCCGGCCGCCATCTCTGCCACATCAGGCCGCCATCACTATCGCCACTGTCACCAATGAGGCAACCGGGCCACCGTTGCCACCGAGGCCTCCGAGGTCGGGATCACCACCACCAAAGCCGCCGCCATGGCATAACCAGGTGACACCATCATACCCCGGCATCACCGTCACCAATGTGATCATCCTCGAGGCTGCCAAGCTGCTGTCGCCACCGTCGCCAACAGGGCCAGCGAAACCACAGGCACTACCACCGGGATCACCGCCATCACCGAACCAGGAGACGCTGACAGACCAGGCTGCCGCCTCCGCCGTCATCGCCATCACCGCTATTGAGGCTTCCAAGCTGTCGCCGCCACCATCACCACCGAGGGGGCCATCACAGCTGAGGCAGTCGCTGCCGGGGCCATCGTCGCCGGGGCCACCACTGCCAAGGCCATCGCCGCCTACAGGGCCATCAAGGCTGGACCCACAGATGTTTTCTCCACAGGGGGCGGAATACCAGTTGTAGAATTCTCCAACATGGCGCAAACTCAAATAGAAGCAGATATGTTACAGGTTTAGAACAGAACAGCAATTCAGGAGCTCAGAAACAGCCATTAGTTTCACTTCAGTTCAGCAGGCAAGCAAGCAAGTTACACAGTAGAGGAGAGAAACAGTTTCATTTTCAATAGACAGATTCAGAGCCACACCTAGTCTACTTCTAGTTTCAGACACCAAACAGTCCTCATTGGCTGATTTAGTTGCTATGCATATTCATTGGCTGACCTTGTTACCATACTCTATTCCAGTTTATAACACTCCTCCCTTCATAACTGGAATAGACATAAATTCAATTACCTTTAATATTCTTAAGATATCTGTATTTGAAGACTCACATTCACAGTTCTCTCCAAATACCTGAGAATTCATTGTAATATCCAACACAATTGTGTTGATCCCCACCTTTTAATTTTCCAGTGGATATGCAACCATCAGCCTTGCAACTCTTGAACACTTTTTGTCCTCCCATGGATTTCATTTCCTTGTCAATGGCTTCCTTCCACATTAAATGTTCAATTTTTAGGTAACGCCAATATTTCTTTGGAGTTCCTTGGCTCATACCATACATTACATACTTTAACCTCACTAGCAGAATATTTGTCAGGAACACTGTTACTAAGTGAATCATTCCACAAATTTGCATCAATTCTGTTCCAATTTTGCTCTGCAAAGCTTGCAGATTTTGAAAACAGTATTCTTTTGCTCCCATCACTAAAGCAATAACTTTTTGAGCCTGACTCATAGCCCACAAACCTGAGCTTTCCAGCCTTTGGTTGTCCTTTTCTTCTAATTGCTTCTGGAATATGTACCATTGCTTCCAAACACCCTCAAATGTGCTAGAGATAGTTTTCTCCCATATAGCACTGCATATGGAGTATCATTAATGAAGGAACTCCACAACCTATTAACTAAATAATTAGCAGTCAATATGGCTTTATCCCAATATGACCTGCTTAGACCAGAATCCTCTAGCAGTGAATCCTTCATGGTTTTCAAGACTCCATTCTGTCTCTCAGCAACACTATGCTCAGCTGCTGTGTAACAATTTGTATGTCTGTGTTTTAATCCTAACTGTGCCAACCACTGTTGAAAACTTTTTGACATGAATTTTAAACCTCTGTCAGTTTGTAGCTGACATACTTGTTTTGTTTATACTTTCTTTCTACAAAGTTTGCTTAAATTTCTGTAGCACCTCTGCTTTACTCTTTGGTAAATAGCAGAACAAAACTTGCTATAGTCATCTACAATGACCAGTACGTACTTAGCTCCTCCCAAACTGGCTTGCATTGGGCCCACCAAATCTGCATGTACCAGCTCTAGAGCTCTTGTTGTTTGCCTTGTGCTAGTCTTGCTTACTGGGAATGCCTTGGATTATGGTATTTTGCATACTGCACAATCCAAATATGCCATACATCCCTTTAAATGCAATCTTCCTGCATACTGGTCCATCTTTTGAACAACTTTAAAGTTGGCATGATCAAGCTTTCTATGTATCAGACTACAGAACTTTTTCCCATTCAATTAACAAGAATGAACTTTTGAAAACCAAACATATCAAAAGGAATCCTTTATTGAGATGAGACAATTCATGTAGGAGTTCAAAGCAGCATCTAAGGTCTCTCAAGCATACCTGGATAGATAAGGGAGTTTAGAACCCCTCCCCTTCTCTCAATGTGTATTTAGTGAAACAAAAGCCAGTATGTTTATTCTCCACCCCACCCCTTCTGTAGGAACGATCTTTTTCAGTTTCCGAAGCATACATCTCACTGTGGAATTTTTATGGTCTTCTCATCTCCTGGCTGTGCCTCTCAGAGATGATGGGTTCCTCTCTCCATTGTATCATGTGTGGGTTATACAAATTCGATATAAGATTGAATGTATTCAGGTTACATCAAGAAAGGATTTCTTTAATCAGTCTCCCCCCCCCCCACCTTTTCTTCTTCCACTGAAGAAATAACAGATACACGGATCTGACATCCTGCCCTCTTTAAAAAACAGATAGGTCTACCTGGAAAAAACAAAAATCATGCATTACATTTGCAATTCAGGATGGTTTATCAGGGTATTTTAGGTGTAGTAATGTGGGTGCTTTTACATGTCATTTGGCTACCCACTCATTTTCTGAGGAAGGAAGGTATTTCCAAGCTACTAAATATTGTGTGGATCCACAGTGAGTGCATGAATCAAGGATATCTTTAATTTCAAAATGTTGTTCCCCATGTACCATAATGGGGGTTGGAGGTATGGGAAGGAGAAGGTTTGAAGTGATCTCCGGTTTGAGCAAACTATAGTGAAATACTGGATGAATCTGTCTAAGTGTTTTTGGAAGTCGAAGCTCTACCATCATGGGATTAATAATTCTGGAGATTGGAAATGGGCCAATGAATTTTGGTCCTAATTTCTTAGAGGGTTGTAATGATTTTAAGAATTTTGTGGACAAATATACACAGTCCCCAATCTTGAAAGGTTTATGGTCGCAACGTTTTTTGTCTGCTTGAGCTTTGATGACTGCTCTAGCTTCCTGTAAAGACAATTTTACCACCAGCCACATGGCTTGTAAATTATCCATCCAATCCTTAAGGGAGGGGATTTCAGGTTTTTTGGTGGGTAGTTCTGGCATGGGGTTGAATTCTTGGCCCGTGGCTACCTGGAATGGGGTGAACCCTGTTCTACTATGGACTGAGTTATTGTATGTTACCTCTACAAAAGGAAGAAGGTCAGTCCAATTGTCCTGTTGGTAATTAATAAAGTATCTTAAATATTGTTTTAATATGCTATTCACTCTCTCCATCAATCCATCAGTCTGGGGGTGACTTGATGATGACAACCCCTGGGTGGAGCCTAATAGGTTTAAAAATGCCCTCCAAAATTTGGATGTGAACTGAACACTCCTATCTGAGATAATCCACTGGGGAGCTCTATGAAGGCGATAAATGTGTATTAGGAACATCTTTGCCAATGCCTTGGCAGTTGGGATCTTTTGGCATGGAATAAAGTGAACCTGTTTGGAAAAAAGATCAGTTACAACCCAAATGACAGTATTTCCATCACTTTCGGGAAGCTCCACTGTAAAGTCCACAGAGATCTCTTTCCAGGGTGCAGAAGGGTCTGCTACTGTTTGCAAAGGTCCAGGATATTTTCCTTGTCTTCTCTTTGCAGAAGCACAGGTGGGGCAGCTCGCAACATAGTTTTCAATGTCCTTTTTGAGGGATGGCCACCAAAATTGTCTGTTGATGAGGTGCAGAGTTTTTACAAACCCAAAGTGTCCCACTGTTTTGGAGTCATGGCAGTGTTTAATGAGCTCCATTCTTTGGCTTGCTGGGACATAAAGCTTGTTTTCTACTCAAGCCAGTCCATCTTTGAGTAAACAAGTGTTTTTGTTAGCCTGGAGCCAGTCATCCTTAAGTAGTGCCTCCTTAAATATTGACGTCGTTGTGTCTTCAGTTAGGGATGATTTTTTTTCTCTCTTGTGCTCGGGTGTTTACTTTGGCTGCTAGTTGGGTCAGTTGGATCATTGGTTTTATAACCTCAATATTTTTGCTGTTGTATTGGGGTTTTCTGGACAGTGCATCTACTAAGAAGTTCTTTCTCTCAGGAAAATATTTGAGAGTGAAATTAAATCATTTAAAGTATTGAGCCCACCTTGTTTATTTTTCAGAGAGTTTCCATGGGTTTCTTAGGGCTTCCAGATTATTGTGATCAGTCCATACTTCAAAGGGCATTTGGTTTCCTTCCAGGAAATGTCTCCATGTGAGCATTTTCCACTGCACAGCATATGCCTCTTTCTTCCATATGGCCCATCTTTGCTCGGTTTCCATCAGTTTCTTGGATGTATAAGTACATGGTTGTAATTGTCCATTTCCATTCTTTTGGAGGAGGACTGCTCCAACTGCAACATCATTTGCATCTGTTTGGATGACAAAAGGTTGTTGAGGATCTGGGTGCTTAAGGACCAGTTCTGCTGAAAATAAATGTTTGAGTTTCTCGAATGCTGCATGGCATTCCATTGTCCAGATAAGGAGTTGCCTTGGTTTGGGTTTCTCCCCCCCGCCCCCTTTGTTTTTAGCAAGTTCGTGATAGGGAGGGCGATGTTTGCAAAAGCTGGAATGAATTGGCGATAAAAGTTTGCAAACCCCAGGAAGCTTTGCAGTTGTTTGCAGGTGTGCAGTGGGTCCCAGTCCATTACAGCTTTTACTTTCTGTGGGTCCATCTCTATTCCCTTGTGGGATATTCTATACCCCAAATAATCAATTTTTTCTTGGTGGAATTCACATTTAAAGAGTTTTGTATATATTTTAGCGTCTAAAAGTTTTGTGAGGATTGCACAGAGTAGCTTGATGTGTTCTTCCATCATTTCCATATAGATTAAAATATCATCAAGATACACTAGAACCCCTTTATATAAAAATTCATGAAGGGTTTCATTGATCAATTGCATAAACACGGCAGACGCTCCTTGCAGTCCAAAGGGGACCACTTTAAATTGGTAGCATCACAATGGTGTGTTAAAAGCTGTCTTCCACTCATCCTCTTCCTTTATTCTGATGAGGAAATAAGCCTCCTGTAGGTCTAACTTTGAAAAAAAAATTCCTTTCGAGAGGTGGCTAGCATGTCCTTCATGAAGGAGAGTCGATACATATTCTCTATGCAAATTGTGTTTAATTTTTGGTAATTCACGCACAGATGCATGGAGCTATCTTTTTTTTCACGGAATAATACAGGGGCAGCTATTTTTGTTCAGGTGGGTTCGATGAAGCCCCTTTTTAAATTTTTATCTATAAATGCTCTGAGTTCTTTCAGTTCTATGGGAGACATGCAGTACATGTGTAGTTTTGAGAGTTTAGCTCCTGGTACGATTTCAATAGCACAGTCTGATGGGGTGGGAGTTCATCATAAGCATCCTCACTAAATGCTTGGGCCAGATCCTGGTACTCATTGGGGATGTTAATGGTTTCAGCTGACTGTTCGGTCATGGCTGATTCTCTATTCTCTGCCCCTTTCTTTATCCTTTCCTCTGAGCTTTTTACAACTATTACGTCTCTCTGGAATTGTACAGTTCCTTACCTCCAATTTATTTTTGGATTCCATTTCCATAGCCATGCGAGACCTAGGACCAGCAGCTCTTCCATTCCTGGGGCTACAATGAATGTGAGCATCTCCCTATGGTTCCCGAGTCTTATTTTCAATGGTTCTGTGGTAAACCTGGCTGCCCCCCCTCCCCACACAGTATTGTTCCAACTAATTGGCAGAAAGCAATGGGATTTTCCATTTTTTCCAGTTGGATTCCCAATTTATCTGCAAGGGAGGGGTTTATTAGGCATCGGGTGCATCCTTAATCCAGCAATGCTGCAACTTCTTCCCCCTTCTCTCAGCTGGGGATAAACAGTCTCAGGGATAGGGTAATTGGTTCAATTGGATTGCTTTCCAGTGGGTCATTTACTGGATCACTTTAGGACTGTCCCCTCAGAGCATTTGGGATGCTTCCTCAGGGTTGGGGGGGATTGGAAACCCACATCTACTCGGCCTCTCAGGCCAGTCTCCTTTCCTCGAGGGCTGGATGTTCCAGGTTTCCCCTGATGGGTGGTCTAGCTTTCTGGCACGGGCCAGGCATGTAGCGTATAGGACATCATTTAGTCCATCTTTGAACCAAAAGACTAGGATATCCTCTGGCCAGGTCATGAAATTCCTTGGTGTACTCTGCTACCAGGTGATGGCCTTGTTTTACGACTCTAATGCAGTCATAGGCTTTTCTATCAGTGAGGGGGTCCTCGAAATGGTGGCGTAAGGCTGTCATGAAGTGATCAAGGTTCCTTAATTCTGGGGCATTGATGTTGTGGAGTGTCACCATCCATCTGGCTGCTGCCCCTTCAAGGGCCAGGGTGACAATTCGGGATCCCTGGGTTGGGAAATCCCACCCATATTCTTGCATGTAAGTGAGCACTTGCACCAGGAAAAATCCCAGTTTTGAGAGGTCTCCATCGAATTTTATCCCCAAGGGCAGGATCTTTCTGTGCAGTTGTATATCTCTGGGTTGGCCAGGGTTAATCCCTGATCCAGGGCGTTTAAGGGTCAGGTACCTGGTATGGCTACTGATTCTTCAGCTTGTCCCTCTGCCTGCTCAATCTCCACTGGATCCATGGTAGCGGCCTGGGTTCTCTCATTTTCTGGTTCCCTCGGTCTCCTGCATTGTCGTCCTGGTGCATTCCTCACCTCAAGGTTCTCCAGGGCTTCCCTCACAAGGTTATTTATGTACCATCTCATTCAGTCATTAGCCGGTGACGCCTTGTCCCATTCTTCTTGATTCAATAGGGCCTCCAGCTCCAATTTCCACCCGGGTTTACAATTTCCCCGTGTGAGGGTTACTCCTCTGGTTCTTCAGTCCCAACTGTCTCTTTTTCCTACACTTATAGACCACTGGGGCTTGGTGAAGGTTTCACAGGCAGCCTCACTGTCTTTGTTGGAGTGCACCAATTCAGTATTTGGCTGGGTAAGTGTCGACATTTCTCCCCAGCATTCAGCTCCCCCTTGCTCCTTGCTGTATTCAGACATTTTTCCTCCCTTGGTAGAATGAAAGGTTTTCTTTCTTTTTCTTTTTTTAAAAAAAATTCCTCTCCAGGCTGACCTCTATTGCAGACGCTGCTTTATGTCAGGCTATAGAATTTTTTTCCCATTCAATTAATAAGAATGAAACACCTCTTCTGTTTCTGGGTTGTAATCTGATATCCCCTGCTGCTCTTCTCTTCTCTGAAAACAGCCAGTCTGTGGAATTTTCCATTCTGATCCTTGGGAACTCTCCTCAGGAATTTCTCCTCCTTGTGATTTTTTCTATAATGGAGTTTCTACTCTTCAGCTATTAGACATGTTTTCAGAGCTTCCAAATGCAATTTCTACTCTGGTTTGCATTCAGATGCTTCAGAATCAATGTCCCAAGTTTTATTTAGGCTGTTCAAAACTAGCAGCACTTTATGAGATTCAGGAATCGACATTCTATGCTGTTCCAACTCCACAAAGTTTGCAAATATAATATAATATAATATCATGTCATGTCATGTCATGTCGTGTCATGTCCTGTCCTGTCCTGTCCTATCCTATCCTATCCTATGCTATGCTATCCTACAATACAATACAATACAATACAATACAATATATAACCCACGAAAACATAAGAAAACAAATATAATATAATATATACATATAATGATATCCCAATCCTCATCAGAGAAGCTGTTGAGCACAAACAGAAATGTCCAAATGCCATCTTATTTGGACTAGAGGATATCAGTGACAATGATGACATCACAACTGTCCAAAACATCATCAGTGATTATCAAGCATCAACCATCTCCCCTGATGAAATGCTTGACATTTCCTGCATTGGCTGAAAGCTCAAAAACAGAGATGGCTCTGTGGCCCCATGCTTCTGCAGGGTCATTTGCAAAAATGAATCAAGCAAATATAAATTCATTTATACTATAAATGCAACACCAACCATAAGAACCTCCGTTCTCGCCCTGACCTAACCATACAGCAACATGCCCGCTCCCGTATACTCTGCACAGAACTCAAAAAACATCTAGACAATGGAGAGAAGGAACTGTACATTAACTACCGTGCTGACTATATCAAAAATAAGTCACACAACCCGCAACTCAGCTTTAACCTTCAACCACAATCCTACTTCAACCAATCCACCATCACCGAAGACTAGGCATGAACACCCCTAACTACCTCAATTCCAACTACAGCTGGCCTTAAATGCAAGCTACTCAATGCAAGAAACTTGTGAACAAAATATCTGAATTTCGCTTCTTACATATTTGTCTATGAAATATGGCTCAATGCATCTCTCCCTGACTCCATTACCACAGTAAGAGACTATCATGTTTACCGCTCAGATTGTGAAATTCGTAGAGGAAGTGGTGTTGCTATCTTCTATAAAAAGTCCTTACATCTAAAAAACATCCAAGTTACCCAGGAGCTTGCTCTTCCTGAGACCATCATCTGCAAACTATCCTTAAATATCACAATTCAATTCTTACTATGTTACAAAACACCTGATTATGGCATCGAACATGTAAACAAGCTAAATTCACTACTAACATGGGCAACATCCTGCCCACACACCTTTAATTTTCTTGGTGACTTCAATCTACCTCATATTAACTGGACCCTAAACATAGACTTGACAGAAGCATACCTACACATTCCAATTCGGCCTTCTTATTTCAAATTTCTCAGGTTTTGTTACAATAACAGGCATTTTGAGTACGTAGCCTTACCCTTTGGTTTATCATCCGCCCTGACGGCCTTTACAAAGGTCTTGGCTGTTGTGGCCGCTCACTTACGAAGTCTCTCCGTCCAGAAATACACAGGAAGAGACAGTTGTTGTTGTTGTTGTTATTGCTATTAACATTTGTTCACAACTCCTCTCTATCTTTCCCACAATATATTTGTTTTAAATGAATATACTGCCAAGATATGTCCTTTAAATCCCCATCTTCTGAATGGTGGTGTCTCAACTATCTCTTCATTTTCTATTTATGTTTGCTTTTGCAGATATGGACAAATGCTTCCAGTGTCCAGAAGATCAGTATTCCAATAAGAAGAGGAATATCTGTCTTCACAAGTATATAGTGTACCTCTCCTATGAAGAAACATTAGGAAGCATCTTGATGATTATGACCATTATTCTTTCTCTCACCACAGTTTATGTATTAGGAATGTTCCTGAAGTATCACAACACTCCTATTGTTAAGGCTAATAACCGCAGCCTCTCCTACACCCTCCTCCTCTTCCTCCTCCTCTCCTTCATTTGTCCTCTGCTTTTCATTGGCAAACCCATTCTGGTGACCTGTCTCCTTCAACAGACTGCTTTTGGATCATCTTCTCAGTGGCTGTTTCTTGCATATTGGCCAAAACCATCACTGTGGTTCTTGCTTTTATGGCCACCAAGCCAGGATCAAAGATGAGGATATGGGTTGGGAAAAGACTGGCCCTTTCCATTGTTCTCTCCTGCTCCCTCATTCAAACTCTTCTTTGTACTGTGTGGTTAGCAACCTCACCCCCTTTTCCAGATGTTGATATGCACTCCTTTGTTTCTGAAATTGTTGTGGAATGCAATGAAGGATCAGTTTTTATGTTTTATAGTGTATTGTCTTTTATGGGTTTCTTGGCTATCTTCAGTTTTATTGTAGCTTTCTTATCTAGGAAGCTAGCTGACACATTCCAGGAAACCAAGTCTATTACCTTCAGCATGCTTGTTTTTTTGCAGTGTCTGGTTGTCCTTTATCCCTGCCTATGTGAGCAGCAAAGGGAAATACACAGTGGCTGTAGAGATCTTCTCCCTTTTGGCCTCTAGTGTTGGACTTTTGGCTTGTATCTTTTTCCCCAAATGTTACATCATCATTTTGAGGCCTGATCTGAATAAAAGGCAACATCTAATAAAGAGAATTATTTAAGCAATTCCCTTTTTCCCTCCTTGAACATTGAATTACAATTGTCTGATGAATTTCATGAGGCATCAATTTTGAGAGGTCATATAAAGGTTGGATAATATATTTCAAGGTACTTGACATATGTCTAGTGTATCATCCAAAGTTCTAAAAAATGTGCAGTGGACTTTTTCACAATTAGCCTTATTTATGTAATATTCTAAATCAGATAAATCTGTGATCTGGCTTCTCAGAAATAAATTTATTTGATATCCTTCTATTCAATGTTCCCTAATGCTGATTATCAATATTATTCAATTCTCCAGTTCTTGCTATATTTCAAATGGATGTGGGTTGGCATATTTTATATTGGTATTGGCCGACAAACAGAATTATTGCTTCAGAAGGTATTGCCTTTCTTTTCACAGCATGGCATCTGCTTTGATTTCATTCAACAGTTACCTGGTGGGGTGTTAGCTGAGTTTGATACAATTTGGGAAGCAACCCATGTCAAATGACCCCTGCCTTGAATAGCAGAGCTAATGCCGTTATCTTTCATGGAGCATTTCAGAGTGTTTGTTTTTAGTTTGTGCTCAAAAGTGCAGTATATGATGACATGATAGGGAAAAAAGCCAAGGTCTGGATCATGACTGCAGATGTGGATTTCACATCAGTCCTGTTTCAAAGAAACTGGAGCATAGATTTCCTCCATGGTGCTATATCCTTGGCAGTCCAATCCAAGGAAGTGCCAGGATTTGAAAGATTTGTTCAGACGAGGAACCCTCTTTTGCAAAAAGAAGATGGCTTCTTGAAAGAAATCTGGCAGCAGCTATTTGATTGTCTGGTTCCAAACTCTTCCTCTGAGTCAGAGGACAAGAATATCTGCATTGGAGAGGAAAAGCTGGAGATTATTCCCTTGAGGGTTTTGGAAACAAGGATGACTGCCCACAGTTACTGTGTCTACAATGCTGTCTATGCTGTTGCACATGCTTTGCATGCCCTGTATTCATCAGGCCTGTTGTGACATGGAAACAACAACATGACAATAGCAAACTGCAGTCATGGAAGGTAAATCTCCTTAGTAGAATTGTGAATTGGAACTCACAATATTGGTTGTTAGAACAGTAATATCATTTTTGTCCTGTTTATCCTGTTTTGGAAGCAAGGATGACTGCTCACTGTTACTGTGTTCTACAATGATGTCTATGCCATTGCTTTGTTTTGCATGCTTTCTATTTATTCATGAATAAGCAAAGATAGGGGATGACATGGAAAATTCTTAAACAACAGCTATGGAAGGCAAATTGCCTTATCACAGTAGTGCAATCCTTTCTATTGGTAGAATAGTGATATTATGAGGGGTTTTTTGTATTTTATTGATTATTGGAAGATCTTCATATTTCCATGAAGAAGAATCATTCTTTATTTCAGCTTACATGCCTATATAAACATCTGTGGCTCAAGAATATCAATAGAGAAAAAGCTTGTAGTCAGTTGCCCCCTACTATCTACCCTGTATATTTTTAGGTAGCAATTTTGTTTTCATTTCTACAACTATCCTATATTCTATTTTTCATCCAGTTCAATGCAATTCACCCCTCAAAAAATATTCCAAATTGGATGTGAATCTTTTTTCCTTCATTTGAATCTTTTTTCCATGTTAGACTCTCCATTATCTTTAAAAAGTGGGTAACATTGATTGTAGATCTTTACTTGGTTTTAGTTTGGTACTATTTTTCACCAAAAACAAAACAAAACAAAACAAAAACAAATGTGCAAAGCATAAAATTTGGTCCAATATTCAATTTAATATTCTCTTCTATTTTTGTAGTATTTCAGAAGAAATCTCCTTATAAAATCCTATCCTCTGTATTAATGACTTCATCATTCTGCTGGGTATATTGGGATCATGGCTCATTTCTAAATAGAAAAACAAATTTCTGTAGGTCTGTTGGGCTTTGTAACAAAATATTTCATAGGTAATTGTCTATTGTAAGTGCTAAGTTAAACTTTAGATTTATATTTTCAGTTCTAGAACTATCTATATTTCATACTTTGAGTTATGTCTTTGATAGACCTGTACATGTTTTCCTAATTTGCATACAATCTAGTTGATTAAAGTTTACTGCTACTATGTTTATCTCAGTATAACAGCGTAAGTTTGCATAAAGTTACATGATCATCCTTAATTAATTAATTAATCTACATAGACTTCTGTAAAGTTTTTGATTCAGTGATACACGACAAACTACTATTAAAACTTAAATCTTATGGTATTTCTGGACACATGCATAGCTGGATAAATTCTATACCTGTCAACAGTGTCCCCCAAGGCAGTGTTCTAGGACCAACTCTCTTCATACTCTATATAAATGACCTCTGTGATCATATTAGGAGCAACTGCATTCTCTTCATTGATGATGTAAAGCTATTCAACACCACAGGTAATTCTGCTACCTTTCAAAAAGACCTCAACTACGTATCAGAATGGTCAAACAAATGGCAACTTCAAACTTCAAATCATAACAAAAAAATACTCTGTCTTACATAGTGGCAAAAAAAAAAAATCAGAAAATAAAATACAAGCTGAATAGTCAAGACCTTGTTGATCCAAACTCTGTCAAGGACCTTGGAGTACTCATCTCTAATGATCTAAGTGCTAGAGCCCACTGTAACTACATAGCCAAAAAGGCATTAAGAGTTGTTAATCTAGAAACATTACTGGACAGAATTAGATCAAGCAAAGGAATTATGGGAACAAAAATTAAAAGTCAAGAGTACAAATTACAAGCATTTGCGGATGACATGGTATTTGTCATTGAAGAACCAATAGATTCGGGACCAGTTTATTAAATGAAATAGATAAATTTGGTAAATTGGCAGGATTAAAAATTAATAGGGAAAAGACCAAAATGTTAGCTAAAAAACTAACAAAAAGCAAGCAAAAAGAACTAGGGGAAATGATGGGATTACAAATCGTGAATAAGATCAAATATCTAGGCATTTGGCTAAGACCTAGAACATTATCCCTGAGGGAGGACAATTATACCAAATTATTACAACAAATTGGAAAGGATTTGGAAAATTGGAACAAAATGCAAATTTCACTATTAGGTAGAATAGCAATAATTAAGATGAATATCCAAAATCTTGTATTATTTCAAACAATTCCGGTACTATTGGATAATTTTTTTTTAAAGAAGTGGACAAAATTTTTATGAAATTCATCTGGGCAAGAGAAAAACGAGAATAAAAAAAATCTATTTACAAGACTATAAAAGCAGAGGTCTCCTTGCCTGGGACTCCTTGCCTGGGACTCCTTGCCTGGGAGACCTACTACAAAGTGACAGCACTAGAGTGGATAAAAGACTGGATTAAATAGGAAAACAAAAGAATTTTAACACTCGAGGGCCATGATTTACAAATACGATGGCACACATTTTTGTGGAACCCAAATAACAAAAGTCATTCATATTTCTCCAGACACACTTTACGTAAATCTTTGATTAAAATCTGTTATCATGATAAAGTTATTAGAAAAAAACATTATACTAAAATCCCAAGGTGGCTTTCAATGATGAAGGTGATGTTCCATCCTAACAAGATGGACATTAGCAAAAAGCTCAAATACCACCAAATATTAGATAATGAGGGATCACTTAAATTGATTCAGGTGCTAAAACCCAAGGAATAATTATTGACAATTGGTCCTACTTTCAAATAAAAATGGGACATATTAGGAATGCAAAAGAACACAGATTTGAAACAAAAGATACTTAATTAGATAAAATACTCTTGGGGCCAGAGAAAAATATGATATCCAAAAATTAGAATATAAATTAGCTGAGGAAATTGTGAAAGGACCTATGTTAACTTGGGCAAAAGAATTTGGTTATAATATAGATTTGGATGATTGGGAGGAAATTTGGCAAAAAAATCTTACATTTACAAAATCAATACCATATAAGAAAAATTTATATAAAATGATATATAGATGGCATCTGGCACCATCTAGATTAGCTAAAATATATCCAACAGCAAATCCAAGCTGTTGGAAATGCAAAGAGAAATTTGGTACCTATTTCCATCTTTGGTGGACATGCCCTGAGATTAAAAAAAATTGGACAAGGATAAGAATATGGATAGAAGAAATTTTTGAATGCAGACTGGAGTGGAAACCAGAACTGTTCCTCCTGGGAATGATTAAATTGGAATACACTCCCAAAGTGAGATATCTGATCATCCACTTATTAAGAGCAGCATGAATCTCTTTAGCGCAATATTGGAAAAGGCCCAATGTACCACCGATACACATTATTATTCAAAAAAGTTACAAATACCCTGAAATGGAGAGTCTCACACTCAAATTAAATGGGAAGGAAGAGTCAGAGTATTACTTGGTCTGGGATAAGTGGTACAGCTGGGTAGAGTACAAGAAAAAAGGTATACATGACAAATGAACCCAGTATACATATTAGATATAGTTATATATTTTGAATGTATAATAATAACTATTTCAAGCTTCTTGTCTATTATATGAATATTATGAAGGCTCCATTTGATAAACCAATACAGTTATAATCCAATAGTAATAGCAGAATAATATATTATTTATTAATTAATAGGTAATTGATAAGGGATAAGGAATACTTGCCAATGATTACTTATTACTGTTTACTATGAGCTATCAATCTTAATATCAAATGTAATAGTAAGAAATATGTTTATTGTTCTATTTATATTGTTTCTTTTTTTTACATATTTGTATGTTTGTTTGTGTTTTAATCTTTTGTAAACAAAGTCTATTTTAAAACTTAAAAAAAGAGAGTTGTTAACCTAATCCTGCGTAGCTTTTTCTCTGGTAATATCACACTACTAACTAGAGCATACAAAACATTTGCTAGATCAATACTCGAATACAGCTCATCAGTCATTACGTATCTGATATTAGCACAGTAGAGAAAGTCCAGAAATATTTCACAAGAAGAGTTCTCCACTCCTCTACTCATTGTAGAATACCTTATGCCACCAGACTTGAAATTCTAGACCTAGATAACCTAGAACTACACCGCCTTCAGTCCAATCTAAGTGTGGTATATAAAATCATACATTGCAATGTCCTACCTGTCAATGAATACTTCAGCTTAACCATAACAACAGAAGAGCAAACAATAGATACAAACTCAAGGTTAATCGCACCAAGCTTGATTGAAGAAAATACGACTTCAGCAACAGAGTGGTCAATGTCTGGAATACTCTACTCTGTGGTTTCTTCACCAAACCCCAAAAACTTTAACCTTAGACTGTCTACTATTGACCTCACTCCTTTCCTAAGAGGTCTGTAGGGGGCGTGCATAAGCGTACCAATGTGCCTACCATCCCTGTCCTATTATTTCTTTTCTTATATGTATCCATGTGTTCATAAGTATGTTTATACTTATACCTATTATCTTGTAAGCAATTGACAAATCAAATCAAATAAATAGAATAAAATAAAATTTAATTATTGATTTATTTACATTTTATTTTCATACTATTATCATATACTTTTGGAAAAGAGCAGAGATGTGATGAAAATGAAACTGGTCCCATTTTTAACAGCAACCTATTGTAACTGAGATTATTCAAGATAACTTTTAAAAAATACTGTTACTAATCATTCATATGTTGTATAATTTGTAAGAAATGTGTCCAAAGATTAAGTTTGCTAGCAAACCCTTATTAATCATTTATTTTAGAATGATAAGTGAAACATTGCAAAGAATTAACAATAAATGGTAATACTCTGTTTGCCAAAAAAGGCACCAGATCTTATTTTCTGGGGGTGGCGGGATGTCATCCACTGACTCACCTCATTTGTGTGCCTCTTTTTCTTTATCAGAGGCCTTCAGGAACTTCGTCATCCAGCAAGGCTAGCAAGGCTTTCCTGAAGGCTTCTCTAGCCAATAACAGTTATTAGCTATATAGTTATTGGCTATAGAGGACTTTAGGAAAGGCCTCTGCAACCAATGACAGCTCTAGGTTGATCTGGAGCTCTGTTGTTGGCTACAGAGACTTTCAGGAAAGACTTGCCAGCTGTAGAAAAAAATGGGCCAAAATGTGCAAGACCTGGCTGCGAACTATCCAAAAGAAGATCCACCCCCAATCCCCACCCTAGCTTAATTTTTACCTGTGCACACTGGTGTGAATGGGGTCTTAATTAGGGTTTATTTTGTGGGTAGGGCTTGTATTGGGCTCATGTGTAAAAATCAAACTAAGACTTACATTCTGAATAGGTCGTATTTTCGGGGAAATATGTTACCATGATTTTATGTCTTTTCGGTTTTTTTATTCTTACTGTCTAGCTTCATCATTTTCTGAGAGGAGTTTCATTTAACAGCAATGCTGGGGACACGTTTTCCTTTGATAATGACTTCCGGTTTGAGCTTCTTTGTTGACGAACTGAGATCCATGATCATGCACAGTTTCTATCCGTGCTCAACACCGGAGCAATCCGAGCTGGCTGGATTCGGGGCTAAGCCACCCCGTAGAGGTGGTGAAGAGGGGGAGACCACCAGCAGGGTCAAGGAGAGCCGCATCTCTCCACTTCAGCTGCCTATTACTGCCTTTCCCAATGGCGGTTGCAGTGGTGGTCAGAAATGGCCACCTCAAAGAAGAACTTGGCCAGAAAAGAATGTGCAGGAGGAAGATAAGAGAAAGTTTTGGTTGACCGGGTTGAACTGAAAAAGCAACAATGTAAGGTACTCTGAAATTTGAACTATAAAAAATAACATTGTTCCCAAAGAAAATTTCAAAGCAGCAAAGGAGAGAGGGAAGGGAAAGGATTTGGCTTTTTTTTCTTCCCTTCCTTGTACTGACAGCTAAGAGATTTAAGTAAGAAATTGACAAAAATCCATTTTGACATCAATAGGCATTTAAGCTGAAAATAAAATGTCAAAGAGATAATAAAGACTTTTGGACACTCAAAAACCTTTAAAAGAAGGAAAGGAGAAAAAAGGAAAGAATAAGAGGGTGGGATCTGTAAAAATGAAGGAGACTGGCTGGAACTAAAAGGAACTTACAGTAAAACTTTAACAAGATTTCTAAAAGATACATTCTAACTGAAACTTTGTTACAAAATAATAGAACCACAGGAAGAGAAAGTGGAAAAAAGAAGCAAGAAGAAACAGCTTTGGATTATTTGGATTACTTGGTGATATTTGGATTTTTGGCTATTGGATTTAAATGACTAAAATCAATCGGGTGGTTGTTTAAAAGTGTTTAAAATGTCATCACTTTTGGAAGAACTGAAAATGGAACTTAAAAAACAGAAAGAAGATGCACAAGAAGGAAGAAGTTCTTTTGGCTTCGTATTTCAATTTTTAGAAATGGAGATCTGGAACTATGAGAAACAACAAGAAACACATGTAGAACAAGAAGGTTGGGACAAAGAAGAAGCCATCTTTAATGATCAAGTAATTTTATGTGGGGAAAAAAAGGAAAGGGGGGAAAGAGAGTGGAAAGTTTAAGATTTGAAAAAACAACCAAAAAAAAAAGAATAGTTTGAAAAATAATTACAATATTAGGAAGCAACAGAAGAGAGGATTACAGAAGAGAGAATTAGAAGTAGAGAGACAAGGGGGCAAAAAGGGGAGGGAGAAGAAGAGAGGGAAGAAAGAAAGGAAAAGAAGTTATAAAAGACAGAAGCAAGATATAGAGAAACAGGGAAAATTATAAGGATTGAAAGTATAAGCCTATTTAGAGATAATGGATGAAAATTTAATTGAAAAAATGAAGTTTTCCTTTGATGACAATGGTGAATTTGTAAGAGGATTCAATATCATAAACTGGATCACCTTCCCAAGCCAGTCCTTCCTTAGAGTTAAGGTGGGAAACATAAATAGAGATGGACTCTCACATCACCTACTCAACATTTCAGAGGATAACATGATCTGGTTGGTTTAATCAGGTAGAATCCATCTCATGTCTACATTGATTTATTACTTTGCCCAATATTCCAGGGAGAGTCACATAGTCCTATTACAATTGCATTATATTTTGTTGAGTGCTTTTGTCTTAAGAAAAAAAAAAACAGATTATATATAGTTACTCTATGGTGAAATGAGTATTCTAGTAAAATATATATTTTACCTTGTTTTGCTTCACTCATAGAAGCTATCAGTGAATTTGAGTCCTTTCATTACAGTAGCTGACAAATTGTGGAGTGGGAGCAAATTGAACAACTTATAGAGGCATCCTTGGCTATGGTCATTGGTTTCAAAGCTCTGTTCCTTTTTATTAAATGACCAGAACTATGTGCCATTAGGAGCCAGTGACTCACTGCAAGTGATCCTGGAATTCATATTCTTGTATATGCAGGTTCAATCAGGAGTTTCTATTGGAGGTCACAATATATGTAATCTCATTCTGGAGTCATTTTGCCTACAAACACATTTGTCAACCCATTTAACAATATAAAAAAGATATTATATAATGCAATAGTAATTTGTTATTTTTTCCTTTTCCCTTGAATAATTTTATGCAACTTTTTTTTATTAAGAAGGAAGCATTAGTCTCAGAGATACTGGTAAATCATATTTGCCAGATTTTTTTTCCCCAAATATTATCAGATTTTCTGTATTTTTGTTAAAAAAGAGGAATTCTTTTATTGGGATAATTTCAGGCCTTCCCTTAGAGCAAAATAAGCTCATACCCCATGTTGGCAAAAGTATAATGGAAGCATTCTTAGCCGAACTCTGGTTCTAATGTTAACCTTAATGAAGTTCATCTGCAAAATCATACAGTATATTCTTAACTAGCTACTTCTTTCCAGGAGAAACAACAATATGCAAATTGCAGAAAATACATAAGGAATAGCAAGGAAATTGAGATAAAATAGACTAAAAAGAAAAAAAAATAAGTGAGGTTGAATTTATTTTCATATTTCAGAAGAAAGGACTATGAAATCAATCAATCATTTTAATGGGATAGTTATATTGTTTTATTGGTGTGTCCAATTTGAAACTTTTGATTATTTTGATTAGGTTCTTTTTCAGACATTATCTCTATGTCTTCTAGCCATATGTCTTCTTTTCATTCTTTTTGGCTTTCCATAGCCTCTTCTTTTCTGGTCCTTTCCCTTCTTCCTCTTTTCCTTTACTTTTTTATTTTTATTTTTCCCCTCCATTTCTGACTCCATTTTTATCCCCCACCCTCTTTTCCTCTTTCTCCTGTATTTCTCCTTTCTGCTGTTTTTTTTTTCTTCATTTGACTTTCCTAACCCTTACCACTTTAATTGTCCCTTCAAACCTCCAATTTTTAATTTCCATGTCCCTCCCCATTTCAATGTTTGTTGTGCCGTTTGTTTATTTAAGCTGGCCTCTTCTTTAATTAACTCCTCCCCTTCTGGTTCTCCTTTCAGTCTTTGTTCTCCAATAACACCATTTCTAGCAATTGCAAAGTAATACTGCACAATTCCATTTTCCCCATATCATTTCCCTTATGCTTCTTAAGTCTGATTTTAACTCCAAAAAGTATTCTGCCATTTTTGTGCACCTCTTTCAATTTTAATTTTTCTTTTACCTCTTTCTTCAATAATTAAATCCAGTCCAGTTATCCAATAGTTAATTTAATCCAAAATCTAACCATCCACTTCTGTTGTCCTATTTCAGGTTTCCAGGGTCAAAATAGTCAAATATTCATATATTTTGTTGTTAAATTCCTTCTGTTGAGTTTTAAATTTTCCTCAAAGTCACCTAGTATTCCCAGAGTTCAAACTTCTTTCTTCTTCCTCTGTAGTATAATAAAATTCACTTTTCAGGGTTTTTGTCTTATTGTTTCAAAAATCTTTTTACTTTGTAGCAAGATTTAGTCTTTATGGAACCAAACACTTTTTAAAAAAAAGTTATTGAAAGTTTTCCTTTACCATTAGGTGTGTTATGTCCAAGTTCCATCTTTTCTTTCCACTTTCCCATTTTCCTTTCCCTTTTAAGGCTTTTAAATTGAAAAAGTCCAGTAAATTCAATTATTGTATATATTTTTTCCTTTTGGCACTTTCAAGTTCAGCTTTCAAGTTCAGCTTTTGGTCTATTTAGTGCCAATTAATATAATCCAGTTTACACAGATGTTTCCCTCTTTCGATTTACTTCTTTTATTGTTCAAAGCACTTTCACTTGTCTCCTATCTCCCCCCCACTTCCTCTAATCACTGCTGTTCCAATCTTTTTTTAAAAGTCTCTTTAAATTTTTAAATCTGGGGTACCTTATACTCAGATGTTGCACTTAATTTGCCTGGTCTCCATATTGTCTGCTTATTCACCACTCCTGCACAATCTTTGTCCCAGGTAGCTCTCCTTCTTCAGGGTGGCCATATTTAACCACCATTGCAACCTGTTTTCAGGGGGAATTTACCTAACCAAGGAGGGGAGATGTGGCTCCCCTTGACCTGACAGGCGGTTTCCCCCTTCTTCCTCACCCCTCCAAGGTAATTCTAGCCTCGTTTGGAGGCCTCTAAGTACAACACGGATTGAAGCTGCACATGATCATGGTCTTCGGTTTGTTCTCGAAGGAAACACAACCGGAAGTCCAAAATATGTAAACATTTTCTGAAAATGGACAAAAGTAAGTTATTTAGATTACTGAATGCTGTGACTACACAGCTGGACAATTGCTGTAGAAAGGACATGGGAAGTAATTACATCCTAGTCTAGTGGGTCAGGATAGATGATTCCTTCTTTAAAAGAGATATTGTTACACTTTCTCTCCAATATTAAAGTTTTTAGCTCTTCACTGGGCAAGTAATAAAGAATGGAAAATATGGTGGTGTAAAGAGTTTCTGATTCATGTTCTATCTAAATTTGGTTGCCTAATGTTGCTCACTTTACCTGGAGAACTATCTCAAGCTTCCAAATTGTATTTTAGCTCTTAGTAGTTGTATGTAGATGCCAAAGGCCTCTACATCAGAACCCCATTTATTGTAAATCATTCTGGATTTTGGCTTTTCAGCAAGAGGGGGAAAATCTGCCTTAGCCTTAGGAAGAAGGAGGCAAGATTAAGCCTCTTCTGAAATCTTGCAAAAAAAAAACAAACTGCAGAGACTTCTACAGGCAGTCAGGAGACTTAATCAAAGGCAAAACAAACAAACACAATTTCCCAAGAATCTGGAGTTAATAATATCTAAGGCCTTCAGGTGATATTTGGAAATGGCTTGTGTTTTAAATGTATTATGGCAGCATGTGTGTTCATGAACCTCTAGCATAAAAAAGACCTTTGGGTCTTTGCTTGCTTTTTCAAAATTGTTCATTCCAGATTGCAGAAGGTTGGGATAGTATTTTGACAGAAGAAATTTAATTTTGTTCATTAGGCAATGATAACCTGGGTTTTGGAATCATTTAATATCAGTCTTTGTTCACTACAGAAATCCACCAGGGACTGTAGACTTCTTCTCAGGCCATTGTAGATTCAGGAACCCATGACTACATCATCATAAAAAGCAGAGCCAGCAGTCCATTGTTAATGTTAGGAAGTTGGCATTCTCCAACTTCAGGACTGAATGTTTAGTTAACATATAACTTTAAAGAAGACAGCCCACATGGAGTTGGGGGCAGCCGGGCCGGCCCACGCGCCTGGGGGGCCTCGGGGGTTTCCGTGTCGGGGTGGCAGACTGGGGGTGGGCTGCCGGGGGCAAATTTTATTAGCACGGTGACTGGGAGAGGCAGGTATGCTGGGGGTAGAGGGCCATATCCAGTAAGGGGATCGCGCTCCCGATGTTTGCAAGCGGTAGCGCGCTCCGACCCTCCATACCCATCCTGCAGCCCTGGTTGTCTGGATTCTCAGGCCCTGAATACCCGGCTGCTGTTGTGCAATGCCAGGTCCGTGGTTAACAAGGCTCCCCTGATCCATGATTTGGCTCAGGAGGAGGCCGCGGACCTGGTAGGTGTTACCGAAACCTGGTTGGGCCCAGAGGGCGGTGTTCCTCTGGTTGAGATGTGCCCACCAGGTTTCCTTGCATTTCACCAGCCTAGGGCTCAGGGAAGGGGTGGAGGGGTGGCGGTGCTTATAAAGGAGGCCCTTTATCCTAGGGAGGCCACTGTCCCTCAGACGGCTGGCTGTGAATCTCTATTTGTGAAGTGGGGGCAAGGGGTTCAGATGGGTCTTTTGATGGCGTACCTGGCTCCCTGCCACGTCTCATCGGCCCTGCCCGGACTCCTCGAGGTGATAGCCGGGCTGGCGGTTGAGACCCCTAGGCTTTTGGTCATGGGGGATTTCAACCTGCCATCATCCGGTGAAACCTCGGGGTTGGTTCGGGAGTTCTTGGCTTCCATGACGGCCATGGACCTGACCCAGTTAGTTTCTGCCCCCACTCACATTGGAGGACACATGCTGGACCTGATTTTTGTCTCTGGGCAGTGGTTGAATGACTGTATTTTTGGGGATTTAGTCATCACACCCCTGTCATGGACAGATCATTCCCTCCTCAGGTTGGACTTCCGTTCCGCCACCCCCCACCGCAGGGAGGCGGAGCCACTTAGATTGTTCCACCCCAGGCGCCTGATGGACCCGGAACGGTTCCAGAGGGAGCTTGGGCCATTTCCTGAGTCTCTGGCTCACAGCTCGCCTGGTGACCTGGTGGCCACCTGGGATGGGTTGGCCGCCGGGGCTCTAGATCGAGTTGTGCCCCTGCGACCTCTGACCCGGCACAGATCCCGCTTGGCTCCGTGGTATACGGAGGAGCTGCGGGAGATGAAGTGCCGGAAAAGACGTCTAGAGGGCATTTGGAGGGCGAGTCGTTCTGAGTCTGACCGAACACAGGTGAGATCTCATATTAAGACTTACCTTGTGGCGATAGGGGCGGCGAAATCTTCGTATTTCTCCGCCCTTATTGCATCAGCAGAAAATCGGCCTGCCGCCCTGTTTAGAGTGACCCGCTCTCTACTTGAACCGAGAGCGCGGGATGACCTCTTGCAGGGTAGAGCAGAGGAGTTTTCCCGATTTCTGCATGATAAAATCGCTCAGATTCGGGAGGGGCTCGACTCCAATTGGGTGGTCCCGGGGGAGGTGTCCGGGGCAGGTCTTGAGAATGTTATCTGGGGGGAGTTCGATCCTGTGACCGCTGAGGGTGTGGACAGGTTGCTGGGGGGTCTGAATGCCACCACCTGTTTATTGGACCCGTGTCCTTCCTGGTTGGTTTCGGCCGCCAGGGAGACGACACGAGGCTGGCTCCAGGGGATTGTCAACGCTTCCTTGAGAGAGGGGGTGCTCCCTACCGCCCTGAAGGCGGCGGTGGTGCGCCCCCTCCTCAAGAAGCCTTCCCTGGACCCAGCTATTTTAAACAACTATCGTCCAGTCTCCAACCTTCCCTTCGTGGCGAAGGTTGTTGAGAGTGTGGTGGCACGTCAGCTCCCCCGGTACCTGGAGGAAGCAACTTACCTCGATCCGTTCCAATCGGGCTTCAGGCCTGGACATAGCACTGAGACGGCATTGGTCGCGTTGGTTGATGATCTCTGGAGGGCTCGTGACAGAGGGTTCTCCTCTGTCCTGGTCCTATTAGATCTCTCGGCGGCTTTTGATACTATCGACCATAGTATCTTATTGCGACGGTTGGAGGGGTTGGGGATTGGTGGAACCGTCCTTCGATGGTTCTCCTCCTTCCTCTCTGACCGTTCGCAATTCGTGTTGGCGGGGGGGGAGAGGTCCACCTCTAGGCCCCTGGTTTGTGGGGTGCCTCAGGGGTCGGTCCTTTCTCCCCTCCTGTTCAACATTTACATGAAGCCGCTGGGCGAGATCATCCGTGGTCTTGGAGTGAGGTGTCATCTGTATGCAGATGACACCCAGTTGTACATCTCCACTCCGGACCACCCCAACGATGCTGTGGGGGCTATGTCTAGGTGCCTGGAGGCCGTGCGGGACTGGATGGGCGGGAACAGGCTTCGGCTCAACCCATCCAAGACCGAGTGGCTGTGGTTTCCGGCGCCCCGATATGGCCAGTTGATACCTTCGCTGGCTATTGGGGGGGAAGTTCTGCCCCCCACAGAGAGGGCTCGCAACCTGGGAGTCCTCCTGGATGTACGGCTGTCGCTTGAACATCACATCGCGGCCGTCTCCAGGGGGGCATTTCATCAGATCCGTCGGATCTACCGGTTGCGGCCCTTCCTGGATCGGGACGCCTTGCGCACGGTCACTCAGGCCCTTGTCACCTCTCGCCTGGACTATTGTAACGCCCTCTACATGGGGCTCCCTGCGGGGAGCATCCGGAGACTCCAGTTGGTGCAAAATGCAGCCGCGAGGGTGATTATGGGGGCGTCGCGTAGCGCCCATGTGACGCCTCTCCTGCGCGAGCTGCATTGGTTGCCGATGGCTCTCCGGGTTCGCTTCAAGGTTCTAGTTTTGACCTTTAGGGCGACCCATGGCATGGGACCAGGTTACCTTCAGGACCGCATTCTGCCAACGCTCTCCAACAGGCCGGTGCGTTCCCACAGGGAGGGTCTGCTCCGGGTGCCGTCGGCCGCTATGTGTCGTCTGGCGGCGCCAAGGAGTAGGGCCTTCTCTGTGGGTGCCCCCGCCCTCTGGAATACTCTGCCACCGGAACTCCGTACCGGCACGGACCTGAGGGCCTTCAGGCGCGCGTTAAAGACCTGGCTCTTTGAGCAGGCCGGCCTGGGCTGAGATAATGATTTTAAATTTGATCTCCATTTTTAAATTTAAATTTGGGTTTTTAAGGGTGGGGGGAGGGTTTCCTAATTTTAGTCAGCAGCTGATTTAAATATTTAATTATTTTTTAACTTTTGTATTTTTGTGGGGTTTTTAGATGAGCTGTTCACCGCCCTGAGTCCCTTGGGAGAAGGGCGGTATATAAATGTAATTAATAAATAAATAATAATAAATAAATAAAGAAGAGCAGCTAGGATACAGCCCTATTTCATTACAATGAAAAAATACAAACAAGGTCTTCTAACTTCATGTGAATTTCATGAAAAACATTCTTCAAAAATTCCTCATCTATTGTGATCAGTGTTTTCCCCTGACAATCTTTGGAAAGTCATTGCAAAACATGGCCTAATTGCATCAAGGGAATAAGTTGAAGAGTTTCTGAGAAACACTTGGATAATTTTGAATAATGAAAAACTGATGAGGTAATCATTTGCTGTGTGTTATGATCTTAATTGATGTCTCCTTTCAACATGGAGATTACCTCTAAAATGCAACATTCTCTTTTACCTTTGCAACTATAAATTCAGAAAACCTATAGCTCAGTAGCTAGAAAGTTTTCCAGTGAATCCTGGTTACTCAATTGGAGAATTCCAGTGTTATGGGGGAAGTGGATAGACTTTTTACAGAAATATGTTCATATTTTACAGTTGGGATATTGGTATTAGGGATGTTTCCTAGGAGTGTTTGCAAAGTTTCTTTTTCTAAATGCACTAACAGTGATCCCAGTTCAGTTCCTCACAAATTCCACGAACCAGGAGACTTCATTCTTGGTGGCATAATTTCTAACAGCTTTGTTGTTTCGGAAAAGATCTCATTCAGAAGACATCCTTTTCAAGACATTTTTCTGGAATACATGTAAAGAGTTGATTCTTTAGACCTATGTTATGTCTCTGTCATGATAATAATCAAAAGTGATGATAGTATTGTTTGCTTATTGTTTTGTAGTGGGGTGGAGGGGGCATGAAGAAGTGGGGGAGAGAGAGAGAGAATATCTATTGTGGTCAATAACCAGATAAAATAATATACATATAAACTAATTATAGCAAAAATGTTTCCAAGATAAATTTCCAAGCTTTATATTTTTGAAAGACCAGGCAGATTTTTTTCATCTGTGCAATCTCATCCTTGTGGCTATTGATGTTTGCAAGAAAGAAAAATCACCTTCACTTTTACACAGTTTTTTTTACTGTTTTTTGGGGGGGCACCTGTGTGATAAAGATAATCGAGGTTTAAAAATGATTGGCATTAACTATATGATGGATTTATTCAGAATATTTTTAAGAAGTATGATTAATGGTACAGTTATTTTTCTGTCTTTGATATGAATTGAATTACTTTTATTTTTGAATTGAATGCAGATTACTAACTCAGACCTATCAACACATCTTGGCTCTGGTATTTGCTGTAAAGGAGATCAATGGAAATCCCAAGATCTTAACCAATGTGACTCTGGGCTTCAACATCTATAACAACTATTTTAACCCAAAACTAACCTATGCAGCAACAATGGAAATCCTATCCACACCAGACAGGTTCATCCCAAACTACAAATGTGACTTCCAGAACAATCTCGTAGCAGTCATTGGGGGACCTAACTCAAATTATTTTCTTCACATAGAAACCATTCTGAATAAATACAAGATAGTACAGGTAGACTTTTTCATGAAACAGATGACATGGAAGAAATCTTTCACAATCCCCTAGCTTATTACATACAAAAGTTTTTTGGTTGCAGAATGCTTATTTGGACACTAATTGAACACAATAAAAAAGCAGAAATCTAATATTAAATTTAGTAAGAGAATGGGTCAAAAGTTGGGTGGATAGATGGGTGGATGGATTGATATGTTGAATTTTGAAATTCAGGTTATGATTAGGAATTCCACTGAACTTTATTTTTCCTTAATTATTACATTAATTAATTAAGGATTTTAATCACCAGGCTTCCATTAAGAGCAAATAAAAGGCATAATTTACTATGAGGACGATGTGACTTCAGTCAAAGATAGGCAGTGCAGATTTAGAAATCAAAATACACTGAGGGGATTACAGTAAAAAAAGAATAAGAAATGTAATTCATAATTGTATCTAACAGAGAAACAGAATTGGAAGGGAGGTTTTCTAATCCAACCCTCTGCTCAAGAAGGAAACTCTACACCATTTTAGATAAGTGGCTGGCCAATCTCTTCTTAAAAACCTCCAGTGTTGGAGAACTCACAACTTCTGGAAGCAAGTCGTTCCACTGACTAATTGATCTAACTCTCAGGAAATTTCTCCTTAGTTCTAGATTGGTTCTCTCCTTAATTAATTTCCATCCATTGCTTCTTGTCATGTGCTTTGGAGAATAGATTGACTCGCTCTTCTTTGTGGCATCCCCTTAGGTATTGGAACACTGCTATCATGTCACTCTAGTCCTTCTTTTTATGAAATTGGACATACCTAATTCCTGAAACTGTATTTCATATGTTTTAGGCACCAGTCCACTAATCATCTTTATTGCTCTTCTCTAAACAGTTTCTAGAGTCTCAACATTTTTTATCATCACAATCTGAAACAAACCCTTGTCCTATCATGTTTTTGTCCTTCTTCCTTTATAAATATATTCTCTTAGCTTGCCTATTCTTCTGCTCCAGAGATGAAAAGAATAAATCAAGCAATTTCTTTCTATTCAATGTTCCCCAATGCTGATTATCAATATGATGGGATTCTTCAGGTCTTACTATATTTCAAATGGACATGGATTGGCATATTTTATAATGACATTGGCACTCAGGCAGAATTATTGCTCCGAAAGGTATTACCTTTCTTTTCAAAGAATGGCATCTGCTTTGATTTCATTCAACAGATATCTGGTGGGGTGTTAGATGAGCTTGATATGATTATGGAGACAACCCGTGCAAAAATGAGCCTTGCCTTGAATAGCAGAGCAAATGCTATTATCTTTCATGGAGAATTTCAAAGTATAGTGTTTTTATGGGTTGTACTGAAAGTTACAGAAGATGATGATATGGCAGGGGAAAAAAGAAAGGTCTGGATCATGACTGCAGATGTGGATTTTACATCAGCCCTGTTTCAAAGAAACTGGAGAATGGATTTCCTCCATGGTGCTATATCCCTGGCAATTCAATCTAAGGAAGTGTCAGGATTCCAGATATTTGCTCAGACAAGGAACGCTCTTTTGCATAAAGGAGATGGCTTCTTGAAAGAAATCTGGCAGCAATTATTTGAATGTGTGATTCCAAATTCTTCCTCTGAGTCAGAGAACCAGAATATCTGCACTGGAGTGGAGAAACTAGAGGCTCTTCCAGTGACTGTTTTGGAAACAAGGATGACTGCCCACAGTTACTGTGTCTACAATGCTGTCTATGCTGTCGCACATGCTTTGCATGCTCTCTATTCATCCACAGACCAGCAAAGACCAGGAATGACATGGGAAATTCTGAAACAACAGTTGTGGAAGGTAAATCTCCTTATTGGAATAATGCAAGTTATCTTCCCATATCTGTTGATAGAACTGTAACATTGTCACTTTTTGTTTGTTTAATGAAAAATTGTGAGATATTTGGGCCAGAGATCTTCATATTTCCATGAAAAAGTACCATGTTTTCCCCAAAATATAACCTACTCTGAAAGTATGTCGTAGCTTGTTTTTTTACATGTGCACCCAATATAAGCCCTACCCCCCAAAAAATAAGCCCTAATAAAGACCCTGCCCACTCCAGGGTCCATAGGTAAAAATTAAGCTAGTGTGGGGATGGGGGGTGGAGCTGCCCTACTACTTACCTTCGAATAGTTGCAGCCAAGCCTCGCATACCTCAGCCCATTTCTTCTGCAGCCAGCAAGTCTTTCCTAAAGGCCTCTGTAGTCAATAACAGAGCTCCAGATCAATTCAGAGATATATTATCAGCTAAAGAGGCCTTTCCTAAAACCTTGGTGGCTGCAGAAGAAATGGGCTGAGGTATGCAAAGCCTGGCTGCAACTATCCAAAGCTGAATAATTTTCTGAAAGCCTCTGATAATAAAAAGAAGGCTGTGGGTGATGCACGCAGTGGGTGACATCCTTCCTCCCAAAAAACAATAAGATTTGATGCCTTTTTTTGGTGGCAAAAATAATATAAGACAGGGTCTTATTTTCAGGGAAACATGGGCATCATTTTTTTCCTTCAAGTTGCATGCATATATGAACATCTGTGGTTAAAACCTATTAGCAGAGAAAAAGTTTGGAGTCAGCTGCTCCCTACTCTATATTCTGTATGTTTTTAATTAATAATTTTGATTTTTTTTCTACAACTATCCTAGATTTCTGTTCTTATCCAGTGTGATGCCATTCCCCCAAAAGTTTATTCCAAATTAGGCATGAGTTATGTTCCTTCATTTGAACTTTTTCTCCATGTTGCATCTCTTAATGGATCAAAAATGGATAAAAATCATTGCAGGATTATTGTCTATTGTAAGCACTACACTGAATTGTAGTTTTGATTTTTCAGTTTTAGAAATATCCATTTTTTTCAATTTTCAGGTATACCATTGATAGTCCTGTACAACTTTATTCTAATCTGCATATAAAGAGTTATACGTCATAGCTATTGTCGTATATTGGAAAAAGAGAAGAAATGTTATGAAAATTATACCATTTTGACAATAACCTTTTGAAACTGAGATTATTCAAGATAACCCAAAAAAAAAATACTGCTAGTAATTGTTAAAGGTCCTTACCTAGACATGTACTGGTTTGGTAATTTTCAATGCATTAAGCAATACATATCATGTTTTGTTTATAAGAATTAAATAAAGGTTTGTAATGTGTAAGAAATTTATTCAGAGATTAAGTCTGCAAATCTCTATTAATTATTTGTTTTAGAATGATAAGAAGCAAAGCATTAACAATAAATGTTCATGCCACAGTTTTATGTTGTTTCCCATTTTTTCAATCCTATTGTTTAGCTTCACCATTTTTTCAGAGGAGTTTCATTTAACAACAGTGCTGGGGAGAAGATTTCTTTTGATGAAAATGGTGAATATGTAAGAGGATTTGATATCATAAACTGGGTCACTTTCCCAAACAATTCCTTCCATAGAATTAAGGTGGGAAGTATAGATCAAGATGGACTCTCACATCACCTGATGACCATTACAGAGGATAACATCATCTGGCCCATTTGGTTCAATCAGGTACTGTAGAATCCACCTCATGTCCATGTTGATTTATTACTCTGCCCAATTTTTATGATGATTCATATAAACTAGGTGTTTTCAAACTTGACAGATTTAAGACTTGTGGACTTCAACTCCCAGAATTCCTCCTCCAGTCATGTTAGCTCAGGAATTCTGGGAGTTGAATTTCACAAGTCTTAAACTTGCCAAGTGTGAGGACTCTTGATATAAACCTAGCACATTTTCATCATATTCTATTGAGTCTTAAGAGAGAAAAAAAATCTGACCAAGAGCAGAGGAAATTAATCTATGTATTTATTTAGTTTATGATCAAGTGCTTATTTTGCTAAAATACAAATTCTATTTTACCTTGGTTTGCTTCACTCATAGGAATTGTTGGCGAATCTGAGTCCTTCTAAGGATACATTCATGCCCATGTAATATTTGGGGATACAGAGAGCTGTGGTGATGCAGTGGCTATTCTGCTGATTGCCAGTAATTCGATTGTCCCCAGTTCAAGGTTTAGTCAGATCTTCCAAGTCAATAAAATGAGGATCCAGTTTGTTTGGGAAAATATGCTGACTTTATAAACCACTTAGAGAGGTCTGTAAAGCACTGTGAAGTCATATATAAGCATGAGTGCTGTTGTTATTGCTACATTGGGTAGGTTACAATAGATGACAAATTATGCAGTGGCATCCAAATTCTACACTTTATGGGGATATCTTCACCTACATTCATTGGATTCAGTGTTCTGTTCCTTTTTATTATGTGAGCAGAGCTTACAGTACACATTGAAATGAATAAGGATTTGATTATTAGATTTGTATGACATTGGGAGCCATGATTCTTATAAATGTTCCTGGAACTCATATACTTGTTTGCAATATTGCTATGGAGATACAACCAGGAACTTTTGTTGTAAATTCACAATGTATGTTATCTCATTCTGGAGTCATTCTGACTACAGACACATTTGGGAACCCATTCACAAAAGTCCAAAGCATATAATGCAATAGTGTTGTGTTGTTGTTTTTCTTTCCCATTGAACAATTTTATGCAACTTATATTAGGAACTAAGCAAGTAGCTGAAGAAAGATACTTGTAAATCATATTTGCAAAATTCTGTTCCAAATATTTTCTGCATTTTTTTATACTTATATATTTCCATTAAATGATTAATGTACTTTTGAAGAGAATTCCAGTTCTTCCCTGAAAAAAATTGACAAAATGAGCTTCCATCACATGTTGTCAAAGCTGTAATGGGAGAATTCTTAACAGAACTCTGAAGTTCTGCTAAAATTGCTGAAGTTCACCTGAAGAGCTACACAGTATATTCTTATATTTCTACTCATTTCCAGGCAAAACAACACTGTGCAAAATATGTAAGAGCAGCAAGGAAACTGGGATAAAAGAAATTTTTTTAAAAAAATCAGTGTTGTTGTATTTATTTCCATATTCCAGAGGAGAAAAACCTGATACAAATCAATCATTTTAATGCAAATAGTTATATTGTTTTATTGGCTCTGGTCAGTTTGGCGCTTTTGATTATTTAGTTTTTATTTTCTTCAGAATATGAGACAGCCATAGGACCCAAAGATAAATCTTGCAATAATAAAATGAGTGTCATTAAATTTTAGAATGTAGGTGAGCTCACAGATGTATTACCTGGAGCAGCTGAAATGTCAACTATCTCATCTTGTTTCAATGATAATCTGTGAGCATTGTTTCCAAATATGTTAATATATATTTTATTTCCTTCATGGACAGATATTACCTGTTTCCCTGTGTAATGATAATTGCCCTTCAGGTTACCGAAAGACCCCAAAAGAAGGAGAACCATTTTGTTGCTATGATTGCATTCCATGTCCGCAAGGAAAGATCACAAATCAGACAGGTAAAAGATGCTATGAAAGATACCAGATGTTATTCATCATTTTAATACTTTACTCAATTTCTTAAATATGTACAACTTTTCATCACTTTGCTAGAAACAGTGGAATATATGACCCAAAGTTTTTCTTTTGAAAATTCTCTTTCTCTCTTGTGATTTACTATCAGATGAAAGTTTATGAAAATAGCAAGGAAGGAAATATTCAATACCTTTCCTATTAAGGCATCTTTGATGTCCTTTGAAACTTTGGTTGAATTCAAATAATTTTGCACCAATCTTTCTCATTTTTGCGCCCATTCTCTCCCAATTCCCTGCACTGACCTTTCTCCTTTTGTGCCCATCTACTGCTGCTGAAGCAGAGATGCCTCGCTCCATTTGCAGTCTTTCTTTTCCAAACCAGCTTCTCTGGTGAACATGTGGCTTCCTGAGCCTTTTGTAAAGCTGCACTTCATACACTTCATGATCAAAAGACCTTCAAAACATACTGCAGCTTACTTTGGAGATCTTGCTCTGGAACATATGCCTTTGTAAAGTATTCTATCACATAGTAGGATAAAAGGAGCACAAGACAAAATAAATAGAATTGAAATCTAGGTAGAGGAAGACCATATCCTTGCAGAAGAACAAGCAGGTTTTAGACAAAGCTGATTCACTATTGATAATTGCTTTATCTTGAACCATCTAATTGCCAAATATGCCTGTAAGAAGAGACCCATTTCCTGCTTTTATAGACCTGATAGCAGCATTTGATATGGTAAACAGAGACATACTATGGAGTAAACTGACATCTCTTAAAATAGAACCTAGACTGCTGGCTTTGATTAAACACAAGTACCTGTTTGAGGGTGTGGCATGGGCCAATGGGGCTCTGACTAACAGGATTCACACAAGTAAAGGGGTAAGGTGAGAGTGCATCCTGTCCCCATTATTATTTAGTTTATATACTGTATCAATAACTTGCCAGGGTTAATGAAGGATCCCATATTACACATGCCAATTACCCTAAATACATACTGTAACAGCTTGCTCCATGCTGATGATATTATTTTATTATTGTATTCACAAGTAGAAGGGGTGCAAATGAGAAAGTTTATTGCTTGCAACTATGATAGAAGGAAACTGGGAAGTGAAGCAATGCTGGTGCTTGCTAGAAGGTGAATGAATGCTGGTTCCTTCACACACAAAGTTTCACACACACACACACACACACACACACACACACACACAAGGCAGGGTGCAAGGTAGCCAAAAGGGCTTTGGAAAAAGGAGATAGGCAGGTGGAGATATTGGCTCAGGGATGCAAGGCTCCAAGCATGGAATATCTTTGATTGGATGCATATATATTCAATAATCCACAAGTTAGTGATCACAATGGGGAGAAATGAGATTATGTTGACTAAGCAATGCAATTATATGACTTCTTCTTTCACAAGTATACTCTTAGCAACTGAATATTTAGTCCAAATTATGAACCTAAATTAACTACATTAATTAACTACATGGACTTGGTCAATTATTTTCATCCAAGTAGAAATCCATGAGATGCAGTGGCTCAGTGGCTAAGATGCTGAGTTTCTTGATCAGAAGGTCAGCAGTTCAGTGGTTTGAAACCCTAGTGCTGCATAATGAAGTTAGCTCCCATTATTTGCACAGCTTCTGCCAACCTAGCAGTTCGGAAGCATGTAAAAATGCAAGTAGAAAAATAGGGACCACTTTGGTGGGAAGGTAATAGTGCCCTGTGCAGCTTCAGCATTTAGTCATGCTGGCCACATTACCACTGAGATGGCTTTAGACAGCACTGTCTCTTCAGCTTAGAAACAGAGATGTGCACCAGTCCCCAGAGTTGGAAATGACTAGCATATATGTGCAAGGGAATCTTTACTTTTACCTTAAGTAGAAATCCACATAAAGGGAGAATGCAATTACTATTATTATGATTTACATTTGTACACCATTTATTTCTGTCTTTCCCAGAGATTCATTTATTTTGTTTATGTTTATGTTGTTGTTTATGTTTATTTAATTTATATAGCTCTCCCATTTGGGAGTCAGGGCGGTGTACAGCCAATTAAAAACAATGCAAAGAAAACTTAAAATTTAAAAACAGATTAAAACAGATTAAATCAATGGCCGAAGTTAAAAATAATAAAATAATAAAAACAAGGGTCTCTAAAATGACAAATTTAAAATCCCGCAATACTATTAGGCCAGACCGGCTCGTTGAAAAAGATTTTAACATACATTTCTGTGTAATTTTTTAAAATCCCCATTCTCAGACTGGTAGCCTCTCAGGCATCTCTTCATTTTCTATTTATATTTGCTTTTGCAGATATGGACCAATGCTTTCAGTGTACAGAAGATCAGTATCCCAACAATAAACAGAATTTCTGTCTTCTCAAATACATAACTTACCTCTCTTATGAAGAAACCTTAGGAAGCAGCTTGATGACAGTGGCCGTTATTCTTTCTTTTGCCACAATTTCTATACTGGGTGTATTCCTGAAGTATCACAACACTCCTATTATTAAGGCCAACAACCGCAGCCTCTCCTACACCCTCCTCAATTCCCTCCTCCTCTCCTTCCTTTGCCCTCTGCTTTTCATTGGCAGACCCATGAGGGTGACCTGTCTCCTTCGACAGACTGCTTTTGGGATCATCTTCTCAGTGGCTGTTTCTTGCATATTGGCCAAAACCATCACTGTGGTTCTTGCTTTCATGGCCACCAAGCCAGGATCAAAGATGAGGACATGGGTTGGGAAAAGACTGTCTCTTTCCATTGTTCTCTCCTGCTCCCTCATTCAAACCCTTCTTTGTACTGTGTGGTTAGCAACTTCACCCCCTTTCCCAGATGTTGATATGCACTCCTTTGTTTCTGAAATTGTTGTGGAATGCAATGAAGGATCAGTTTTTATGTTTTATAGCATCTTGTCTTTTATGGGTTTCTTGGCTATGTTCAGTTTTATTGTAGCTTTCTTATCTAGGAAACTACCTGATACTTTTCAGGAAACCAAGTCTATTACCTTCAGTATGCTTATTTTTTGCAGTGTCTGGTTGTCCTTTATCCCTGCCTATGTGAGCAGCAAAGGGAAATACACAGTGGCTGTGGAGATCTTCTCCCTCTTGGCCTCCAGTGCTGGGCTCCTGACTTGTGTCTTTTTTCCCAAATGCTACATCATCATTGTGAGGCCTGATCTGAATAAAAGAGAGCATCTAATAAAGAGAATTATTTAAACAATCCTGTCTTTTGTCTTTCTCCAATATGAATTTATCATTGAACCTCATTAGGCATAATTTTTTACTTGAATCAGGAAGTTTCAGCATGTTAATTCTTAATGGATAAGGGATTCAGAGATCTTTTGCAAAAATTTATTAAGCTTTGCTTGCAACATACTTTCTTGTCCCAGCCATTAAGGAAAATGAAACTTAAAGACAGTTCAGAGACAAAGTTAATGCTATATAAAAAACTACTTTTCTTGCAGAACATCATTCTGTGGATAAAGAGGATTGCTATTTATGCAGTTCTTTAATTGGTGCCATTGTTAAGTTTACTAGTAAGGTATTTTTCTTTTCATGTTTTGGTACTATTAACTGAAATATTCTTCTAGGTGGAACTCTCCTATTTTGATCTCTGGAGGATCCAGACCTCAGCATAAGTTTCTGCATCCCATTTCTCATTCAAATTATTGATGATTCTAATCCTTTGCAATTAGATAGGTAGATAGATGATAGATGATAGGGGAAAGAGAGAGGGAGGTGAGAGAGAGATTCTACAATTCCATTTTTCTGACTGAATGAAAATAGATTTTATATAAAGAAGTCAACTAACAGCAGTAATGATCTGTTCTTTTCCAAGATTTTAGCCAGTATGATAGGTATGAGAGGAACGTAAAACCTCTCTAGATCCCTGTCTCTCTTTTTATTTCTGCTGAGGAAAAATGGCCCCAGTTCCTATTACATTTTTTTCCATTGCTATTACAATATGTAGTATGGAACTGCACTATTACATACTAATCCTGAAGCCCTAAATCCCTGATATTTGGAAATCCATCTCAGTGAAGAACTCCATTTCTCTATTGTTAATTACAGGTGACACGTTGAGAAGGTTTCAAGATATTCTGTTAATCTATATAAAATTTATTCAATCTACAGTGATAAGATAGGAGCCAGCTTGAATTTCTAGGGTACTATTTTTTTGTATTTCATGAACTTGTAGAATTTCATGAACATGCAGAACTAGTCTTCAATAGTTATTCATTTGTTGTGATCATGTTTTTCCCTTAGCATCCTTTGGCATATGTTACAAAAAAATGGCTTAATTACACCCATGGGAATAAACTGAAGAATTTCTGTGCAACACCCAGATAAACATATTTCTTTCCCTACTGTTTTGAATAATGAAGAAGTCTAGTGAGGTAATCATCTTCCCTGTCCTTATACTCTTGATTGACTTCTCTTTTCAATTTGGCAATTCCCTGTAACATGCAACATGACCAGTTTAGGACTACAGGCTAAAGGGTGCTTCAAATCTTCCTTTTGGCCTTAGAAATTATCCCACAAAAAAACTGTAGCTCAATAACTAGAAGTTTGTTCACAACTCCCTTAACTTTCCAGTTGAATCTTGGCTATTTATTTGGAGAGTACTGCCCAAATCATGGGGGAAGTGAATAGATTTTTTACAGGAAGGATTTCTTATCTTACAGTTGGGATGCTGGTATTAGGGATGTTTCCTAGGAGGGTTTGCAAAGTTCCTTTTTTAAAATGCCATAGCAGTGAACCAAGTCCATTTCTTCATAAATATCATGAACCAGGAGACCTCATTCTTGGTGGTATAATTTCTCAGAGTTTTGTAGTTTCAGAGAAGATCTCATTCAGAAGACATCCTTTTGAAGATTTCTTTGCTGAATTTATGTAAGGAATTGGATACTTTAGATCTCTATTAAACCTTGGTCCTGATATCACTCCGAAGTGAAGAACATACAGTTTGCTTATTGATTTTGTGGGAGAAGGAAGGTGGGGTGGAGAATTTCTGCCAGATAATGATTCTTTCTTTTTAATTTCACTAATCTAAAGGAAGAGAAAAAGGTGGTGGAATATAACTGTTTGAAATATTAATTAGAAAAAGTAAATCACATAAAGACTGGGGAGTCAAAGTTCCAATCTCCTTCACGGCTTTGCTTCCAAAGAAATAGATAGATAGATAGATAGATAGATAGATAGATAGATAGATAGATAGATAGATAGATAGATAGATAGATGGATGGATGGATGGATGGATGGATGGATGGATGGATGGATGGATGGATGGATGGATGGATGGATGGATGGATGGATGGATGGATGGGTGGGTGGGTGGGTGGGTGGGTGGGTGGGTGGGTGGGTGGATGGATGGATGGATGGATGGATGGATGGATGGATAAATGAACAAATAAAACAAAGCTTATATAAACTACTTGCAACCGAAATCTTTCCAAAAGAACTTTCCAAATCAGCAATTCTTTTGAAGTTAACCATTTTGTACATATGTCTGAGAAACTAACAAGTATTTTATTTTAGAAATACCAAAAAGGTTCCTCATATGTACAAATTGTCTCATGGAGCTACTGAAGTTTGCAAACAATAGGCAACTTCCTTCACACTACCGCACATTATTTCTAAAGAATGGTGAAGATGATCCATATTTAACAAATAGTAGGATTAGTTTTATTGTTGATTTAATAAGGAAACATACACAACAAATCATGTACAAGTAGGATTAGTACTGGAATTATATTTTTCATGTTTATCTAACTTTGAAATTAATATTAGTATTAATATGGAGATATTTCCAGTGTATTAGATATCAACTCAAATAGTAAACATGATCAGAATTATTAATATTGCAAATGAATCTCTCAACAAACACATGTATTAATATATTTATTATTTTCTAATTGAATTGCAGATTAGTAACTCAGACCTATCAACACATCTTGGCTGTTGTATTTGCTATCAAGGAGATTAATGGAAATCCCAACACCACCTTGGGCTTTAACATCTATAACAACTATTTTAATCCAAAACTTACATATGCAGCTACAATGGAAATTCTCTTCACACCAGGCAGATTCATCCCAAACTATAGATGTGATTTCCAGAACAATCTGGTAGCAGTCATTGGAGGACCTAACTCAAATGATTTTCTTTGTGTATCAACTGTTTTGAGTGAATACAAGATTGCACAGGTAGTGTTTCCTTTCATGAACAGGAAAAAAAATAAAGAAATTGCCTACAATGCCTTCTCGTATAAAGCCATTGTGGTGCAGTGATTAGAAGGCTGACTCCACTCACTGCTAGGAGTTCGACTTTGAATGGCTCAGCTTTCCATCCTTCCGAAGTCAGTAAAATAAGGCGCCAGATTGTTGGGGACAATATGCTGTAAACCGCTTAGAGTGTGCTGTAAAACACTATGCAATGGGATATAAGTTTAAAAGCTATTGCTATCACTCTTGTATTGGATAAGAAATATTTTGAGAGCTGTGGGATGGGTGTTGGCAGATATCTAACATTTCTTCAAAGAAAGTAGGTAACTGCTTCATTCATCTTTTCTTCACACAAACACATCACTAACAAACTCTATTGACATCCAGTTTATTTCAAGTGTCACAATGATTAGAAGCAAACTAAGCCCTGTTTTACTGGGGAAAATGTATTTCTTATAGAATAAATCCTTCTCCTTTCTTTGTTTCATTCTGCTTTTATGCTTCCATTCAATTAGCTTGCCTATTCTTCTGCTCCAGAGAGGAAGAGAACAAATCAAGCAATTTTCTTCCATTGGCTTTTTCCAAATGCTAATTATCAATATGATGGGATTCTTCAGCTCTTACTCTATTTCAAATGGACATGGATTGGCATATTTTATATTGGCATTGGCACTCAGGCAGAATTATTGCTTCGGAAGGTATTACCTTTCTTTTCACAGCGTGGCATCTGCTTTGATTTCATTGAAAAGTTACCTGGAGGACAAACTGTGATTTGGGAAGCAAACCGTGCCAAAATAAGCCTGGCCTTAAAGAGCACAGCTAATGCCATGATCTTTCATGGTGAATTCCATAGTGTTGGGTTTTTATGGATTTTACTCAAAGTTGTAGAATATGATGATATGGCAGGAAAAAAAGGAAAAGTCTGGATCTTGACTGCCGATGTGGACTTCACCTCAGCCCTTTTTCAAAGAAACTGGAGCATGGATTTCCTCCATGGCTCTCTTTCCTTGGCAGTCCAATCTAAGGAAATAATCAGATTCCAGAGATTTGTTCAGATGAGAAACCCTCTTTTGCATAAAGGAGATGGCTTCTTGAAAGAGATCTGGCAACAGCTATTTGATTGTGTGCTTCCAAATTTTTCCACTGAATCAGTGAACCAGAATATCTGTACTGGAGTGGAAAGGTTGGAGGATCTTCCTATGACTGTTTTGGAAACTGTTGTGTATGGACTGAGTCTTCACTCAGGTCCGTGCTTCAAGCGGGAAGCACGGACCGCTCCCATTGGCTGAGCCGTTTGACAGCCGGCTATAAAAGGCGGCTGTCAAACGGTATCAGCTGTTGCCGCTCCAGCTGGCTGCCGTGTTAGCGCGGCAGTAGCGGTAACCCTCTTTAATTACAATAAAGAGTTAAGCTTTTAGCCTTGACCTGGTCTCTGCCTGAGTTATTCCGTCGCTCTACAACACTGGCGACGAAGGTGGGATACTAGTAAAGGCAAGCCAGGCAAGGGAGAGAATTAAAGGAGCGAAATCACTACCCAGAGCTGAAATCGCTACAGAGTTGCAGACTCTAACCGCGAAGTGCCGTCTCTAACTTGCCTGAGGAGAAACTTCACAGCTGACAGAAGATGACTGCGAATCCGGCATTCCCGCCCTTCAGACCGGCTGCTGAGACGTGGGAGTCATACAAGAACCGGTTTGACTGTTTTCTTGATGCTTTAGACCTGTCAGAAATTTCTGAACATAGGAAGAAGTCTTACTTCCTAAGTTTTTGCGGAGCCACGGTTTTTGACACCGCATCAGCTTTACTGGCCCCTAGATCTATAAAGACTATTCCCTGGGAGGAACTGCAGGAAATTCTTTCAAATCACTACTCCCCAAAGCCTTCCAGGATTGCTAGGCGCCATGCTTTCAGAAGGCGCATCCAAACAGAGGGGGAAACAATTAATGATTATATGGCAGCACTGAGAACAACTGCCCTGCATTGTGGGTTCAGAGATTACCTGGACGATATGCTGCTCGATCAGCTAATTTGTGGCGTTAGAGACCCAAAGTTACAAAGACGTTTATTAGCCAAAGGGGATCTAACTCTTAAGCAAGCCTTAGAGGAATCCCAGGCTGCTGAGCTGTCAGCACTCTCAGCAGCTGAAATTCAGGGAAAACCCAGCAGGCTAGAAAATCCTACAGTATATTTTGAGGAAGCCTCCTCAGAAACTGGCCCAGAAGAGGCTACTGAGGTAAACCGCCTCAGACAGCCCAATGCAAATCAAAAAGAGTTCAGGCAAGGTATAAGTCAAACCCCACAGTTACAAACAGTATGCTTAAGCTGTGGGGGAAATCACCTCAGAGCATCCTGCAGATTCAGGAATGCCACATGTTTAAGGTGTCAAAAGAAAGGCCATCTGGCAAAAATTTGTCAGTCAGGAAAAACCTTCAGCCAGCCACAAAGACCACAGAAGCTCATTCAATATCCCAGGCAAATTGAGGACTGTTTCACTTGCTATCAATTTAAAATTCAAAAAACTACCCTACAAATTACGCCAGCAGGAACTTTCCTCCTTGCAAGGCTGTTTGCTATGGGGAACCAGAGTAGTCATTCCCCACAAATTACAAACCTCAATACTGAAGGTTTTGCATGAGGGCCACCCAGGGATTGTGAGAATGAAGGCCCTCGCCCGCAGCTACGTATGGTGGCCAGGCATGGATGCCCAAATCTCTAATTGGGTAAATTCTTGCCAGGCATGCCAGGCCTCCAGGGCATTACCACCAGTAACCACCCCTAGGACCTGGGAGGAAGCAAGTAACCCCTGGTCCAGGATACACATAGACTTAGCAGGCCCTTTCCATGGGCGCACTTTCCTGGTGGTAGTAGATTCGTATTCAAAATGGGTGGAATTAACTTTAATGCACTCCACCACTACAGAGGCAGTCAGCAAAGCACTGACTAGGTTATTCGCCACACATGGCCTTCCTGATGCTATCGTGTCTGACAATGGCCCCCAATTCACCTCCTGTGAGTTTGAAATGTTTTTAGCAAGTTTGGGCATCAGGCACATACTAGTAGCCCCTTTCCATCCTGCCAGCAACGGGCTGGCTGAGAGGGCAGTTAGATCTGCTAAGGAGGTGTTACAAAAATTGGGTCCCTCTGACTGGCATGACAGGCTGGCCCAATACTTATTGAGCCAACGCACTACACCCTGTGCCTCTACTAACAAGTCACCAGCCGAAATATTAATGGGACGCCGGCTGAGGACCACCTTGGATAGGCTGCACCCAAATTATGCCCCTTTGCTTCCCCTTGGGTCAAACAGCCAAGACAGGGGGTTCCTGGTTAATGACAAGGTATTTGTCAGAAATTTCACTGGGCAACCACTATGGTTACCAGGGCTTGTGATAGCAGTAACTGGTCCCAAGTCTTACAGAGTCCAGTTAGCTGATGGGCGGACCTGGCGGCGTCACGTGGACCACCTGAGGAAGCGTTGGAGCTCTGCACCCAGAGGTCATCTAGACGGACCCCATGCAGAAGCAACCACACCATTCGACGAAACCAGTTGCCAACCCACCGGGGACGACTACCTACCAGATGTGGAAGCTGACCAAGGTGCAGACCCGACTCCAGACAGTCCAGCAGCCCCTCCATCGCCTGGAAACACGCAGAGAGCTCCAGACAACAACCCAGCGCCATCTTTGACGGAGCCTAGAAGATCCGGACGAATTCGCAGGCGTCCGACGTATCTGAAGGACTACGCATGCTCCTCACTGGGAGGGAGGAGTGTTGTGTATGGACTGAGTCTTCACTCAGGTCCGTGCTTCAAGCGGGAAGCACGGACCGCTCCCATTGGCTGAGCCGTTTGACAGCCGGCTATAAAAGGCGGCTGTCAAACGGTATCAGCTGTTGCCGCTCCAGCTGGCTGCCGTGTTAGCGCGGCAGTAGCGGTAACCCTCTTTAATTACAATAAAGAGTTAAGCTTTTAGCCTTGACCTGGTCTCTGCCTGAGTTATTCCGTCGCTCCACAACAGAAACAAGGATAACAGCCCACAGTTACTGTATCTACAATGCTATCTCTGCTGTTGCATATGCTTTGCATGACTTCTATTCATCCATAAAGAAGCAAAGATCAGGGATGACATGGAAAATTCTTAAACAACAGTCATGGAAGGTAAATTTCCTTATCAGAGTAGTGCAGGTTATCTCACCATATCTGTTGAAAGAGCAGTGACATTATTATTTGTGTGTGTGTGATTGTATGTGTGATTAACTAATAATTGTAAGATGTTTGGGCCCAGAGATCTTCATATTACCATGAAGAAGATTTTTTTTCCTTTAGGTTGCATGCATTTATGAATATATGTGGCTCAAAAAAATCAGCAGAGAAAAAGGTTGGAATGAGCTGCCCTGTACTGTAGATTCTTTCCATTTTTAGTTAACACCACTTTTGTTGACAGTTCTAGACTTGGCCTAGTTTCCAGTTCTGATCCAGTGCAATGCTATTCCCTCAACATTTTATTCCAAATTGGATCAGTGATGGGGTTCATTTTTTTTTACTACAGGTTCTGTGGACATGGCTTGGTGGGCTTGACGTGGCTTGGTGGGCATGGCATGGCTTGGTGGGCATGGTGTAGCTTGGTGATCATGGCAGGGGAAGGATACTATAAAATCTCCATTCCCACCCCACTCCTGGGGGAAGGTTACTGCAAAATCCCTATTCCCTCCCCACCCTGTTAACCTGATTTCCAACTCTGTTCTCCTGTGCAGGGCAACAAAAGAAGACCCAGCCAATCAGCTGGGACTCAGGAGGCAGAGAATAGATAAGGGCAGGGCCAGTCTGAGGTTGTATTTGCCGGTTCTTCAAACTACTCAAAATTTCCACTACCAGTTCTTCAGAACTGGTCAGAACCTGCTGGATACCACCTCTGAATTGGATGTGAATTATTTTCTTTCATTTGATCTTTAAAATGTGTACTCCATGTTGGATTGTCTCTATTATCTTTCTAAAAATGAGTAAGATTCATTGCAGATGTTTACTTGTTTTTGGTTTTGCCCTATTTTTCTCAATTTGCAGACAAAGAAATCTATTCTCAACTTAATTATCTTAATTCATTTTTATATAGTTTTTCAGGAGAAATATTCTTGTACAATCCCACCAGTTAGATTTATGATTTACTGCTTTTGCCATATATATGAATAGAATAGAACAGAACAGAATCGAATAGAATAGAATACTTTATTGGCCAAGTGTGATTGGACACACAAGAATTTGTCTTGGTGTAAATACTCTCAGTATACATACAGAAAAGGTACATTTGTTAAGGATCAAGAATCATAATGATAGTCATAGAGTATAATCAACAATCAAATCATACTAGGAAACAATCAATATAAATCGTAAGGATATAAGCAACAAAGTTACAGTCCTACACTCACAAGTGAGAGGGGATGGGTGATAAGGAGTGATAAGAAGATTAACAGTAATAGTAGTGTACACTTTGTAAATAGTTGAACAGTGTTGAGGAAATTATTTGTTTAGCAGAGTGATGGCTTTCAGGAAAAAACTGTTCTTTTGTCTAGTTGTTCTGGTGTGCAGTGCTCTATAGCGTCGTCTTGAGGGAAGGAGTTGAAACAGTTTATGTCCGGGATGTGAGGGATCTGTAAATATTTTCACAGCCCTCTTTTTGACTTGTGCAGTATACAGGTCCTCAATTGAAGGCAGGTGGGTAGTAATTGTTTTTTCTGAAGTCCTAATTATCCTCTGAAGTCTGTGTCTGTCCTGTTGGGTTGCAGAACCAAACCAGACAGTTATAGATGTTCAGATGACAGACTCAATAATTCCTCTGTAGAACTGGATCAGCAGCTCCTTGGGCAGTTTGAGCTTCCTGAGTTGGTGCAGAAAGAACATTCTTTGTTGTGCTTTTTTGATGTTAGGTGTCCATTTTAGGTCACGTGATATAGTAGAACCTAGAAATTTGAAGGTTTCTACTGTTGATACTGTGTTGTCTAATATTGTAAGAGGTGGTAGTATGGGAGGGTTTCTTCTAAAATCTACCACCATTTCTACAGTTTTGAGTGAGTTCAGTTCCAGATTATTCCGGTTACACCACGAGACAAGTTGTATAACCTCCTGTCTGTATGCAGATTCATCGTTGTCTTGAATGAGACCAATCACTGTTGTGTTATCAGCAAACTTCAGTATTTTAACAGATGGATCATTTGAGATGCAGTCATTGGTATATAGGGAGAAGAGAAGTGGAGATAGCGCACAGCTTTGGTGGCCCCTTGTGCTGATTGTACAGATATCGGATGTGATTCCGCCTAGCTTCACCGGCTGCTTCCTGACTGTTAGGAAGCTTATGATCCACTTACAACTGTGTTCAGGTACCGCTAGGTGGTTTAATTTACTTAGAAGAGTGTCTGGAATGATGGCATTGAATGTTGAACTGAAGTCTACAAAGAGGACCCTTGCGTAGGTATTTGGAGATTCAAGGTGTTGTAGGATGTAATGCAGAGCCATGTTAACAGCATCATCTGTCGATCTATTTCCTCAGTATGCAAACTGCATGGGATCTAACAGTGGATCTGTGATGGTTTTCAGGTGGAACTGCACAAGCTTTTCAAAGATTTTCATAACTAAGATGTTAGAGCAACTGGTCTGTAGTCATTCAGTTCCTTGATGGAGGGCTTCTTTGGCACTGGGATGATGGTAGAACATTTGAAGGAGGACGGAACATAGCACATCTCTAGGGATCTATTGAAGATTCAGGTGAAGATGGGGGCCAATTGGTCAGCACAGACTTTTAAGCAAGAAGGAGTTATCTTGTCTGGCCTTGGTGCTTTTCCTGGCTTTTGTCTGTGCAATAGATTTTGCACTTCTTTTTCTGTGATCACCAGAGGTTGTGAGCCTAATGGATTGGGGCCAGTTGTAGGAGGTTTGGTTGTTGTTGGTGTGTTTGAGGTATGGGTTGTGGAGATAGGTGGCTGTAGTTTCTTTTCAAACCTGCAGTAAAACACATTCAGGTCATCTGCTAGTTGTTCATTTCCTTCTGCCTGGGAAGGAGGTTTGCTGAAGCCAGTGATGTTTTTTAGAGTTTTCCACATGTTTGCTGGTTCATTTGTTGAGAATTGATTTTTTAACTTTTCAGAGTAGCTTCTTTTAGCTGCTCTGATCTCTCTTGTTAATATGTTTCTGGCCTGGTTGTATGTCGAGATCATGGCTCATTTCTAAATAGAAAAACATGTTTCTGTAATTCAATTGAGGTTTGTAATAAAATATTTTATAGGATTATTTGTTAGCACTAAGTTGAACTTTAGGTTTGATTTTTCAGTTCCCAGACATTCTCCCTCTCCCTCCCTCCCTCCCTCCCTCTCTCTCTCTGTGTATATACATACATACATACATACATACATACATACATACATACATACATACATACATATATATATTTCTTATGTTTTTGTGGGTATTTATATGTGTGGTATTTAGGTTTCTTCAGGTATTTTCCCATGTCTTAATATTTGTGCTTTTATAGCAATGTTTCGGCAGAATCTCATCTGCCATCCTCAGACTTGTGTATTGGATGGCAGATGAGATTCTGCCGAAACATCACTATAATAAAAGCACAAATATTAAGACGAGGGAAAAACCTAAATTTTCTCATGTATAATATTTTCAGTTGTCAATTATAGCCCTGTACAACTTTATTTTTATTTATATAAATAGAATAGAATAGAATAGAATAGAATAGAATAGAATAGAATAGAATAGAATAGAATAGAATAGAATAGAATAGAATAGAATAGAATATTTATTGGCCAAGTGTAATTGGACACACAAGGAATTTGTCTTGGTGTAAATACTCTCGGTATACATAAAGAAAAGGAACATTTGTTAAGAATCAAGAATCAAAATGTGCAACACTTAATGGTAGTCAGAGGGTACAATCAACATCAAATCATACTAGGAAGCAGTTTGTTTAGCAGAGTGATGGCTTTCAGGAAAAAACTGTTCTTGTGTCTAGTTGTTCTGGTGTATAGTGCTCTATAGCATCGTTTTAAGGGAAGGAGTTGAAACAGTTTATGTCCAGGATGTGAAGGGTCTGTAAATATTTCCCAGCCCTCTTTTTGACTTGTGCAGTATACAGGTCCTCGATTGAAGGCAGGTGGGTAGTAATTGTTTTTTCTGCAGTCCTAATTATCCTCTGAATTGAGTTGGATATGGTTTACAGCTATTGTTACATATTTATCTCACTATATCATAAGTTGCATAAAGTTACTTGCTCATCCTTAATTATTTAGTTATTTAAATGTTTATTTTCATACTGTTATCATATACGTTTGGAGAAGAACAGAGGTATGATGAAAAGGTACCAGATCCATTTTGGCAGTAACTTATTGCAATTGAGATTTTTCAAGATAAGTTTAAAAAAATACTATGAATCTAGAAATTGTTCAAGATCATTATATAATCACAAACTGGTTTGGAGCTTTTCAGTATATTAAATAAGACATGCCATAAGAAATGAATAAAGGTTTCATAATTTGTAGAGTATCTATTCAGAGATTAAACTGTAAAATCTTATTAACGATCTATTTTAGAATGATAAGAAGCAACGCTTTGCAAAGTATTAACAATAAACTTTCATATTGTTAGAAATAAAATCTGTTCTTTGTCTTATTCCAAGCTTGAAGACAGACACTGGAAAGATAAATTGGATACAGGCTGCTGTTTTGGAAAGGAGGTCTCTGTTTATTTAGTAGCCAGAAGCTACAGTGACAGCAGCATGTTTCTGGGATGACTGACAAATTGGGATTGAGAGTAAATGGTCTTTTATACAATTTTGAAGGTTTTGTGATTGAAATGCATGTTCCTATTTAATATTTTAATGGTTGTTGCCAGATTCCTATGGGATTATCTGAGGTCATGACTGGCTCTACAGACATAAGAGGAAATGCAAATCGTAGGTATTTTGTTTGTCTGAGCTACTTTTGTCAGTTTTGGATCCTTACATATTGTGCTGCTTATTCGGAGCTGTTGATTGCTCTTTGTTTATGAACAAAATGGCTTAGCCAACATATCCATTCATGAAGCCCAGCCTCTTCAGGCTTCTACTTGAGGTTATATTCATATAGCAGAAAGACTGGGGATGCTTTCTGCCTTTATTAAGGTGGTTTTTCCTCCTCTTTTCCTTTAGGAGCAATATTCTATTCTATTTCATTTAATATCCTATAGAATATTTTATTCTAGGGAAGGGGCCCTACCCACAACATCATGCTTTTATCTTGTTTCTAACTTTTTCCTTCTTGCTCTCTAGCTTCACCATTTTCTGAGAGGAGTTTCATTTAATAACAGTGTCGGAGACAAGATTTCCTTTGATGAAAATGGTGAATTCAGAGGAGGATTTGATATCATAAACTGGGTAACATTCCCAAACCAGTCCTTCCATAGAGTTAAAGTGGGAACCATAGATCCAGATAGACTCTCACATCAGATGCTGACCATTTCAGAGGATGATCTTATCTGGCCCACCTGGTTTAATCAGGTAAAATCTGATCAAGAACTGAGTATTCTAATACATGATACTATGTATTTATTTGGTATATTGTCAAGTGACTATTGTGGTAAAATATATATTATATTTCACCTTGTTTTAATTAAGTGCTGTACTGTATCATTCTTGGTGACTGTATCTTTTCTTTCTGAGAGCATATGCACCAAGACAAATTCCTTGTGTGTCCAATCACACTTAGCCAATAAAGAATTCAATTCTATTCTATTCTATTTTGGTTCAATCATAGGAATTGTTAGTGAATCAGAGTCCTTCTAGGAAGGGATTCTCTATCCATGTGACAATTAGGAATACAATGGATAGGTTTAGGTGCAAATTATGTAGTGGGACCCAAATTGTATATTTTATGGAGTTATCTGATGGCTTCAAAGTTATGTTCCTTTTTATTAAGTGAGCAGAGCTTACCATACACATTAAAATGGACAGTGATTTGATTACTGGATGTGTGTGCCATTGGGAGTTAGTGATTCACTTCAAATGCTCCTGGAACTCATATATTTCTGTGTGACATTGGTATGGAAATTCAACCAGGAGCTTTTATTGTGATGTCACAATATATGTTTATCTCATTCCAGAATCACTCTGTCTATAGGCACATTTGTTAATCCATTCATAACATAATCTCAAAGAAGATTATATCATGTAGCAGAGCTTAGTTGCTTTTTTCTTATCTCTTGAATAGTTTATGAAACTTACATTAAGAAGTAAGCTATTATCTAAAAAAGATGTTGGTAAATCATACTTGTGAGATCCTTTTCCATTTCTATGAATCAATAGTATTAATCAGGTTAATTATATTGTTTTATTGACTCTGGCCAGTTTGACATTTTTGGTTATTTAGTTTTCATTTGCTGCAAAATCCAAGGCAGCTATAAGATAAAAAAAACTTACTCTTCCAGTAAGAAAATGTGTGTCATTAAGTTTATATTGTAGGTGAACTCAGAGGACCATTATCTCTAATAGCTGAAATATGTAGTCAACATATGGAGTAAAAAGGACTCCATCTTCCTCTTGGCCTTATTGCAAAACTTCCATGAGCACCTCCATGTCAAACTATTGCAATTTATGAATATTAATGATAATCTGTGAACATTGTTTCCAAATATGTTAACATATTTTTATCTTCTTTATGGACAGATATTACCTGTCTCCCTGTGTAATGATAATTGCCCTTTAGGTTACCGAAAGACCCCAAAAGAAGGAAAACCATTTTGCTGCTATGATTGCATTCCATGTCCGCAGGGAAAGATCACAAATCAGACAGGTAAGAGATATTATGGAAGATTCTTGATGTTGTCTTCATTTCAAAACCTTCACTCAATTTCCTAAATATGTACAACTTTTCATAACTCAGTACTGCATTTCTACTGGAAACAGTGGAGTATATGAGCCAAAGTTTTAGTCTGTAATTTATTTTTTTTCTCTATTGTGATTTATTATCAGGTGAAAGTTTATGATGAAGGGAATACCAAATACTTTCCCCATTAAGGCATTTTTGAAGTCTTTTGAAACTTTTGCTGAATTCAATTTTTCCCTATAATGACCTTTCTCCTTCTCCTTCTCTCCCAGCTCCCTGCACTGACCTTTTGTGCCCATCTACTGCTTTTGAAGCAGAGTTTCCTGGCACTATTTGCTGTCTTCCTTTTCCAGCTCAAATTCTCTGATGAATATGTGGTTTCCTGAACCTTTAGTAAAACCACACTTTTTTGATCAACTTCCATGATCAAAAGACTTTCAAAAGACACTGCATCTTATTTTGGAATGCTTGCTTTGCTACATGTGCCTTTGAAAGGCATCAAATGCACAAAGTGGGATAAAAGGAGCACAGGAGAAGGTTTACCTAGGAACTGGGAGAGAATGTGGTGCAAAAGAAAATGGTCATTATTGAGAAGACTAAAAGAGAAGACATCTGAGGAGTGAACAAATGCTACAACTTGTTAGAACATGAATGCATGTTCCTGTTGAGGAATAAGGATATAGACAAAAGAGCATAAAGGAGAGGAGATAGGGAAGTAGAAAAGTTGCTCATGGCTGAAAGACACCAAGCCTGGAATGGCTTGGATTGGGATGTAAATTCTTGATTCATGATCCACGATTCTCAGTTAATGAGCACAACAGATAGCAATTGTTAAGCAGTGCAGATAAATCATATCTTGTTTTACAAGCACATTTTTAACAAGTGAAAATTCAGTACAAACTATGGATATATACCAAGGGCTACATGGAAAATAGACATTGGTCAATTATTTCCAGCCAAGCACAAATCCACAAAAAGAGGCAATGCCTCAGTGAGCTGGAGTACACCAACTCCAATTCTCTGCTTTAACAGTTGTTTAACATACATTTCCAAAATATATCTTTTATATTCTCATTCTCAGACTAATGTCTCCAAACCATTCTACTATTATCTGCTCTTCCAGATACGGACCAATGCTTCCAGTGTCCAGAAGATCAGTATCCAAACAATGAGCAGAATTTCTGCCTTCTCAAATACAGAACATACCTCTCTTATGAAGAAACATTAGGAAGCAGCTTGGTAACAGTGGCCATTATTCTTTCTTTTATTACAGTGTCTATACTAGGAGTATTCCTGAAGTACCATAACACTCCTATTGTTAAGGCCAACAACCGCAGCCTCTCTTACACCCTCCTTATCTCCCTCCTCCTCTCCTTCCTTTGTCCTCTGCTTTTCATTGGCAGACCTATGGTGGTGACCTGTCTCCTTCGACAGACCGCTTTTGGGATCATCTTCTCAGTGGCTGTTTCTTGTATATTGGCCAAAACCATCACTGTGGTTCTTGCTTTCATGGCCACCAAGCCAGGATCAAAGATGAGGACATGGGTTGGGAAAAGACTGGCTCTTTCCATTGTTCTCTCCTGCTTCCTCATTCAAACCCTTCTTTGTAGTGTGTGGTTAGCAACCTCACCCGCTTTCCCAGATGTTGATATGCACTCCTTTGTTTCTGAAATTGTAATGGAATGCAATGAAGGGTCAGTTGTCATGTATTATTGTGTCTTGTCTTTTATGGGCTTCTTGGCTATGATCAGTTTTATTGCAGCTTTCCTAGCTAGGAAACTTCCTGACACTTTCCAGGAAACCAAGTCTATTACCTTCAGCATGCTTGTTTTTTGCAGTGTCTGGTTGTCCTTTATCCCTTCCTATGTGAGCACCAAAGGCAAATACACAGTGGCTGTAGAAATCTTCTCCCTCTTGGCCTCTGGTGCTGGGCTGTTAGCCTGTATCTTTTTCCCCAAATGCTATATCATTATTGTGAGGCCTGATCTGAATAAAAGGGATAATATAATAAAGAGAAATACTTGAAGAATGGACTTTTGTCAATTTGCATCATAGGATTAGCATTGTGAGGTGAGGTGAAAGAACTGATTTTTAAAGCAAGTGGTGGTTAGATACAGCTTTCCATAGCACTTTATTCGGTAGATTCAGATGTATCATCTGTAAACATGTGCAAGAGTCAAAACAAATTAAATTATTTGAGACCCACTAGGTTTAAAGTAAGATTTGGCAGAGGTGTTACATTTTGCCCTTGCTAATTTAACTTTATTATTGAATCTTTGACCAATGTGGTAAGGCAATTTTTAGATATTACAGGTCATACATGGATACAATGCAAGTAATAGGTTTGATGATATTTATCAATAATCTATCATTTTGCTGAATATTGCACATTTTATAAATTATTTTATAAAAGAAAAAAAGGAGCAGAAAGAAAGAAGAAATACAGAAGAAAGAAACTTTCAATCTTTTATTTCCTTTGCTGCCGGTATAATTATAATGACAAAATTATAATTATAATCTTATTCTGTAATTAACAAAGAAACTCTTTTCTATTGCCCATTTTTTCCCGCAGTGAAACTACAAATCTTAAGTGCATTTTTCCAGTTTATGCAAAAAATCTTAAGGGTTTTCCAGACAAAACAGAAGTAGATTTTTTTCTACTATTCTAAATTAAAATTGTTTTAGACAACTCTACCAGTTCCTTCATCTTTACCAACCATTCCTCTATTATGGGTGTAATCAAAGATTTTCAATTTTGAGCATATAGTTTTCATATATAAAAATAAAGTCCCACCACTTTTTTCCTAGTTATCTAAGCATTCATGCTAAAAGAAATTTCTCTGATTTCAATTGTATAATCCAAATATTCTAATTAATCTATTTATTTATATTCAAAATACTTTTTGTATGTCTACCATATATAATAAAATGACCATTCATGATTTTTTACATTTTCATCAAAAATCAATGGGCTTTATGCAGGGGTGGGATTCAACTTTTTTAACAACCGGTTATGTGGGTGTGGCTTAGTTGGTGGGCATGGCTTGGTGGTCATGTTACTGGCTGGGCGTGGCCAACTCAACATCACTCACATCAAGGCATGCATCACCTCACCTGGCCTCTCATGACTGTGGGAATGCTGCACAGTCATAAGTGTGAAAAACAGTCATAAGTCACTTTTTTCAGATAACAAATAAAAGATAATCAGAGTTGAAAGTGCCATTGTGCCATTGTAACTTTGAAAGGTCACTCCACACAAGCAAAGTACCAGTAAAGGAGGAAAAAAAAAACTCCAGAGAAGTTCCAGAGACAGGAAGTCTAGTCCTGCCAAAAATGTAATAAGACTTAACAGAGAGGCAGTTTCTGTAAGCAACACCAGAATGTTTCCTTCCTGCCCTTCTTACAGGATTAGGCCAGTAATTTCTTCTAACAACCGGTTCTCTGAACTGCTTAGAATGTTAACAATCAGTTCTAGTAAATAGGTTTGAACTGATAGAATCCTACCTCTGGCTTTATGCATTCCAGACAATTTCTCTGGTGATAATTTCCAATATTTCCAACATCATTTTATAAACATCGGTAAGACTAAAAATGACAATTTTAATTCCTTTAACCATATATTTTCCCATTTGTATATTATGTTACACAGATAATTGTCAATGTATAACCACAACTGAGAGCAGAATTTCAATCATTGAATAAAGCAGGGTAAGGATTAGTGTCATTAAGCCAGATATCCAAGTGGCTCCTTTTTCAGATAACAGATAATCAGAGTTCGAAGGGACCTTGTAGGTCATCTAGTCCAACCCCCTGCCCAAGAGGGAGGCGTTACATCATTTCTGACAAACAGCAGTCCAATCTCTTCTTGAAGGTCTCAAGTGATGGCGCTTCCACAACTTCCAGGGCAAGCTGTACCATTGGTTGATCGTTCTCACTATCAGAAAGTTTCTCCTTATTTCCAGGTTAAATCTCTCCTTGTTCAGTTTCCATCCATTTCAACTCACTTAGTGATGGTAACTTACTTGGTGATGGTGTCAGTGTTCAGGGAGGAGAAGCTGAACAAGATATGAAACAAGAGAAGGTTGACACACAGGAGCAGTGAGTGCCATGCAGCTCAGAGTGATAGAACAAGTGGATTCCACCTGACAGGTATTCTGGTAGTAAAGTTAAAGTGTATAATGTATGGTATGAGCCAAGGAACTATAAAGAAATATTGACATTACCTAAAATTGAACAAGAAAAGTGGAAAGAAGCCATGGACAAGGAAATGAAATCCATGGGAGAACATAAAATGTTCACATCTATGTCTTTGCCACAGGGTAGCAAAGCCGTAGGATGCAAGTGGGTATACAAGAAAAAGGTACTACCCAATAATAAATACAATATAAAGCAAGGTTAGTGGCACAGGGGTTTTCACAGATGAAAAATGTGCACTATGATGAGGTATTTGCACCAACTGTAAAGAGTGAGAACATCAGGCTGGCACTAGCATTGACAGCAGCACATGCCATAAAATTTGGTGTTTTGGTATAACCATTTCATTTCTCAATGCAGAATTAGAGGAAGAGATACATGGTTACATGGTTCAAGCACAAGGATATGAAAATAAAAAGCCTAACACAGTATATAAATTGAACAAGGCCATTTATGGGCTGAAGCAATCAGTCAGGAATTAGAATATCTGTTTAGATACTGCATTGAAGAGTCTTGGGTTCAAGAGTTGTAAGGCTGATGGTTGCATATATACTGGAAAGTTAAAAGGTGGGGATCAACACAGTTGTGTTGGATAGGTATAAAAAGATAATTGAATTTATGTCTATTCCAGTTATGAAGGGAGGAGTGTCAGAGTATATTCATGAACTGGAATAGAGCTTGGTATCAAGATCAGCCAATGAATAGGCATAGCAATTAAGTCAGCCAATGAGGACTGTTTGGAAATTAAACTAGAAGTAGCCTAGGTTGGAAACTGAAACTAAAAGTAGCCTAGGCATGGTTCTATATTAAGCTCTGTAACTGTGCAGCTATGTTAAACCCTGAGTCTGTCTATTGAAGATGAAACTAACTTGCTTGCCTGCTTATCTGCTCAACTAAAGTGAAACTGATGTCTGTTTCTGAGCTCTTGAGTTGCTACTGAAGTTACTTGCAACATGTTTCTGTCTGAGTTTGCTCTATGTTCGAGAAATCTACAACTGCTTTATAAAATCTACTTATGTTTATAAAGATGTTAAATAAAGCATCAGCCACCTGTGTTTATTTTTCTAGTGTTGAATTAACACTGCAAAACTATGAATAGTTTTCCATACAGGCCATGAATTTGTGAGGTGGCTCAGATTCAATGGTACCAAATGACAACATGCAATTCTAAATTAAAATATATTATACATAAAAATAAATAAGATAAAACATAGATCTAAAAACAGCGGTAGTAATTATTGCATCATTCAGATTTTTCAGTTTTGCCTCCCATTTGAAAGCATGGAAGCAAGTCCATTTCAGCTAAATAAAATTGTACACTGGTCACAAACTTCAAAACTGGAAAATTCTCCTACAAATACATATACATTTTTTTTCACATTAAAGCTTTCTTTTCATGAGCTGATGTTTATTGTTCAGTTCAGGTCTCATCACAATGATAAAACACTTGGGAAGAAAGATGCACACCAATAAGCCAGCACTGGAAGAGATCATAGAGAAGATCTCCACTGCCAACATATGTTTTCCCCTTGTGCTTAGATAGGTTGGAATAAAGCACAGCCAAACACTGCAGAAGACCAATATGCTGAAGGTGATGAATTTGGCTTCATTGAAACTGTCAGGTAACTTCCTAGCTAGAAAAGCAGCAGAAAAGCTAACCAGAGCAAGAAAACCCATAAAGCCCAAAACACAGCAGAACATGACCGAATCTTCATTGCACTCCAGGATGACTTCTTCAGACATTGACTGTGTATCAACATCTGGATATGGTGGGGATATTATCAACCACACAGCACAAATACATATTTGAACAAAGGAACAGGAAAGAATAATATAGCTGACCATTCTTCCACCCACCCATTTCTTCAATCTGGAACCAGGTCTAGTGGCCATGAATGCTAGAACCACAACAAAGGTTTTGGACAATACACAAGAAATTGCTATAGAAAAGATGAGGCCAAAAGCTGGTTGTCGAAGGAGACACAAAACCTTATATGGTCTCCCAATAAATAGAAACACACAAAGGAAAGAGAGGAGAAGGGAAATTAAGAGTATATAAGTGAGATTTCGATTGTTGGCTTTTACGATGGGAGTGTCTTTGTGTTTTATGAATACCATGATGATCAGAGTTGTCGTTATAGAAAAGCAAAAAGAAAGAGCAGTCAGACTGATCCCCAAGGGTTCTTCATAGGACAAAAAAGTGACCTGTTTTGGAACGCACATATTTTTCTCAGGATTTGGATATTGATCTTCAGGACATGGAGAGCAGTCATCCATATCTAAAAAAGAACACAGTGGAATTGATACAGTTGATTGTAGACAGTGTTGTACCCCAATGACTTAATCCCATTATATTTGGAAATTTCCTACCTTTCTCCTTTGATATTTTCCCTTCCGGGCACAGCCAGCAAACATAGCAGCAAAATGACTCCCCTTCTTTCTTGGCTTTGCTGTATCCTGTGTCACAAGGATCATTACATAAAGATAAAGGTAATCCCTGTCAGTGAATAAAGAATGTTTTTAAATACAGAAGGAAAAGAAATACTTGGAATGATACTGTTAAAATATAATTAACATAGTAGAAATGAAATGATAAGCAAAAGTGATATGATGACATCATTTAGTTGTATCTGTTATGAAATTATAAGTCATTAAATATCTACTCTTTCTTTCTGACTGCTCTTTCCTTTTGCTTTTCTATAACGATAACTCTGATCATTGGTATTTTCCTAAACCATCATCCCCTCTCTCCAAACACATTTTCTATGCTGGTCAGTTAAAGTTAGTTTTCTCAACTTTTTAATTATGAACTGATGAGATGTAATATACTGTATTTGAACTTTTACATCAAAACCATGAAAACCATAGTCCATAATTCACTGTGGGCCAATACAATATTCTATAGCAAATATTAGAAAAGTAAACATTCTTATAGATATTTTTTTCTTCCCAAGATATTTGTTCTTAGGTTATTTTAGAGATGATGCTCTGAAACATACATCAATATATATTTTATGCAACATGAATGAAGACAGACCAGCTTAGATTTAAACAATTAACCTGATTGAAGCCTACTGGCCACATGATGGAATCTACAGAAATATTGAAGAACTTTTCTGGTGGAGCTGTGGGTTCTATCACTCCAACTTTGACCCTAAGAAAGGACTTGTTTGGGAATGTGATCCAATTGATTATATCATATCCACCAATGAATTCTCCATTTTTATCAAAAGAGATCTTTTCACCAACACTGTTGTTGAATCTGACACTTCTCAGAAAAGAATGAACCTGAAATACAGGACAGTCAAAAAGAAACGTAGAAAGATAGAAGAAGGCAGAAATATATGTTCAAAAAATAACAGTGATTCCAAAAGGGTTAGGTATATGATTGTACCCTATGATTATCATTAAGCATTGCACGTTATGATTCTTGATTCTTAACGAATGTTCCTTCTTTATGTATACTGAGAGTATTTACACCAAGACAAATTCCTTGTGTGTCCAATCACACTTGGCCAATAAAATATTCTATTCTATTCTATTCTATTCTATTCTATTCTATTCTATTCTATTCTATTCTATTCTATTCTATTCTATTCTATTCTATGACACTACTGAAAAAAATTAAAATATATTAAAAACAATATTAGAATTAACAACTGCCTCGATCTCATCTTCTGAAACAGTTTGAATTCAATTTATGGAATACAAATTAATGAACCCTTTTCCAACAGTGATCACAGCATGATTGATTTTTGTGTCAACATATGTTATCATCATAATCACCATAACAACAGGATCCCCAATTATCACTTCAAAAAAGGCAACTATGATCTTATAGACAATGATCTCTCATCTCTTGATTGGCAAATTCTATTCACTGGATACATTACTGTTGAAGACCATTACAACGTATTTTTACTTGAAGTCAAAAGAGTCATCAAACTATATGTACCAATAACAACTCCCAAAAGCAGAAAAAACAAATAACCCATAACAATAAGGAAGCTCCAATCTAAAAAGAAATCTCTTTGGCAGAAAAACAAAGCTGGTCATGTTGCCAACTTTAAAAGCTGATACAAAAGTTTATGCCACCAGATAAAGACTGAATGTAGCAATTATCACACTAAACAAGAGGAAAACCTTCTACGCACCAATTCCACCCACGCTTTCTTCAATTTTGTAAACAACAAACTAAAAGACTCAAGGTCCATCCCACCCCTAAAAAAACCAAATGGTAAAAACTGCAGTGATGACACCATTAAAGCCAACTCTTTAACACATTCTTTGGCTCAGTATTTGTAAACAGCAATGGATCATGCCCAATATTCCCTAGTCGAACCACAGACAACTACAATGATCTAATACATATTGATTTTACAGAAGACAATGTTGAAAAAGCACTAGGCAATTTAAAACCATCTTTATCTATTGGATCAGATGGAGTTTGTGCCTACTTCTTAAAAAGGCTATCCACTGCCATAGCAGACTCTCTAAGCATAATCTTTGAAAAATCTTTCAGGACCAGCTCCTTGTCTAACCTATGGTCACAAGTCACGGTCATCCCCACCTTCAAAAAGGGAGACCCCAGCCTAGTTGAAAATTACAGACCAATCTCTTTATGCTGCAACACCTGTAAAGTCATGGAATCAATTATTAACCAATCCATTATCCTCCACTTAGAGACAAACCACCTATTCTCTAACAAACAGTTTGGCTTCAGAAGGAAACTGTTCTGTAATATGCAACTTTTGCACTGCAAAAACATATGGACTACCTGATCAGGGCAAAGCAATTGATGCAATTTACATAGACTTCTGTAACGCCTTTGATTCAGTGGTACACGACAAACTACTCCTAAAATTAAGGTCTTATGGTATCTCTGGATACCTGCATAACTGGATAGAAGCATTCCTGTCAAACAGGCAACAAATGGTCAAAATTGGGAGTGTCCTATCAAATCCTGTACCTGTCAACAGTGGTGTCCCCCAAGGCAGTGTTCTAGGATCAACTCTCTTCATACTCTATATTAATGACCTCTGTGATTATATTAAGAGCAACTGCGTTTTCTTCGCTGCTGATGTTAAGCTGTTCAATACCACAGACAATACTGCTACCCTTCAAAAAGATCTTGACTATGTATCAGAATGGTCAAACAAATGGCAACTTCAAATCTCAACAAATAAATGCTCTGTCTTACACATTGGCAAAAAAAATCAGAAAATAAAATACAAGCTGAATAGTCAAGACGTTGTTAATGATCCAAGCTCTGTAAAGAACCTCATCTCTAATGATCTAAGTGCTAGAGCCCACTGTAACTACATAGCCAAAAAGGCATTAAGAGTTGTTAACCTAATTCTGCATAGCTTTTTCTCTGGTAATATCACTCTACTAACTAGAGCATATAAAACATTTGTTAGACCAATATTTGAATACAGCTCATCAGTCTGGTATCCGCATTACATATCTGATATTAATACAATTGAGAAAGTCCAGAAATATTTTACGAGAGAAGCCTCCGCTCCTCTACTCATAGCAGAATACCTTATGCCACGAGACTTGAAATTTTAGACCTAGACAATCTAGAACTATGCTGCCTTCGGTTTGATCTAAATATTGTACATAAAATTATATATTGCAAAGTCCTACCTATCAATGAATACTTCATCTTTAACCAAAACAATACAAGAGCACAAAATAGATATAAACTAAAGATAAACTGCACCAAACTTGATTGCAGGAAATACGAGTTCAGCAACAGAGTGGTCAATGTCTGGAATACTCTACCTGACTCTGTGGTTTTTTCCCCAAAATCTTCAACATTAGACTGTCTACAATTGACCTCACCCCTTTCATAAGAGGTCTGTAGAGGGCGTGCATAAGTGCACCAAAACATGCCTACCGTCCCTGTCCTATTGTTTCTTTTTTTCTTATTTGTATCTATTTCATGTATTTATAACCATGTTTATATTTATACCTGTTATCTAATAATTGTTTGACAAAATAAATAAAATAAAAATAAAATATTAACATAGAATTGCACAATAAAATACTAATAAAATTGCTCTATGAGTTATTGCTCAGTTAAAATCCCTCAGTAAAAAAGCAAGCGAATATGAAGACAAAAGGTAATGTCCTTACATTTACTGTTCAAATGATGCAGTGGGTTGCCACAAGGTTCTGTCTTAGGCCCAGTATTCTTCGATATCTTCATTAACAACTTAGATGAGGGAATAGAAGGGGAACTTACCAAATTTGCAGATGATACTAAGCTGGCAGCAATAACTAACACCCAAGAAGACAGGCTCAAGATCCACATGGATCTTGACAGACTAGAACACTGGGCCATATCTAACAAAATGATATTCAATATAAAGAAAAGTAAAGTCCTACACTTAGGCAAGAAAAACCAAAAGTACACATATAGACTGGGTGAAACCAGGCTCAATAGCAGTAACTGTGAGAGGGATCTTGGAGTCTTAGTGGACAACCAGCTAAATATGAGCCAGCAGTGTGCAGCAGCAGCCAAAAAAGCTAATGCAATCCTAAATTGCATTAACAAAGGGATACAATCAAGATCAAGTGTGGTACTAATCCCACTCTATAAATCCTTAGTAAGATCACACCTAGAGTACTGCATCCAGTTTTGGTCACCACATTATAAAAAAGATGTTGAGACTCTAGAAAAAGTGCAGAGAAGAACAACCAGGATGATTAGGGGACTGGAGACTAAGGCATATGAAGAAGGGTTGCAGGAACTGGGCTTGCTAGTCTGGTGAAGAGAAGAACCAGGGGAGACATGATAGCAGTCTTCCAATATTTGAGGGGCCATGGAGAGGAAGAGGTCAATCTATTTTTCCTGTAGGCCAGACAAGGAATAATGGATGGAAACTGAACAAGGAGAGATTTAACCTGAAAATTAGGAGAAACTTTCTGATAGTTAGAACAATCAACCAATGGAACAGCTTGTCCTCGGAAGTTGTGGGAGCACCATCACCTGAGACCTTCAAGAAGAGATTGGACTGCCATTTGTCAGAAATGGTGTGGGGTCTCCCGCTTGGGCAGGAAGTTGGACTAGATGACCTATAAGGTCCCTTCCAACTCTGGTTATCTGTTATCTTCACTGTTAATGCCCATAAGATATATAAAGTTACAAGTAATAAATTTTATTATGTACAATAACCCATCTTTTGTTTTAACAATGTATCGTCTGTGTACAAATATCTTGTGCAACAACAATTACAAATAATACATATTCAAATATCCATACTCTATTCTTAGTTTATGCTACTATACATAATATATCTAATTATTATAACAAATCCCCTTCTTTTTTAAAAACAAACTTTATTGATTATACAACTAAAATAACAGACAAGCACATACACAACATAAAAAAGAAAGAAAGGAAAGAAAAAAGAAAATGAATAAAAGCAAACAATTCCATTATCAACAAATCCCCTTCTTATCATATTTAATATTTCTTGTTCCAATATCTTTAATTTCTAATTTCCATTTTTTTTATTCTTCAGCCATTGATAGGAGAGTTCCTATATTGTATAATATTCAGTTTGTTCTTTTTCTTTAATTGCAAGTGTTAATCTCTTCATTTCTGCACATTCTAATATTTTCCTTATCACGTTCTCATCTGTCAGAATCTTTTTTCTTTTCCAATTTTGTGCTAATGAAATTCTAGCTGCAGTTAATACATGAATAATTAAATATGACTTTTTTTTACTATAAATTTTGAGTATAATCCCCAACAAAAATATTTCAGGTTTTAAATCTACAGTATATGTTGCTGTGTCGTCTTTGCCAACCACAAATGTATTTTTGTCCCAATATCTTTTTGCTTCTATGCATAGCAACCATATATGATAATATGATCCAGGTGTCTGGTGGCATTTCCAGCATTTAGCTGATTTATGTTTAAACAATATTGCCAGTCTTGCTGATGTAAGATGCCATTTATAAAACATTTTATGCAGGTTTTCTTTGTATGCAGTTAACATTGTTAAATTATAGTTTCTCTCCCATAGCTTCTGCCATTTATCTAATTCTATAGTATAACCAACATTTTCTGCCCATGCTATCATTGTCTTTCTTAGTTGTTCTTCCATTTTGATACTTAGTAAGTAACTATATTTTTTTATCATTTTTCTTCCGTTTCTGTTAAAATTTTATACAATTCTGTCAAGTTTAGAATCTTTTTCATATCTAGACTGTATTTGTACATGTGAATACCAAATCATATCAATCCCTTGTTCATTTAATTCTTGTTTAGTTTAGAGCTCACCCTTTTCATTCAAAATATCTTTATATCTAACAATATTTCCCATATTAATAACATTTGGATGAAAAAATGCTTCCATTGTTGAGAGCCAAACTGGTACCTTCAAGTAATACTCTTTTCTAATTTTCTCCCATGTTAACAATAAAGAATTTCTTATAAAATGTCTTTGAAAGTAACTATGTATCTTGCTTTTCCCATACCATAAAAAAGTATGCCAACCCAATTGCAAATCATGCCCCGCCAATGTCAGTAACCTTGTATTTCTCAGCACAATCCATTCTTTCATCCATCTTAACACCGTAGTCTGGTAATATAATTCCCAATTAGGTAGTCCAAATTCTCCTCTAGTTCTCAAAGACAAACTGTAATGTCTTTACATTTACTATATGTATGTTACTTTTCAAAAGAGGCAGTAATGATCATAAGATATATGAGCTTATGGTGACCTAAACAGGGCTCAGGATCACTTGAATTGGAGGAGATATATGTGTTCAATAATAACTCACATACAAAACATACAAAACATACTACAATGTGTAGTATTCCAACTCCTGATTAACTGGAAAGAAACTAAGATCATCAACCTCTCTCTCTTGCCTGACTATAATATTACAAATGGAGAAATATCCATATCTTTATAGATCATAGGAATGGCCCTGAAGAACCTTATAAGTGTCACTAGTAGGGCAACAGACTTATAAGAGGAAGTTAAGTCTGGTCAAAAAAAGTAACTTTAGAAAACATTTCAGGAAATTGTTTATGGAGATTCTTAATCATTCAGGTCATGGTTGTCCCAAATTTTTAAAGAGCCAACTGGACTTTCTGGTTTTCCTTTGAAAATATGAAGAAGTTTCTTAGATGGGAAGAGACGTGTCTTCAAAGAAAAACCAGAAAGTCCATTTGCCTGTTGAGTAAAGCACCTTTCGGATTTCAGGAAAATATAGTTCTCACAATGTGAATGTGAGGGAGGGATAAGCAAACTGTTAATGCAACTATAATAATAGTGTTAACCTACATGGAATGGTTTTCTTAGTTTGGCCTTCATGTTGGGATTGACCATATTTTGGAGGTCTCTATAAGTTTCTTTTATATTTTATTTTTCTTATATGTATCCATGTATGTTTTACTTATACCTATTATCTTGTAAGCAATTGACAGATAGATAGATAGATAGATAGATAGATAGATAGATAGATAGATAGATAGACAGACAGATACATAAATAAAAGGCAATACAGGAACACAAAAGTACAAGTTCTTCTCATTTCTTCACTGATTATTCAAACTTGCAAAAGCAGTGGTACTTCTTAAGATCTTTGGAATACTGGTTATCACAGTGTCTCTGCAATTGGATGGTCACAATCTGGGCATGTGGAAAATGGCCTTGATTTATAACTGTTGCAGTATCCCAATTTCATGATTGTGATTTCTAGCCTTTCCCTATGGCTTTCCCCAAGAAAAGTAAATGGAGAACTTGGAAGGAAGTTGGAAGTTGTGATTGCATATGGTCCTTGCTTATCAATAGTAAATGGGTTGTCAGAAATGTTGTCGCTTTGCTGAATTGTCAAGTGACACTACATTTTATAATTGTATCACCTAGCAATGGATATTCAGCCCCAATTGCCATTATTAAATAAGGACTAACTGTAAAATGGACAGTAAAAAGTAAAATCTAAAATTAATTTAGAAAATATTTTTAGATCACAATATTCTAACTAAGAAATAACTTCTAAGTTGAAGAACTTCAGCAGTGCAAGTAGATGAGTGCTGAAATATGTTCAACAAGAGGCTGAATCAACATATCCTAAAACAAAGGCTAGATTTGATGGGTTAGATTGCATTTTGAATACTATTATTCTTTCATCTCATGTGACTATATATGGCAAAAGCTAGACTCAAAATACATATTCTGCCTTGGTCCAATTTTATTAAAGCTCTGAGATTTAAAAACACTTTTATTCCCTTGCCTATTTTTTTTAGAACTTAGTTCCTGGAAACATTGAAGGCTATGAACTGGAGGAAGTTGTTCTACTGATCATGTTTTCTAGCTATCATGAAATTTCTCCTTATTTCTAGATTGGTTCTCTCTTCAATTATTCAATCCATTGCTTCTCATTACTCTTCAATCCATTGCTTCTTGTCCTGACTTAAGCTGTTTTGGACAGTAGGCTGACCTCATCTTCTTTGTGGTAGCTCCTTAAATATTGGAATGCTGCTATCATATCACCCCAATCCTTCTTTTCATTAAACTATGCATACCCAATTCCTGCAACTGCTCTACATATGTTTTAGGCTCCAGTCCCCTAATCATCTCTGTTGCTCTTGTTCTGCACCTTTTGTAGAGTCTCAACATCTTTTTATATAGTGGTGATTAAAACTGGATGCAATTATTATTATCATCAGTTCTTTATAGTCCACTCATGATTTTGGTTTCTCTGAAAAGATCTTCATCAGGAAATGCCCTAAACTTTGATTGCACTTTAAACAATCAAAGAATTGACAAAAGGCATACATCCCCCACCAATTAAAAAAAAAAACATCTAGAGGAACAATTGTTTCAGTATATCATTTCATGGATAGAAGTACTGTATATCTTAAGGCAAGTGGTTATAATTTTTCAGAATTACTTTTGCCATATTAAAATGAACACATAAATATTTCATCTCATTAAGCCATTATTACATTTCACATTTAGACTAAATATCAAAAACCCTAGACAATATTATTTGTTAGAGCTTATGGAGAGATGTTGCAACCAGTGGTGGGATTCATTTTTTTTAAACTACCAATTCTGTGGGCCTGGCTTGATTGGCATGGCAGGGAAAGGATACTGTAAATCTCCAGTCAGAGGTGGTATTTGCCAGTTCTCCGAACTACTCAGAATTTCTGCTACTGGTTCTCCAGAACTGGTCAGAACCTGTTGAATAACACTTCTGGTTGCAACTACAGATATAGTGGTTACTCCACAAGCAGGCTTACCTGCCACCACATATGATTGTGGAAATATTTCCTTCCTTCTTTCTCTATTGATTTTTCCCTGAATTTGGATAAATACAGAGATTGCAAAGCATGTGCCACAGCATAGATTGCATTGTAAATATTGTAACTCTGTCCACTCATCCGTGTTTCAAACACAGATGTGGGAAGGGTCTCAAACTTCTCCTGTCCAGTACATTTCTTCTCAGATGTCAAAATTTTTGAATTTGAAAAGAAACAGTCAAATGCCTGTTCCCAAAAATCTTTCTGAAAATGATCATGTTGGTTGTTGTTTGGATTTAGGTTTTGAAAAAAATCCTGGAAATTTTGGACCTCCTTTGTGTGAACTGCAAAGGATAAAACACCATGTAGGAAATGGATGTCCATAAATTTCTCAATGGAGTTTGAAGTAAAATCTGTCTGAGTGGATGTAATCAAGATTTTTGTCTTTCTTGAAATATCTTCCACTTCTGAAAACTGAAGGAAACTTCTCAGAAATGATATGGAACGGATTTCACCATATAAGATGATCACATTGGCTGTGCTGTTCATAAGAACGTGATATATATGTAATCCTTTGTCTATGATATCAGTAAAATCACTGTAAAAAGCTAAGATTGGGAACTCTGCTATGAATTCAGTGCAGATGCCATGTTCAGAAAATTTGGGGAGTACCTCTTGTACAAATCTCTCTCCTTTGTCATCCTTTACCACAAGAATTCCAATCCAGATCCATTTAAAATACAACAATAACTTCAGGAGGCCCTTATCTTGGTGTGATTCATCCGGAAACATTTGTTGGAAGAAAATTGAAATCTTTTTATCCATGACTGGAGCAGAGCCATAGGTCAACTACAGAAAGATAAACATTCAATTCCACAAGTCTATGTGAACCTCTGGAAACGTGTACATTTATTTCAGTCTTTGGGTATCCTTATTCTTATATACTGAAACTGTATGCAGCTAGTTGTGTTTATTTAAGAGTATCAACCAAAATGTCACTCTTAAGGTACCAGTAAATATCTCGGATGTAATTCCCCCACCGCCTATTCAGATTTACTCATTACTCCTACAGTTCTGCTGATCCTATCAAGCAAAAACTTATATATAGGAATCTGAAATTTTTCTCCTTTCTAGAGAGAGAAAACTGCAGACTTCTGGGGTGGTATGGCAGAATAATAATAATGTAAATAATAATAATATAAATACAGATATTATATATATGATATATCTTCAGTATCTCTTACCTGAGGAACTTTATAGATGCACAATAAAGTTGCCATGTGAAGAGAGATGTCAGGTGCCCCAATAACTGCAGCCAAATTTTGGGGGACCCCACACTTGTAATTAGGGATGAATTTTCCCTGAGTGAAAGGCAGCAACATTGAGGCAAAATAAGTCCAGCCTGGACTAAAATTGCTGTTAAAAATGTGGAAGCCCAGCGTGATATTGGGTAGGATCTGAGGATTTTCATTGATCTCTTTTACAGAAAGTGCTAAGGCTAGGATGTGCTGGTAATTCTGAAATACTATTCTGTGAAACATTTTTTAAAAAAAAATTCCATTATTTATTTATTTAATTTAGTTAATTTGTCAACCATGTATGAGAAAACAGGTATGAGTATGAACATAACATATAAACATATAAGTATAAACAGGTATAAGTATATACATAATAAATGAGTACAAATAAATGGGAACAGTAGGACAGGGATGGTAGGCAGGCTGGTGTGCTTATGCACGCCCCCCCCTACAGACCTTTTAGGAATGAAGTGAAGTCCACAGTAGGCAGTTTAAGGTTAAAGTTTGGGGGTTATAGGATGTAACAACAGAGTCAGGTCATGAGTTCCAGGCATTGACAACTCTGTTGCTGAAGTTGTATTTTCTGCAATCGTATTTGGAGTGATTTGTACCTATTGTTTGCCCTGTTATTGTGGTTGAAACTGAAGTAGTCATTGACAGGTAGGATGTTGTAGTAGACAATTTTGTGTACTAAATCAAACCATAGGCGGAAATTAAGAAAACTCTGCTTCACATTATGACACTTGTGATCTTTTGAGTACAACATTTTGTGGAATGTTATGTTTTAGTGCAATGCACAGGTAGTCCTTGACTTACAAGCATTCATTCAGTGACCATTCAAAGTTACAACAGTACTGAAAATGTGACTTATGACTGTTTTTCAGACTGGCAAGAAAGATCGTAAAATGGCGCAAAACTCACTTAAATGTCTCATTGAGAAACATAAATTTTGGGCTCAAGTTTGGTCACAAGTTGAGGACTACTAGTATTCTGTTCAGATTCTGAAAAAAGCAGACCAAAATATTAGCATGTTTATATACCTCCAGAACCTGGAATGATTTTTAAGAAAAAAAAATGGTTTACGATTGGAAGCATTATTTTTGCATAAATGAGAAAAGCTATGCATCAAACTCCAGCTGTTAAGAATGATTTATATGAAGAAAAATGCTAAATTGTGATATGAGAAATATCAAGTGAAAAGAACATATGTGCTCTCACCAGAGGTGGTATCCAGCAGTTTCTGACCCATTCTGGAGAACCGGTAGCAGAAATTTTGAGTAGTTCGGAGAACTGGCAAATACCACCTCTGACTGGAGATTTTACAGAATCCTTCCCCTGCCATGCCCACAAAACTACACCCACTGAACCAATAGTAACAACTGGCTCCCACCTAAATTTTAGTGGTAGATATACATGAATTAATCCTTATCTACCTCAATGTTTACATTTAATGCTTCTTATGTATGATTTGTTGGAACAGAAAAGTGGCCTTTTTTCAAATGTATGTCGAGCTTATAAATACATTTGGCAGCCTATTTAAGATTATTGGAAAATATTTTGAGCAATGACCAGAAGTTGAAAATAAATTGATCATGTACTTGCATAAGTCTATCTTGAAGTCCCTGAGAAGGATGTTGACTGAAATCAATGGGGTCAGAAAACGTCAAGCATACAGAAATGATGCCAGCAATGTTAATATCTCCAGGCTGATGATAGGTGTGATGAATAGGAAGAGGCTCAACAAGATTACATTGAAGACTAGGATCCTTGCACACCACTTGAGGCAATACTGTTAACAGTGACTCCATGATTGCTAACAACTTCCATAATTGTCCTCTTTCTATGTATAAATGGCAGCAACAAGATCCTTCTAGAAGATCATACTGAATTGACTTTTTCAGCTGTTTTTCAGACAAAAGTAGAAATGGCAACATACTGCCAAATCAACTCACAGAGGACATTTGAACGTGAATTTCATGGTGAATATTAATAGTATGCTTCAGTGTCAGTTCCTCATTTTCCCATAGTGTCCCATGAGATTTGGAAAAGATAAACTGCCTAATTCCATAATGATGGTGGGACAGTCACCTGTGTAAAGATCATGTGAGGACCTCTGAAGGGAGGCAGGCCTAAGCCAGAAGACAATGAAAAACAAGATACAGGTTTATATAAATAAATGAATGGGTGTAGTCATTTATATAGATCAGGGATACTCAAACTTTTTAAACAGGGAGCCAATTCATGATCCTTCAGACTGCTGGGGGGTCAGACTATAGTTTGATTTCCCTAATGACCAGATGGGTCAGAGTGGCTAGGTGGTCATGTGACTGGGTGGGCAAGGCTAAGATGTCATGTGACTGGACAGATGTGGCTAGGTGGTCATGTGACTGGGTGGGCATGGCTAGGTGGACATGTGACTGGGTGGGCAATTTAGCAGTCCATTTTGCCAATTTAGCAGTCCATTAAACAATACACAGAAGCCCTTTTTCTATTCTTCTTTTTAATACTGCATGAAGTTTTTGATCTAGGTTTCCTTTTTACTTGGTGGGGAGAGGTTGGAAATGCCTGGAGAAGGAAAGGCATGCTTTCCACAGGTCTCATGGCTATATTTAAAGGGCCAGCTAATGTCATTGGGGTTGGGAGATTCATTGATAACATGATAGTGACTGGATATTCGATGTTCACTGAAGTAGTAACCAGAATTGATAAATTGACAGGGGTGGTGAGGGTTAACAGAGAAGTCATGCACAAAGGACTGGCTAAGCTCATTGGGCTGGTGATATTAACTGTGTTCAAAACATTGGCTGGGCTTCTCATATTCATTGCAGCAGCCATAATGCAAGGTGCTGCTCTTTCAATATCACCCTCCCCCCAATTGTGAGCAGGTGCACCATTTCTCCAGGGAAGCAGTCTCACATCCTGAGCATGTCCTTTCGAAGCCAGGAGGATGGTGTCCTCTTTTGTGGGTCCTCCACTTGTTCTATACCCCAGATTGATGTCTCCTGCCCTACCTCCCCCATCTCCAAGGCTGTCATTCTGGTGGTGCCAAAGATAGTGATTTTCTTGTAGGCTGTGGCAGCCGGACCTCCAATCATGCAGCTTCCTTTCATGCCATCACCATTGCCTCCTCTTTGCCTTCAGACCAGGGCCAAAGCAAGTCCTTGCATCTGGAGCTCCACCTGGGAAACTGGACCTTGCCAACTGGACTGTTTCTCTCCGCCCCCTTTTCCTGTTTTGTCTGCTGGATCGACATTGCAGTTTTGAATCTCAAATAAGGGGAGAAATTTTTGTGTTGTAGTCATCTGGGTGCTAGATCAGCTCCCTGTGAAGTCTTCATCTGCCAAGGAGGCCAGCTAAGTGCCTGAAGGACCCCATTCCATCACTGATACTCTAGCCACCTCAGTAATTGGTGAGCGAGACCTCAGCTGGGCTCCTCAAGAGACAAGGAGATTGCAGGAGGCCAATCTAGTGTCCAGGTTGGCTACAACACAATGTTCATTCTCAGCCTTATTTGAAATTCCTAGCTGCAATGAACATCAAATCTAGGGTTGATCCGGATCACTTCACTCCACCATAGTGCTTCCTGGGTTCTGAGTCTGAAGTGGCAGGAGGCAAGGACTGCCTTGGTTCCACCAACCTTGGGCTCTTCACAGTCCATGGAGGGTACATTCAAATCTACAACAAAAGCAAAAGGTGGCTAAGGCTCACCATGTCTAATCCTCCAAGGCAGCCCTTCAGCCAAGAACAATGGGTCCAGGGTGGATTTCCCTACACTGCCATTGGGTTTACCTTTCAGTTTCAGCCTGCAGGGCTCACAAAGATAAGGCCTGCACTCAGCTGAAGAGTGTGAGCCGGCGGGTGGGCAGGGCAATGTGGGCAGGGCAGCTTTATGGTCCCACACAGGCCAGATTAATAGCTTCAGTGGACTGTATCTGGCTGCGGGCTGTAGTTTGAGGACCCCAGCTATAGATCAATACTATAGATTCCAGTCCATTTCATGCATTTTGTATCACAGTGTCACAGTGATGACTTCTGGGGTGTATCTGGATGAGTCCCTATAGTTTTCTTGGCAAACTTAATGGGAAAGCCTTTATTTTCTTCTTAGGGATAAGATAAAGTGGTTGGACCAGGCTCCCTGAGTGGTTTGTACCTTAGGCATGACATGCTCATGGTCTCAATGGGCAGAGCCATAGTCAAAGATTAAGTAAAATACATTGCACATTAGCCACAAAATTGGGACTCTGAGCCTATATTTAGAATTTAGAATGTACAGCTTTTAAGGCACAGTTGTGCAACACTGTGCAACACAAAACATTTAACACTTTGACTTTAAACATTTTATATGTGTCTCGAACATACAGTAAAGGGAGTCCTCAACTTATAACAGTTCGGTGAAGGTTCAAAGTTACAACAGCATTGAAAAAACCTATAACCATTTTTTATACTTATGATCATTGTAGTATGGTCACATTATCAAATTTCAGACACTTAACTAATTGATATGAATGACGGTTGCAGTGTCCCGGGGTCATGTGATCACCTTTTATCTGACAAGCAAAGTCAATGGGGAAGTGAGGTTCACTTAACAACCCTGTTACTAAATGTAACAATTGCAGTACTTCACTTAATAAGTGTGGCAAGAAAAGTTCATGAAAACTCAACAGAATTCGGACTTATTTAGCAGCAAAAATGTTGGGCTTAATTTTGGTCATAGGTCGAGCAAGTGTCTTGGGGTGGAGAGCAGATCGTGCATCTCCCCCAAGTGACCGAGGCATCAACAAAGGCTGAAGATGCACCTGAAAGACAATGAGAGTGCCGGAGAATCAGAATGAGAGAGAGAGAGAGAATAAGAGAGAAATGAGAGAGAGACAGACAGAAAGAGAGAGTGACACATAGAAAGAGAGAGATGAGAGACAGAGAAAGAGATGTGTGTGAGAGAGAGAGGGAGGGAGAAGGAGAGGAGGAGAGGAAGGGAGGGAAGAAGGGAGTGGGGGGAGAGAGAGAGAGAAACCTGTCACTTCTCATATGAATTGGCCACTCAATAATTTAAGACAGAAAAATGCTTGCTATAGAAGCCATATTTTTGAGGTGGTTCACATTCAAAGGTACAAAATGACAACTTGAAACACCCAATTAAAGAAAATAAAACATACATTTATTAAAAATAAATAAAATAAAGCATAGATCTAAAAAGAATGGTAACAATTGTTGCATCATTCAGATTTTTCAATTTTGCCTCCCATTTTGAAGTATGGAAGCAAGTTCATTTCAACTAAGAAAAATTTTAAACTGGTCACACACCTCAAAATTGGAAAATTCTCCTACAAATACATATACATTTTTTTTCACATTAAAGCTTTCTTTTCATGAGTTGATGTTTATTGTTCAGTTCAGGTCTCATCACAATGATAAAACACTTGGGAAGAAAGATGCACACCAATAAGCCAGCACTGGAAGAGATCATAGAGAAGATCTCCACTGCCAACATATGTTTTCCCCTTGTGCTTAGATAGGTTGGAATAAAGCACAGCCAAACACTGCAGAAGACCAACATGCTGAAGGTGATGAATTTGGCTTCATTGAAACTGTCAGGTAATTTCCTAGCTAGAAAAGCAGCAGAGAAGCTAACCAGAGCAAGAAAACCCATAAAGCCCAAAACACAGCAGAACATGACCGAATCTTCATTGCACTCCAGGATAACCTCTTCAGACATTGACTGTGTATCAACATCTGGATATGGTGGGGATATTATCAGCCACACAGCACAAATACATATTTGAACAAAGGAGCAGGAAAGAATAATGTAGCTGACCATTCTTCCACCCACCCATTTCTTCAATCTGGAACCAGGTTTGGTGGCCATGAATGCTAGAACTACAACAAAGGTTTTGGCCAGTACACAAGAAATTGCTACAGAAAAGATGAGACCAAAAGCTGGTTGACGAAAAAGACACAAAATTGTATCTGGTCTCCCAACAAATAGAAAAACACAAAGGAAAGAGAGGAGAAGTGAAACTAGGAGTATATAAGTGAGATTCCGGTTGTTGGCTTTGACGATGGGAGTGTCTTTGTGTTTTATGAATACTGAGATTACCAAAGTTGTCATTATTGAAAAACAAAGGGAAAGAACAGTCAGACTGATCCCCAAGAATTCTTCATAGGACAAAAAAGTGATTTGTTTTGGAATGCACATATTTTGGTCAGGATTTGGATATTGATCTACAGGACATGGAGAGCAGTCATCCATATCTAAAAAAGAACACAGTGGAATTGATACAGTTGATTACAAACAGTGTTGTACCCCAATGTCTTAATCCCATTATATTTGGAAATTTCCTACCTTTTTCCTTTGATATTTTTCCTTCTGGGCACAGCCAGCAATCATAGCAACAAAAAAATTGCCCTTCTTTCTTGGCTTTGCTATATCCTGTGTCACAAGGATTATTACATAAAGATAAAGGTAATGCCTGTCAATGAATAAAAAAGAATATTTTTGGATTCAGAGGGGAAAGAAATGTGTGGAATGATTTTGTTAAAGTAGAATTAACATAATAGAAATGGATTGATAAGCAAAAGTGATGTCATGATATCAGTGGTGGGATTCAATTTTTTTTTTACTACCAGTTCTGTGGGCATGGCTTGGTGGACCTGGCTTGGTGAGCATGGCAGGGGAAGGATAGTGTAAAATCTCCATTCTCACCCTACTCTAGGGGAAAGTTATTGCAAAATCTCCATTCCCACCCCATTTTGGGGGGAAGGTTACTGCAAAATCCCATTCCCTCCTCACCCCACTAACCTGCTTTCCAGCTTCGTTCTCCTGTGCAGGGCAACAAAAGAAGACCCAAATGATCAGCTGGGAGTTGGGAGGCAAAGAATAGATGGAGGTGGGGCCAGTCAGAGGTTCTCCAAACTACTCAAAATTTCCATTACCAGTTCTCCAGAACTGGTCAGAACCTGCTTAATACCACCTCTGCATGACATCATTTTAGTTGTATTTGTTGTGAAATTATAATTCATTAAATATTTACAATTATTGGTATTTTCTATAACCGTCATTCCCTTTCTCCAAACGCCATTTCTAAATATAATATTCTCAACTACTTAATTATGAACTCACACAATATAATACACTGTATTGTAGCTTTTACATCAAAACCATGAAAACCATAGTCCATAATTCACAGAAGTACAAAGTAAAGGATAAAATATTCTCTATCAAGTATTAGAAAAGTAAACATTCTTATAGATAATTTTTCCTTCTCCAGAACATATGTTCTTAAGTTGGTTCATAGATGATACTCTGGAACACTCATCAATATATATTTGAATGAAGACAGACCAATTTAGATTTAATCAACTAACCTGATTAAAACCTACTGGCCACATGATGGAATCTACAGAAATATTGAAGAACTTCTCTGGTGGAGCTGTGGGATCTATCACTCCAACTTTGACCCTAAGAAAGGACTGGTTTGGGAATGTGATCCAATTGATTATATCATATCCACCAATGAATTCTCCATTTTTATCAAAAGAGATCTTTTCACCAACACTGTTGTTGAATCTGACACTTCTCAGAAAAGAATGAACCTGAAATACAGAGACAGTCAAAGAGAGACAAAGAAAGACAGGAGGCAGAAATATATGTTCAAAACATAACTATGATTTCAAAAAGTAGTAGATATAAAATATGACACTACTGAAAAAAATTAAAATATTAACATAGCATTGCACAATAAAATACTAACAAAAATTTATCTATGATCTGAGTTATTGCAGATAAAATCCATCAGTATAAAAGCAAGAGAATAGACAAAAGAAGACAAAAATATTTTTACATTTACTATATTTATGCTACTTTTCAAAAGAGGCAATAATGATCATAAGATATATGAGGTTAGATAGGGCTCAGTATCATTTGTATTGGAGGAGATATATGTGTTCAATAATGACTCACATACAAAACTATGCTACAATATCTGACATTCCTACTTTTGGTTAACTTGCAAGGAACTACCTGTAAAATGGTCAGCAGAAAATATTACCTAAAATTAATTTAGAAAATAATTTTAGAACACAATATTCTAACTAAGAAATAATTTCTAAATTGAAGGCGTTCAGCAGTTCAAATAGATAATGAAAGGACAATGCTCTTTCATTTGCTGAAATATGCTCGAAGAGAGGCTGAACCTAAAGCTGCTGAAATTTAAAACTGTGTACCAAGCAAAAGTTGGATTTGATGGCTTAGATGTGCATTTTGCATCTTTCATCTCATGTGACCAAATACATTTGACAAAAGGTAGGCTCAAAATACATATGTTACTCTTCTCCAATTTTATTAAAGCCCTGAGATGCTAAAAATAGATTTACTCCCTTGCCTGTTTCTTTTAGAACTGTGTTGCTGGAAATTTGAAGGGTATTTTTTTCTTCTCTATTCATTTGTAATAAACTATAGATTGTTGTTGGGAATACCCGCATGTAGAAATGCAGGTGAGTCTCAAATGGTCTGTATAAAAGTGGAAATCCTTCAAATGATGGAAAGGGAATTTTTAGCATCCCGAATATTTAATTAGCATTTCACAATAACAAAATAACACAATAAGAGTTGGAAGGTCTTTTAGTGCAAAACCCCCACACACACACACACAGCTGCTGCTACTGCTCTAGCAGGACACCATATGCCATTTCACAGAAATGGTTATGCAATCTCTTCTTAAATACCTCCAGTGTTGGAGTACCCACAACTTCTGGAGGAAGTGGTTCTGAAGGAAGTGGTTCTGATCATTTTTTCTAACTGTCAGGAAATTTCTTCTTATTTCTAGATTGGTTCTCTCTTGATTAGTTTCCACTCATTGCTTCTTGTCCTGCCTTAAGCTGCCATGGATTGTAGGGTGACCTCATCTTCTTTGCGGCAGCCCCTTAAATATTAGAACACTGCTATTACCCCAATCTTTCTTTTCATTAAACTAGGCACATCCAATTCCTGCAACTGTTTTGAAACATATGTTTTAGACTATAGTCCCATAATCATCTTTGTTGCTCTGGTTCTTCACTTTTACTAGAGTCTCAACATATTTTTTTATATTGGGTGATTAAAACTAGATGCAATTATTATTATCAGTTCTTCATAGTCCACTCATAGTTTCTCTGGGAAGATCTTCATCAGGAAATGCCCTAAACCAGTGGTGACTAACTTTTTTGGGCTCCTGTGCCAAAAATTGTGTGCACATTTGTGCACGAGTGCTCGCATGCCAGCATCCAGAAGACATTGTGCATGCCCCCCATCTCCTGGTCATGTGCACGCAATTCCACCCCCTGCCGCCTCCTTACCCGCACTACACCTCCCAGCTGATTTCCCATTTGAGGCCTTTTTCAGTCTCCCAGAGGCTTAAGTAAAGACTCTGCAGCCTTTGCAGGCTGAAAAATAGGTCTGTTTAATTACTTCCGGTGTTTCCAGAACTACAGGAAGTGATAAAACTGGCCTATTTTTCAGACTGCAAAGGCTGCAAAGGTTTCCTCAAGCATATGGGAGGCCGAAAAAGGCTTCAAATGGGCCAAAAATTAGTGAGGCACGCATATGCATAGTGAGGTAAGTTTGCCTGTGGCTTGCGTGCCAGCACAAATGGCTCTGCATGCCACCTGTGACACGCATGCCATAGATTTGCCATCATGGCCCTAAACTATGGGTGGGATTGTACTTTCAACAATCAAAGAACTGACTAAATGCATACACCCCCCACCAATAAAAAACCATCTAGAAGGTATAACTGTTTCAGTACACCACATTAAGGCAAAAGATCATTTCGTACTCTTTACTTAGAGACTGACCTAACGGCACTTTACTTCATGGACAGAACTACTGTATGACCTAAGACAAGTACCAAATGTCAAAAGCCCCAGAGGATATTATTCATTAGAGCTTATGGAGAAATGTTGTAACCACAGATATAGTGGTTACTCTACAAGCAGGCTTACCTGCCACCACTTATGATTGTGCAAATATTTCCTTCCTTCTTTTGCTATTGTTTTTCCCCTGGATTTGGATAAATAAAGAGATTGCAAAGCATGTGCCACAGCATAGACTGCATTGTAAATATTGTAACTCTGACCACTCATTATTGTTTCAAAAACAGATGTGGGAAGGCTCTCAAGATTCTCCTGTCCAGTACAAGTTGCCTCAGATGTCTCAATTTTTGAGTTTGAAAAGGAACAACCGAATGCTTGTTCCCAAAAATCTTTCTGAAAATGATCATGTTGGTTGTTGTTTGGATTTAGATTTTGAAAAAAATCCTGGAAGTTTTGAACCTCCTGTGTGTGAACTGAAAAGGATAAAACACCATGTAGGAAATGGATGTCCAAAGTTTTATCAAAGGAGTTTGAAGTATAATCTGTCTGAGTGGATGTAATCAAGATTTTTGTCTTTCTTGGAATATCTTCCACTTCTGAAAACTGGAGGCAACTTCTCAGAAATGATATAGAGCTAATTTCACCATACAAGATGATCGCATTAGCTGTGCTGTTCATGAGAACTTGATATATATGTAGTCCTTTGTCCATGAAATCAGTAAAATCACTATAAAAAACAAAGTTTGGGAACTCTGCTATGAATTCAATGCAGATGCCATTTTCAGAAAATGTGGGGAGCACATCTTGTACAAATCTCTCCCCTTTCTCATCCCTTACCAGAAGAATTCCAATCCAGATCCATCTAAGGTACAACAAGAGCTTCAGGAGGCCCTTATGTTGGTGTGATTCATCCGGAAACATTTGTTGGAAGAAAATTGACTGAGTCTTTTCATCCATGACTGAAGCAGAGCCAAAGGTCAACTACAGAAATATAAACATATGCAATTCCAAAGGTTCCTCAAGAAATGGGCACATTTAGGTCTTTGGGTATCCTTATTCTTATATACTGAAACTTTATGCAGCTAGTAATGTTTACTTAGAAATATCAACCAAGATGTCACTCTTAAGCTACCACTAAATATCTTGGATGTTATACCCTCACTGTCTATTCAGAATTACTCGTTACTCCTGCAGCTCTGCTGATCCTATCAAGCAAAAAATTATATCTAGGAATCTGATTTTTTTCTCCTTTCTAGAGAGAGAAAACAATAGACTTCTGTGGTGGTATGGCAGAATTATCATCATCATGATAATATAAAAATTATGGAAACATCTTCAGTACCTCTTACCTGAGGAATTTTATAGATGCACAATAAAGTTGACATGTGAAGAGAGATGTCAGGTGCCCCAATAACTGCAGCCAAATTTTGGGGGATCCCACATTTGTAGTTAGGAATGAATTTGCCCTGAATAAAAGGCAGCAACATTGAGGCAAAGTAAGTCCAGCCTGGACTAAAATTGCTGTTAAAAATGTGGAAGCCTAGAGTGATGTTGGGTAGGATCTGAGGATTTTCATTTATCTCTTTTAGAGAAAATGCTAAGGCCAGGATATGCTGGTAATTCTGAAATACTATTCTGTAAAACATTTTTTTAAAAAAAATCCATTAAGAAAACTATGCTTCAGAGTATGACACTTGTGATTTTTCAGTTCAATATTTTGCCGAATATGTTTTAGTGCAATGTACAGGTAGTTCTTGACTTAAAACCATTCATTTAGTGACCATTCTAAGTTACAACAGCACTGAAAAAAGTTACTTATGACCGTTTTTCACACTTAAGGCCCTTGAAGTATCCTCATGGCCATGTAATCAAAATTCAGACACTTAGCAAAGGATTCACATTTATGACAGTTGCGGTGTTCCAAGATCATGTGATCATCTTTTGTGACCTCCTGACCAGCAAAGTCAATGGGAAAGCCAGATTCACTTAACAACCATGTAACTAACTGCAGGGAGTCACTTAAGAACACTGGCAAGAAAGATTGTAAAATGGGGCAAAATTCACTTAACAAATGTCACGTTGAACAACAGAAAGAGTGGGCTCAATTTTGGTCACAAGCTGAGGACTACCTGCATTTAGTATTCTGTTCAGATTCTGAAAAAAGGCAGACCAAAATATTAGCACATTTATACACCTTCAGAACCTGATTTTTCAGAATGATTTTTAAGAAAAAAAATTGGTTTGCGATTGGAAGCATTATTTCTGAATAAATGAGAAAAGCTATGTATCAAACTCCAGCTGTTAAGAATAGTTTATATGAAGAAGAAAAATACTGAATTGTGATACGAGAAATATCAAGTGAAAAGAACATATGTGCTCTCACCAGAGGTGGTATTCAGCAGTTTCTGACCCGTTCTGGAGAACCGGTAGCGGAAATTTTGAGTAGTTTGGAGAACTGGCAAATACCACCTCTGACTGGAGATTTTACAGAATCCTTCCCCTGCCATGCCCACAAAACTACACCCACTGAACCGGTAGTAACAACTGGCTCCCACCTAAATTTTAGTGGTAGATATACATGAATTAATCCTTATCTACCTCAATGTTTACATTTAATGCTTCTTATATATGATTTGTTGGAACAGAAAAGTGGCCTTTTTTCAAATGTATGTTGAGCTTATAAATACATTTGGCAGCCTATTTAAGATTATTGGAAAATATTTTGAGCAATGACCAGAAGTTGAAAATAAATTGATCATGTACTTGCATAAGTCTATCTTGAAGTCCCTGAGAAGGATGTTGACTGAAATCAATGGGGTCAGAAAATGTCAAGCATACAGAAATGATGCCAGCAATGTTAACATCTCCAGGCTGATGATAGGTGTGATGAATAGGAAGAGGCTCAGCAAGATTACACTGAAGATTAGGATCCTTGCATGCCACTTGAGGCAATACTGTTAACAGTGATTCCATGATTGCTAAGAACTTCCATAATTGTCCTCTTTTTGTGTATAAATGGCAGCAACAAGATTCTTCTAGGAGATCATACTGGACTGATTTTTTCAGCTTCTTTTCAGACAAAAGTAGAAATGGCAACATACTATCAAATCAACTCACAGAGGACATTTCATGATGAATATTAATAGTATTCTTCAGTGTGAGTTCCTCATTTTTCCAAAGTATCCCATGAGATTTGAAAGAGACAAACTGTCTAATTCCATAATGATGGTGAGACAGTCACCTGTGTAAAGATCATGCAAGGGCCTCTGGAGAGAGGTAGACTGAAGCCAGAAGACAAAGAATGAAAAACAAGATACAAGTTTATATAAATAAATAAATGGGTGGTTTACATGGATGGATATTATAGTGCAGAAAGCTAGTGCGCGAACACACACACACTCACACACTCACACTCACACACACACACACACACACACACACACACACCACCTAGAAGAGTGAAATATTTTAAGGATACTAAAAAAAGTAGAATATTATATTTCTCTAAATGAGAAATGGAGAAACATTTTTTTTTTAGAGGCAGGAAGCAGACTCACTGTTAATACCCTGCAGCAAATATGTTGTCACCATTAAGGGCAATTGGGCCAGCCTATCTACAAAACAAAAGCCCTTCAGTTCCAGGATGATGGGATTATCCTTCAGGACATAATAGGATTAACCCACTATCATTCAGCAGAACACACAGAACTCACTACATTGCACAATCTCCCAAGGGTATTTCCTTCATTGCATTACCCCCAGCAAACATCAACCAAATCTAGGAGCTTAGACAACCTATAGAGTCAGTTATGACACCTACCAATAGAATACATGTTCTTGCACAGGAACAGAGCTCAAGGGCAAAGCCCAAGATAATATATTAAAAAAAAACCACTCTCAACTCCATGTGGCCAGCTACCCACAACTACTTGTGGTTCTGCTTCATTATTAAATCATCTTTCCATTCAACTTCCATGTTTCCACTGTCTTTTTCCCAAATTGGAACTGAACAAGATAGATATTTCTTCCAACAATAGATTCTATTTTATTCCATTCTAATTATTTTTTTGCATGTGAATCAGTGATGACTCCTGATACCCATCTGGATGAGTCCCTACAGTTTTCTTGGCAAACTTGGAATTTAGAATGTACAGTTTTTAAAATACAATTGTCTTTATGTCTACAGAACAAAACATTAAGCACTTTGACTTTACAGATTCTAAATGTTTGTGGACCACTGCAACTACATAGCCAAAAAGGCATTTAGAGTTGTTAACCTAATCCTGTGTAGCTTTTTCTTCGGTAATATCACACTACTAACTAGAGCATACAAAACATTTGCTGGAAAAATATTTGAATACAGTTAATCAGTCTGGAACCCGCATTATGTATCTGATATTAATACTGTTGAGAAAGTCCAGAAATATTTCACAAGAAGAGTTCTCCGCTCCTTTACTCGTTGCAGAATACCTTATGCCACCAGACTTGAAATTTTAGAGTTAGACAACCTAGAACTACGCCGCCTTCGGTCCGATCTAAGTATAGTCAATAAAATTATATATTGCAATGTTCTACCTGTCAATGAATACTTCAGCTTCAACCATAACAATACAAGAACACGCAATAGATACAAACTCAAGGTAAACAACACCAAATTTGATTGCAGGAAATATGACTTCAGCAATGGAGTGGTCAATGTCTGGAATACTCTACCTGATTCTGTGGTTTCTTCCCCAAACCCCAAAAATTTTAACCTTAAACTGCCTATTATTGACCTCACCCCTTTCCTAAGAGGTCTGTAGGGGGCGTGCATAAGTGTACCAATGTGCTTACTGTCCCTGCCCTATTCTTTTTTTTTTCCTTTTATTTTATTTTATTTATTTCATTTGTCAATCGCTTATAAGATAATAGGTATAAGTATATACATAGTTATGAATACATGAAATGGGTACATATAAAAAAAATAAAAGAAACAATAGGACAGGGATGGTAGGCACGTTGGTGCGCTTATGCACACCCCCTACAGACCTCTTCAGTCAGGTAGAGTATTCCAGACATTGACCACTCTGTTGCTGAAGTCGTATTTCCTGCAATCAAGTTTGATGCAGTTAATATTGAGTATGTATCTATTGTGTCCTCTTGTGTTGTTATGGTTGAAGCTGAAGTATTCATTGACAGGTAAGTCATTGCAATGTATGATTTTATATACTATACTTAGATCAGACTGAAGACAGCATAATTCAAGGTTTTCTAACTCTAGAATTTCAAGTTTGGTGGCATAAGGTATTCTATAACGAGTAGAGGAGTGGAGAACTCTTCTTGTGAAATATTTTGGACTTTCTCAACTGTGCTAATATAAGATACATAATGTGGGTTCCAGACTGATGAGCTGTATTCGAGTATTGGTCTAGCAAATGTTTTGTATGCTCTAGTTAATAGTGTGATATTACCAGAGAAAAAGCTATTTAGGATAAAGTTAACAACTCTTAATGCCTTTTTGGCTATGTAGTTACACTGGGCTCTAGCACTTAGATCATTAGAGATGAGGTTCTTTACAGAGCTTGGATCATTAATGTCTTGACTATTCAGCTTGTATTTTATTTTCTGATTTTTTTTTGCCAATATGTAAGACAGAGCATTTATTTGTTGAGATTTGAAGTTGCCATTTGTTTGACCATTCTGATACATAGTCAAGATCTTTTTGAAGGGTAGCAGTATTGTCTGTGGTATTGAACAGCTTAACATCAGCAGCGAAGAAAACGCAGTTGCTCTTAATATAATCACAGAGGTCATTTATGTAGAGTATAAAGAGGGTTGGTCCTAGAACACTGCCTTGGGGGACACCACAATTGACAGGTACAGAATTTGATAGGATGCTCTCAATTTTGACTATTTGTTGCCTGTTTGACAGGAATGTTTCTATCCAATTATGCAGTTGTCCAGAGATACCATAAGATTTTAATTTTAGGAGTAGTTTGTCATGTACCACTGAATCAAAGGCTTTACAGAAGTCTATGTAGATTGCGTCTATTGTTTTGCCCTGATTGAGTTGTGTAATCCATATGTTTTTGCAGTGTAAGAGTTGCAGATTACAGGATAGTTTTTTTCTGAAACCAAATTGGTTATTAGAGAGTAGGTTGTTTGTCTCTAAGTGGAGGATAATGGATTGGTTAATAATTAATTCCATGACTTTACAGGTGATGCAGCATAAGGAGATTGGTCTGTAATTTTCAACTAGGCTGGGGTCTCCCTTTTTGAAGGTGGGGATGACCATGGCTTGTGACCATAGGTTAGGCAAGGAGCTGGTCCTGAAAGATTTTTCAAAGATTATGCTTAGAGATTCTGCTATGGCAGTGGATAGCCTTTTTAAGAAGTAGGCACAAACTCCATCTGGTCCAATAGATAAAGATGGTTTTAGATTGCGTAGTGCTTTTTCAACATTATCTTCTGTAAAATCAATATGTATTAGATCATTGTAGTTGTCTGTGGTTCGACTAGGAAATATTGGGCGTGATCCATTGCTGTTTACAAATACTGAGCCAAAGAATGTGTTAAAGATGTTGGCTTTAATGATGTCATCGTTGCGGTCTTTACCATTAGATCCTATCAGGAGTGGGATGGACCTTGAGTTTTTTAGTTTGTTATTTACAAAATTGTAAAAAGCACGGATGGAATTGGTGCGTAGAAGGTTTTCCTCTTGTTTAATGTGATAATTGATGCATTCAGTCTTTATCTGGTGGCATAAATTTTTGTATCGGCTTTTGAAGTTGGCAACATGACCAGATTTGTTTTTCATCCATAGTGATCTCTTTTTGGATTGAAGTTTCCTTATTGTTATGGGTAATCTGTTTTTTGTTTTTGTTTTGGGAGTTGTTATTGGTACATATAGTTTGATGACTCTTTTGACTTCAAGTAAAAATATGTTGTAATGACTTCAATAGTATTGCATCCAGTGAATAGAGATTGCCAATCAATGGATGAGAGATCGTTGTCTATAAGATTATAGTTGCCTTTTCTGAAGTTATAATTGATGGAAGTGATGACCCAATGCCTGGAGGCTGTGTGGGGCTGGATGGAGCGAAATAGGCTTCAGCTCAACCCGGCCAAGACCGAGTGGCTGTGCTTTCCGGCACCCCGATACAGCCAGTTAGTTCCATCACTGGCTGTGGGAGGGGAATTTCTTGCCCCCACAGAGAGGGCATGCAATCTGGGTGTCCTCCTGGACGTACGGCTGTCGTTAGAAGATCATATAGTGGCTGTCACTAGGGGAGCTTTTTGTCAGGTCTGTAGGATCTACCAGTTGCGGCCCTTTCTGGATCGGGATGCGCTTCGCACAGTCACATCTTGTTATCTCCCGCCTAGACTATGCCAATGCTCTCTACATGGGGCTCCCCTTGAAGAACACCCGGAGGCTCCAGTTGGTGCAAATTGCAGCCGCGTGGGTGGTTTTGGGAGCTTCTCGGAGCTCCCATGTTACACCACTCTTGCACAAGCTGCATTGGCTCCTGGTGGCCTTCTGGGTGCACTTCAAGGTGTTAGTGATCATCTTTAACGCACTCCATGGCTTGGGACCTGGGTACTTATGGGACGCCTACTGTCATCATCGATCTCCTGCTACCCAGTGCACTCCCATAGGGCGGGCCTCCTCGGAGTGCTGCCAGCTGGATGGCTGGCGATCCCGAGGGTGCGGGCCTTCTCCTTGGGGGCACCCTCCCTCTGGAACAAATTGCCCCCGGAGATGAGGACCATCTCTGACCTTTTGAACTTCTGGCGCACGTTGAAAACATACCTATTTCATCAAGCTGGTCTGGCCAATGGTTTTTATAGGGTTTTAAATTGGTTTTAATTGGTTTTAGTTTTTATATTCTTGATTGAGTTTTTACTTTTTTAGCCACTTTATTTAATCTTTTTAAATTGTTTTTAAATATTGTATTTGCACTGTGTTTTAACTTTGGCTGTATACTGCCCCAAGTCCCTGTGGGAAGATGGGCAGTATATAAAACTAATAAATAAATAAATAATTGGGGATTACGTCATTGTGATGATTTTTGTGTGGGCGTATGTTGAGACAAAAGTCAATCATATTGTGGTCACTGTTAGAAAAGGGTTCTTTAGTTTGTATTCCGTAAATTAAATTCAAACTATTGCAGAAGATGAGATCGAGGCAGTTGTTAAGTCTAGTATTGTTGGTTACTAGTTGTTCCAGTCCCAGATTTTTAACAGAATTATAGAAGGTTGCATGTATGGGTTCAGTTGTACATTCGTTTAGGGTCCAGTTAATATAAGGTAGTTTGAAGTCACTGAGAAAGATAAAAGCGTGTGGGCAGAATGTTGCCCATGTTAGTAGTGAATTTAGCTTGTTTACATGTTCGATGTCATAATCCGATGCTCTGTAACATAGTAAGAATCGAATTGTGATATTTAAGGATAGTTCGTAGATGATGGTCTCAGGAAGAGCAAGTGTCTGGGTAACTTGGATGTTTTTTAGATGTAAGGACTTTTTATAGAAGATAGCATGTATGTATCCATTTCATGTATGCATAAGTATGTTTATACTTATACCTGTTATCTTATAATTGCTTGACAAAATAAAATAAATAAAAAACTTACAACAGTTCATTTGATGAATGTATGAAGTTACAACAGCATTGAAGAAAATTGACCTATGACTGTTTTTCACACTTATGACCATTGAAGTATACCCATGGTCCCATGTTCAAAATTCAGATACTTAGTAACTGATTGATATTTATGATGGTTGCAGTGTCCTGGAGTCATATGATCACTTTTTATGACTTTCTGACAAACAAATCAAATATCTAATTTCCATCAAAGGCTGTTTGCGTTCACATGTAAAGATCTGAAGGATGGAGTTTCATAGAAGATGATGATGGGAAATAAATGCCAAGATATTTAAAATCTGAGATTTGCTCAGTTTGATAGTTATGGATCTGCCAGAAATGGTAATGTTTATCATGCTGTTTGGTTTTTATGTGGTTGCATTCTAATGTTTCAGATTGGTAGTAGGGTGTCAATTTATGTAGACTGAATTTGAAAACAGACAAAACCCAGTGTGGTAAGGATACAGCAAAGTGCGAATTGGTTTACTAGCCTCAGAACAAAGGACAAAAATCAGGTTTGGTAAGGCCTTGAAACATACTATTCATTTAAAAATTAAATAATCTTCGTTTAATTCGTTTAGAAGATGGAAGGAGGTCAATCAGTCCTCTATTAATCAAGCATTTGAAATATTTGTTGTCTCTGCATACAAGATCCTAACTAATTATAGGATTCAGTGGTCAATGAAGAAAGCAATTCTTTTTTTACCACTGTCAATCAAATATTAATTTCAGATTATGAAAGCAACATAGAGCACCTCCAGGAAGGTTAGTAAATTTGTAGACAGGTGCAGTGATGTAGTGACTCAGAGTAGAAACACCTGGCCTTAACCAGGTTTGCTCCATTGCTAAAGCAATAAAATGATGTTTGGTTTTTATGTGTACAGTAACTGTGGAATTATAACCATAATTGAATACAAAATTTATGTTATTAAGTGATACATTTGTTAAGTGAGTTTTGCCCCATTTTTCGATCTTTCTTACCACAGTTGTTAAGTGAAATCATTGCAATTGATGAGTCAATAACACAGTTATGAAGTGAATCTGGCTTCTCCATTGACTTTGCTTGCCAGATGTTTGCAAAAGCTGATCACAGACCCCAGGACACAGCAACTGTCATAAATATGAGCCAGTTGCCAAGCATCTGAATTTTGATCATGTGACCATGGGTGATAAGTGTGAAAAGCAATCATATGTCATTTTTTCAGTGCTATTGTAATTTTGAACAGTCACGAAATGCACTGTTGTAAGTCGAGGACTACCTATATACATAATCAGCTGATAGGATAGTTATTACCTGGATTGGAGCTGGATTAGTTTTGTTGCTTTTTGAGGCACTTATAATAGAATTGATTAAATTCCTTTGGGATTTGCAATGAGTTTTTAATATTAGTGAATAAAGACTATGGGAAGCCCACCCACCCCTCACCTCTCCTAAAAGAATGAAATATTTTGAGAAGTATCAGGGAGGTAGAATGTTATATTTCCTTAGATGAGAAATGGGGAAACATGTTTTTTTAAAGGTAGGAAGCAGCCTCCAAGTCTCCCTGCCCAAAAGCAGAAACTGAGAAGGCAGCTTTTAGAAATGCAGATTTGATAATCCATTCTACAAAGGATATTTGAAACTCCCTACAGCAAAAACTGAACAAAAACAGAAGGGTTCAATTATAAGCAGCCCCTCTTCAAAGATCCAAAACAGGATGAGAGCCATTATGATACAATAGAAATTGTCCAATTCCCTTTCAGAACACTAGCCCCTTCATTGCATCACTCCAGAGCAGTCCAAACTTCACCTGGGAGCTCACATAAACAGTAAACCAGAGGTTAACCAGATTAGCTGAGACAAGCACTTAGGATTTACATTTTCTCTTTTGCCCGTGGAGCCAGCTATGATCCCTACATAACCCCTACATGACTAAAATATTAAAGGACATGCTCTTGCACAGGAACAGGAAGCTCAAATAAAAAGCCCAAAAGAAGGTATAAAAGCCACCCAGTCTCAATTCAATTTTGTCAGCTGCACCAGAACCACACTGATGGTTCTGTTCATCATTAAACCATCTTTCCAATCAGCCTCATGTTTCCAATGTCTTTCTCCCACTGAACCACATGGATATTTCTTTCAACAAGAACAAAACAGTAGTCCGCCAATCAAGGTTTTATTTTAGCATTTGTGGAAGGATGTGGAAATTTGGTGCAGGAGTAATAGCATTTCTTATCACACTGCTTTCCTGGTTACTTTTAATTCCTAAATATCTTTTTGCTGCCTAAAGTCCTTGATTAATCTTTCTTGTCTCCTTAATATGACTAAATGGACCCTGGAGAAAAACTAAACTCACATTAAGCAAGTCTTGTACAGTTTCTAAACAATGGAAGATTGATGATTTTCCATCTTGGAGTCATTCATTGGACATATTGTATGTATCTTTCTCTATACAATTAATATGATCTTCTTCAATTAACAAAAGCCAGATTTGGACCCTCTTGTTCAACTGATGTTTGAGGTTCATCGAATGGCTATAGAACTCCTAACTTATCCCAGACTTCCCTAGGTGCACAATTGCAAAAGGAAATGGTGGTTAGAGGTAGGCACTGTAGCCTCAATCTATTTAAATCTTATTTTGATCCATGAAAAAGTTGATAGAATGAACATTCATCCAGAAAAACCAGAATGCTCACATCAACTGGTACTTAAAGTCATTGTGTGTGTCTCATTCAAGAGAGACACACTATGTATTTAAACAGATCATTCCACATCATGGAAATATGGTTCTGTAGAAAGAAATCATTATGCAACTTGGAAGTTAGCACCTATTGGGTCTTCTGAATTTAATTTGATTTGCAAGTATTATTTTTTTGGCCAGAGATTTCACTGTTCTTTGCTTCTGAGAAGTCAGAGGAGTAGCTGGAAAAAACTTTTGAATTTACTCCATTTTTTGTTAGTGACCACTACGCATAATGTACAAAGACAATTCCCAGTGTCTGATTGTTTCAGAAACAATTCATAGTCCCTCCCTATTTGACTGAAAGGCTCCTTTATATTTAATCTCCACTTCCTTTTCACACATTCTAGTGTGCACATGATTTGAGATGATTAGAAAAGACAAATTTATAATTCACATTAAATCTATATTTGGTGGAAGGCTGTTACACACAGAAAAATAGTAATCAATAAATTAAGAAGGAACAAATCTCATTGGTTAATAAAGAGAACTACTAACTCCTCTATATAGTCTCTCTATATCCACTACTCCCATACTGAAAGATGACAATAAAACTGTCACTATAATTTACACTTTATAAGAGCCTATTTATATTTGACTTTCAGAAGAAAAAAAAATCCAGAGCTATCCAAATTGCAAAGGACACGGCATTCATTGCAACATAGAAAGCCAATTCACTGCATATTGTTCTCTGGTTTAAATGTGCAAGTGAGAAATACCTCCAACATTTACATTTAAAGGATATCAGGCAAATAGACAAGTTTCTCTAAAACTTTCTTTTCATGAGCTGATGTTTATTGTTCAGTTCTGGTCTTATCACAATAATAAAACACTTGGGAAGAAAGATACACATCAATAAGCCAGCACTGGAAGAGATCATGGAGAATATCTCCACAGCCAACATATATTTTCCCCTTGTGCTTAGATAGGTTGGAATAAAACACAGCCAAACACTGCAGAAGACCAACATGCTGAAGGTGATGAATTTGGCTTCATTGAAACTGTCAGGTAAATTCCTAGCCAGAAAAGCAGCAGAAAAGCTAACCAGAGCAAGAAAACCCATAAAGCCTAAAACACAGTAGAACATGACTGAGTCTTCATTGCACTCTATGATGGCTTCTTCAGACATTGACTGTGTATCAAAATCTGGATATGGTGGGGATGTTATCAGCCACACAGAACAAAAACTTATTTGAACAAAGGAGCAGGATAGAACAATGAAACTGACTATTCTTCCCCCCACCCATTTCCTTAATCTGGAACCAGGTTTGGTGGCCATGAATGCTAGAACCACAACAAAGGTTTTGGCCAATACACAAGAAATTGCTAGAGAAAAGATGAGGCCAAAAGCTGATTGTCGAAGAAGACATACAATCTTATCAGGTCTTCCAATGAATAGAAAAACACAAAGGAAAGAGAGTAGAAGGGAAACTAAGAGAGTATAGGTGAGATTCCGGTTGTTGGCTTTGACAATGGGAGTTTCTTTATGTTTCATGAAGATTGTGATGACCAAAGTTGTCATTAAAGAAGAACAAAGTGAAAGAACCATCAGACTGATCCCCAAGGGTTCTTCAAAGGACAAAAATGTGATGCGCTTTGGAATGCACATATTTTGGTCAGGATTTGGGTATTGATCTTCTGGACATGGAGAGCAGTTATCCATGTCTGAAAAAGATCACAATAGAGAAGATAAAGTGGATTATACACAGTGCTGCACCCAGTGGCTTAATTCCATTACATTTGAAAAGTTCCTACCTTTCTCCTTTGATGTTTTCCCTTCTGGACACAGAAGGCAACCATAGCAGCAAAATGACTCCCCTTCTTTCTTGATCTTGCTGTATCCTGCCTCACAGGGATCATTACATAAAGACAAAGGTTGTACCTATTCCCAAATAAAGAATAATATTTTAAGATATAGATAGCAAAAGAAATTCCTGGAGTGATTCTATTACTGGGGAATCAGCAGATTAAGCAATACATTGCCAACTTTCCCATGTAAACCAGATGGAAATCATGACCAGATGAGCTAATTTCACATTATTGAAGACCTACTTTATCAGAAAATATGATTTCCCCACTTTTGTGTTGCAACTTGAAAAGTGTGAAAAATTCTAAATGAAAGATAGATAGAAATGTAGTTTGAAAAAAAGATATATAGAAACATATATAGATAGAAAGATGATAGACAGACAGACAGATAGACAGACAGACAGATAAATGTTGGCAGACAAATGTAGATTCATACATCTAACCTGATTAAAGCCTACTGGCCATGTGATAATATCCACAGAGATGTTGAAGAATTTGTCTGGAGCAGCTATAGGATCTATTACTCCAACTTTGATTCTAAGAAAGGACTGGTTGGGGAATGTGATCCAGTTGATAATATCAAATCCACCAATGATTTTCCCATTTTTATCAAAGGAAATCCTTTCTCCAACATTGTTATTGAATGAGATACTTCTCAGAAAGGAATGAAGCTACAATATAGGGGAGGAGGGAGGGAAGGAGGAAAGATGGATGGATGATTTTTTTTTTTTTTGCTTTTATTCTGGTTTGTACACAACGACATCAAACAGATAATATAGCACTGTCACCAAAATAAAGGTAAAATACAGTATTTCTTAAATAAAAGTAAAAGTTATAAAATAGAAATACATAATACAAAATTGTAAAATCAAATTTATATAAATCTAGTTTCAATGCTATATGACTATATGCTATATGACAATAGATGACTATAGTCAAATGCAAAAGGAACAATTGAAATTCAAAAGGGCAAAAATAGGAACATTATAGAGGGAACCTATTTTGCACCTGTAACATCCATAAAGCACAGAATGTTTCACTCTTAACAATCATTGTCAACAAGTCACCATTTAAAGACTAAGTTGAAGTGTACAAATAGTCAATTACATAATGATTGATTTATTCTTTGAAATGAACAGTCCTGGAAAAGAGAGAATTATAACAATGTGTCTTTCTTGAGTACGGGGATCACATTGTTATTATCAGTCCTTTTTCTCCCATTCAAGGTTTGGTTGAGAACAACCTAATATAGAAACCTGCGGATATGAAGGTATTTAGAACAATCAAACAGATGTGGCTTACTTTATTTCATTTTTAATCTGTGACTGAATCTTATGGTATGTTAGATTTCTAAGAAATTGAGCATATAGTATTAATGTCAACGTAAACTCTCCATGCAAAGCATTTAGAATAAAGGGTTGCTAAGCTCATCAGTTGTAGGTAGTGGACATTTGCAATTTTAATATGAGTATGTAAATGTTTGAATTGGTTAATCCATTATTATATTTCAATTCTAGACCTAATGTTAATACTCTTGGAAAAATGGTTTGTTATGGACAGCTGTTGCAACTACAGATAGGGAAACATTTTGCATTTATCTGCTTAAGATCTTACCTGCCACCACAACTTGTTATTCTGAAACTTTTCCTTTCTATCTTTTGCAATTCTTTTCTCCCTGGATTTGAATAAATATAATGATTGCAAAGCATGTGCCACAGCATAGATTGCATTGTAAATATTGTAGCTCTGGCCACTCATGTGTGTTTCAAACACAGATGTGGGAAGGGTCTCAAGCTTCTCCTCTCCAGTACATTTCTTCTCAGATGTCTCAGTTTTTGAGTATGAGAAGAAACAATTGAATGCCTGTTCCCAGAAATCTTTCTGAAAATGATCTTGAAAGTTGTTGTTTGGACTAAAGTTCTGAAGAAATTCCTGGAAGTCTTGGACATCCTTTGTATGACCTGCAAAGGATAAAGCACCATGTAGGAAATGGATGCCCCAAGATTTTTGAAAGGAATTGGAAGTATAATCTGTCTGAGCTGTTGTAACCAAGATTTTTGTCTTCTTTGGTATATCCTCCACTTCTGATAATTGGAGATATGTTCTCAGAAGTGATATAGATTCGATTTCACCATATAAAACTATTACATTGGCTGTGCTGTTCATGAGAACTTGGTATATATGGACTCCTTCACTCACTTGATCATTAAAATCAATGTAAAAATCTACCTTAGGGAACTCTTGTATGAAATCAAAGCAGATACCATGCTGGGAAAATGTGGGGAGCACCTCCTGGACAAATTCCTCTCCCTTGTCATCATTCACAACAAGAACTCCAATCCAGATCCATCTAAAATATAGCAATAACTGGAGGAGACCCTTACGTTGGTGGGATTCATCTGGAAACATTTGTTGGAAGAAAGCCCCTTGAGTCTCTTTATCCATGACTGGGGCAGAGCCATAGGTCAACTAAAGGAAGCAAAAACAAAGGCAATTGTAAAAGTCTATATGAACCTCTGAAAATGCATTGAACATTTCTGAAGTTTTTTGGGCTTGTGTACTAAAACATTGTCCACATAGTTGTGTTCATTTCCAAATAGCTACCCTGGTTTCAGTCTTAGCAGTTAAAAAGTATTTTTGGGTTTGTGTATGTGTCCATCAGAACTATTATTGTGTTGTGATTGTTTTTCTAAGGAATGAAAAAGGACTATTCTAGAAAAGGAAAGAATAGGCTCAAAGCTTAATTCAGTTCTGCAATTGGTGGATATTTAGCTCCAATAGAATAGAATAGAATAGAATAGAATAGAATAGAATAGAATAGAATAGAATAGAATAGATTCACAAAGAATCATAAAGGAGAATTTTGTTGCTTGGGATTGAAATGAGGGCTCCTTGGTGCTCTCTGAGCTTGTTTCATTATCCAAATTAGACTAGCCCTGATGATGTTATCTAGTTTGAGTAATGAAATGTCTGCAACAAAGCAGTTATGTTCAGAGAACACCAAGTAGCCCTCAATAATTAGCTCTCTCAAACATATCCACTGTTTTTGTGATTTATCATTATTATGTTAATCCATTCAAGGAGAAATGAGCATCAAACAATTCCATTTAATATTTTCTAATCATTTTGGATACACTATTGTCCTAGCCATGGAAGACCAAACCACCTAAATTTCACCAGTTGATCACACACACACCCAAAAAAACCCTTTGTACTTTACTTCCTCTTTCAGTCTTGAATGCATATTCATACTTTTTTTAAAAAAATCTTAATTTTTATCTTTCTTTGGAGTTTGAAATTAAATTATTTTCCCAAGCTATATATATGTGTGTGTGTGTGTGTGTGTGTGTGTGTGTGTGTGTGTGTGTGTGTGTGTGTGTGTGTGTGTAAGGTTATTGAGCTGATAATTTTAAATAATAAATAAGGGAGATTATATATATATATATATATATATATATATATATATATATATATATATATATATATATATACTTAGTGTTACAATACCCTGTTAAGCCCCAATTAAGGGAGAAAGCATACTGCTTTCTTTTCTGTCTTTTGGCTCATCACCAGAGACCATACTGACAGAAAGCTATTTGTTTCGTTGTCTTTTGTTTACATGTGTGTAAGGTTTTGAGCTGATAATTTAAATAATAAATAAGGGAGACTAGGATAGATCTATTTTGAGCTAGTTAGCTCTCTTCAGCTAGCCATTTACAACTGCAATTACAACTGCCTCACATGTAATACTTCCCTGGTTCGAATCCCAGTAAGGGTATGGCTAGCTGAAGAGAGCTAACTAGCTCGAAATAGATCTATACTAGTCTCCCTTATTTATTATTTAAAATTATCAGCTTAAAAACCTTACACACACACACACACACACACACACACACACACACACACACACACACACACACATATATATATATATATATGTGTGTGTGGATCTTTGGTTCTTCGGGTTTTCTCCTGCGTAGAATTGGAAGTATCTAGGTGACGTTTTGATGAAGTCTCATTCATCATCTTCAGGCTTGCGTCTTCGGCCTTGTGCTTCTCAGAGTAATGTGAGCTTGCAGCTGCTTCTTCTTTTTAACTACTAGTGGGGGTGTGACTTGATTGGGTGGGGGCTTGACTGTGTTCTGATTGGGTGGGGGTGTGTTCTCATTGGTTGGGGGGTTGGCTGTGTTCTGATTGGTTGGGGGGTTGGCTGTGTTCTGATTGGCTGGGGGTGTGTTCTGTTCTGGTGGGGGTTTGGTTGTACTCAGGTTAGTCTCAGTTGCTGGGAGATTTGAATTGGTGAGCTGTGATCCTGTTGTTTGGCTTCGCGTTCGTGGTCGTGCCACATCTTCATGGTGGGCGTCAGTTCCCTTCATGTGTGGGTTGGGGGGGGGTTGATGCAGGTAGTGATGCAGCTGTGGTACGGCTTCTGGTCCGTGGTCGTGTTTCATCTTCTGTGTGGGTGTGAGTCTGCTTTCTGCATGGAAGTGTGGTGGTAGTTTCTTGTGTGGCCCTCTTGGGTGTGGGTCTGGTGTCCTTCTTTATGTTAGGTACTTGTTTGTTAATGAGGGCGGGTTTCCAAATGGCTGGTAGGCGGGAGGTGTCATCTCGTTTATTCATGCTGTGTGGGCGTTTTTCTATCTCTATGGCTTCTCTGATTATTCTGTTATTGAAGTGTTCAGTTTTGGCGATAGTTCTGGTATTTTTAAAGTCAATCTTATGTCCTGTGGCTTTGAGGTGTTGGACCAGGGAAGAGGTCGGTTCTTCTTTTTTGATTGAGTTCTTGTGTTCTTCAATGCGTGCACAACATCTCAGACAAGATCCTCAGCAAAGCCGAAACCAATGTCCTTTCGAAAGGATTCAACTTTGCTGTCGCTCCCAAACACATCCCCACAGAAACCATCATATGCGAAGTTGAAACCAGCCTGACCAAAACCAACCCTGATGATGCGAACAGAATCAGACTCGAAATTACCAACATCCTCTGCACTAGCAAACCACCCAAAAGCAACTTATCCAAAGAAGAACAATCTGCACTACTTAACTTGAAAAAAGACACCAGCATAATAATCCTATCAGCAGACAAGGGCAACGCGACAGTGGTTATGAAAACATCTGACTACCAAACCAAGTTAACTAACCTACTCCAAGACCCCACATACAAACCCCTAAACACAGACCCCACCACCTACCTAGAAAAAACCACCAGATCCAAAATAAAAGCCTCTCCCATCAGCGAAGAAATCCAGCAAAGAATCATACCCAGAGAGAAATCATCCAGATGCCCTAAGCTTTACGGTCTCCCCAAGATACACAAAGAAGGAACCCCACTTAGACCAATAGTCAGCTCCATAGGCTCACCTTTACAAAACCTAGCCAAATTTCTCGCCAAACAACTACAGCCCTGTGCTGAATCCATTAACTCACATGTAAGAAACTCATTCCAGTTCATCGAGATCATAAAGAAACAAAACTTACAACCCAGCAATTTATTAGTAAGCTTCGATGTCATATCCCTCTTCACCCAAGTGCCTATAAAAGAAGCCTTGACAGCCATCCAAAATAAATACAATCCCCCCAAGCACATCCTAGATCTGACCAACCACTGCCTATCCAATACATACTTCACCTACAATGGACAAAAATACAAACAAATAGAAGGAGCACCCATGGGATCACCCCTCTCACCTGTCATCGCAAACCTTTACATGGAACACTTTGAAACACAAGCTCTAGAAAAATATGATCACAAACCCAAACTCTGGCTCAGATACGTAGATGACACCTTCATAATCTGGCCACATGGGAAAGAAAAACTGAACAACTTCCTCACACACCTCAACAGCCTACACCCCAAAATACAATTCACCATGGAAACAGAAGCTAACAATCAACTTCCCTTCCTAGATGTCTTAGTATACAAAAAATCCAATGGCTCCCTAGGACACACCATCTACCACACTATCTACAGAAGAACCGACCTCTTCCCTGATCCAACACCTCAAAGCCACAGGACATAAGATTGACTTTAAAAATACCAGAACTATCGCCAAAACCGAACACTTCAACAACAGAATAATCAGAGAAGCCATAGAGATAGAATATATATATATATATATATATATATATATATATATATATATATATATATATATATATATATATATATATATATATATATATATATATATATCTTTTTATATTTTTGCTATTAACCCAAGCATTTGGCTTCTGTAATGCCTTGTCTTCATCTGTGGCCATTAATATTCACTGAATTATAACAAATAGATGCTTGTGTACCATCTGAATATAATTTTTCAACATGAAGTATCAGTATCTTTTAACTTCTGTTCTGAGTATCTATCAAAAAGTTGAATGTTGTCTGAACTGTTCTTTATCATAAAAGCAAAACATTCTAGGCTTGTTCAGGAAGTGTTATAGAACTTTCACACCAGAGCTGGTATTCAGCAGGTTCTGACCAGTTCTGAAGAACTAGTAGTGGAAACTTTGAGTAATTCAGAGAACTGGCAAGTACTGTCTCTGACTGGAGATTTTACAGTATCCTTCCCCTGCCATGCCCACCAAGCCACACTCACAGAACCGGTAATAAAATGTTTTGAATTCCACCACTGTTCCACACATCTTACCTGTGGAACTTTATAGATGAACAAGACAGTTGCCATGTAGAGACAGATGTCAGGTCCTCCAATGACTGCAGCTAAAGAGTTTGGGACCCCACACTTGTAGTTAGGAATGAATCTGCCCTGGGTGAAGAGAAGCACCATTGAAGCAAAATAAGTCCAACTTGGACTGAAATTGCTATTATAAAGATGGAAACCCAGGGAAACATTGGGTAGGATCTGGGTATTTTTATTGATCTCTTTGATAGCAAATGCTAAGGCAAGGATGTGCTGATAATTCTGAAAGGATACTCTGTAACAAATGTCACATAATATATTAAGAGACTGTTTTGGAATATGAAATCTGCAATATTTCAGTACAATATTTGTTTAAGGTAATTTAATGCAATATATTTACTCTTCTGCTAGGATTAAAGAAAATTATTAGGAAAAAATTATAGCACATATATACTACTCCAGAACATGTGTGATTTTTTTTTTTAATCAGGAAAACAAGGCAAACAAAGCAATGGTTAGATGATGAAGCATTATTTTGTCATAAATGGGAAAAGCCTAGTAGCAAACAACAAATACAGTACCTAGGAACTCAACCACCTAGGAATCAATATCACATAAAGTATTAGTACAAGTTTATAAAACAACACCTGAAATACTGCATCCAGAGTTTGGTCACTACATTACAAAAAAAATGTTGAGGCTTTGGAAAAAGTGCAGAGATTAACAACTAAGGCCTTGAGACAAAATCATATGAACAATGGTTGCAGGGACTAGGTATGGCCAGTTTAGAGAAAAGAAGGACTAGGGGTGACATGATAGCAGTATTCCAGTATTTGAGGGGCTGCCACAAACAAGACGGGTCAATTTATTTTCCAAAGAGCAGAACATAGAAACTAATCAAGGAGAGAAGCAACCTGTAAAAAAGAAAAAATTTCTAACAGTGAGAACAATTAACCAGTTAATCATTGGATTGTCATTAGAGACAAATGAAACTAGAAACCCCAGCCTAGTTGAGAATTACAGACCAATCTCCTTATGTTGCGTTACCTGTAAAGTCATGGAATCAATTATTAACCAATTCATTATCCTCCACTTAGAGACAAACATCCTACTCTCTAATAAACAATTTGGTTTCAGAAAAAAACTATCCTGTAATCTGCAACTCTTACACTGCAAAAACATATGGACTACACAACTCGATCAGGGCAAAACAATAGATGCAATCTACAGACTTCTGTAAAGCCTTTGATTCAGTGGTACACAACAAACTACTCCTAAAATTAAAATCTTATGATGTCTCTGGACAACTGCATAACTGGATAGAAGCATTCCAATCAAACAGATAACAAATGGTCAAAATTGGGAGTGTCCTATCAAATTCTGTACCTGTCAATAGTAGTGTCCCCCAAGGCAGTGTTCTAGGACTAACTCTCTTCATAGTCTACATCAATGACCTCTGTGATCATATTAAGAGCAATTGTGTTCTCTTCGCTGATGATGTAAAGCTGTTCAATACCACAGACAATACTGCTACCCTTCAAAAAGATCTTTGACTATATATCAGAATGGTCAAATGACAACTTCAAATCTCAACAAATAAATGCTCTGTCTTACATATAGGCAAAAAAAAATCAGAAAATAAAATACAGGCTGAATAGTCAAGACTTTGTTGATGATCCAAGCTCTGTAAAGGACCTTGGAATACTCATCTCTGATGATCTAAGTGCTAGAGCCCACTGTAACTACATAGCCAAAAACACATTATGAGTTGTTAACCTAATCCTACGAAGCTTTTTGTCTGGTAATATCACACTATTAATTAGATCATACAAAACATTTGCTAGACCAATACTCAAATACAGCTCATCAGTCTGGAATCCACATTGTGTATCTGATATTAGCACAGTTAAGAAAGTCCAGAAATTTACAAGAAGAGTTCTCCATTCCTCTACTTGTTGTAGAATACCTTATGCCACCAGACTTGAAATTCTAGACCTAGAAAACCTTGAACTACGTCGTCTTCAGTCTGATCTAAATATGGTATATAAAATCATACATTGCAATGACTTACCTGTCAATGAATACTTCAGCTTCAACCATAACAACACAAGAGCACACAATAGATATAAACTCAAGGTTAACCACACCAAACTTGATTGCAGGAAATACAACTTCAGCAACAGAGTGGTCAATGTCTGGAATACTCTACCTGACTCTGTGGTTTCTTCCTCAAACCTCAAAAGCTTTAACCTTAAGTTGTCTGCTGTTGACTTCACCCCTTTCTTAAGAGGTCTGTAGGGGGCATGCATAAGCGCACCAATGTGCCTACCGTCCCTGTCCTCTTGTTTCTTTTATTTTTCTTATATGTACCCATTTCATGTATTCATAAGTACATATATACTTACACCTATTATCTTGTAAGCGATTGATAAATCAAATAAATAAATAAAATAAAATAAATAAATACATTTTGTTACTAGTAAAATCAATTGAAAAATGGTAATAACTTCTCATATAGGTTGCCCAGATTTTATTGGTAATTTCATTTATATAAATTATTTTTGAATCTCATTCTATATTTAGAAATAATTTGAGGTGACTATTATTAAGGGAACTTTAGCTTTTTGATTGATTGATCAAATTTTTATGCTATCTCACTAAGTGACTATGATTGTCTTACAAGTAAAACATTTTTATCCACCTCAGGTGGAAGCTGAACATTGAATAGCTTGAACATACATCAAGATATTCTTTTATAAAAGGAATGGTTCAGGTTTTCTTCTTTTTTTATTATGACTTTCAAGAAAATATTTTGAGCATCATGTGAGTGAACAGCAAATCACGGGGCTTGGTTATTATTAAAAATTTACTTACATAAGTCCATCTTGAAGTTCCTGAGAAGGATGATGGATAAAAGAAATGGAATCAGAAAATGTTGAAAATACAGAAATAATACCAGCAATGTTAATATCTCCAAGGTGCTGATATGTGTGATGAATAGGAAGTGGATCATCAAAGTCACATTGAAGGCTATGATCCTTGCACATCACCTGAGGAGCTATTATTAATAATAACTCCACAAATACTAACATCTTCCATGAATGTCTTCTTTCTGTAAACAAATGCCTCCATCTGAAACAAGATATTTGAAGTAGATCAGACTGACCACTCTTCCTGAAATATTTTTCAGATAAAACTAGAGAGTGCAACATACTATCAAATCAACTCACAGAGATTTGGGGCTCTCAGCCATGGGTTTGAATGGGACAATAAATACCATTATTCAATGTCAGTTGCTCTATTTCATGGAGTCCCATAGGATTTGAAAGAGACAGTTAATTTATTAATGATAGTGAGACAGTCACATATGTGAATATCTTCAAAACATATGAGGGCCTCCAGAGGCAGGAACACATGAGCCACAAGTAAAAAAAAAATAAGTTCAATTCAATTGAAAAGCAAACAAATTGTTTTTTGGAGGGAAATAAAAATAAAAAATGTACAATAATATGGTAGCATATTTTTTTGAAACAACTTTTTTATTTTATGATAGCATTCAGTCTTTTGCATAGGAGCTATCAACATGGCACATCTTCCCTTGGGAATCTTTGCCCATTCTTAGCCAAAGCACTCCAAATCTGTCAGATTGGGTGTGGTTTTTTTTATTTATTTTGTCAAGCGTGTATTAGATAACATGTATAATTATAACCATGATTTTGAATACATGAAATGGATACAAATAAAAAGGAACATTAGGACAGGAATGGTAAGCACATTGGTGCACTTATGCACGTCCCTTACAGACCTCTTAGAAATGGGTGATGGTATCAATAGATAGTCTAAGGTTGAAATTTTGGGGGTTTGGGGAAGAAACTACAGAGCAGCACAGCAGACAGATGGAGACAATGCTGGGAACACTGTGTTTATTTATTTCATTTTATTTTATTTTATTTTATTTTATTTTATTTTATTTTATTTTATTTTATTTTATTTTATTTTATTTTATTTTATTTTATTTTATTTTATTTTATTTTATTTTATTTTATTTTATTTTATTTTATTTTATTTATTTATTTATTTATTTATTTATTTGTTTGTCTTTTATACCGCCCGCTCTCCCAACGGGACTCGGGGCGGTGTACAGCCAGATAAAATGCAGTAAAAAATAAAATATAATATTTAAAAACAATTAAAAAGATTAAATAAGATGGCTGATAGATAGTTGATAGATAAAAGCAGTCAAGGTTAAAAGTTATAAAATTAAAAACCAATTAAAACCAATTAAAAACCCTGCATGGAACTCTAGGCCAGACCTAGAGAAATAAGTGGGTTTTCTAAGTACGACAGAAGATCAAAAGGTCAGGGATGGTACTCATCTCCGGGGGTAATTCGTTCCAGAGGGAAGGTGCTCCCAGAGAGAAGGCCCGCACCCTTGGGGTCACCAGCCATCCACTCGACGGCACCCCGAGGAGGCCCACCCTATGGGAGTGCACTGGCCGACGGGAGACCGATGGTGGCAGTAGGTGGTCCCGTAAGTACCCAGGTCCCAAGCCATGGAACGCTTTAAAGATGCAAAAGTGGTGTAACATGGGAGCTCCAAGGAGCCCCCAAAACCATCCGTGCAGCTGCATTTTGCACCAACTGGAACATTAGGACAGGAACGATAAGCACATTGGTGCACTTATGCACGTCCCTTACAGACCTCTTAGAAATGGGTGATGTTGGGTGCTCTTCAAGGGGAGCCCCATGTAGAGAGCATTGGCATAGTCTAGGCGGGAGATGATGAGGGCAGATGTGACCGTGCGAAGTGCATCCCGATCCAGAAAGGGCCACAACTGGTAGATCCTATGGACCTGACAAAAAGCTCCCCTGTCGATGGCTGCTATGTGGTTTTCTAACGACAGCTGTACATCCAGGAGGACACCCAGATTGCACGCCCTCTCCATGGGGGCAAGAATTCCCCCCCCCCCACGGCCAGCGATGGAGTTAGCTGGCTATATCGGGATGCCGGAAAGCACAGCCAATCGGTCTTGCTGGGTTGAGCTGAAGCTTGTTCCGCCCCATCCAACCCCACACAGCCTCCAGGCACTGGGTCATCACTTCCACAGCTTCGTCGGGGTGGCCTGGGTAGAGATGTACAGCTGAGTATCATCAGTGTACTGATGAAATTCTACCCCAAAGCCACAGATGACTTCACCCAGCAGCTTCACATAAATGTTGAACAGAAGGGGCGAGAGCACCGACCCCTGAGGCACCCACCAGATCTGGGGCCTCGGGGTTGATCTCTGCCCCCCTGCCAATACAAATTGCGAATGGTCGGAGAGGAAGGAGGAGAACCACTGTTGTAACCATTGCGCAGGCCCAAACCACATACTACCTACATGCTACATATATGATACATGCTATGTCATACCAAATATGGTACTATTATACCAATGTAACCAATAGAAGTTGCTTTCCGCATTCGCCAGGTAAACTGACGTGTAATCTCAATAAAAGGGGTTTGAGCCTGCCTCTCAGGGTGACTCTACCCATGACTGAAGCTGGTCTCCATGTCTGATCTTTTCCCATGAGTGACCCACCGGGAGAGGGATATCAAGGCCCCAACTACAGAGTTCCCACATCTGGTGACCCTCGACGTGATTTCTCTGCCGCCTTGACGAGAGGTCAGTCTCGGACCGTCCTTCTTACTTGCCTGGAAGAGGCCATGCACCCCGACCCGCCTGAAACACGGTTGGGTTTTTCGTAAGTATGAGCGGAAAGTTCTCTCAGCAGCAGGTTGCTCATCTGCAAAAGTTAAAAGAACTGACCGAATCTTCCTGTAAGATTGCTGCTAACCGAGGGAAGACACTCCCTCGTCTGAAAAACAAAGAATTAATTGGCCTTTTGTCTTACATTTGGAAACAATGTCCAGTATATCCTGAAAAGGGGAGTTTACAAATATCAACCTGGACTAGATTGGGGGAATATTTCCATGAGACTCCTAGAGCCCCTGTTCAAATTTTGACTACGTGGCGTGTAGTCATGGAATGTTTAATGATCCACCATAAATTTGTTAAAACTCCAACCAAGGAACCGGCGGATTCTGCGCCTCCCCCGTATGAATCCACCGAAAAAGAACAGGCAACTCTTACTCCTGTTCTAGTCTCTGAGGTGATCACTCCAAACGCCCCACCCTCCAAATCCCTGCGACAAGGAGGTCAGATAATTAGAGCTATGCAGGTTGCTCAGCAGACAGGGCAACTTGAAACGGAGGATTTAGAGACGTGCACGATGTTTCCGGTTATCTTGGATCAAGCGGGGGCCGTTGCAGGGGCCGCTGCTAGACCCATACATCAGCATGTTAATTATAAACAAATTTAGGAGATCAAAGGGGCGGTTAAGGATTATGGTCTTCAATCTCGCTATGTGTTAGGCTTACTTTCCTCTCTTTCCTCTGCTACAGCAGAAATGCTACTTGCCGATTGACAATTTCTATTTGGCATGATTTTGACCCCGGCCCAATATGTCATTTGGAATTCGGAATATGGCAAACATATCACCATTGCGGTCAATGCCGGACTCCCTGCTAATGTCGATATAGATGACTTAAAAGGGACCGGCACAAGATCTACAATAGGTCAACAAATCCTTTCTGATAGAGCCGCATTTCCCATTATAAAAGATGCTGTGTTTGCGGCTCTGAGAAAAGTAGATGACAATCAAGGCGTTCCGTTACAAACATTTTCAAAAATTATCCAAACTTCTACTGAAGACTATGCTTCCTTTATTGATCGTCTTCAGGTTGCCCTTGAGCATCAAATAGACAATGTAGATGCCAGAGGCGAATTAATGATGAAATTGGCTTATGAAAACGCAAATCAAGATTGTCAAAAGGTCCTCCAGCCCATTGCAAATCGTCCGGGAGCCACGCTAGCCGATTTTCTTAAAGCCTGTCGCATCGTCGGCACCACAAGTTACAAAATGGAGGCTCTTGCTGCTGCTTTACAACAGACTACTCCATTTCCTCCTTCTTCTTCCCCCTTTGCTTCCGCACCCGCCCTACCGGAAATTGCTTCAACTGTGGCAAACCCGGCCATTTTAAGGCTCAATGCCGTGCGTTTGGAGGCGGCGCAAACAGAAACAACCCACACAGATTCTCGAAACCGAAAATTGTTTGTCCCAAATGTAAAAAAGATTTCCATTGGGCTAACCAATGTCGATCTTTCCCTCAAGAATCACAGGCGGGAAACTAGACATGGGGCGCTCAGCCAGCCCCACCACAAAGGTTGAAACCCTTGATGATCAGGTTCTCTCTCATTCCTTTGAAATGGTTGCAAACGAGACTGTGACTTATTCACTTCCTGCCCATGTTTACCCTCTCTTTATATCACCTCGCCTCAAGCTTAACCTCCCTCCAGTGTTGCCTGCGCTTATTTTTCCAAACTTGGATCTTACCTCCCAAGGGGTCATTGCAGCCCCCCTCCTGCGCTCCTCAGACTCTTTTTCTGACCTGGCTTTGTCCATAATGGTGAATTCCCCAGTAACCATCAACCAGGGAGATATTGTAGCCACTATGATTCTACTGGAAACAGTTGCAGATACCTTTGCTTTGGAACAAAACGTGCAGTCTGCCAAACCAACGGCAGAATTTTTACTAAATGGTGTTTCCTTCCGGGGTCTTTTAGACACCGGCGCTGACGTTTCTGTCATATGCTCTGCTGAATGGCCTTCCAATTGGCCCACTGACACAGCTCCATCAGTAAGGGGGGTGGGCAGAACACAGCCAGCTCTTGTTAGCACAAACTGGCTTCCTGTCAAGTCACCCACTTCCTATGTCACCGCTTTCATCAAGCCAGTTATATTGCCTTTACATATAAACCTGTGGGGGAGGGACTTAATGTCTCAATTACAGGCTAAATTAATTTTGCAATGATGGATAGCTTTGTGTTACGTTTGCAATTAAAATCTGCCACCCCTGTCTGGATAGATCAATGGCCTTTGACCTCTGAAAAATTAACTGCACTGCATCACTTGGTAGGTGAGCAGCTACAAAAGGGACATATTGAAAAATCTGTTAGCCCCTACAATACTCCAGTATTTGTAATCAAAAAGAAATCTGGCAATTGGCGCTTATTAAATGATTTGCGAGCGGTCAACGCCATTATTCAACCCATGGGGGCGCTGCAATGTGGTCTCCCAAACCCTAATCTGATTCCTCAAAATTACGACATGATGGTTATTGATCTGAAAGATTGCTTTTTCTCTATTCCTTTGCATCCTGATAACAGGCAAATTTTTGCTTTTACAGTCCCTGAATTAAACAATTCTCAACCCACCTGTAGATACCAATGGAAGGTACTGCCACAGGGCATGCTCAACAGTCCAACAATGTGTCAGTATTATGTTGCTAACATCCTCAAGCCTTATAGACTGCTTCACCCTAACTTTTTAGTGTATCATTACATGGATGACATTCTAGTGGCCGCACCTGGCCCTAGGGGCACAGTGTTGGCCACCCTGCCCCAGCTTAGATTAACTTTACAGAAGGGAGGTTTACACATAGCTCCAGACAAGGTCCAAACAGCGGAACCTTTTTCCTATTTGGGTCACAAGGTACTTGCCTCACATGCAGTACCTACAGTGCCCCATGTAAAGCTTCCTGAGAAGCCAACTCTTTTACAATTACAACAGTATTTAGGTGCCATTAACTGGGTACGTCCCTACCTAGGCCTCTCCACTATGCAGCTTTCACCCCTGTTCTCAGCTCTCACCAAGGAAAAGCATCCTGCGGATATTATCCCATTGCAGCAAGATCAGATGTCAGTCATTCAATTGATTAATCAAGCCCTTAGAACTAAATGGGTAGATCGGATTCAAGCAAAATTCCCAATAGTGCTCTTGTTGTTCAATACCCCAGGCTTGCCAACGGGTGTATTGGGACAGGTGACACCATCACTAGAATGGCTCCATTTATCTCATACATCCAGAGCCACACTCACTTCCAAACCAACTCAATTGTCCCTGCTCATCAATAAAGGCCGTTCTCGTAGCAAAGCTCTGGCTGGTATAGAACCTTCTATGATCTATATTCCGTGTTCTTTAGCTACTTGGGAATCTCTTTTTATTGCATCTGAACAGCTGCAATTTGCAATGGAAGACTGGCCTGGGATGGTCTCCTGTCATCCTCCTCCAGACCCCAGGCTGCAATTGCTGAAAACTGTACCTTTCCTTTGGAACTCTCCTTTCAACCCTTTGCCTCTTACAGATGCTATCACAGTGTTTGCTGATGGGAGCAAAAAATATGGTGCATGTGCCTGGCAGCTGAATGGCCAATGGCACACTAAAATTACTCCTCCACAGTCCTCTGCCCAGCGCGCAGAGCTCTATGCCTCCTTGCTAGCATTTCAACAATTTTCTGATCAGCCTTTCAACCTCATCTTGGATAGTCTGTATGTTTCTCAAATTATCTCTTCCATCTATGAAGCTTATCTCTCTCCTTCTATTGAACCTACTTTGCTATCTCTCTTTCTTTCCCTACAAACTCTTATTTCAAAAAGACAACAGTCCTTTCATGTCTCTCATATCAGAAGCCATCAACCCTTTCCTGGGCCTATTCAGGAAGGAAATGACATAGCCGACGCTGCGGCTTCGGCTGCTGCTGCAGCTCTGACTCTACAGCCTGCTTCTTCCCTTCCTTGGGAAAGCCATTCATATTTTCATCAAAACAAAAAGGCATTCATGAAACAATTTGGTCTCTCTTCAACAGAGGCGGCTGCAATCATTCAACAATGCCCCACATGCAGTCGCCAGGCACATTCAGTACCTATGGGAGTTAACCCCAGAGGAACTCAATCCTGCCAAATATGGCAAATGGATGTCACTCAATATGCTTCCTTTGCCCCTTGGAAATATCTTCATGTTTCCATTGACACTTATTCTGGCTTCATAATGGCCACCCCACAAAGGGGTGAGGCCACTAAACATGTAATCAATCATTGTATTCACGCCTTTGCATCGTTGGGACACCCAAATGAACTCAAAACAGACAATGGTCCGGCTTACACCAGTACAAATTTTGCAGATTTTTGCAAAAAATGGGATATTGTCCACAAGTTTGGCATTCCTTACAACAGCCAAGGACAGGCTCTAGTAGAACGTGAGAACCAGACCTTGAAGCACGCTCTAGACAGATATATTGGCACACAGGGAAAAGTACCCCCTAGCCTCCCAGCAGTGCAAATTGTTTTAAACCTCTCCCTATACACTCTCAATTTTCTGAATCTGACTGGACAGCCACCTACCACTGCAGCCGATCGACATTTTACCACCTCTCCAACTGCCAGCCCATCACGACCCAAAGTCTACTATCGCTGTCTTCCAGATCCCACTTGGCAAGGACCAGCTGACCTTATCACCTGGGGCAGGGGATACGCTGTGATTCAACTTCCTGATCGTGTTCTTTGGGTCCCTGGTCGATGTGTCCATCCCTATCACGAAAAGACAGGTAACCAACCGGTCAACTGACTTTTGTGACGACCGCCGTTTGAGACAACCACCGAGTTCACATGTGCTGGTTCTGTCCTTGTCTTTGTGGTTGCTGCTGTTGCAGCCACTGTTGTGACTGCCACCCCATCTGCGGCTGCTCCCCAGTGTGTGACATCATCATAGTTGAAGATGTTTTGCAGCGCTTTTCAGTCTCCAGTTTTTCTCACCCCCCTCATTATACTTTAGCCCCCTCTACCACCGTGAACCAGGCTCTTCAGTATGTGGTATCTCTTTATTTTTCTGAACTGTTGGACACCCTCCCTCAGGAGCAATAACCCCCATTGCCCTCTGAATCTTACATGGCACGTTCTGGATTATCGGGGTGCTTCCTTGAATTCCACCTCAAACTATACCTTGTGGCCATGGTTCCCTTCTTTATATTTTGATTATGGAGAAATGATAGTGGGGGTCAAGGGTTTTGCTGATAAATCCAAATGCGAACCCTCCCCCCGAGATGTATGGCATATTGGCCGTGGCCTATACATCTGTCCGGGACATATTAATACCTATGCTCATCGGGAAAAATGTGGTGGCGTTCTGGATTTTTACTGGAAAAAATGGGATTGTGTTTCCACTGGCAAAATATGGTGGACTCCCCCTCACAAGAATGATTACATTACTGCCACACTGGGCCCTGATGGATCCCTTCTATGGAGTTCCTGTTCAAACTGGGCGTGCTGTGGGATCCGATTAAACCCCACAAAAATCTCTTTTACCACCCTGGGCCGCCACCTTCCATGGAGCACCTGGCAAGCTGGACTTTGATGGGGGGGGGGGCATGTGAATGATAATTCTGGCAGAACCCTTGGCAGAAGCCACCCTGGCAATTTTTTCACCATCTGCCTGACCGTTTCTCTCCCACACTCCCCCCCCCCCGTAGGAAAAAACAAGGCCATCCTCTCCTCTTTCCTAGTTCCTCCGGATGAACTCCTCCCCAACCCTCTTTTGAGGTTAATCAATTCTACCTTCAAGTTTCTCAATTCTACCCAGCCAAACCTGACTACCACTTGTTGGCTTTGCCTCTCCGCCACGCCACCTTTTTACGAGGCCGCCGGCTCTTCTCAGGACTTCACCAACTATTCCTCTCTTCCCTCTTCATGTCGCTGGACAAATGGCACTCAAACCATCACCTCCATAATCGGGCAAGGCTGTTGTATCAGAATAGTTGGTAATTTTAGCAAATACTGTTTAAACTCTTCCTTCTGTAAAATGTATCTCCCTACTAACAGAACTTCAACCTCCACAGCAGGCCTGCATATACTGTGGACCAAGAAAGGCAACATTACTCTTCGATTGCAAAAAACTTGGTTTGTCCCTGGTAATGATTCAGTATGGGCCTGCTCCACAGGTTTAACCCCATGTGTTTCAGGTGATGTTTTGCTAAGTGCCAATAGCTTTTGCATTCAGGTGCACCTTCTTCCCAAATTGTCATATCACAAGTCAGATGACTTCTTAGACTCCTCTCCCTCTTCTTCCCGACATAAACGGGAAGTTGTAACTGCCCTAACGTTATCCCTACTCCTAGGCTTGGGGGCTGCAGGGGCTAGCACTGGTATCACTGCTCTTGTCGTAGGGAACCAACAATTCCACTCCCTGCGGGAAGACATTGACACCGATCTTGAGCGCATAGAAACATCCATCACCCACTTGCAAAAATCCCTGACCTCCCTTTCGGAAGTAGTCTTACAAAATCGAAGGAGCCTAGACCTCCTTTTTCTCAAAGCAGGTGGTCTTTGTGTGGCCCTGAAAGAGGAATGCTGTTTCTACGCCGACCATTCTGGCATTGTGCTGGATTCTATGAACCAGCTACGGACGAGACTAATAGAAAGGAAAAGGGAAAGAGAAGCAAGACAGGGTTGGTTTGAGGGAATGTTCAATTTTTCCCCCTGGCTCACTACTTTGATCTGTGCTCTCCTAGGCCCCCTATTCATTCTTTTTTTAATTTGTATGATTGGTCCTTGCGTCTTTTCTCGCCTGCTCCGGTTCTTGAAAACCCGCCTTAATAACATTGAAGCTTTACACCTGCAATCCCTACAACCACCCCCTGACCCAGAGTCCACCCCTTTACTAACGGACCCCTATCGGTTCGAGCTATCGGAATCTGATTTGGACTCTGAATCAGAAACTGATTGCTTATAAAAAAGAAAACAGGGGAGATGTTGGAATACTGCACCTGTTGTGCGCAGAGCGTTGGCCTCAACCGGCGCCCTCCGCACGACAGGAAGTATGGACATCGCAACCATCTTAAACTTAAGGGGACTTTCCAAACTGGGCCAGTTACCAGCAGCCCATGAAACAGAGCTGTTAAGATACTCATACCGCAGAAACTGCATAAGCAAGTAGGGGTACAACATAAAAAATATTAGGCTATATGCAATAATGTAACCAACAATAATTCAGCATGCTCTATTTCCTTATACCTTCTTAATAAAAGAGTGGTTTGAGGGGATCATAGGCCCCCTCGTTATTTTAAAAGCAAAAAACAGAGGAGATGTTGTAACCATTGCGCAGGCCCAAACCACATACTACCTACATGCTACATATATGATACATGCTATGTCATACCAAATATGGTACTATTATACCAATGTAACCAATAGAAGTTGCTTTCCGCATTCGCCAGGTAAACTGACGTGTAATCTCAATAAAAGGGGTTTGAGCCTGCCTCTCGGGGTGACTCTACCCATGACTGAAGCTGGTCTCCATGTCTGATCTTTTCCCATGAGTGACCCACCGGGAGAGGGATATCAAGGCCCCAACTACAGAGTTCCCACAAACCACCATAATACCGTGCCTCCCATTCTCAACTCCCCCCCAGCTGCCGCAATAGGATACTGTGGTCAACAGTATCAAAAGCTGCCGAGAGATCTAACAGGACCAGGAATAACCCCTGTCACGGGCCCTCCAGAGATCATCCACGAACACAGCCATTTCCATGCTGTACCTAGGCCTGAAGCCTGATTGGCATGGATCTAAATAGACAGCTTCATCCAGGTGCTGGGGGAGCTTTCGTGCTACCACACTCTCAACAGCCTTTGCCATAAAGCGAAGGTTGGAGACCAGACGATAGTTAGATAATAAAGTTGGGTCCAGGGACAGTTTCTTGAGGAGGGATCTCACTACCACCTCTTTCAAGGTGGCAGGTAAAAACCCCTCACTCAAGGAAGTGTTAATAATGCCTGGAACCAACCTCATGTCACCTCCCGAGTGGCCAATACCAGCAGGAGGGACAGGGATCCAGTAAACATTTATTTATTTATTTATTTATTTATTTATATTTATATTTCTATACCGCTCCCTCTCCCAAAAAAGGGACTCGGGGCGGTGTACAGCCTAATAAAAATACATAGAGTAAATATAATTTAAATAAATTTAAAACTGAATTAAATAGATAAACCGGCTGCATCCCGTCTAACTAAGATTACACATTTAAAAATCCGGGATTAATAAAAATTTAAAATGGAAGATTAAAAACTAAAACCCAAAATTAGGTATAAAACCCCAAAAACCCTTATTGGGCCAGGCCAGCCTGTTTAAAAAATAGGGTCTTAACTGCGCGCCGGAAGGTCAGGATGTCCGTCATGGCTCATATCTCCGGGGGGAGATCATTCCACAGGGAGGGGGTTCCCACAGAGAAGGCCCGCACCCTCGGGGCCGCCAGCCGACAACGATCAGGCGGCGGTACCCCAAGTAGGGCAACCCTGTGGGAGCGTACTGGGCGGCGGGAGGTAGACGATGGCAGTAGGCGGTCCCGTAGATACCCAGGTCCCGAGCCATGGAGCACTTTAAATACCATCGGTACCACCTTGAATCGAATCCGGAAGGCCACAGGAAGCCAGTGCAGCCTGCGGAGAAGCGGTGTAATGTGGGAGCTCCGAGGGGCACCCACGATCACCCGCGCGGCTGCATTCTGGACTAACTGTAGCCTCCGGAGACTCTTCAAGGGGAGCCCCATGTAGAGAGCATTGTAGAGAGCCCCATGTAGAGAGCATTGCATGTTTGCAATAATTGCAAACATGTGGTGGCATTCATCCTACCCAGCATCCTGTCTACATCCTCGAGGGTCACAGGATCAAATTCCCCCCAAATAACCTCACCAAACCATATGGAAGTGGATAGCTTTTTTAAGAAGTAGCCATATATTCCATCTGGTACAACAGATAGAGATGGTTTTAGATTGCGTAGTGGTTTTTCAACATTGTCTTCTGTAAAATTGATATGTATTAGATCATTGTAGTTGTCTGTGGTTCAATTAGGAAATATTGGGCATGATCCATTGCTGTTTAAAAATACTGAGCCAAAGAATGTGTTAAAGAGGTTCGCTTTAATAGTGTCGTCATTGCAGTCTTTATCATTAGGTTCTTTCAGGGGTGGGATGGACCTTGAGTCTTTTAGTTTATTGTTTACAAAATTGTAGAAAGTGTGGAAGGAATTGGTGCATAGGTTTTCTTCTTATTTAATGTGATAATTGGTGCATTCAGTTTTTATCTGGTGGCATAAATTTTTGTATCAGCTTTTGAATTTGGCAATGTGACCAGATTTGTTTTTTCGCCAAAGTGATTTCTTTTTGGATTGAAGCTTCCTTATTGTTTTGGGTAATTTGTTTTTTCTGATTTTGGGAGTTTTTAATGGTACATATAATTTGATGACTTTTTTGACTTCAAGTAAAAATATGTTGAAATGGTCTTCTACAGTATTGCATTCAGAGAATTGAAATTGCCAGTCAAGGGATGAGAGATCGTTTGTATATAAGATCATAGTTGCCTTTTTTGAAATTGTAATTGGGGATTCCATCATTGTGATTTTTGTATGGACATATGTTGAGACAAAAGTCAATCATGTTGTCATCCCTGTTGGAAATTTGTATTCCATAAATTGAATTCAAACTATTGTGGAAGATGAGATCGAGGCAGTTGTTAAGTCGAGTGTTGTTGGTTACTAGTTGTTCTAGTCCCAGATTTGTTACTGCATTGTAGAAGGTTGCATGTGTGGGTTCAGTTGCACATTTGTTAAGGGTCTTGTTAACATGAGGCAGATTGAAGTCACCAAGAAAGATAAAAGCGTGTGGGCAGGATGCTGCCCATGTTAGTAGTGTATTTAGCTTGTTTTCATGTTTGATGTCATAATCAGGGGTTCTGCAACATACTAAGAACTGAAATGTGATATTTAAGGACAGTTCACAAACGATGGTCTCAGGAATAGCAAGCTCCTGGGTAACTTGGATGTTTTTTAGATGTAGGGATTTTTTATATAAGATAGCAACACTACCTCCTCTATGGATTTCACGATCTGATCAGTAAACATGGTAGTCTCTTACTGTGGTAATGGATTCAGGGAGAGATGCGTTGAGCTATGTTTCACAGACAAATATAATGTCGAATTTAGCTGTATTTATCTGTAAATCAGTAAAATCACTATAAAAAACAAAAGTTGGGAACTCTGTTATGAATTCAATGCAGATGCCATGTTCAGAATGTGGGAAGCATATTTTGTGCAAATCTCTCTCCTTTCTCATCCCTTACCAGAAGAATTCTAATCCAGATCCATCTAAAATAGAACAAGTTTCAGGCGGCCCTTATGTTGGAGCGATTCATCCAGAAACATTTGTTGGAAGAAAATTGATTGAGTCTTTTTATCCATGACTGGATGGGAGCTATAGGTCAACTACAGAAAGATAAACATATGCAATTCCAAAGGTCTATGTGAGCCACAGGAAATGTGTACATTTATTTTAGTCGTTGGGTATCCTTATTCTTATATACTGAACCTTGATGCAGCTAGTTGTGTTTATTTAAGAATATCAACCAAGATGTCACTCTTAAGGTACCAGTAAATGGATGTATTGGATGCAATACACTCACTATCTATTCAGAATTATTCATTACTCCTGCAGCTCTGCTGATCATATCAAGCAAAAAAATGACATATAGGAATCTGAATTTGCCCTGAAATGCAGCAACATTGAGGCAAAGTAAAGTCCAAAGCCTGGACTAAAATTGCTGTTAAAAATGTGGAAGCCTAGCGTGATGTTGGGTAGGATCTAAGGATTTTCACTAATCTCTTTTAGAGAAAATGCTAAGGCCAGGATATGCTAGTAATTCTGAAATACTATTCTGTAAAACATTTTTTTTTTAAAAATCCATGAAAACTATGCTTCAGAGTATGACACTTGTGATTTTTCAGTTCAATATTTTGCCGAATATGTTTTAGTGCAATGTACAGGTAGTTCTTGACTTAAAACCATTCATTTAGTGACCATTCAAAGTTACAACTGCACTAAAAAAGTGGCTTATGACTGTTTTTCACACTTACGGCCCTTGAAGCATCCTCATGGCTATGTAATCAAAATTCAGACACTTAGCAAAGGACTCACATATATGATGGTTGTGGTGTTCCAAGATCATGTGATCATCTTTTGTGACATCCTAACCAGCACAGTCAAATGGGAAGCCAGATTCACTTAATAACCATGTAACTAATTTAGTGACTGCAGGGAGTCACTTAAGAACACTGGCAAGAAAGATCGTAAAATGGGGCAAAATTCACTTAACAAATGTCACGTTGAGCAACGGAAAGAGTGGGCTCAATTTTGGTCACAAGCTGAGGACTACCTGCATTTAGTATTCTGTTCAGATTCTGAAAAAGGCAGACCAAAATATTAGCACATTTATACACCTTCAGAACCTGGAATGATTTTTAAGAAAAAAAAATTGGTTTGCGATTGGAAGCATTATTTCTGAATAAATGAGAAAAGCTACGCATCAGACTCCAGCTATTAAGAATGGTTTATATGAAGAAGAAAAATGCTGAATTGTGGTACGAGAAATATCAAGTGAAAAGAACATATGTGCTCTCACCAGAGGTGGTATTCAGCAGGTTCTGACCCGTTCTGGAGAACCGGTAGTGGAAATTTTGAGTAGTTCAGAGAATTGGCAAATACCACCTCTGACTGGAGATTTTACAGAATTCTTCCCCTACCACGCCCACCGAGCCACACCCACAGAACCAGTAGTAACAATTGGCTCCCACCTAAATTTTAGTGTTAGATATTCATGAATTAATCCTTATCTACCTCAATGTTTACATTTAATGCTTGTTACGTATGATTGGTTAGTACAGAAAATTGGCCTTTTTTCAAATGTATGTCAAAGCTTAGCAGCCTATTTAAGATTATTGGAAAATATTTTGAGCAATGACCAGAACTTGAAAAGAAATGGATCATGTACTTGCATAAGTCTATCTTGAAGTCGCTGAGAAGGATGTTGACTGAAATCAATGGGGTAGGAAAATATCAAGTATACAGAAATGATGCCAGCAATGTTAACATCTCCAGGCTGATGAAAGGTCGATGAATAGGAAGAGGCTCAACAAGATCACACTGAAGACTAGAATCCTTGCACAGCACTTGAGGCAATACTGTTAACAGTGACTCCATGATTGCTAACAACTTCCATAATTGTCCTCTTTCTATGTATAAATGGCAGCAACAAGATCCTACAATAGTAACAGGAAGTTCAAATAAAAAGCCCAAAAGACGGTATAAAAGCCATCCAGTCTCAATTTCTGTATATCATTAAACCATCTTTCCAATCAGCCTCATGTTTCAAATGTCTTTCTCTCAGCTTGGAACTGAACCACATGGCTATTTCTTTCAACAAGAGCAAACATTAGTCCACCAATCAAGGTTTTGTTTCAGCATTTGTGGAAGGATCAAGTCCCCTACAAGAATACCCTTTTTATTTTTCCTTTTCTTTTATTTGCAATTTGGTGCAGGAGTAATAGCATTTCTTATCACACAGCTTTCCTGGTTACTTTTAATTCCTAAATATATTTTTTGCTGCCTAAAGTCCCTGATTATTCATCTTTCCTGTTCCCTTAATATGACTAGATGGACCCTGGGATAAAAAAGAAGAAACATGCTCAATTAAACTCACATTAAGCAAGTTTGTACAGTTTCTAAACAATGAAAGATTGATGATCTTCCACCATGGAGCTACAAGTCATTCATTGGACATATTGTATGTATCTTTCTCTATACAATTAATATGATCTTCAATTAACAGAAGCCAGACTTGGACCCTCTTGTTAGAGCAGATGTCTCTAGAATTCCTAACTTATCCCAAATTTCTCTAGATGCACAATTGCAAAAGGAAATGGTGATTAGAGGCAGGCACTGTAGCCTCAATCTATTTAAATCTCATTTTGATCCATGAAAAAGTTGATAGAATGAACATTCATCCAGAAAAACCAGTACGCTCACATCAATTGGTACTTAAAGTCACTATGTCTCTCATTCAAGAGAGAAACACTATGTATTTAAACAGATCATTCCACATCATGGAAATATTGTTCTGTAGAAAGAGATCATTATGCAAATTGGAAGTTAGCATCTATTGGGTCTTATTATTTTGATTTGCAAGTGTTATTCTTTGACCAGAGATTTCACTGTTGCTTCTGATGAGAAGACAGAGGAGTAGCTGAAAAAAACTTTTGAATTTACCCCATTTTTTGTTAGTGACCACTACACATAATGTACAAAGACAATTCCCAGTGTCTGATTGTTTCAGAAACAATTCATAGTCCCTCCCTATTTGACTGAAAGGCTCCTTTATATTTAATCTCCACTTCCTTTTCACACATTCTAGTGTGCACATGATTTGAGGTGACTAGAAAAGACAAATTTATAATTCACATTAAATCTATATTTGGTGGAAGGCTGTTACACAGAAAAATAGTAACCAATAAATTAAGAAGGAACAAATCTCATTGGTTAATAAAGAGAACTACTAACTCTTCTATATAGTCTCTCTATATCCACTACTCCCATACTGAAAGATGACAATAAAACTGTCACTGTTATTTACATTTTATAAGAGCCTATTTATATTTGACTTTCAAAAGGAAAAAAATCCAGAGCTATCCAAATTGCAAAGGACATGGCATTCATTGCAACATAGAAAGCCAATCCACTGCACATTGTTCTCTGGTTTAAATGTGCAAGTGAGAAATACCTCCAACATTTAAAGGATATCAGGCAAGTAGACAAGTTTCTCTAAAACTTTCTTTTTATGAGCTGATGTTTATTGTTCAGTTCCGGTCGTATCACAATAATAAAATACTTGGGAAGGAAGATACACACCAATAAACCAGCAGTGGAAGAGATCATGAAGAAGATCTCCACAGCCAACATATATTTTCCCCTTGTGCTTAGATAGGTTGGAATAAAGCACAGCCAAACACTGCAGAAGACCAACATGCTGAAGGTGATGAATTTGGCTTCATTGAAACTGTCAGGTAAATTCCTAGCTAGGAAACCAGCAGAAAAAACTGACCAGAGCAAGAAAACCCATAAAGCCTAAAACACAGTAGAATATGACTGAGTCTTCATTGCACTCTATGATGGCTTCTTCAGACATTGACTGTGTATCAAAATCTGGATATGGTGGGGATGTTATCAGCCACACAGAACAAAAACTTATTTGAACAAAGGAGCAGGATAGAACAATGAAACTGACTATTCTTCCCCCCACCCATTTCCTTAATCTGGAACCAGGTTTGGTGGCCATGAATGCTAGAACCACAACAAAGGTTTTGGCCAATACACAAGAAATTACTAGAGAAAAGATGAGGCCAAAAGCTGATTGTTGAAGAAGACATACAATCTTATCAGGTCTTCCAATGAATAGAAATACACAAAGGAAAGAGAGGAGAAGGGAAACTAATATAGGTGAGATTCCGGTTGTTGGCTTTGACAATGGGAGTTTCTTTATGTTTCATGAAGATTGTGATGACCAAAGTTGTCATTAAAGAAGAACAAAGTGAAAGAACCATCAGACTGATCCCCAAGGGTTCTTCAAAGGACAAAAATGTGATGCACTTTGGAATGCACATATTTTGGTCAGGATTTGGATATTGATCTTCTGGACATGGAGAGCAGTTATCCATGTCTGAAAAAGAACACAATAGAGAAGTTAAAGTGGATTATACACAGTGCTGCATCCAGTGGCTTAATCCCATTACATTTGAAAAGTTCCTACCTTTCTCCTTTGATATTTTCCCTTCTGGACACAGAAGGCAACCATAGCAGCAAAATGACTCCCCTTCTTTCTTGACCTTGCTGTATCCTGCTTCACAGGGATCATTACATAAAGACAAAGGTTGTACCTATTCCCAAATAAAGAATAATATTTTAAGATATAGATAGCAAAAGAAGTTCCTGGAATGATTCTGTTACTGGGGAATCAGCAGATTAAGCAATACATTGCCAACTTTCCCATGTAAACCAGATGGAAATCATGACCAGATGAGCTAATTTCACATTATTGAAGACCTACTTTATCAGAAAATATGATTTCCCCACTTTTGTGTTGCAACCTGAAAAGTGTGAAAAATTCTAAATGAAAGATAGATAGAAATGTAGTTTGAAAAAAAGATATATAGAAACATATAGATAGATAGAAAGATGATAGACAGACAGACAGATAAATGTTGGCAGACCAATATAGATTCATACATCTAACCTGGATCTATTACTCCAACTTTGATTCTAAGAAAGGACTGGTTGGGGAATGTGATCCAGTTGATAATATCAAATCCACCAATGATTTTCCCATTTTTATCAAAGGAAATCCTTTCTCCAACATTGTTATTGAATGAGATACTTCTCAGAAAGGAATGAAGCTACAATATAGGGAGGGAGGGAGGGAGGGAGGATGAAGATAGGTACCTGGATCCCTTCCAATCGGGCTTCAGGCCCGGACATAGTACTGAAGCGGCATTGGTCGCATTGGTTGATGATCTCTGTAGGGCCCGTTACAGGGGTTATTCCTCTGTCCTGGTCCTATTAGACCTATCAACGGCTTTTGATACTATCAACCATAGTATCCTATTACGATGGTTGAGGGGGTTGGGGGTTGGGGGCAATGTGTTGCGGTGGTTCGCCTCCTTCCTCTCCGACCGTCTGCAATTTGTGTTGATGGAGGGGAGAGATCCACCTCTAGGCCCCTCGATTGTGGGGTGCCTCAGGGGTCAGTCCCCTCTCCTCTCCTGTTCAACATTTATGTGGAGCTGCTGGGGGAGATCATCCGTGGCTTTGGGGTGAAGTGTCATCTATACGCTGATGATACTCAGCTGTACATCTCCACCCCAAGCCACCCCAATGATGCCATGGAGGTCATGTCCCATTGTCTGGAGGCCGTGCGGAACTGGATGGGCAGGAACAGGCTCCGACTCAACCCTTCCAAGACTGAGTGGCTGTGGTTTCCGGCGTCCCGATATGGCCAGGTAGTTCCATCGCTGGCTATTGGGGTGAGATTTTGCCCCCTTCAGAGAGGGCTCGCAATCTGGGTGTCCTCCTGGATGTACGGCTATCTTTGGAAGACCACATTACGGCCGTCTCCAGGGGGGCATTTCATCAAGTTCGCCTGATCCACCAGATGCGACCCTTTCTGGATCGGGATGCCTTATGCACGGTCACTCATGCCCTGGTCACCTCCCGACTGGACTACTGTAACGCCCTCTACATGGGGCTCCCGAATGAGAGCATCCGGAAGCTTCAACTGGTACAGAATGCAGCCACATGGGTGGTTATGGGGGCGTCAAGGTTCTCTCATGTGACACCCCTCCTGTGTGAGCTGCATTGGTTGCCAGTGGCCTCTTGGGTGCACTTTAAGATCTTAGTGTTAACTTTTAAAGCGCTCCATGGCATTGGACCAGGATATTTACAAGACCGCATTCTGCCATTTTCCTCTCACTGTCCAGTGCACTCCCACAGAGAGGGTCTCTTCTGGGTCCCGTCGGCATCTATGTGCCGGCTGGTAACCCTGAGGAATAGGCCTTCTCTGTGGGGGCATCTGTCCTCTGGAATGGGTTGCCTCCGGAGTTACGTACAGCCACGGACCTGGGGACCTTCAGGCGTGCCTTGAAAATCTGGCTCTTTGACCAGGCCGGCTTGGGCTGATTTTAGATTTGGGTATTTTAATTTTTATATTAAATTTTAGGGTTTTAGGGAGGGGCTTTAATTGTTTTCAGCCAGGGCCTTTAGTTTAATTTAGTTTTAACTTTTACATATTTCTTGTTTTAATTGTATGGCTGTGCACCGCTCCGAGTCCTTCAGGAGAGGAGTGGTATATAAATAAATATTATTATCATTATTAAGGAGGGATAGATATTTTTTTTTGGCTTTTATTCTGATTTGTATATCACAGAATCAAATAGATAATTTAGCAATGTCACCAAAATAAAGGTAAAATACAATATTTCTTAAATAAAAGTAAAAGTTATAAAATAGAAATACATAATACAAAATTGTAAAACCAAATTTATATGAATCTAGTTTCAATGCTATAAGTATTTAACAGATGACTATAGACAAATGCAAAAGGAACAATTGAATTTTAAAAGGGCAAAAATAGGAACATTATTAGAGGGAACCTATTTTAGTATCACAATATTGCACCTAACATCCATAAAGCACAGATTGTTCCACTCCTAACAATCATTGTCAACAAGTCACCATTTAAAGACTAAGTTGAAGTGTGACAAATAGTCAATTACATAATGATTGATTTATTCTTTGAAATGAACAGGCCTGGAAAAGGGAGAATTATAACAATGTGTCTTTCTTGAGTAAAGGGGTCACATTGTTATTATCAGTCCTTTTTCTCCCATTCAAGATTTGGTTGAGAACAATCTAATCTAGAAACCTGCTGATATGAAAGTATTTTGAACAATCAAACAGATGTGGCTTACTATTTATTTTATTTTTAATCTGTGATGAAGCTTATGGTATGGTTCAATTTCTAAGAAATTAAACATATAGTATTAATGTCAATGTAAACTCTCCATGCAAAGCATCTAGAATAAAGGGCTGCTAAGCACATCAGTTGTAGGTAGTGGACATTTGTAATTTTAATATGAGCATGTAAATGTTTGAATGGATTAATCCATTACTATATTTTAATTCTAGACCCTAATGTTAATACCCTTGGAAAAATGGTTTGTTAGATTTTTATGGACAGCTGTTGCAACTACAGATAGAGAAACATTTTGCCTTCATCTGCTTAAGATCTTACGTGCCACCACAACTTGTTATTTTGAAATTGATGCTTTCTATCTTTTGCTATTCTTCTTTCCCTGAATTTGAATAAATACAATGATTGCAAAGCATGTGCCACAGCATAGATTGCAGGTTTTTGAGCTTATATACTGAAACATTATCCACATAGTTGTGTTCATTTCCAAATAGCTAGCCTGATTTCAATCTTAGCAGTTAAAAAGTATTTTGAGGTTTGGGCATGTGTCCATAAGAACTATTATTGTGTGGTTGTTTTTTTTAAGGAATGGAAAAGGACAATTCTAGAAAAGGAGAGAATAGGCTCAAAGCTTAATTCAGTTCTGCAATTGGTGGATATTTAGATAGAATAGAGTAGAGTAGAGTAGAGTAGAGTAGAGTAGAATAGAATAGAATAGAATAGAATAGAATAGAATAGAATAGAATAGAATAGAATAGAATAGAGTACATTCATCAAGAATAATAAGAAAAAGGAGAATTGTGTTGCTTTGGATTGAAATGAAGGCTCCTTGGTGCTCTCTGAGCTTGGTTGTTTTCTCGCAGATGTTTCATTACTAAATTACACTAGCACTGATGATGTTACCTAGTTTGAGTAATGAAATGTCTGCAAAAAAGCATTTATGCTCAGAGAGCACCAAGGAACCCTCCATACTTTCAAACATACCCACTGGTTTTTGTGATTTATCATTACTCTGTTTATTCATTCAAGGAGAAAGGATCATCAAATAATTCCCTTTAATATATTCTAATTATTTTGGATATACTATTGTCCTACCCATGAAAGACCAAACAACCTAAATTTCACTAGTTTTTCAGTACCACCACCCAAAAAAAAACCGTTTGTACTTTACTTTCTCTTTCAGTCATGAATGTGTATTCTTACTTTTTAAAAAAACCTTAACATTTACCTTTCTTTGAAGTTTGAAATTAAATTATTTCTCCCAAGCTAAATATATATTGCTATTAACCCAAATATCTAGCTTCTCTGATGCCTTGTCTTCATCTGTGGCCATTAATATTCGCTGAACTACAACAAATAGATGCTTGTGTACTATCTTAATTTAATTTTTCAACATGAAGTTAACAGTCATCTTTTCTGTTCTGAGTATCTATCGAAAAGTTGAATGTAGTTTGAACTGTTCTTTATTATAAAAGCAAAACATTCTAGGCTTGTTCAGGAAACGTTATAGAACTTTCACACCAGAGATGGTATTCAGCAGGTTCTGACCAGTTCTGGAGAACTACTAGAGGAAACTTTGAGTAATTCAGAGAACTGGCAAATACCATCTCTGACTGGAGATTTTACAGTATCCTTCACCTGCCACGCCCACCAAGCCACACTCACAGAACCGGTAACAAATTTTTTTGAATCCCACCACTGTTCCACACATCTTACCTGTGGAACTTTATAAATGAACAGGACAGTTGCCATGTAGAGACAGATGTCCGGTCCTCCAATGACTGCAGCTAAAGAGTTTGGGACCCCACACTTAGGGGGATGAATCTGCCATGGGTGAAGAGAAGCACCATTGAGGCAAGGTAACTCCAACTTGGATTGAAATTGCTATTATAAAGATGGAAACCCAGAGAGACATTGGATAGGATCTTGGTAGTTTTATTGATCTCCTTGACAGCAAATGCTAAGGCAAGGATGTGCTGGTAATTCTGAAAGGATACTCTGTAACAAATGTCACATATATTAAGAAGAGACTAGTTTGGAATATATGATCTGCAATCTTTCAGTACAATATTTTGTTGAAAGTATTTAATGCAATATATTTACTCTTCTGCTAGGATTAAGAAAAATGCTTAGGAAAAAATGTAGCACATATATACTATTCCAGAACCTATGTTATTTTTTTTAACAGAGCAAAAAAGGCAAACACTGGTTAGATATTGGAATCATTATTTTGTCATAAATGGGAAAAGCCTAGTAGCAAACAATAGATACTGTACCTAGGAATTCAACTCCCTAGGAATCAAAATCATAAAAAGTATTAGTATCAATTTATAAAACAACACCTGAAAAACTGTATCCAGTGTGTGGTCACCACATTACAAAAAAGATGTTGATGCTTTGGAAAAAGTGCAGAGATTAACAACTAAGGCCTTGAGACAAAATCATATGAACAATGGTTGCAGGGACTAGGTATGGCCAGTTTAGAGAAAAGAAGGACTAGGAGTGACATGATAGCAGTATTCCAGTATTTGAGGGGCTGTCACAAAGAAGACGGGTCAATTTATTTTCCAAAGCAGCAGAACAACATGGAAGCTAATCAAGGAGAGATGTAACCTGGAACTAAAGAGAAACTTCTTAACAGTGAGAACAATTAACCAATTAACCATTGGATTCTCATTATGGCCACATGAAAGTAGCTGTATTTTGTTACTAGTAAAATTAATTGAAAAATTGTAATAACTTCTCATATAGGTTGCCCAGATTTTATTGGTAATTACATTTATGTAAATTATTTTTGAATCTCATTCTACATTTAGAAATAATTTGATTCTCAATATTATAAAATAGTACCTCAAATATTTATAAATCTAATTAAAGGTATATTAATCTTACTATACAACAATTGGTTATTTAATCTATAATAATCACAATTAATCACAATTAATTATTTAGTCTACTATAATCAACTCCTATATTCAAATATCAATATTTTTCCCCCAATTATTGTCAATTACTCAATTCTCTCTGCTTTTCTTATCTTTTCTTTGTAATCACTCACGTTCTTATCCTCTTCCATCTCACGAGCCCTTTCACTTTCGCTGCCACTCGTATCTGCTTTGGCCGCTGCTTTTGGGTTTCGCTCTGACCAATTTTCTCCAGTGTTTAATGCTCAATCAGGATCACAAATTCCTTCACTCCCACTCCTCTTTCACCACTGGCTGTCACTCACTCACTTCCTCTTGTATGTAACGATCCGGACTTCGGGACTGCTAATGCTGGCAGTCTCTTGATGTCAGTCTCTTCAGGATCTCTCTGTGTCGCAATGTGAATCGCCTTCTCCACACTGCAACACGAGTGTCCCCACACCGGCACATTTCTCTACAGAATACGTGCACCCTTAAGGGTCACTCCAACAGCAAGGAAAGGTAACTTTTTTTTTTTTTTCGCTTCCATCATGGCGACCGGAGGCTGTTCAGTTGGTGTCCTCCCCCGAGATGATCCGTTGTTGTGACGAACCCCCTCCCCCGGGTCCTCACCCATACCAATGGTGTCAAGAGGACCCTGGGGGAGGATAGGCACCCTTGGGGAAACAGCCGAGGCTTTGGAGGTGCCCCAGGATGGCATCGGCCTCCCCATTTGCCCGACCGTTATTGAGGCCATGCCTAGAGCTGTCAGCGCGACCAACGCCATCCCGTCTCGGCAGCTGATCTCCTCTGGTTCTCGACCTGAACTGCTTCCCCCATGGCCCCCACCACTGCCGCCGCCGCAACGTTTACATTTTGATCGGCGGCGAGGCTCGGGGATGGGACCTGAGCTCCCGATCAGCTGGCGGCTGCCCATGCAGCCAGGACCGCTGCCTCCGTTGCCGTTACAACGGGCCTCCAACGGACGGCGTCGGGCCCTAAGGGCAGGTCCGAGACATCCACTCGGCCATGCCCTATTCCCGCTGCCTCCGTCCGTTGCTGGGGCCATGCCTGGAGCTGTCGTCGCGGCCGGCACCTTCCCGTCGCGGCGGGCGGTCTCCTCTCGTCCTGGACTGCTGGCGTCTTGCCGAGGGCTTCCCTCATGGTCTCCTCCATTGCCGTCGCCGCAACGTTTGCATTTTGGTCAGCGGCGGGGCTCGGAGGCGGGACCTGGGCTTCCGATCGGCTGGCGGCTGCCCATGCGGCCGGGACCGCCACCTCCATTGCCGCTGCGGCGGACGTCCTGCGGGCGTCGTCGGGACCTCGGGGCGGGTCCGGGACATCCACTCGGTCGTGCCCTGTTCCCGCTGCCTCCGACCGTTGCTGGGGCCGTGCCTGGAGCTGTCATCGCGACCAACACCATCCCGTCACGGCAGCTGATTTCTCGGCCCGAACTGCTGGCGCCTTGCCAGAGGCTTCCCTCATGGCCCCCACCACCACCGCCGCCGCAACGTTTAAATTTTGATCGGCGGCAAGGCTCAGAGACAGGCCCTGAGCTCCCGTTCGGCTGGCGACTGCCCATGCGGCCAGGGCCGCCTCCTCCGCTACCGCTGTGGCGAGCGTCTTGCGGACGATGGCGGGGCCTTGGGGTGGTTTCGGGACATTCACTCGGCCGTACCCTATCCCCGCTGCCTCCGCCACCGCCACCACCTCCGCAGTTCCAACGAACATTTTACAATCACCGGCAGGGCCTCGAAATTCGGCCGAGACCTCCCCATGGCAATATTCTTCACCCGTGGCTTCCGCCGCCGCCACCGCTGCAGCGAGTGTGTTTTGGTGGGCGTCAAGGCCCGGAAGCAAGACTGCGGTTCCCACCTGGCCATCAGCTGCAACGATCATTTTGCGGATGGCGGCGGGGCCTCAGGGCAGGGTTGAGACATTCACACAACCATACTCTGCCCTCGTTACCTCCGCCACCGCCACCGCCGCTACCGCAGCAACAAACATCTTGCGAACGCCGGCATGACCTTCCAATTTGGCCGGCGCAGCCCCATGGCCGTGTTTTACATCCGGGACCTCCATCACCGCCGCAACGATTACATCTCGATTGGCGGCAAGGCCCACTGACAAGGCTACGACCCCTGTTTGACCATTGGCCGTCCCCATGGTCACACCCGCTACCACCGCTGCTGTCAAAATGGTCTCCTTACATGCGGCGACGAGGCCCGAGAACAGGGCCGGGACTCCCACACAACTGTGTTCTGTCCCCGTGGCCTCCGCCTCCACCGCCACCACTACCACCACCGCTATTACGTCAATCACCTTATGGATGGCGACAAGGCCTGGGGATGAACCAGAGGCCACCACACAGCCACTTTTTGCCTTCATGGCCTCTGCCACCACCACCACTGCAGCGACTATGTCTTGGTCGACAGCGAGACCCGGAGTCAAGACCGCAGCTCCTGATCAATCATCAACCGCCACCCCGGAGACCTTACAGACAATGACAAGGCCTAGGGAATGAGCCAGGACCATCTCACGACCACTCTCCATCCTCTTGTCCTCCGCCGCCATCACAGTCGCGGCAGTTACTCATCGACCAGCGGCGAGACCCGAGATCCAGAACTATATCACCACCTTGCTCATATCCTGTCTGGAGATCTAAACCTAAACTGTGGCCATTATTCGTTCCTCCTCCAACCCCTTTCAAGATCTTAGGACCATCATTTGACCCGCCTACTCCATCACAAACTCACAGTCATATCCCCCATATATTATCATATTCTTCAACTGAACTGCGGGCCTTGAGATATGTTCCCCTATCTCAAATCTGGCCCCCTTGTCTCTCCAAATCCCATCTCAAGGACAGATCCTGGGATCCAGAGAGATGGTGGAGTCGTCGTCGGAAGCATGGGAGGGAGGGTTTCTTAAAATTTCTAATCAAATTCCTTAACAAATTGGGGACAACCCACCTGAGGCTCCGACCTGTTCACAGTTAGAGCGCAGCCGGAATGGTCAGGATTCTGACATGGCTCAATTGAGGATGGGGGGTTATCCAGAAGAGGGTGTCATCAAATCCATTAAAACGGTGAGCGGGAGAGGCAGATTTGGCATCTATAAGGGGCCACATTCTGTTTCGGGAGCGCGTCTCCGCTCTCTATCTGCTGTGACGCACTCCGACCCCATTATCGCTTCCCGTTCTCCAGGTGGTCTGAGTGTTCGGGCCCTGGGCCTTCGACTGATGTTGTGTAACGCCAGGTCCGTCATGAACAAAGCCCCTCTCATTCATGACTTGATCTTAGAGGGGGGGCGGACCTGGTGGGTATCACCGAGACCTGGCTGGGCCCAGAGGGGGGTGTCCCTCTGGTCGATATGTGCCCGGCCGGGTTTCGGGCTTTTCATCGGCCGAGGACCCAGGGAAGGGGTGGAGGTGTTGCGTTAGTTATCAAGGAAGATCTTTGTCTGAGGGAGTCCACTGTTTCTCAGACGTCTGGATGTGAATCTCTTTTCGTGAAGTTTGGTTCCAAGGTTCAGAAGGGCTTGTTGATCGCTTACCTGGCTCCCTGCTATGCATCATCTGCCCTGCTTGAGCTTCTTGAGATTATTGCTGGCATGGCGGTTGAGACCCCTAGGCTTATGGTCATGGGTGATTTCAACCTTCCCTCTGCCGGCGGTACCTCGGGACCTGCTCAGGAGTTCATGGCTTCCATGACAGCCATGGGCCTAACCCAATTAATCCGGGACCCTACTCACATCGGAGGTCATACTCTAGACTTAGTTTTTGTCTCTGATCAGTGGCAGAGTGATCTGGGTGTAGGGAATATAGTCATAGAACCCCTGTCATGGTCAGACCACTCACTCCTAAAGCTTGACTTCCGTTCCACACCTCTTGACCGCAGGGAGGCGGGGCCATTAAAATGGTACCACCCCAGGCGCCTGATGGACCCTGAAAGGTTCCTGATGGAGCTTGGGCCACTCCCCGAAACTCACACACACAACTCGGTCGAGGACTTGGTTGCCGCCTGGAATTTGGCGGCTGCTAAAGCACTTGATCGGGTTGTGCCCTTGCGGCCTCTGACCCGGCGCCGCTCCCAGATAGCCCCTTGGTTCTCCGAGGAGCTGAGGGAGATGAAACGCCGGAAAAGACGCCTAGAGAGTAGTTGGAGATCCACCCGTTCTGATTCTGACCGAACACTACTACGTGCTTATATTAAGACGTATTTAGTGGTGATAAGGATGGCGAGGAGAACTTACCTCTCCACCCTTATTGCATCCACAGAAAACCGCCCAGCTGCCTTGTTTAAGGTGACTCGCTCCCTATTAAAAGTGGAGTCACAGGATGGCCCTTTGCAAGGTCAAGCTGAGGAATTTTCCATATTTCTCCAGGATAAAATCGCTCAGATTCGGAACGGTTTGGACTCCGACTGGTCCTCTCCAGACGAGAGGGCGGGATCAGATATCGGTGAGGTCAACTGGGTTGAGTTCGACTCTGTTACCAAAGAACACGTTGACAGAATACTGGGGGGACTGAATCCTACCACTTGTTTATTAGACCCGTGTCCCTCCTGGCTGGTTCTAGCCACTCGGGAGGTAACACGAGGCTGGTTCCAAGGCATTATAAACGCTTCCTTGAGAGAGGGGTTTCTACCCACTGCTTTGAAAGAAGCGGTGGTTCGTCCCCTCCTCAAGAAACCGTCCTTGGACCCAGCATTACTATCCAATTATCGTCCTGTCTCCAACCTTCGCTTTGTAGCGAAGGTTATAGAGACCATGGTGGCACGTCAGTTCCCACAGTACCTGGATGAAGCGAATTATCTTGACCCCCTCCAATCGGGCTTCAGGCCCGGGCACAGCACTGAGACGGCGTTGGTCGCGTTGATGGATGATCTTTGGAGGGCACGGGACAGAGGCCATTCCTCTGTTCTGGTCCTCCTCGATTTATCGGCGGCTTTCGATACTGTCGACCACAGTATCCTGTTGCATCGGTTGGAGGGGCTAGGGATTGGAGGCACCGTGCTTCAATGGTTCTCCTCCTTCCTCTCCGACCGTTCGCAATTTGTGTTGACAGGGGGACAGAGATCGACCCCGAGACCCCTACTCTGTGGGGTGCCTCAGGGGTCGGTGCTCTCTCCCCTGCTGTTCAACATTTATATGAAGCCGCTAGGTAATATCATCCGTGGCTTTGGAGTGGAATTCCACCAGTACGCTGATGATACTCAGCTGTACATCTCCACTCCAGACCACCCCAACGAAGCCGTCGAGGTGATGACCCGGTGCCTGGAAGCCGTACGAAATTGGATGGGTCAAAACAGACTCCGTCTCAACCCGACCAAAACCGAGTGGCTGTGGTTTCCTGCCCCCAGATTCAGTCAGCTTATTCCATCGCTGACCATAGGAGGAGAGACACTATCCCCTGTGGAAAGGGCACGCAACTTGGGTGTACTCCTGGATGTGCGACTGTCTTTGGAAGACCATATTGCAGCCGCCACCAGGAGTGCTTTTTATCAGATTCGTCTGATCTACCAATTGCGACCCTTCCTGGATCTGGGCGCACTTCGCACAGTCACCTCTGCTCTCGTCATCTCCCGTTTGGACTACTGTAATGCTCTCTACATAGGGCTCCCCTTGAAGACTCTCCATAGGCTACAGTTAGTTCAGAATGCCGCCACGCGGATGATCATCGGCGCCCCTCGGGACGCCCACATAACACCTCTTCTCCGCCGGCTGCACTGGCTTCCTGTGGCCTTTCGGATTCGATTCAAGGTGGTACTAATAGTATTCAAAGTGCTCCATGGCTCGGGACCTGGATACTTATGGGACCGCCTTCTGCCACCAACAACCTCCCGCCGCCCAGTACGCTCCCACAGAGTCGCCATGCTCGGGGTCCCACCACTAAATCACTGCCGACTGGCAGCCCCAAGACTTCATGCTTTCTCTGTGGGAGCCCCATCCCTCTGGAATTGTCTCCCCTCGGAGACACGAGCCATGTCGGATATCCTCACCTTCCGGCGCGCAGTCAAGACCTTGTTGTTCAAGCAGGCCGGTCTAGCCAATTGAATCATTCGGGTTAAATTAAATTTTAGATAATCTTTCTGTTGGGTGTTGTTCTTAACCATTTTAGATTTTTATTTATTTCATCTCCGTTACCTGTACTGTTTTCGTTGTTGAATGTGCACCGCCCCGAGTCCCTTTTTGGGAGAGGGAGCGGTATAGAAGTATGAACAAATAAATAAATAAATAAATAAAATAAATAACTTGAAGCCCAGAGTGAGCTTCAGCACCTCCACTTATCCGTACCTCGTCATCAGAAGTTGGATTCCTCACACTTTATAGATATAAAGTTCACTAATATTTAAAATTTAAACAGAGAAATCTGAGATAATATTAGTAATTATAAATCAGGTATTTGACTTAGAAATTAACCATGTTGGGGAATATTTATATAGATAGGTGTGTTTAATTTATACTAAACTAATTAGAGTAGTGGCTACTACCAGTGGATACATTTCAATCGCAAATGTTAATTTGGGATAACATATTTAATATATAATAAACAGAAACAAATTTTACAAGACATGACTTCTACAGCTAATACAACACTTAAATCTGGGAAGAAGATTACCTCAGTACAAACTACAGCAGTGGCATCACTCTCAGTGATGGCATAAAAGACAATTGAGGAAACATTATCTGGAGAGAAACAACCTACCATCACGAATGCTAATATTCAATCAACTCTTCTTATTCTACAAGAATCTATGTTGAAACTTCAGGAAATAATGACAAAAATCCAAACTGAATCAAGAGCTGACACAAATGAATTAAAAACAGAGATGGGGAATTTAAAAGCAGAAATGAAATTAGATATCTTAAAGCTGGATCAAAAAATTGGAATAATACAGCAAGCAATAGAGAGAAATGAATCAACAATAAAGGAGGTTGAGAAAAGGACTGAACAAACTGAAAAGAAGTTGGAAATGGTCAGTGAACAATTAAGAAACGTGAGTAAAGAAACAGACGATTCCCTGGTCTACCTAGAAATGGATAAGGCTGCAGCATATTTAAGATTCCAGAATATATTGGAATCCAAAGAAGAGGATTTAGAACAAGTAAATGGCAGGAATACTAGCAGAATTGTTGGAAAAAGATAACGATGATATTCTGAAAGAATTGGATGAGGTCTATAGAGTGAATGCAACCTATGCAAGACGCCATAAATATCTGAAAGAAGTTCACATAAGATTTGTTAGAAGAAAGGATTGGGATATTATAAATAAAATATTTAGAGAAGAGATAATTACATATAAAGGGAAAGAAGTTCTAGTGCTTAAACAAATCCCAAGAAGTGTGAGAGAGCAAAGGAGAGACTATTAATTCTTGGCAAATCAATTGAATCAAAAAGGCATTATATTCAGATGGTTAATCCCAGAGGAGATGTTAATTTCATGGGAAGAAAAGAGAGTAAGAGTAAATTCTGTGGAAAAAGCCCAAGAATTCTATGAACGATTGGTAGGTTCAGAAGAAACAAGTAGTAAGGACAAATTAGAATCAAACTCACAAGACTATCAAGATTACCAAAAGATTAGAGATAGGAAACAAGAGAGAAAGGAACAGAAAATACAAAATCAACTACAAAGAGAGACAGGAGTAACTACAAGACAAAGAACAAGAATTAATTAGGTAATGGACGAGGAAAAGAAAATATTATCAATTAACATAAATGGTCTGAGCTCCAGGATAAAAAGGAAAAAAATATTAACTAAACTAATTAAACAAAATGCAGATATAATATGCTTACAAGAAACTCACATAAGGAAGGAAGATAAATGCCCCAAACTAGGGAATTTGTATACATCGCCAGCAGACCCTGGGAAAAAAGAAAGAAATAGCAGTATACGTGAAAGAAGATATGAAAGCGGAGTTAATTTGGACAGATCTTAACGGAAGAATTCTGGTGTTACAAATTTGGATTAAATCAATTCCAATTTTACTAGTAGTGATTTATTCCCCTAATGATAATCAAAAAGAATTTTTTAAACAATTACACAAAAAAATAGTGGAATTAGAAAAAAGGAATATTTGTATCTTGGGAGACTTTAATGCCATTGCGGACCACCAGAAAGATCACAGTAGTGGGGGAAAAAAGAGGAAAAAGAGAGAATTACCGAAAACATGTGGAGAAATGATGATTGAACTAAATTTGATAGATATGTGGAGGAAATTAAATCCGGAGAAAAGGCAATTTACATTTTATTCTAATCCGCATCAGGCATGGACACGAATTGATATGGCGTGGATGAATGGTGAACTAGAAGATGAACTAAAAGAGATCGAAATTTTACCTAACGAATGGGAAGAATATAATCCAATTCAAATAGTGTGGAAAGGTAGGAAAAAAACCAAGGAAAAGGTGGACTCTAAATATACAGTTAACTAAAGAGAAAGAATTTATGAATAGACTTAAGGAGGAATTAGATTTTTTCTTAAAAGAAAATATTAATGAAGTAACTACGAAGCAGAATATTTGGGATACAACGAAGAGAAAAATAAGGGGCACAGCGATATCTTACACTGCTAGGAGAAATAAAAAAAACTGCCCAACAAAATGAACTAAAACAAAAAATTAAAGAATTAGAAATTCAATTACAAAACTCCCCAAAAGACTCCAAACTGCAAAATCAGATGATAATAATCAAACATAAATTAAACTTAATTGAACAGGAAGGAATGGTCACAAAGTTGAATATAGCTAGACAAATATTTTTTGAGAAGGCTAATAAACCAGGAAGATGGTTGTCCTATAGACTCAAAAAAGAAAAACAGAAAAGATTGATTTATCAATTAATACATGAAAATGGGGATGTTGAGCAGGGAATAGAGCAGAAAAAAGAAATTGCATGTAAATTCTTTGAAGACCTCTATAAAAAGGAAGAGGTAAATGAAGATATGATAAGAAATTATTTAGGTGCAACAAAAGATAAAATAATTGAGGATGAGATGAAAGAAATGTTAACTAAAGATATTACATGGCCCGAGTTAAAAATAGCAATAGAAAATCAAAAGAACAATAAAACTCCAGGACCTGATGGGATCCCAGGGGAGCTTTATAAGAAAATAGGAGAGCAAATAGGGCCTCTTATGATAGAAGTATACAGTGAAGTTCTATTGGTAGCCAGAATGCTGGATTCATGGAAGGAGATACTAATTTCGTTGATCCCGAAAGAGGATTCAGTTTTAAGATTTATACAAAATTATAGACCAATTTCTCTATTAAATACTGACTATAAAATATTTACTACAATTATAGCAAACAGACTAAAAAAAATACTGAATGAATATATACATAAAGACCAAAACGGATTCCTCCCTAATAGACAAATCAGGAACAATCTAAGAATAGTGTTAAATATTTTGGAGTACTATGAAGCTCATCCGGAAAAACAAATAGCCCTTCTTGGATGCACATAAGGCCTTTGATAACCTAAATTGGCAATTCTTAATTCAACAAATCTGCAATATGAATTTAGGCACTAAATTTGAAAATATCACAAAGGGCAAATATTATAATTAACGGAGAATATACATGTCCAATAAAAATAGAGAAAGGAGTTAGGCAAGGGTGTCCATTATCCCCTCTGCTCTTCATATTATTGTTAGAAACATTGCTTACACGAATTAGACAAAACCCAGGAATAAAGGGGTTACAAATTAAGAAAGAAGAATGCAAACTGCAGGCATTTGCGGATGATATGGTCTTTTTTATAGAGGAACCAATTGAAACAGGTCAAGAATTATTGAAAGTGTTAGAGCAATTTGGGAAAGTTGCAGGACTTAAAATTAATAGGGAAAAGACTAAATTAATAACTAAGAATTTAACAGAAAAACAGAAATTAAAATTGGAAAAGACAATGGGACTACAAGTGGTAAAAAAATTAAATATTTAGGAATTTGGCTGACGGCCCACTGTAAAACTCTAATGGAAGATAACTATAATAAATTGTTACAACAAGTAAAAAAAGACTTAGAGATAGGGGTCAAACTGCAAATCTCTCTATTAGGGAGGATTGCTACTATTAAAATGAACATGCTTCCTAAACTTATTTATTTATTCCAAACAATACCAATAAAAATACATAAAAATTACTTTGTGGAACTTAATAGGATAACCACTAAATTTATTTAGCAAGGGAAGAAACCAAGGATAAAATTAAAGCGATGCAAAATATGAAGAGCAGAGGGGGTATGGCACTCCCAAATTAGGAAATATATCATAGTGCAGCCTCCTTACTTTGGCTGAAAGTGTGGGTAAATCTGTCGAATAAAATAATCCTATTTCTAGAAGGCCACGATTTACAGAGGGGGTGGCATGCATTTTTATGGGACATCGGAAAAACTAAACAGAATTATTTCCACAGACACATAATTAGAGACTCTTTATTGGCTACTTGGAATAAAATAAAAAAAAATATTTAAAAATCCCAATTTGGATCTCAACGATGGAGGCAATGATACACCCTAACAATTTGGATCTTAATAAGATGATAAAATACAAGGACCTCCTAGATGTGCAAGGAACTTTAAAATCATGGCAAGACCTCCAAGAACAAGGGCTAAGAGTAGATTGGTGGGTTTATTTGCAAATCCAAAATAGACACAGACAGGATAAAAAAAAAATTGGAATCTACGGTAATCTACAACAACTAGATAAAATCTTATTAGGCCCTGATAAAAAAAATAACAAAATTTTATAATTATCTCTTAGAGACAGAATTAGAAGAAGAAGTAGTCAAAGGCAACATGATAGCTTGGAGTAGAAATATAGGACATAATATTACATTATTAGAATGGGAAAAGGTCTGGATTAGGAATAATAAAATTACAAAATCAGCAACTTGGTGGTGCAGGCTGTTAATCATCTAGCACTTAGTGCAAGTTGCCTGCAATTAGTGCAGGTTCGAATCCCACCAGGCTCAAGGTTGACTCAGCCTTCCATCCTCTCGGGGTAGGTAAATTGAGGACCCAAGATTGTTGGGGGCAATAAGCTGATTTGTAAAAATGCCGCTTGGGGGGGCCAAAAAGCCCTACTAATAAGCAGGCATATACAATGGAATGAAGGCTATTGCTGAGCACTTAGCATGGTGCTCCATAGACTGTAAGCCGCCCTGAGTCTCCGGAGAAGGGCGGCATATAAATATAATTAAAAAAAAAACATATAAAGAAAATGCCTATAAAATGTTTTATAGATGGCATCTCTCACCTTCAAGAATAGCAAAGATGTCTCCTAACATGAATCTGAACTGTTGGAAGTGTAAAAAGAAACACGGAACATTCTTTCACATGTGGTGGTCCTGCACTGAAGCCCAAAGATATTGGCGTAGAATTAAAAAATGGTTAGAGGAAATAACAATGGAACAAATTGAATTAAAACCAGAATTCTTTCTATTAGGAATATTTAATAGACAATTTTCCAAAAAAGCCAAATATATAATATTACATATTCTCACTGCAGCTAGATTAATCTTTGCACAATGTTGGAAACAAACTGATATTCCAACAGAGGAAATGATCATTCAGAAGATAGCAGCTTGTGCAGAGATGGATAAATTAACGTTAGCACTTAAGGATAAAGAATCATCAGAGTATTATAAGAGCTGGGAATGCTGGTATGACTGGGTAGAACAAAAATAAAAAGTACAGTAATAAATATTGTTAAACTGAAAAAGTGGTAGTAGCTATATATTCGCATTAAGATGTATTTGGAAATATGACACCAATAATGATAACAAATAAGGAATCACAGACTGTTGATAATGGAATAGTTTTATATATATGTTCCCTTTTTGTGTGTGTTGTTTATGTGTTTGTTTGTTGTTTTAGTTGTATAATTAATAAAGTTTGTTATTTAAAAAAAAGAAATAATTTGAGGTGACTATTATTAAGGGAACTTTAACTTTTTGATTGATTGATCAAATTTTTATGCTATCTCACTAAGTGACTGTGATTGTCTTACAAGTAAAACATTTTTATCCACCTCAGATGGAAGCTGAACATTGAATAGCTTGAACATATATCAAAATATTCTTTTATAAAAGGAATGGTTCAGATCTTCTTTTTTTATTATGGCTTTCAAGAAAATATTTTGAGCATCATGTGAATGAACAGCAAGACACGGGGCTTGGTTATTATTAAAAATGTACTTACATAAGTCCATCTTGAAGTTCCTGAGAAAAATGATGGATAAAAGAAATGGAATTGGAAAATGTTGAAAATACAGAAATAATATCAGCAATGTTAATATCTCCAAGGTATGTGTGTGACGAATAGGAAGTGGATCATCAAAGTCACATTGAAAGCTATGATCCTTGCACATAATCTGAGGCACTATTATTTATTTATTTATTTATTTATTTATTTATTTATTTATTTATTTATTTATTTATTTATTTAAGTTTATATACCGCCCCCTCTTCCAAATTGGGACTCGGGGCGGTGTACAGCCCAGCTAAAAAACAATACAATTACAAATATAAAATATAAAAAATAGATTAAAATGAATTAAATAAAAGGCTGAAAGATTAAAACTGTAATAAGATGATAAAATAGGGTAAAAAGATTACAAAAATTAAAACCATTCCAATGATACTAGGCCAGACCGGCTTGTTGAAAAAGATGGGTCTTCAGTGCGCGCCGGAAGGTTTGCAGGTCGGGGATAGTCCACATCTCCGGGGGTAACTCATTCCAAAGGGAGGATGCTCCTGCAGAGAAGGCCCGCACCCTCGGGGCCACCAGCCGGCATCACCCAGCTGGCGGCACCCCAAGGAGGCCCACCCTGTGAGAGTGCACTGGCCGGCAGGAGGCCGATTGTGGCAGGAGGCGGTCCTTTAAGTACTATTATTATTATTGTTAATATTATTATTGTTAATAGTTCCATGAATACTAACATCTTCCATGAACACCTTCTTTCTCTGTACAAATGCCTCTGTCTGAAACAAGATCCTTGATGTAGAGCAGACTGACCTCTCTTCCTGAGATATTTTTCAGATAAAATTAGAGACTGCAATACACAAGCAAATAACTCACAGAGCATTGGGGCTCTCAGCCATGGGTTGGAAAAGTATGGGACAATAAATACCATTATTCAATGTCAGTTGCTCTATTTTATGGAGTCCCATAGATTTGGAAGAGACAAAATACCGTGTTTCTCCAACAATACGGCCTCCCCCAATAGGAAGTCCCAGCATGTTTTATAGGCTTAAAATGAAATTAAGCCCCTCCCCCCAAATTTAGGCCTATTATAAAACATGCTAAATGAGGGAAGGGTGGGGAGGCTTGCCATTAGGAGCACCCACCCATCAGAATGGATGTTGACCTTCTGCCACCATTGCTTTCTGGTTTGGATCACCACCGTGGCAATTGGAGCATTGCCGCAGCATTTGATGCAGCCATGTGGGGCCATCCAGAGCTCCTCCCTGCAAACAGAGCCCCGCCGGCTTCGGGTGCTCCTGTCGCCACCTTCGCAGGCATCGTTCAAAGGCAAATCCCATTCTTTTAAAAATGATGCCCTACTATGAAAAAGCCTCCCCTGCGCGAGAGAGCAGCCCAACTCCAAGCGGGGAGGTGAATCTCCCAGGGCCCTAGCGCAGGCTCGGCCCACCCTGGGAGAAGCGCCCAGCTACCATCCCTGCCTGGTGCCAAGCAGAGCGCAAAGAGCTTCGCCTGGGATGCCCCGCGCAGCTGACAGGCAGGCCCTCCTGCCTGGTGGAAGAGCTCTGGTCAAGGCAGCAAGTGCCTCCCCACCAGGCCTTCCGCCACCAGGGCTGTGCTGGAGCTGGGAAGACTGGGCAGAGCTGGGGAAGTGAGCCACAGGTGTGCGCCCTCCTGCCAAGTGAAAGAGCCGGGCCAACCCAATCTAGGCTTCCAAAGTTCTTCCAGCTTGACCCCGAAAGGGGCCATCAGGAGAGGCTGCCTGAGGCAGTGATAGTGCCCACCCATCCATGAACAGGGAGGCAAGGCGACGGCCCATGCTGCGTCCTCCTCTGGGCTGAGCTCCACCGAGTGAGTGCCGATGCCTGAGATGCTGCAGCATTTGGAGCTGCTGGAGCATTTGGAGATGGGAGGGGATGGGGGCAAGCTGGGTGAGGAATGGAAAGGACAGGCAGCTGCGAGCTCCACTGGAGCTGCTGACCAGGGAAGCAGTGCTGCAGTTGCCTCGCCTCCCTGTCCGCGGATGGGTGGGTGCTATCACTGCCTCGGGTGGCCTCTCCTGGTGGCCCCTTTGGGATCGGGCTGGAGGGACTCAGGAATCCAAGCTCGAGTCGGCCCAGCTTTCACTTGGTAGGCGGGTACGCACCCATGGCTTGTTTTTCTGGCTCTGCCCAGCTCACACGGCTCCAGCACAGCCCTGGCGGGATGAGCGGAGGGCTCGGCAGGGAGGCACCCTCTGCCTTGGCCAGAGCTCTGCCGCTGGGCAGGAGGTCTCCCCTGTCAGCTGTGCAGAGTGTCCCAGGCAAGGCACTTGTTCTCTGCCTTGCTTCAGGCAGGGATGGCGGCTGGGTGCTTCTCTGGGGGTGGGCGGGTCCTGCGCTGTGACCCCAGAAGATTTGCCTCCCCACATGGGGCTGCCCTCTCGGGCAGGGGAGGCTTTGTCATAGTAGGGCATCATTTTTAAAAGAATGGGCTTTGCCTTCAAATGATGCTCGGGAAGGTGGCGACAGGAGCGCCTGAAGCCAAGTGTCTCCGGTGGGGCTCCAGTTGCAGGGAGGAGCCCGGGCCGGCCCCACGTGGCTGCGCCAAATGCCACGGTGGCATGGGGAGAAGGTAAAGCAATGGTGGTGGAAGGTCTCCCAATATGAAGTGCCCCACAAATGCCGAGGTCAACATGCACCCAAGGATGCAAGGGGGGAAATTAAGACACCCCAAAAAGATGGCCTAGCCATTTTTTCAGGGCTCAAAAAAAAATTAAGACCTGGCCTTATTATATGAGAAACACGGTAGTTAATTTATTAATGATAGTGAGACAGTCACATATGTGAATATCTTCAAAACATATGAGGGCCTCCAGAGGCAGGAACACATGATCCACAAGTAAAAAAAAAATGTTCAATTCTATTGAAAAACAAACAAATTGTTTTTGAAGGGAAATAAAAATAAAAAATGTACAATAATATGGTAGCATATTTTTTTTTTGACACACTTTTTGATTTTATGATAGCATTCAGTCTTTTTAATAGGAGCCTATCAATATGGGATATCTTGCCTTAGGAATTTTTGCCCACTCTTAGCCAAAGCACTCCAAATCTGTCATATTGTTTTTTAACTTTATTTTGTCAAGCATGGATTAGATAACATTTATAATTATAAACATGATTATGAATACATGAAATGGATACAAATAAAAGGGAGCATTAGGACAGGGATGGTAGACACACTGGTGCACTTATGCTCGCTCCTTACAGACCTCTTAGGAATGGAGTGAGGTCAACAGTAGACAATCTAAGGTTAGCATTTTTGTGGTTTGGGGAAGAAACCCCAGTCATGTAGTGTATTACAGACATTGACCACTCTGTTGCTGAAGGTGTATTTCCTGCAATCGAGTTGGGTGAGGTTTACCTTGAGTTTATATCTATTGTGTGCTCATGTGTTGTTGTAGTTGAAGCTGAGGTAGTCATTGATAGATAGGAAATTGTAATGGATAATTTTATGTCCTATCCTTAGATCGGACTGAAGGCGGCATAGTTCTAAGTAGTCTAAGCCTACAAGTTCAAGATGGGGAATTTCTTAGGTGGGGAAAATGTGTACCTGATAAGTGATAAGGAAGAAGAACTGCCTTCTGCACTCTATCTAAGAACATCTATGGCAGGGAAGGTCAGCCTAATTACTTGTGAGGAGGCAGTCTCATCTCACTTAATAGGCTGCGCCAGAAACTGGCTATTTAGCACAACACACAGATGGAGACAATGCTGGGAACAATGTGTTTATTTCAGGGGTGGGATTCAGCCAGTTCTCACCACTTCAGGAGAACTGATTAAGCTTCTGAGCAGTTTGATGAATTGATTGTTGGAAGAAATCATTAGGGCAGAGAACTGGTTATTACATTATCTGAATCCCACCACTGGTTCATTTTCTAACTGCATGTTTCCTGGTTATTGTGATTCCTACCTTGCTTTGAATTGGCATGTGCCTTGTGAACTCTCTTGTATTTGGATTTCATTTTGCCTGGAGGGTTTATCTTGTTTGGAAAACTTTTAAATCTTTTATTAGTTTATAATATAAAATACAAACATACTTTCCATCTTGCTATGAGTGCATTGCCTTCATTTATTTATAGAATAGAATAAAATAGAATAGAAATGGAAATGGAAAAAGAATAGCATAGCAAATGGAAATAAAAATGGAACAGAACAGAATAGAACAGAACAGGATACAATAGAATTGCATAGCATATGGAATGAAATGGAACGGAACGGAACAGAACAGAACAGAACAGAACAGAACAGAACAGAATTCTTCATTGGCCAAGTGTGATTGAACACCCAAGACCTGCAGCCTACTTTTGCCCACCCACTGTGCCAGCTATTGCTCCCTGCCTTTGCGATCAGTGAGGCTCTGCAAGCAAGCTCCAGTCAAAAGTTAATGAATTTTGGAATTATTAGAAAAGTTAAGAATTGATTTTCTTTTAGTATCTATTAACTGAAAATGACTGTTTTAATTATTGGTGTCAAAATAAGATTAGAAAGGAAAAGAAGGATTATAGAATCAATAAAATAGAATTATAAAAGTCAAATAAGATTGATGGTAATTGGAGATACAACCTGGGAGAATATAGTTAGGATAGTGGAGAAACAACAAAAATTATTAAAGATATGACTAGTACATCTACGATTACTACAAAAGTAGGAAGAAAGACAACACCATCGGCAACTTCATCGATTCCTACAATAGTGTTGACTCAAAAAATGATTGATGAGATGCTGGTGCCAGAAAAATCGACACCCCAATCCAGCACGCAGTCAGTTCAAGCCACATTGATGTCCATCCAAAGTATGATGCTGACATTACAGGAATCAATGTCAAAAAATCGCTCAGAAAGTAAAGTAGAAAGAAATCGATGAAAGAGGAATTAAAAAATGAACTAGGGGAAATGAGAAGTGAAGTTAAAAATTTGGATGGGAAAATAGGCCATATCCAAGAATTGATCAAAATAAATGAAGAGAAAATTAAAGTGATCAAGAAACAGGTGAGTCAAACGGAAAAGAAATTGAAAGGCATAGAGCAAACAATTAAAGAACAGAACAAAAAGACTAACAAGACTTTAACTTATCTTGAAATGGACAAGGCTTCTTACTATCTTAGATTTCAAAATGTGAAAGAAGAGAGAGGAGAGAATTTACCATTAGGGATGGCAGAGATGCTGGCGGAACTTTTGAATAGAGAAAAAGAGGAAATGATGAACGAGTTGGACGATGTTTACAGAGTATATACGAGTTATGCGTGGCCTACCCTGTGAAGTACATATAAGATTTGCAAGGAGATGCATGAAGGATTTAATTTACAAAATTACAAGAGATGAAGGAATAAAACACAAAGGCAGAGAAGTGATTGTTTTAAAACAGATACCAAGGAGAATTCGTGAACAAAGGAAAGACTATCGATTCTTAACAAACTATTTAAATAAAAAAAAATATTTTAGATGGATAATTCCAGAGGGGATACTCGCAATATGGAAAGAGAAAAGAGTGAAAGTAGATAGTTTATCTAAAGCTCAAGATTTTTTCAAGCAAATAGAAGAAATAGATGAAGAAGTGAGCAGTAGAGATGTTCATGAGGGTTCAAGTCAAGAAGAGTTACAAATTAGAACTAAGGGAGGAGACAGGAGAAAGGGGAGGGAAGGAGATGAGGAGGTGTTGGAAAGAGAAGTAGGAGTAAGGACGAGAAGTCAGATGACAAATAAAAGCATTGAAGGATAGAAATAAGAAAGGGAATGGATAAAGGAGTGAATCTGATTTCCATAAATATTAACAGGTTAAATGAATCAGCTAAGAGGAAAAGAACGTTTTTTGTTAGAGAAAGAAAAAGCGGATATAATAAATTTACAAGAGGTTCATATAAAGGAGAGTGATAAAAGGTATTTAATTAATAACAAATTGGGGAAAATGTATTCAACATTGGCAGAAGAAAAAAAAGAGGGGTAGTATTATATATAAAAGAAAATATAAGCTCATAATTAATTTATAAAGATGAACAGGGAAGAATAGTAATGGTAGTGGTGGTAATACAAAATAAAAAGATAATTTTAGTGGGAATATATGCTCGAAATAAAAACCAGAGTGAATTTTACAAAATTTTATATGAAAAATTATTAGAATTTGGCAATTCAAGAATTTGTATTGTAGGAGATTACAACGCAATAATAGACAATAAACAAGACTATAGATGTGGACAAAGGCAATATAAAAAACGAAATACGCTGCCTAAAAAATTTACAGAGATTGTAGAAGAACTAGAATTAGTGGATGAATGAAGAAAAAGAAATCCAGGAATATCACACTTTACTTTTTACTCCAGCCCACATAAGTCATGGTCCAGAATAGACATGGCCTGGGTTAACAGTGAATTATATCAAGAAATTCAGGACTTGAAATTTTTACCTAATACATGGGCATATCATAACCCAATACAAATAATTTGGAAAAATAGTAATTATAAAAAAGGTAGATGGACATTTAACTCACAATTGCTGAAAGAAGAAGAATATATACAAAAAATAGGGAAGAATTGACTATTTTTTAAAAAATTAATAAAAGTCAGGATACCTCATTGCAAAATTTATGGGATACAATGAAGGCCTACTTAAGGGGAATATCAATAGCTTATATAACAAATAGGAATAGAAAAAGAGAGGAGAAATGGAAAACTTTAACAAAAAGAATAGAAGAGCTGGAAAATAAACAAATGGAAACTGGGTGAGAAGAGCAAATTAGAAATGAATTAATATTAATTCATTAATATATTATAATATAATATTATAAACTTGAGATGAATATTGTAGACCAAGAGGAATTGGTTAAAAACCTATTATACACGAAACAAAATTATTTTGAACATGCAAACAAATCCGAAAGATGATTAGCATATAAATTAAGAAAAGAAAACCAGAAAAGAACGATATATCAATTACAAGACAAAAATAGTGCAATAGAGACAGACCAGGAAAAAAAAAAAAGGAAATTGTAAGAGAATACTTTAAAAAACTGTAATGTAAATAAAATAGAAGAATATTTGAAAGAAGGAATTCCCTTTTCAATATCTGAGGATAAAAAAGAGATACTTAATAACAAAATAACCTTGGGTGAATTAAAGACTGTGATTCAAAAACAAAAAAGAAATAAAACATCAGGCCCAGATGGGCTACCAAATGAATTATATAAAGAGATTGGTGAAATATTAGAATTAATGTTATTAGAAGTTTGTAATGAGGTATTATTTGAAACTAAAATTCCAGAATCCTGGAAAGAAGCATATATAACTTTAATACTGAAAGAGGGTACAGATGCCAATCAAATAAAGAACTACAGACCAATTTCCCTTTTAAATTTGGATTATAAAATTTTCATGGCAGTAATGGCAGAAAGATTGAAGAATGTACTTAATAACAAATTCATTCAGGCCAAAATGGATTTCTCCCCACGAGGCTGATTAGGTACAATACAAAAATAATTATAGATACATTGGAATGTTATGAAAAACATCCAGGTAGTCAAATAGCTTTGGGTTTTTTGGGATGCACAAAAGGCCTTTGACAATTTAAATTTGGATTTCATGAAAAAACAGATCAACTTGATGTATTTCGGAGATAATTTTGTAAGAATGCTAAACATGATATATGACACATAAAAAGTTAATGCATTAGTAAATGGAGAAATTACCAAATCATTGAAGATAAGGAAGGGAGTCAGACAGGGATGTTCGCTTTCACCTCTGCTTTTTATAACAATTTTGGAAACTTTGCTAGATAGAATTAGAGCAAATAAAGAAATTAAGGGAACTAAAATTAAAAATCAAGAATATAAATCAGAGGTGCTATTCAGCCGGTTCGCGGTGGTTCTCATGAACCATTAGGAGGAATTTAGCGTAGCTCGCAGGAAAAGGGGACCTCCAGGTGAATTACCTTAATAATGGCTATACTTCAGTGTTGCTTTTTCTTGTCTGGCTTGTTTGCCTGGGGGTTTCTTAAAGGCAGAAGGGCTGAGATTTCTGTTGTAAGGTTTTGGGTCCTTGGGGGTAAAAATCCAGAGTTTTTATTGCAGTGGTTTTGTCTGGGGGTTAAGTAAAAAATTGGTTTTTATCTGCAGTATTTTTGGGGGGGCTGGGAGATATGCTCTCAAAGTTATCTACACATTAACAATGATCAAATACTAATAATATTTGCTTATCCTTTTTACTGAATTTTCCTTATATAATTGGTGTTTTCTTTTATACTTTTACATTTCTAATTCCTGTTTCTAGCCATTGATAAAAGAAATCCCATATTAAAAAGTATTCTAAGCCTTCTCCTTGATTGTAAATTCTTTAAATTTAAATTTCTGCACATTCTAATATTTTTTATTCATTTTCATATCTTTATTTTTCCATTGTTGTGCAAACACAATTCTAGTAGCAAACTAACATGTGTAAAATTAGATAGAATACTCAACAAAATATTCTGGTTTTAAATCCATATGTTGCTTTACCATTGTTTTAACCATGACATCACTAACAGGATTTGAACTTGAGTTTGTATTCTGATTGGTTGTCAGACTCCCATGGGGCCATGCAGGGGTAACTATGTAGGCTGTCCTGAGTCCCAGACTAGGTTGAGCCTTGCTGGATGATGATGTAATGAAAGGGCTTTGGGCAATTCCTATTATAGCTCTACCTGGAATAGATCTTTGTTATGTAAAATAGACTGGCTTAGGCCAGAGTAATGGCTCATTAGCAAAGGTGGGGGCGGGGGGCTGAGTTTCTCCCTCTCTTGAGTTTCTACTTTTCTTTTTAGGGGAAATATTCTGCCTTTTTAATATATCCTAAAATATTTCATTTTCCTAGGAGAGGAGTGGGTTTTAATTTCCAACAATGAAAAACTGTATCTTTCTTGTTTATTGGACCCCATGCTGATAGGACTGCACATTGTTGGGTGAAAAGATCCCTTCTGTTACCTTAGTCCTCACTGCCCACAATCAAGTTCAATCAAAGCACAATATTGTTTTATGTCTTTTGCAGTAGTAGCTGATGGGCAAGGATGAAAAGACAACAGTTTGACCGCTTTCTTTGGCAAGAAACCAAGAATGGAACAATCAGAATCAGACACAACAGATCCACAATCATCAGGGTCACAAGCAGCACTGCCACCAATTGAACGTGGAGAAAGCAGCGAGTCAATCTCCGAAACTGAAAGCCTTCCTGATCTTCCAGACTGCTGGACATTGCAGCAATATAGAAGTTTTCAAGAGGAAGTATGAGGGACTGGAAGTTTCAAAGAAAAAATTAGGTTGTAAGTACTGCACAAAACATGACTTTACAGTAGAGAAAGGTGTTCATGTGTCCAAGGAGTGGAAACATTACAAGATTGTTGCATCAGGGACAACTAAAGAAGTTCAGCAAGCTTCTCTGAGGAAAAAAATGAAAGAACATTTTACATCTAAAGCTCATACAATTTGCAGTCAAAACTTAAAACAAGGGGAGCAGAATGCTATAACAAAATCAGTAGATAAGATATCTGACAAATATTTAGCTACCACTTGTAGAGTATTTTTGACAGTTTATAGTTTGGCACCAAGATGTAAACCATTTTCAGACATAGAAGGACAGGTAGAATTGCAAATTGTTATGGGTGTAGATCTTGGAGTATGATTGCATTCATGGCCAACTGCAGTGAAATAGTTGATTTCATTGCAAAAGAAATTAACACCAAAATGTTTAATAGCATTATTGAACAGAACCTGAAAATATGTTTAATTATTGATGAAGCTCAATGCTATCATGCAAACCAGTTGTGATAGTTTTCATAAAAGTTGAGGATTCAGATAACCCACCAACAATTTTTGTTGAGTTTGTTGAATTGGAAAAACAAGATGCAGAAACAATATGTTCTTCAGTTTTGGAAAGTTTACATAATGTTGGGTTTACTACAGACTATCTGCAAAAAAAATTAATAGCATTTTGCTCTGATGGTGCCAGAGTTATGCTTGGAAGAAAATCTGGAGTGAGCACAAGAATAGCAAAAGATTTGCCTAATATCATAATATGGCACTGCTTAAACCATCACCTCCAACTTGTTTTAGATGATTCCATAAAGGATATTAAGCAAGTAAATCATTTCAAAATATTTCTTGACAAGATACACAGTATTTTCCATAAATCCTGTAAGAGCCAAAATGAACTGTTTGAAATATCCAAAAAACTAGGAATTGAAATTGTAAAGATTGGTAGAGTTTTGGGACCAAGATGGGCTGCCTGTAGTTTAAGGTCAACCCTAGCTGTGTGGTGTGCTTATCCAGTGCTACATCAGTATTTTCATGCAAATGAAAAATACTCCGGTATGGCTGTCCGTCTTAAAAACATATATTTTTTAAATGATTTGGCATTGATGATCGATATTCTCAATGAAATATCTATTCTGTCAAATGCACTGCAAGAAAGAAATACAGATATCATAAAGGCCGAAAAACTTGTACTGAGATCAATTAAAGCATTTGAAGTGCTCAGACAGAGAAAGGGTCCCTACGAAAGCAAGGTTGATGGATTAATTACTTCAGAAACCTTCAAAAATATAAAATTTGTACAAAATAATCAATTTGTTGGACTTCCTCGGCAAAGACTTTTGGAAAGCATAATAATAAACTTGAAGAAAAGACTAATGGATTGTCAACATTTAAAAACAGGTAGCCAATTGCAAGACACCACAAATAAATTATAATTTCTCAATTTTTTGGAGCCAAATTACTGGAAAATTGAAGAAGTTGTAGTTCCATGGCCAGAAGCTGAAGAACAATTGCTTACCTTTAATGAAATCTTTAATTACAAAATTAATATCAATGTTTATAGAGATTTCATAGAAAATGTTTTAAAAGATTCGAAGAACTATACAATTCCTGACAGTATTAAAAAAGCTAAAGATATTGTCAGAACTATTGCTGTAAGTTCAGCAGAAGCGGAAAGGGGTTTCTCAAAAATGAACCTTATATGTTCAGAACAGAGAAGTTGGCTGTTTCTAACATAACCAATCTGATGACCATTAGTGTGATTGGCCTACCTCTAAAAGAATGGGACCCTCTTCCTACTGTCAAAAAATGATTACGAGCACACCATTACACAGCCGATGTTCCGAGGGTGAAAAGTAAGAAAAGTGCAAGTGAGGATGGCACCAATGAAAGAACATTGTGGAAACATCTCAAATAACACTTTTATGTAAGTACTAGTACTTGTGTGTATCTCCTTCATAGTTTGTGTGTGCTTGTTTTATTCTTGTTTAAACAGTAAGTGCATGAAATTAAAAACTTAAGAGAATACCTTCTTTCTGCAGGTTATTCATTAGGCCAAAGAAGTCTGAGACATTGAAGACACAGAGCACTGTTATCATTGTTAGGTAAGTACTTGTATGTACCTCCTTCATAATTTGTGTGTGCTTGTTTTATTCTTATTTAAATAGTAAGTGTACAAAATAATAAACCACCTTTTTGTATATCTTCTTTTTGTAGGTCATTAGGGCAAAGAAGTCAGTGATGTTGACTTGGCCGCACCTAGCCAGTCACATGACCTCTAGGCCACACCCAGCCAGTCACATAACCTCCAGGCCAGCCCAGCCAATTACATGACCCGCTAGGCCATGCCCACAAAATAAGCCATGCCCACAGAACCAGTAGTAAAAAAAATTGAATTTCACCACTGATATAAATTACTTTTGCAGATGATATGGTTTTGTAATAGAGGACCCAATAAACTCAGGACCAATTTTATTGAATGAAATAGACAAATTCAGTAGATTAGCAGTGTCCTGCCTTGCACAGAGGTAGACTTATAGCTCTGCAAATGCAGATAGATAACTCAACAAAGCTTCCATAACAAAGTTCATTTATTGGTACATCAGGTATCCTCGTAACTCACATTTGTGACGAAGTTCCTCTTTCAATGACCAATCCTTTGTATATCTGCCTTGCACGTGGAAAATAGTTATCTCCTAACCCATCTTGTATCAATAGAAGAAAACGATGTTATCAGTAATGAGTGCAGGTAAGAATGGAGGGCAACCTCCTTCAACCCATTGAGGGTCAATTTAGTGGCCAATTAGGATTACAGATGTGGCCATGTGATATGTACGTTTCCCAGGATACCCTTACTTACATTTCCTATGATGCATTCCCTTAAGGGGACAGCTCACAAATCCTAAGTAACTAACCCATTCCATAGACTGGCTGGGACAGCACAAGCAGGATTAAAAATTAACAAAGAAAAAACTAAAATGATAGTTAAAAACTTAATAATTAGTAAACAAAAAATTTAGAAGAAAAGATGGGATTACAAATAGTAAATAAAATAAAATATTTAGGAATTTGGCTGAGAGTAAGAACATTAAATCTGTAAGAGGACAATTATATAAAATTATTGAAACAGATTGAAAAGGAATTGGAAAATTGGAATAAGATGCAAATTTCACTATTAGGAAGGATAGCAACAATTAAAAGGAATGTGTTACCCAAAATATTATATTTGTTTCAAACGATTCTGATATTATTGGATAAAAAATTCTTTAAAGAGTTAGACAAAATCATGATGAAATTTATTTGGGCAAAGAAAAAGTCAAGGAGAAAAAACATATTTACAAGATAATAAAAGCAGAGCTGGATTTGGGCTACCTGTGTGGGAAATATAGTGCAGCAGCATTAATATGGATAAAAGATTGGATTGATTTGAGGAATAATAGGATTTTACAGCTAGAGGGACACGATTTGTTACTTGGTTGGCATGCCTTTTTATTGAATCCAAATACCAAAAACAATTGATATTTTACTAGGCATGTATTTCGAAAATCTTTAATTAAAATTTGGAATGATATAAGAAAGAATCATTACACCAAAATCCCATCATGTTTTTCAATGATGGAGGCGATGTTTCACCCGAATACGATGGATATTAGTAAAAAATTAAAATATTATCAAATAATAGATAATGAGGGAAGAATTAAAAGAAAACAGGAATTAGAAACACAAGAAATATTTATTGATAATTGGTCATATTTTCAAATTAAAATGAGATATAATAAAGATATAAGTGAATAGGAATTGAAATGTAAAGAAAAGGTAGGTACATATTTCCATTTGTGGTGGACATGCCCTGAAGGAAAGAAATATTGGGTAAAAATAAAACTCTGGATAGAAAAAGTTATAGACTGTAGGCTGGAGTGGAAACCGGAACTGTTTTTGTTGGGAGTAATTAAAGGGGATTACTCCTCCAAAGTAAAATACTTGACCATACATTTATTAACTGCAGTACGTATTTCGCTAGCACAATATTGGAAAAATCCTAATATACCACCAATACACATTACTATTCAAAAAGCCTATGAATGTGTCCAAATGGAGAGACTTACACTTAAGGTTAATGGAAAGGAAGACACAGAATACTACCGAGTATGGGACAAATGGTATAAGTGGGTAGAAGACAAAAAAGAAAATAAGTAAATAAATTTAAGAAATAATCTATATTTAGTGATTTATATCAATGTAGAATTTATTTTGGGTAAATCCTGTTTTTTTACTAGTATTATTATTAGTATTGTTTATTATATTTCTTTATTTAATAGTTATATAATATGAAAATATTACAATATATAAAATGAACATATTTATTTATAGAAGAGTAGTGTTAAACCAATGTCTAAAAAAGAACTAGGACTTACCAAGCTCGATAACAAATGTAAAGAAATATGATTTAGTTATATACTAATGTTTTTGCGTGTTTGAGTTTATATGTTTTAAATTTTGTGAATAAAATTGTTTTTAAAACTTAAAAAAGAAAGAAAGAAAATCAATTGCAAACTTGCCTGTTCCTATGACTGGTATGTTCTGCCCTTCATAGTCTTTGAGAGACAGGTTGCAAGATTGAAGTCGCTTCTTGGAGTTGGTCGGAATTAGTCTCTTGAGAGTGCTCCAAAAAAGCATGGAAAGAGATGAACTGGTGTCAATCTCCATTGGGCACTCTTTACCTTCTAACGAGATGGTTACATGAAGCTTATTAATGTGCAGCTGTTGTGATAAATTGTTTAGAGATTCAGTGGGAGATGCCCTAGTAACAGTAAAACACTCATCTCTTTGTTTCTGGTACCTAGCTGGTGGCTGCAATTGCAGTGGTTTTTTTTCCAGATTTGCAAACCCTAGCTATATGGCCCTTATGTTGGCAGTTTAAACAAAGCATTTCTAAACCGGCAGGTAGGTCTTAAATGATTACCCCCGTAACTCAAGCAAATTACCTGCACTGTAGGAAACTGTTGAGGTTTGTTTCCTAGGTTCCAGCTTCCTGATTGTTGCAATTGCTGGTGATTGGTGAGGCAATTGACGTCTTCTCCATAATCTAAAAACACATCAGGGGAATAATTCTTCAAAATGTACAGTAGCATTAGGCTTTACCACCAGATTGCTAGTCGTTCCTTGGATCTCAGTCGCAGAGAGATTGGACATCCCTGTGGCTTGAGCCTCTTCTATGGCCATTTTTAATGTGAGATAATCCTTTGCCAACAGACGTCTTTGAAGTCTGAGGTCTCTCACTCCGCAAACCAGCTGATCAAGCAGCATATCATCACGTTCTTTGAACCCAGATTGTAACGCTGCTGTTCGGAGCACAGCCATATATACATACTAATGGTCTCCTCTTCTGCTTGCGCTCACCTCCTAAAAGCATGTAACCTCTTGATTCAGGATGCCTTGGGGGCATAATGGTTACTAAGGATTTCCGGGAGGGCTTCCCAGGAAACCTCTTTCACCAATTGTGGTGTCAATAAAGTGGTGGCAGTGTCGAACACAGCTGCCCCACAGAAACTTAGAAAATAAGCTTTTTTTCTGTGATTTGAAATGTCCGCCAAGTCAGCAGCATCTAAGAAACACTCGAATCTATTAATGTAAGAATACCACATCTCAATTGTAGGATGGAAACATGGGAACGATGGAGTGGAAGACATCTCGTTAGCCTGCTGAGGTAAATTCATGATGTGCGTCGAATTTATTTATTTTATTTATTTATTTATCGTATTTTTATACCGCTCCCTCTCCCAAAAGGGACTCGGGGCGGTGTACAGTCTAAACATATAAAGATACAGTCAACAGTAACAGTAATTAACTCAGAATTGAATATAGATGGATGAAAATAGGATAAATGAGTAAAATAAGTAAGTAAGTAAATGATTGAGTCCCATCAAATAGAATTAAAAGTCTTATTTGAATCTAAAATTTAAAAATCTCAGAAAACCTTTAATTGGCTAGGCCGGCCTGCTTAAAAAGTAAGGTCTTCACTGCACGCCGGAAGGTTAGGATGTCCGATGTGTCTCGTATCTCCGGGGGGAGATAGTTCCAAAAGGAGGGGGCTCCCACAGAGAAAGCACGTAATCTTGGGGTCGCCAGCCGACAACGATCAGGTGGCGGTATCCCAAGCAGGGCGACCCTGTGGGAGTGTACTGGGCGGCGGGAGGTTGTTTGTGGCAGAAGGCGGTCCCATAAATAGCCAGGTCCCGAGCCATGGAGCACTTTAAATACTAATAGTACCACCTTGAGTCGAATCCGGAAGGCCACAGGAAGCCAGTGTAGTCTGCGGAGAAGTGGTGTTATGTGGGTGTCCTTGGGGGCGCCCATAATCATCTGTGCGGCTGCATTCTGGACTAACTGTAACCTCCGGAGACTCTTCAAGGGGAGCCCCATGTAGAGAGCGTTGCAGTAGTCCAAGCGGGAGATAACGAGGGCGGAAGTGACTGTGCGAAGTGCGTCCAGATCCAGAAAGGGCCACAACTGGTAGATCAAACGAATCTTATAAAAAGCCCCCCTGGCGACGGCTGCAATATGTTCTTCCAAAGACAGCCGTACATCCAGGAGGACACCCAAATTGCGCGCTCTTTCCACAGGGGTCAGTACCTCTCCCCCTATGGTCAGCGAGGGAACAAGCTGACTGTATCTGGGAGCAGGAAACCACAGCCACTCGGTTTTGGTCGGGTTGAGACGAAGCCTGTTATGACCCATCCAATCCCGCATGGCCTCCAGACATCGGGTCATCACTTTGACGGCTTCGTTGGGGTGGTCCGGGGTGGAGATATATAGCTGAGTATCATCAGCGTATTGATGGAATTCCACCCCAAAGCCACGGATGATCTCACCTAGTGGCTTCACATAAATGTTGAACAATAGGGGCGAGAGTACCGATCCCTGATGCACCCCATAAAGCAGGGGCCTTGGGGTCGATCTCTGTCCCCCTGTCAACACAAATTGCGAACGGTCGGAGAGGAAGGAGGAGAACCATCGTAGGACGGTGCCTCCAATCCCCAGCCCCTCCAATCGCTGCAATAAGATACTGTGGTCGACAGTATCAAAAGCCGCTGACAGATCTAACAGCACCAGGACAGAGGAACAACTTCTGTCTCGTGCCCTCCAGAGATCATCCATCAACGCGACCAATGCTGTCTCTGTGCTGTGCCCGGGTCTGAAGCCCGATTGGAGGGGGTCGAGATAACTCGTTTCATCCAGGTACTGCGGGAACTGACGTGCCACCACAGTCTCTACAACCTTCGCAACAAAGCGAAGGTTGGAGACAGGACAGTAATTTGATAACAGTGCTGGATCCAGGGACGGTTTCTTGAGGAGAGGTCGTACCACTGCCTCCTTCAAGGAGGCGGGTAGAAACCCCTCTTTCAAGGAAGCGTTTATAATGCCCTGGAGCCAGCCTCGAGTCACCTCTCGGGTGGCCAAGACCAGCCAGGAGGGACACGGGTCCAACAAACAGGTGGTAGCATTCAGTCCCCTCAGTATTCTGTCCACGACCTCTATGGTAACAGGATCGAACTCAACCCAGTTGACCTCGCTGATATCCACCCCCGCCTTCCCACCCGGAGATGCCCAGTCGGAGTCCAGTTCATTTCGAATCTGAGTGATTTTGTCCTGCAGAAACTTAGAAAATTCTTCAGCTCGTCCCTGTAAGGGATCTTCCCGTGTCTCTAGCTCCAAGAGGGAGCGGGTCACCCTGAACAGTGCGGCTGGGCGGTTTTCTGCAGATGCAATAAGGGTGGAGAGGTAGGTCTTCCTCGCCATCCTCATCGCCACTAAATACGTCTTAATATAGGAACGTAATAGTGTTCGGTCAGATTCAGAGCGGCTGGCCTTCCAACTGCTCTCTAGGCGTCTTTTCCGGCGCTTCATCTCCCTTAGCTCCTCGGAGAACCAAGGAGCCACTTGGGATCGGTGCCGGGTCAGAGGCCGCAAGGGCACGACTCGGTCTAGGGCCCCAGCAGCCACCTTTTCCCAGGTGGTAGCCAAGTCTTCGACTGAGTCGTGTGTGTGAGCTTCGGGAAGTGGCCCAAGCTCCATCAGGAACCTATCTGGGTCCATCAGGCGCCTGGGGCGGTACCATTTTAATGGTCCTGCCTCCCTGCGGTCGGGGTGTGCGGAATGGAAGTCGAGCCTTAGGAGTAAGTGATCTGACCATGACAGTGGTTCTAAAGCTGTATCCTCTATACCCAGATCACTTTGCCACTGGTCGGAGACAAAAACTAAATCCAGGGTGTGACCTCCCACGTGAGTAGGGTCTCGTATTAGCTGGGTCAGGCCCATGGCTGTCATGGAAGCCATGAACTCTTGAGCAGTCCCCGAGGTACCGCCGGCAGAGGGTAGGTTGAAGTCCCCCATGACCATGAGCCTGGGGGTCTCAACCGCTATGCCGGCTATAACCTCGAGGAGCTCAAGCAGGGCAGATGATGCATGGCAGGGAGCCAGGTATGCGATCAATAAGCCCATCTGTACCTTGGAGCCGAACTTCACGAAAAGAGATTCACACCCGGTCGTCTGAGAGACAGTGGACTCCCTCGGACATAGATCTTCCTTAATAATCATCGCAACACCCCCACCCCTCCCCTGGGCCCTCGGCCGATGAAAGACCCAAAACCCGGCTGGGCACATATCTACAAGAGGGACTCCTCCCTCTGGGCCCAGCCAGGTCTCGGTGATGCCCATCAGGTCCGTTCCCCCCTCAGAGATCAGATCATGAATGAGGGGGGTCTTATTCATGACGGACCTGGCGTTACATAACATCAGCCGAAGGCCCAGGGCCCTATTGCTCAGACCTCCTGGGGAACGGGATGTGACAAGGGGGTCGGAGCGCGTCACAGCAGAAAGATAGCGGAGGCGCGCTCCCGGAGCAGAATGTGGCCTCCTATAAACGCCAGATCTGCCTCTCCCGCTCACCGTACTGATAGATTTATCAGATAGATTTAATGTCACCCTCCCTGGGATAACCCCCCATCCTCAATAGAGCCTTGTCAGAGCCTGAACCCTCCCGGCAGCATTCCATCCGTGGTCCTTTTTCTTCTTCAGGGATCTTGTATGCATTTACCACATTGATCCCACCTTCGTTGCCAGTTTTGCGTAGGTAAAAGACGACGTCCATGGTCTCAGGAAATAACTTTTATTAACTTCTGAATATTTACAGTAACTATTAACTATTAATGGGATGCCGCGGTAGCTGCTGAATGCACGGAACAGCTGACAGGAATGAACAACAACTGACGTGGTCTGACAGCTCCCTTTATATAGGTCGCTGTCAGACAGTTCAGCCAATGGGAACGAACTTCAGTTTCCCACTCCGCTCTGCCAATCATAACAATAATTGCCTTCCAAAAGGATAAAAAAACACTTCCAAACTATCCAAATCTCAGGGGATAGGGAAACACAGAAGATCACTGTCTCTGTACATTGTTCTCTGACTTAAATATCAAAGTCAGGAAGTTCTCCAAAATGTACATATAAAGAATATCAGGCAAACATAAAGATTTCTTAAAACTTTCTCTTTATGAGCTGATGTTTATCATTCAGTTCAGGTCTCATCACAATGATAAAACACTTGGGAAGAAAGATACACATTAATAATCCAGCACTGGAGGAGATCATGGAGAAGATCTCCACTACCAATGTATATTTTCCCCTTGTGCTTAGATAGGTTGGAATAAAGCACAGCCAAACACTGCAGAAGACCAACATGCTGAAGGTGATGAATTTGGCTTCATTGAAACTGTCAGGTAAATTCCTAGCTAGAAAAGCAGCAGGAAAGCTAACCAGAGCAAGAAAACCCATAAAGCCCAAAACACAGTAGAACATGACTGAGTCTTCATTGCACTCCAGGATAACTTCTTCAGACACTGAAAGTACATCAAAATCTGGATATGGTGGGGATGTTATCAGCCACACAGCACAAAAACTTAATTGAACAAGGGAACAGGATAGTAGAATGAAACTGACCATCCTTCCCCCCACCCATTTCCTCAGCCTGGAACCAGGTTTGGTGGCCATAAATGCTAGAACCACAACAAAGGTTTTGGCCAAGACACAAGAAACTGCCACAGAAAAGATGAGACCAAAAGCTGTTTGTCGAAAGAGACAAACAACCGTATTGGGCCTCCCAACAAATAGAAAGACACAAAGGAAAGAGAGGAGCAGAGAAATTAGGAGTGTATAAGTGAGATTCTGGTTGTTGGCTTTGACAATAGGAGTATCTTTGTGTTTCATTGGATTGGACTAGATGACCTATGAGGTCCTTTCCAATTCTGATTATCTGTTATCTGTGTTAGTGATCTGGAGACTACAGCCTCTTTTCTGGTACAAACAGCCTGCTGCCTCTTTGCCAACATAAAGGGTCTGCAGTTGCTGCCTCTTTGCTGGACTGAACCAAAATGGTTTTGTATCGATAAAGAGTTTGGGCTAACAAAGAGGCAGTGGCTGCAGGCAGTTTACATAGGCAAAGAGATGAAGGAAGGCTCACCAGGCAGGCGGATAGCTGGACCACATGGGTGTTAGTTGAGAATGGTTAAGGATGGCTCGGCAGGGAGCTGGACTGTGTGGGAGACTTGGGCAAAGGCAGGCCATGTGGAAGGGACTGGGCCAGGACTTGGGAATTGATTGCAGCCTCGCAGGCACATCAGGCAGAGATCAGAGCATCAGCTGGGACGCAGACATTGTGTGGGATGCCATGGCGAAGTCAGTCAACCTGTCTGGTACACAGAGACCATGTGGTCAAGGCAAGTGAGGAAACCAGAGAACAGCAGTAGCTATGCTGCAGGATTGACTCTAGGCACCGACCAAGGTAGGTGAGGGGAGATGAAGAGTGATGGGGTGGGGTGGGTGGGGCCAGTTAGTGGTGTGATTTACCGGTTCTCCAAACTGCACAAAAACAACCAGTTTGCTTGAACCTGTGCGGACTGACTGAATCCCACCTCTGAAAGAATTAGATGGCTAAACAGTATCATCAGCACAATGAACATTAATTTGGGCAAATTCAGGAAGACAGTTGACGACAGGGGGGGTGGGGCTGGCATGCTATGGTTAATGGGGTTTCCAGACTCAGACAAGACTTAGTGACTGAATACCAACAACAATAATTGGGGCAGTACAGCAACCCTTAAGTACAGGTGTTCATTGTTTAATGACTGCTTGTTCAGCAACCATCTGAAATTTTAACAGTGCAGAACAAGAGGTACTTATTTCTTCCTTACTCTGCTCATATGATCACAATCCTGGAAGTCAATAATTGGCCTGACTGTCAATTTCTGACTGTCATGGCAACCCAGAGTTATTTGATTGTGATTTACAATATATATTTCTGGCTTTCTACAAGCAAACTCAATGAGAAAGCGAGAAGGAAATTGGAAGTAGTGATCACATGAAGATCATGCTTTAAAAACAATGCAATCCTCAGTTAACAATAGTAACTGGGGTCTTCCAGAACTGTTATTGCTAAACCGAATGGTCAAGGGATGTCACAATTTATAACTGCATCACTTAGAAATGGAAATCCAAGACCATAATTAAGCAAGGTCTGCTTGTAAAATTTACAACATAATGGAAGATAGATTTACTTTTAGAAAGTAAAGTCTAAAATTAATTTAGAAAATAATTTGAGAAAACTATATTTTACCTAAGAAATAAAGTGGTAAGCCAGGGGTCTGCTTCCTTAAACACTCAAAGAGCCATTTGGACCCATTTCCCACAGAAAAGAAAACACTGGGAGCCAATAATTGAACAACTGGTGTGATAGGGTGGGCATGACCCACTCAACGTACTCACTTCCACACAGTCACATGACCCCAGCCATGCCTGGCCAGCTGGTCATTAGGGAAGAGAACCAGTTGTTAAATTATTTGCCCATCCGGGCCTGCCTCACCTCTCTTGTCCCAGCCACCTCTTGTCACACCCCGCCCTGGGTGTGTTGTTCAGCTTTCTCCCTCTCTCTATCTCTTTCTCTCTCTCTCTCTCTCTCTTTCTCTCTCTTTCTCTCTGTCTCTCTGTGTCACTGTCTCTCTGTCTTTCTATCTCTCTCTTTCTCTGTCGCTCTCTGTTTTTTCTCTCTCTCTTTTTGTTTTTCTCTTTTTCTTTCTTTTTCTCTTTCTTGCTTTCTTTCTCTCTCTCTCTCTGCCTCTCCATCTCTTTCTGTCTTTCTAACTCTTGTCTCTCTATGTCTCTCTATTATTCTGATTCTGGTTCTCAAGGACCTCATCTCTATCTGGGTCTCACTGTCAGACAGACTACAGCCAGAAATGGTGGGCAGCTATTTCTGGCCTTTGTTGGTGTTAGAAACACACGACGTATTCTCTGCCCCAAGCCACTGGCCTGACCTGCAACAATGTCAAACCCCACATGGCTTTGCCATTCCTGGGGCTGAAGGAACCCCTGAACTGGTGCTCGGTGAAGGGAATCTGATGTTTGGTGACCGACGAATCAATTGGCAGGATGCTGATGATCAGCTGGTTGACAATTAGCCAAAAATCAACTGGCCATTTGGGAGGTGGGGCATCAGATCACTAGCAGCCTGCCGGCTTGGTATAAAAAGTCAGTGACAAACGGGATGTGAGAGCAAACCGCAGCCACTGCCGCTGCTGTTACCAGGGCCAAGTGGGGCAGGATTGCATTTTGGCTCTGCATTGTAAAGGGCTCCAGGAGGAGGAGACCCTGTTTCCTCCATTGTGAAGCACACTAAATTTCACTGTGCTTTACAAGATGCTGCAAGAACAGCAGGGAAACCATAGAGTTGGCAACAGGAGCTGCAGCAGAGGGCTGAAAGAGCTGCAGGTTGCCGACCCCAGAGATAAGTGGTGGGAGTTCAGGACTGAAGGGCAATGACATTTCTTTTATTGGATGCATTAAAGTAGAACCAGAGTCAACATCTGCAGGAGCTTCTGGAATTTGAAATCTGGATACTTAATTAAATGGCTTAAATGTCCGTCATTTGAAATTTATTATTGTTTCATCCCATGGGATGAAATTTTTATGGGATATTATTTTTAGCCTACAAAAAGTAGGCTAAAAATAATATCCCACCATGATCCTCTTTTATTAAGTGCACTGAGAAATTGAAAACACCTTCACTCCCTTCCCTTTTCCTCTTAGACCCATGTTCTTAGAAGCATATAAGGTCGCTCTCAATCTTCTCCATCCATTTGCTCTAAACTATGTTTGTGTTGTTGTGAATAACTGGGTATAGAAATGGTCTATGAAGAGGCCAGAACCCTATGCTTCATAAATAGGGAACATGAAGAAGAAATCATCTTAGAATTTCCACCTGTCATTTTTGGTTTTGGGCTTGACAGGAAGTATATTCTAAGGAATTTTGTAGAATACCCTTTACAATTTTAATATCAGCATATGAATATTTTTATTACTGAATACATTATTAAATCTCACTTTTTGATTTTCAGACATCAATATTCCTGGAGAATATTGTTTGCTAGAGTTTATGGACACATAATGCATAATACAGATATGCTGGTTTCTGCACTACTCTGCTAACAGACTTACCTGCCACCACACTTGATTGTGAAAATGTTTCCTTCTTTTTTTCATCATTGTTGATACTCTAGATTTGAATAGAGAGAGAGATTCCAAAGCATGTGCCACAGCATAGACTGCATTGTAAATATTGTAACTCTGGCCACTCATTTGTATTTCAAACACAGATGTGGGAAGAGTCTCAAGCCTCTCCTGTCCAGTACATTTCTTCTCAGATATCACAGTTTCTGAGTTTGGAAAGAAACAATTGAATGCCTGTTCCCAAAAATCTTTCCGAAAATGATCATTCTGGTTATTGTTGTTGTTTAGATTCAAGTTTTGAATAAATTCTTGGAAATGTTGGACCTTCTTTATGTGAACTGCAAAGGATAAAGCACCATGTAGGAAATGGATATCCCAAGATTTATGAACGGCAACTGAAGTGTAATCTGTCTGAGCATTTATAATCCAGATCTTATTCTTCTTTGGTATATCCTCCACTTCTGAAAACTGGAGGAAAGTTCTCAGAGTTGCTAAGGACTGAATTTCACCATATAAGATTATCACATTGGCTGTGCTGTTCATGAGAATACGGTATATATGTAATCCTTCATCTATGGTATCAGTAAAATCACTGTAAAAAGCCACATTTGGTAACTCTGCTATGAATTCAGTACAGATGCCATACTCAGAAAATGTGTAGAGCACCTCCTGGAGGAATTTTTCTCCTTTTTCATCCTTTATTACAAGAATTCCAATCCAGATCCATCTAAAATACAGCAGCAACTGCAGGAGGCCCTTACGTTGGTGGGATTCATTCAGAAACATTTGTTGGAAGAAAACTGTTTGAGTCTCTTTATCCATGGCTGGAGCAGATCCATAGGTCAACTACAGAAAAATAAATATATGCAATTGCAAACATTTATGTGAGCCTCTGAAAACATATATATTCTTTTGATTCCTATAGTATCTTTGACCTTATATACTGCAATTATTCAAACAGCTGGTTTTTTTAGGAAATATCAACAAGATGTCACCCTTGTGATATCTGTAAATACATTTTCCTGAAGTAGTCTCATTGGGAATATTTCAAATGTTAACCTTAGTTCAGTGTCTGGAATTGGGGCATATTTTCCTGTGTCAAATATCCCCATTTTCTGTTCAGAATTACAATTGTTCATGCTGCTGTGATGATTCTATCAAACAGAAAATATTATCTAGGAATCTGAAAGATCATTCCTTTTTACAAAAAGAAGCATATAGATGTTTATGGAATATAGATGATAATGCATACCTTCAGCACATCTTACCTGAGGTACTTTGTAGATGCACAATACAGTTGCCATGTGAAGAGAGATGTCAGATGCCCCAATGACTGCAGTCAACATATTTGTGACCCCACATTTGTAGTTAGGGATGAATTTTCCCTGAGTGAAAGGCAGCAACATTGAGGCAAAGTAAGTCCAACTTGGATTAAAATTGCTGTTAAAAATGTGGAAGCTCATTGTGACATTGGGTAGAATCTGGAGATTTTCATTAATCTCCTTTACAGTAAAAACTAAGGTCAGGATATGCTGGTAATTCTGAAAAACTATTCTGTAAAGCAAAATAAAACAATACAGTAAGTAAGGTCTGTTTCACATTATGTGCCTTGCAGTCCTTCAGTACAGCATATTTTGTAGAATGTGTTTAATAATTCTTATTTCTATGTTCTACTATTATATGCAAAAGGAAATTGCTACTTTTTGGTTCCAGAAGTATCAGAGAAAACTTATCATGGGAAATAGGTGTTTTCCCTTTCTTAATTGTAGTAACAGATTGATAAATATAAGCGTACATACCTATATATTAAACAATGTGATTTGTTATAAATAGAGATTTGATCTCTATTTCAACTATTTTAATTTTATTTGGAAATTTGAAGTAAGGTATAATTTTACATAAAATAAACCTAGAAGTCCTATTTTAGATGTTCTTTTCTGGAGTTTTTGTCATTAGAGGAAAATATTTCAATCTTCATGTGATTTACCAATAAGGTTCAGAACTTGACAATAAATTAATGATGTACTTACATAAGTCCATAATGAAATATCTGAGAAGGATCTTGAATGAAAGCAGTGGGACTAGAAAAAGTAAAGACAGCAGAAATAATGCCAGCAATATTAATGTCTCCAAGCTGATGATAGGTGTGCCAAATAGGAAGAGGCTCCTGAAAGTCACATTGAAGGCTAGGATTCTTGCATTCCACTTCAGTCAATACTATCAACAGCAATTCTACAAATACTAACATTTTCCTCCCTTCCCCCATAGTATATCATTTACTCTGTTCTTTAGTGGTTGGAGAAGTTCATCCTCAAAGCATTTATAACATTGGCTCAATATCCTTTGTGTCTTTTCCTGAGATTTTTTTATTCTATATATGATTGTGCTGTATAAAATAGCTTCTCCTAACCATCTTAATAGCATTCTGTACTGTTATTAAGCTTGTCACTTTACCTACATTATTCTCAAAGTACTCTTGCAGTTCCTTTTTATACTCTTTTACAATCCTTTTCTTTTGTAGAATGAATAGCTTCATTTAATCTCCACCTAAAACTCGAGCTCTTTGCTCTTAAAACCAGAAGTACAGGATTATGATCAGAAAAAGATTTAGGCAGAATGTCTACTTTCAGATTTTTATTTGTGAGATTTTTAGATATCAATTCAGCAATTGCTCACTGAGTCACTTCATCAACTGGCACTTAGAATCACTGTGTGTCTCTCATTCAAGTGTTGCAAAACTATCTACTCAAACAAATGTATGGCCATTGAATCTCTGGTTCTATGCAGTTATTCAAGGGTTTCAAAACTCTTTATCTACTCAACCAGACTTATGATCATGAAACATGCTGTTCTACTCAGCCATTATACTGCATTGAATCTCCTAAAAGGAGACTATTATGCAAATCGGATATTAGAATGTATTGGAATTCTGAAGGAATTTATTTGAATTTACTATAATTATTTTTTGTTTCAGAGATTTGTTTGATCTTTGCTATTGAAAAGAAGGAATATGGCCAATTCTTGAATTTACTCCATGTTTTGTAGGTGATGAGTTCAAGTGGTGCGCATTAGAGAATCCCCTCTGTCTGATTGCTTCAGAAAAAAAATCATAGACCTTCCCTATTTAAAGAAATTCTCATTTGTATTTAATTGCACTTCTTCTTACACATTCCAGTGCATAAGTATTAAGATGACCAATAAAGAAAAATTTACAATTCACATTTAATTGATACATTTTTTCAGAGCTCTCCATAACATACTAAAATATGTCAGTATATTAATAATGTCAATAAATATGTCAATTGATTATTTTGTGCTGAAATTTATATTTTTATAGACCCCAGTTATAAATTGCCTTCCAGAAGGAAAAAAACCACTTCCAAGCTATCAAAATCTCAGGTTACAGGGAAACAGAGAACATCACTTTCTCTATACATAATTATCTGACATAAAGTCAAAATGGGGAAATTCTCCAAATCATACATATAAACAATTTCAGGCAAACATAAAGATTTCTTAAAACTTTCTCTTTATGAGCTGATGTTTATCATTCAGTTCAGGTCTCATCACAATGATAAAACATTTGGGAAGAAAGATACACATTAATAATCCAGCACTGGAGGAGATCATGGAGAAGATCTCCATTGCCAATGTATATTTTCCCCTTGTGCTTAGATAGGTTGGAATAAAGCACAGCCAAACACTGCAGAAGACCAACATGCTGAAGGTGATGAATTTGGCTTCATTGAAACTGTCAGGTAAATTCCTAGCTAGAAAAGCAACAGAAAAGCTGACCAGAGCAGGAAAACCCATAAAGCCCAAAACACAGTAGAACATAACTGAGTCTTCATTGCACTCCAGGATGACTTCTTCAGACATTGAAAGCACATCAAAATCTGGATAAGGTGGGGATGTTATCAGCCATACAGCACAAAAACTTAATTGAACAAGGGAACAGGATAGTAGTATGAAACTGACCATCCTTCCCACCACCCATTTCCTCAGCCTGGAACCAGGTTTGGTGGCCATAAATGCTAGAACCACAACCAAGGTTTTGGCCAATACACAAGATACTGCCACAGAAAAGATGAGACCAAAAGCTGGTTGTTGAAAGAGACAAATAAATGTATTGGGCCTGCCAACAAATAGAAAGACACAAAGGAAAGAGAGAAGAAATTAGGAGTGTATAAGTGAGATTCCGGTTGTTGGCTTTGACGATAGGAGTGTCTTTGTGTTTCATGAAGACTGTGATTACCAATGCTGTCTTTAAAGAAAAGCAAAGAGAAAGAACAGTCAGACTGATCCCCAAGGGTTCTTCATAGGACAAAAAAGTGATCCACTTTGGAATGCACATATTTTTGGCAGGATTTGGATATTGATCTTCAGGACATGGAGAGCAATCATCCTTGTCTGAAAAAGAACACAGTGGAATTGATACAGTTGATTGTAGCGAGTGATTGATTGTAGGGTTGTATTTGAAAATTTCCTACCCTTCTCCTTTGATATCTTCCCCTCTTGACATAGATGACAATCATAGCAACAAAACAACTGTCCTTCTTTCTTGGTCTTGCTGTGTCCTGTATTACAATGATCATTACACAAAGATACAGGTAATATCTATCAATGAATGAAGAAGAGTCTTTTAAGATACAGAGAGGAAAGGAAGTGCTAGGAGAGCTACATGGAATCAGCAGATTAAAAAGAAAGTGATGTTGTATCATAATTTTAGAAGAAATTGCTCTGAAATTGTAACTAATTAAATATCAACAATAATTGTATTTATGGCCTTTGATAATCATGCTCACCACTCTTCAAAGACAATTTCTGTGCCGGTTAGTTAAAGTTGGTTTTCACAATTTCTGAATTTTGACGTCAGCAAACTGATGAAATGTAGCAGCTTTTATTTCAAAACCATGAAAACCATTGTCCATAATTAACAGGGAGCCAGGAAAGGATAAAACATTCAATAGCAATTGCTAGAAAAGTAAAAAAAAAAAATCTTTCCTTCTCCAGGCAATTTGTGCTTAGGTTAGTCAGAGATGATGCTCTGAGACTTTCATCAATATAGATATTTAAATGAAGGCAGACAAATCTAGATTAAAAAAACTAACCCTATTAAAGCCTAATGGCCTAATGTTGTTGGAATCTACAGAAATATTGAAGAACTTCTCTGCTGGAGCTGTGGGATCTATCACTCCAACTTATACCCTAGCAAAGGATTGATTTGGAAATGTGATCCAGTTGATAATTTCAAAACCACCAATGAATTCTCCATTTTTAATCAAATGAGATCTTTTCACCAACACTGTGTTGAAACTAATTCTTCTCAAAACAGGATGAAGCTGAAAAAGAGATAATCAAAGATGAACAAACAAAGGGTGAGAAATAATTCATAATTGTATGTTTACAAAAACATACATGTGAATGGTTTTGTAAACTAAGAAAATGCAAACACTTTTTTATCTTAATTGTAGATCAATATCAAACAAATAACATAACAATCATTCTAAAATAGAGGTAGAGGTTACATATCAGAAATTAACATAGCATTGCAAAATAAAGAACCAGTTAAAAAAAAAAAAGCTCTGTAGCTTAATTGAGAATGCTATTTAAGCCAGATCACGTCTAATAAATATATAATAAATACTAGGATGTATATAACTACTATATAATTGCACTCATTTCACCCACTAGCAAGGTTATATTGAAAATGCTATAAGTTAGGCTTTATTTATTTATTTATTTATTTATTTATTCCAATTTATATACCGTCACCCTCTCCCAAAAAGGGACTCGGGGTGGTGAACAGCCACAATAAAACATACAATTAGAAATGTTAAAATGGATTTAAAATTAATTAAATAATGGCTGCAACCAATAATACCCATAAAAATTTATAATTGCGTTAAAAATTTAAAAACCCTTCTCCCAACATTAGGCCAGACCGGCCTGTTGGAAGAGGTGGGTCTTTAGTGCGTGTCAGAAGGCTCGCAGGTCTGCAATGGCTCGCATCTCCGCAGGTAGTTCATTGCAAAGGGAGGGTGCTCCCACAGAGAAGGTTCGCATCCTCGGGGCCGCAAGCCGACATCATCCAGCCAGCGGGACTCCGAAGAGGCCGACCCTGTGGAAGTGCACTGGCCGGTGGGAGGCCGATGGTGGCAGTAGGTGGTCCCGTAAGTACCCGGGTCCCAAGCTATGGAGCGCTTCAGTAGTATGTGAACCAAGAATTAAGAAGTAGAAATGATTTTTTTTTTAAAGGCAGAGGAAGTAGCGATCAGATTTCCTGCATTTGCTGGATTATGAGAAAGCAAGAGAATTCCCGGAAAACTATCTACTTCTGCTTCATTGACCATGCTCAAATCTTTAATTATGTGGATCATAACAATCTGTGGCAAGTTCTTAAAGAATAGGGAGTACCCAAACTCCATACCTTTCACCTGAGAAGGCTCATGTCAGCTCTGCCTGATTCTTATTCTTATTCTTATTTATTAAATTTCTATACCGCCCCCTCTCCCAAAAAAGGGACTCGGGGCGGTGTACAGCCAACTAAAAACAAAAACAGTATATACAATTAAAAACAAATTAAAAACAATTACCTTAGAGGCCGTATATACAATTTGAGAATATAAAACAAATAAAAATTTAAAATTTAAAAAAATTTAAAATACCAAGTTTTAAAAACCCCAAAAATCGTTACTGGGCCAGGCCGGCCTGTTGAAAAAACAGAGTCTTTACTGCGCACCGGAAGGTCTGAATGTTGGTAGGCCTGTATCTCCGGGGGCAAATCGTTCCAAAGGGAGGGAGCCCCCACAGAGAAGGCCTGTACCCTCGGGGCCGCCAACTGGCAACAACCAGGTAGCGGAACCTCGAGGAGGCCAACCCTGTGGGAGCGCACTGGGTGGCGGGAGGCTGTTGATAGCAGCAGGCGGTCCCGTAAGTACCTAGTTCCCGAGCCATGGAGTGCTTTAAAAACGATCAATACCACCTTGAATCGGATCCGGAAGGCCACAGGAAGCCAATGCAGCACACGCAGGAGCAGTGTTACATGGGAGCTCCGAGGGGCTCCCAAGATCACCTGTGCGGCTGCATTCTGGATCAACTGCAGCCTCGGGACACTCTTCAAGGGGAGCCCCATGTAGAGAGCATTGCAATAGTCCAAGCGGGAGATGATGAGGGCAGAATTGACTGTGCGAAGTGCATCCAGATCCAGAAAGGGCCACAACTGGTAAATCACAAGAATCTGACAAAAGGCCCCCCTAGCGACGGCCGTAATGTGATCTTCTAAAGACAGCCGTACATCCAGGAGGACACCCAGATTGTGAGCCCTTTCCATGGGGGTCAAAATTTCTCACCCCACGGCCAGCGATGGAATAAGCTGGCTGTATCTGGGTGCAGGAAACCACAGCCACTCGGATTGAGATGAAGCCTGTTAAGACCCATCCAACTCCGCATGGCCTCCAGGCACCAGGTCATCACTTCGAGGGCTTCATTGGGGTGGCCCGGGGTAGAGATGTACAGCTGAGTGTCATCAGCATACTGATGGAACTCCACCCCGAAAGCACGGATGATCTCACCGAGCGGCTTCACATAAATGTTGAACAGCAGGGACGAGAGCACAGACCCCTGAGGCACCCCACATAATAGGGGCCTCAGGGTCGACCTTTACCCCCCTGTCAACACAAATTGCGAGCGGTCAGAGAGGAAGGAGGAGAACCACCGTAAAATGGTGCCTCCCACTCCCAACCCGCGAGGCCGGATGCCAGTTGCCAGCGGGATGCGCGGCCGATGTTTGACGCTGCCCCCCCGGCTCCAACAATGGAGGCGAGGGTGGAGACCGGGGGGGGGGGTATGGACGTGCCCTGAGTTGTTTCGGCCTGGGCTTGGGTCCCAGCCGGTTGGCCCCCAGTTCTGCCGGTGGCAGTTAGGGAAGACTCAGTCAAAGAAACTGTTATACTCTATAGAAGATCTGTGGGCCCTGAGATATGTCCCCCTTTCTCAGAAATGGCCCTCCAACCTCTCTAAGACTTGTCTCAAGGACGGATTTTGGGATCCGGAGAGATGGTGGGGTCGCAGGAAGCGTGGGAGGGAGGGTTGTTTGAAATTTTTAACCAGATTTTTAAAGGGGTTAGGGGTGTCTGGGCGGGGGTTGGGGGACAACCCACCTGGGGCTGGGACCGGGCCGCAGGTTGAGCGCTGCCGGGAGGGTCTGGGTTCGGATGGGGCTGTATTGAGGATGGGGGGCGGTGCTGGGGAGGGTGAGATCAAAGCTATTAGTACGGTGAGCGGGAGAGGCAGATTTGGAGGTTATAGGGGGCCATATTTTGTACTGGGAGCGTGTCCCCGTTGTCTGTCTGCTGTGGCGCGCTCCGACCCCCTTGTTATGTCGCGTTCCCCAGGGGGTCTGAGCTATCGGGCCCTGGGCCTTCGGCTGATGTTATGTAACGCCAGGTCCATCATTAATAAGGCCCCTCTCATCCATGATTTGATTTGTGAGTGGGGAGCGGACCTGGTGGGTATTACTGACACCTCGCTGGGCCAAGAGGGGGGAGTCCCTCTGGTGGATATGTGCCCAGCCGGGTTTTGGGTTTTTCATCGGCCGAGGGCCCAGGGGAGGGGAGGGGGGTTGTGGTGGTTATTAAGGAGGATCTGTGTCCGAGGGAATCCACTGTTTCTTAGATGACCGGATGTTAGTCTCTTCTCGTGAAGTTCGGTACCAGGGTACAGGTGGGCTTGTTGGTCGCATACCTGGCTCCCTGCTATGTGTCATCGGCCCTGCTTGAGCTCCTTGAGGTCATAGCCGGCATGGCGGTTGAGACCCCCAGGCTTATGGTCATGGGGGATTTCAACCTGCCTTCTGCCGGCAGTGCCTTGGGGATTGCTCAGGAGTTCATGGCTTCCATGACAGCCATGGGCCTGACCCAGTTAATTCGGGACCCTACTCACGTGGGAGGTCACACCCTGGATTTGGTTTTTGTCTCTGATCAGTGGCAGAGTGATCTGGGTGTAGGGGATATAGTTGTAGAACCCCTGTCATGGACTGATCACTCGCTCCTGAAGCTCGACTTCTGTTCCGCACCCCCTGGCCGCAGGGGGGCGGGACTGCTAAAATGGTACCGCCCCAGGCGCCTGATGGACCCAGATAGGTTCCTGACGGAGCTTGGGCCATTTCCCGAAGCTCACACACACGACTCGGTTGAGGGCCTGGTCGCTACCTGGGATAGAGTGGCTGCTGGGGCCCTTGACTGGGTCGTGCCCTTGCGGCCTCTGACCCGGTGCTGATCCCAGGTGGCTCCTTGGTTTTCTGAGGAGCTAAGGGAGATGAAGCGCCGGAAAAGACGCCTAGAGAGTAGTTGGAGGGCTAGCCACTCTGGGTCTGACCGAACACTACTACGATCTTATATTAAGACGTATTTAGTGGCGATAAGGATGGCGAGGAGGTCTTACCTCTCCACCCTTATTGCGTCTGTGGAAAACCGCCCAGCCACCCTGTTTAGGGTGACCCACTCCCTTTTGGAGGTGGGAGCGCGGGAGGATCCCTTGCAGGGGCAGGCTGAGGAGTTTTCTAGGTTTCTGCAGGACAAAATCGCTCAGATCCGGGACGAACTGGACTCCGACTGGGCATCTCCGGGCGGGGGGGCGGGGGGGGATATCGGTGAGGTCAATTGGGTTGAGTTCGATCCTGTTACCTTGGAGGACGTGGACAGGATACTGGGGGGGCTTAATGCCACCACTTGTTTGCTGGACCCGTGCCCCTCCTGGCTGGTTTTGGCCACTCGGGAGGTGACATGAGGCTGGTTCCAGGGTATTATAAACGCTTCCTTGAGAGAGGGGCTGTTACCCGCCGCCTTGAAAGAGGCGGTGGTTCGGCCCCTCCTCAAGAAACCGTCCCTGGACCCAGCATTATTATCAAATTATCGTCCAGTCTCCAACCTTTGCTTTGTTGCGAAGGTTGTTGAGAGTGTGGTGACACGTCAGCTCCCGCAGTACCTGGATGAAGCGAGTTATCTCGACCCCCTCCAATCGGGTTTCAGGCCCGGGCACAGCACGGAGACGGCGTTGGTCGCGTTGGTGGATGATCTCTGGAGGGCTCGGAACAGGGGTTGTTCCTCTGTCCTGGTCCTGTTAGATCTCTCAGCGGCTTTTGATACTGTCGACCACAGTATCTTATTGCGGCGGTTGGAGGGGTTGGGGGTGGGAAGCACCGTGTTATGGTGATTCGCCTCCTTCCTCTCCGACCGTTCGCAATTTTTGTTGACAGGGGGGCAGAGATCGGCCCCGAGGCCCCTACTGTGTGGGGTGCCTCAGGGGTCGGTGCTCTCGCCCCTGCTGTTCAACATTTATATGAAGCCGCTGGGTGAGATCATCCATGGCTTCGGGGTGGAGTTCCATCAGTACGCTGATGATACTCAGCTGTACATCTCCACCCCGGGCCACCCCAACGAAGCCGTCGAAGTGATGACCCGGTGCCTGGAGGCCGTGCGGAGTTGGATGGGTCGTAACAGGCTTCGTCTCAACCCGACCAAAACCGAGTGGCTGTGGTTTCCTGCGCCCAGATACAGCCGGCTTGTTCCTTCGCTGGCCGTGGGGGGAGAGATTTTGACCCCCGTGGAAAGGGCGCACAATCTGGGTGTCCTCCTGGATGTACGGCTGTCTTTGGAAGAACATATTGCAGCCGTCGCCAGGGGGGGGTTTTATCAGATTCGTCTGATTCACCAGTTGCGGCCCTTTCTGGATCTGGGCGCACTTCGCACAGTCACTTCCGCCCTCGTTATCTCCCGCTTGGACTATTGCAATGCTCTCTACATGGAGCTCCCCTTGAAGAGTCTCCGGAGGTTGCAGCTGGTCCAGAATGCAGCCGCGCGGGTGATCGTGGGTGCCCCTCGGAGCTCCCACGTAACACCACTTCTCCGCAGACTGCACTGGCTTCCTGTGGCCTTCCGGATTCGATTCAAGGTGGTACTGATGGTATTTAAAGTGCTCCATGACTCGGGACCTGGGTACTTATGGGACCGCCTGCTGCCATCAACAACCTCCCGCCGCCCAGTACGCTCTCACAGGGTTGCCCTGCTTGGGGTGCCGCCGCCTGATCGTTGTCGGCTGGCGGCCCCAAGGGTGCGGGCTTTCTCTGTGGGAGCCCCCTCCCTGTGGAATGATCTCCCCCCGGAGATATGGGTCATGACGGACATCCTGACCTTCTGGCATGCAGTTAAGACCCAATTCTTCAAGCAGGCCGGCCTGGCCCAGTAAATGGTCCTTGGGTTTTAAATTTAATCTGGGTTTTAATTGCTAAATTTTATACTTTTAAATTTTTAATTAATCCCTGATTTTAAATGTCTAAATTGTAGTTGGATGGGATACAGCCGGATTCGTTTATTTAATCTAGTTTTAAATTGTATTTAAATTGTATTTATTCTGTGTGTTTTTAGTAGGCTGTGCACCGCCCCGAGTCCCTTTTTGGGAGAGGGAGCGGTATAGAAATTTGAATAATAAATAAATAAATAACCCCCCCCCCAACCGCCGCAATAGGATACTGTGCTCGACAGTATCAAAAGCAGCTGAGAGATCTAAGAGACCAAGACAGAGGAACAACCCCTGTCTCGGGCCTTCCAGAGATCATCCACCAACGCGACCAACGCCGTCTCCGTGCTGTGCCCTGGCCTGAAATCCGATTGGAGGGGGTCTAGATATACCACTTCATCCAGCTTGGATGTTTAAACAAATTCTCATTTGTATTGTAAGAAGTTAGCACCCACCCCTTTCCTAGAAAATTTGGCTTGGCACCTCCCCTCTTTCCTGCAATCATAGATCTTCCCTGTTTAAACAAATTCTCATTTGTATTGTAGGAAGTTAGCACCCACCCCTTTCCTAGAAAATTGAAATAGCCTACGTAATATTAAAAAGGCAGAATATTTCTCCTAAAAAGAGTAGTCACTCAAGAAGCAGAAACTCACTCAAGAAGCAGAAACTCACCCACATCTTTGTTAATAGGTGGGCCATTAAGGCTTGGGCCAGAATACTTTACATAAGAAGGAACTCCAGGTAAAAGCTATAGAAATTGCCAAAAGCCCTTTTAAGGGCATAATCACCCAGCAAGGCTAGACCAAGCCTGGAACTCAGGACAGCCTACAAAGTTTAGACCCCCACCCCTGGGAGTCTGACAACCAATTAGAATACAAGCTCCAATTCAAATCCCAACAGAGGATATAAAACCCAGGCATTCTCAGCACCTCAGCCTTTTTTCCCCTTATCTTCTCACCTTGAAGCATGTGATCATTATTCTCTGGAGTTCCAGGCCATGTGGCCCTGTAACCATTAAACCTTCCAAGCAGCCTCCATGTTTCCAGTGTCTTTTTCCCCACTTGGAACTGAACCCAGAAGGATATTTCTTTCAACAGTATTTAACTGCAGTAGAATAAGCGTATACCTTTTTTAATGAAAATTATCAGTAGTTTTGATCAGTGATGTCATCAAAGTAAACAAAGTCATGTGCTTATTACATCACCAGAACATGACCATAAACAGAAGTAATGTGCACCGTCCTCCTCTCCAGATGTGATGTGCATAATCTACCCCCAGGTGGTGTAGGACTCACAAGGTCATAACCCTAGCTGGATATGATGCGTTGGCCTAAGCCCATCAAAATAAGCACGGGTAACCCTAACAGATAAGGTGCGGTGCAAGGTCATAGCCATATTTTCAGGGGGTCTTGGTGAACCTAATCCCATCAAGAAACATGCGGCAGTCAAGCTTCTGGGGTACTTGATTACATTAACCCTAGACTAATTCTATGGACATTGCAAACCAAAAGAAACACAGAGATCTATCTTTTTTGGGAAACTCTGCTTTGGGGAGGGGCTGCAATAAAAAAGACTTTTTATTTCTAATCATTTTAGCCTAATGATGCTTTTAATTTTTTGTGGAGTTTTAAAAATCAATACCTCAAAAGCTGGGGAAAACAGGAGCACCTAAAAGGCAACCAGGGTCTGCATTTAAATCCCCCTTGAAGGTAGGGGGGAAAACCCACAAACCTTTTAAAACCCACAGCTGATTTTTACCTTTGTAAAAATCTAAAGACATATATTTTGGCAATTGCAACTCCCCTCAAATCCACATATACATGTAAGCGTTTGAAGCAGAGGCTTAATAAATTTTATTCTACCTCTACAGCAAAAGACAAGGAATATTAACAGGATTTTTTTAAAAAAATGCCTACAAGAGACAGACAGTCAGGAACACGGCGCCTGGTATGCGTGCTTAAATCTGCTAGTAGAAAAGGGGTTAGGATTTCTTCGGGGGCATGCCCCGGCATGACATACCCCCCAGTGATTCTGGGCATGCGCGAGACTCCAGGACGGGTCATTTGCAAGGGGGCAGTCCCTGAACAGCTAGCAATTTAATTCCAGCAGTCTTGAAGATGGCTAGCTCTGATTCCAAAGATGTTTTTAAAACCACAGCAAAAGTCATTGTTTCCTCTGATGGGGATTTGTTTGATGTAAATTTGATCCCCAAACCTCCCAAGCATAGGTGTAGAATAAGAAAAAAACCTGAGCTATATGACTTCGTTGAAGGGAACGAAATTACAAAGCCATGTCATTGCCGATTCTGCAAAACATCAAACGGTAAGTAAATATATTTTTTTAAAAAAACAGTGTATTGTTTAGTTGAAACATCCATTTTAATTCTACCTTATTTCTTGTTTAGAAACGATGGTATCTCAAAAGATCAGCATGCCTCAGATTCTGAAATCGTGTATCATTAAAATATTACACCATTGTTTAATTGGGTGTCTACAATATGATGAAGAACATATGGATGGTACCAGTGAAACAGAACTTATTAACAGCTTATGTTTTAGACTTTCTATGCCTCATGTTCTCTGGATCATTATCAGTATTTCTGACAAAGTGGATAAATTATATTTCACCTGGGGTTCCCTTGGTGAGGTCAAGGCGTTCATACAACGTATTGAGAAGAACAGTAAACCAATGTTGTTAATGTCAAAGATTGAAGCTGAGTTGCCATTGTCTCTGAAGAGATACATATGTCAGGATGTAACAGAAATTAATTACAAGAAACTGTTAACACTATAAAATTTATAATAAAACACACTTTACAAATCATATGAAGGATATATTATATTTTTCTTGATATGAGTGGACTGGTCAATTTTGCAAATGGGGTGAAGAACTCACCAGAATTTATTTATTTATTTATTTATTTATTTATTTATTTATTTATTTATTTATCGTATTTTTATACCGCTCCCTCTCCCAAAAAGGGACTCGGGGCGGTGTACAGACTAAACATATAAAAGATACAGTCAAACAGCAATTAAAAAATAAATAGATGAAAATAGAATAAATGAGTAAAATAAGTAAGTAAATGAATTAATTACAAGGAACTGTTAACACTATGAAATTTGTATTTACGGATCTAATTAACCTCATTAGATGCTAAACACAGATATATAAACTAATCAATGCTCAAGTGATACAGTGTGGGGGTTCCTGATGGGAGGGTAGGTGGAGTTTCCTGATGGGGGGGTGGGGGCATGATTTGTAATATCACCAGAGTGTACAAAAGTAGGGCTCATACGGTCCCCAGACATATTTGCTGGCATATCCATACCTCTGGACCCCTGTGATCTGCTAAGACCCCCCCGCACCTTTTACAGAATTGAGACTACAAATGTAAGTAATTTAATGGCTAAATTTTGAAATACTGTCCCTCTTAGATATAAAAAAGAATGTGTTAATAATATTCTTGGTATGTTTGTTTTCTTTTACTAGATGGAACTGACTGATTCCGAATGTCTGCGGTTTTATAATGGTACTTGTTTTTCATACTTTCAGACATTCAAATTTTTACAAACATTTCTGCAACATTTCTGACCATTGGGATTTTTCTTTTCTTTCAGAATGGGAAGACGATCAGGCATTTATGGATCTCACTATCTCCACAGAGCAGGAAGGACCTCAGCATGGCACGGCATCTCAACCATCCACAAGCCACACAACACAAGAGTTAGGAGGTATAACGGCTAGCATTTTATCCAACTACAAAACCATTAGTATTATTTTAGAATCTAAAAGGGGGGGGGGGCTTGTATTACATTATTAAGAATGTTGGTGATAAAATTTTGTTTGTTTGATTAACCAGAATCATCCTGCAAAAAAGCAAAAAAGCATCGAGGTGAACTCCCCGCATCCCCAGCAGACAATGATAGTAGTGAATCTACCCCTGTATCTCAACCAGAAGAGGTGATATATCATTCTATGCCCCAGCTACAAACCCCTAACTCTGCAAACTCTCAGAATATGAACAATGTTTATCTGGATATGGTGCAAGAGTGGGAGAATCCTATCCGAAATTTCACAGCTGTGGAATACTATCAGTGATATAGATTTGTTAATGTTAACCAAATCCGATCTTTTGTACATGTTATAGAGGCTATTCATAATGCTATACAGAATCTTTTGAATAATGTTGCTAGAGACATAGGCCCAAATGATTTAGTTCAATTCCGGTTGGATGCAGATGGGTTAAATCATCCTCTCTTTTCTCTTAGGAGGAATATGGATGATTTAAATGCTGATGATTTTCTGACCAGTATTGAAAATCTGCTTCAAAGTAAGGCATATATATTATGGGGAGGGGGGTGATTTACAATTAGTGGTTACGATTGTGAAGAACAATGAGGGTGGAGGGCTTAGGAAGTTAAGCACTGTGCTGCTCACCAAAGTACTGGAGAAAAAAAGACAGCACCTAGTAGATTTCAATGAGGAAGGCAAATTTCTATGTTTTGCTAGCTGTTTGCTCTGCCTCCTTGGTGGGGGTGTTAGGGTTCAGCTTATAATTTGGGGGGGGGGACTTTTGTGTATCATCCTACCGGCTTACAAGATCCGGTTTATTGATAGCCTCTCATTTTTGCCCCTTAAATTAAGTAAATTACCCAAAGCTATGGGGTTGCAAGGCTGTAAAGGATATTTCCCCCACTTGTTCAATACAATGGCCAATCAAGACTACGTGGGGCCACTCCCTGAAACCAAGTATTATAGCCCTGAAACCATGATGCCCGGGAAGACAGAAGAATTCCTGAAATGGCACACTGCTAATACAGGTACTGTATTTAAACTAAAGAAGGCTCTGGCTTACTATTGCAGGCAGGATGTAGATATATTAAGAGAGGCCTGTATTCAATTTAGGGAACAGGTAATGGAAATGACTGAGTGTGAGTGCATCAGGAGGGGCGGTGGGGATATTGTTGAGGAGTTAGAGACTAGTTGCATTGACCCCTTCCAACACATCACTTTGGCGTCTATCTGTATGGCACAGTACCGGTTCATGTATTTGAACAACGACTCCATTGCTTTAGCTCCTATGGACAATTATCACAAGACACAGAAAAGGTATTCAGCACCTGTAATACAATGGTTAATGTACATGGAGCACACTGGGAACATCAATATTCAGCATGCTCTGAAAGGGGGTGAAAAACAAGTAGACAAATATTTTTTTGGATGGTTTTGTTATCATAAATGACATCCCCACAGCTTTTGAATTCCATGTCTGTTACTTTCATGGGTGCCCTATCTGCTATTCTGAAAAAGATTTCAACAAATTACTTGGTTCAACATATGGTACCCTGCACAGCCATACTAGAATTAAAGCAGGGCCCAGGGTTTTGCTGTGCGCTGCATCTGGGAACACGAACAGAGGGCCATGGTTGAGGATAACATCTCTTTGAAGCAGTTTCTAATTGAGAATAAGCTCCCAACACCTTTGATTCCTCGAGATGCTTTTTTGGTGGTAGAACAAATGCCACATGCATGTACTACAAACCAAAACCTGGTGAACAAATCTTATACTACGATTTTACCAGTTTGTACCCCTTTGTGAATAAGATCAAGATGTATCCAATTGGCCATCCACAAATTATCTACCAAAATTTTGGGGACATAAAACAATATTTTGGATTAGCCAAAGTCAAAATGTACCTGCCAAGGAATCTCTATTTTCCTGTCCTACCCCATAAATCTGGGGGCAAATTAATGTTTAGTTTGTGTGCAACATGCACAGAAAAACTGCAAACCACCCCCTGTAAACACAGTGATGAGGAAAGAGCTCTGACTGGGACATGGTGTACTTTTGAATTGAATGTAGCTTTAGAAAAAGGTTACAGAATTGTTGAAATCTCTGAGATCTGGCATTTTGAAAGTATATCAAATGAATTATTTTTCAGTTATACTGTATGAACACGTATCTCAGACAGAAACAGGAGGCCAGTGGTTACCCTGACTGGTGCAAAACAGAACAGGATAAAGTTCAGGATTATGAAAAAATGGAAGGTGTCCACTTATGCCGTGAACACATTGAGGTAAATCCTGATAAAAGACAGACTGCCAAACTCTTTTTAAACTCATTGTGGGGCAAGTTTGGTCAGACCATCAATCACCTGATAACTTGTGTGGTGACAAAGCCTGAGGAATTATTCAAATATCTTTTTGTGCCCTATTATGATGTTTCCTCATGTGAGTTTGTGGATAGAGAGACCACCATTGTGACGTGGAAAACAGCCAAGAACCACTCTACCAAAGCCTCATGTATTAACGTATTCATTGCCAGCTTTACAACAGCTTATGCACGGTTGGAATTATATAGGCTGCTGGATGGGCTGGGTGATAGATGCCTGTACCATGACACCGATTCAGTCATTTTTGTAAGTAGAGAGGGGGCATGCACACCACCTTTGGGTGATTATTTAGGACAGCTGACAAGCGAGATTCCACCAAACACTACAATAACAGAGTTTGTTGCAGCTGGCCCCAAAACTTACGCTTATGCATTGTCCAATGGTGAAGCACTACTAAAGGTGAAGGGGACCACCCTAAACTATGGTAATAGCAATAAGGTTAATTTTGACAGCTTTAAAGATTTGGTAGATTATTATTATTTATTATTATTTATTATATTTATATACCGCCCTTCTCACGAAGGACTCAGGGTGGTGTACAGCCAACCATAAAACTTTATTACAATTATAAAAGTTAAAAAGAATTAAATATCTTAGGCTGTCTAAAATTATACCCTCCCCCAATAAATTATTAAAACCCAAATTTGTAATATTACAAATTTTATTGCTGGTAATAGCAATAAGGTTAATTTTGACAGCTTGAAAGATTTGGTAGATGATTATTGCCTATCTGATGCAGAGAGAAAAAAAGAGATCAGGATAGAACAGTTGGGGATTGTTAGGGTTAAGAAACAGTGGACCCTTGAAATGCGGGTCCTCCGAAAAACTCTAAAAGTAGTGTATAATAAAAGGTTATTAAAAAATTTGGATTACTGTACGTTGCCTTATGGTTATTAAGGATGTCAGGGAATATTACAGTTTGTACACCCTTTCTCATGTATTATAAGCAGTCCGTTCAATTCTGGCAAATCTTATTTTATCAAACAAATACTATAACATGGTAATGTTGTATTGTCTCAAATGCCTCAAAATATTGTATGAAGCTGGCAGCTTCTGTACAAAGAACTGCTTAATAAAATCCCTTATATCAAGTTTATGGAGGGACTTTCATCTTTTGAAGATGATGATTTGTTTCCACCAAATCAAAACACTCTAGCCATGATAGATGACCTCATGGCATCAGCTGGTGACAATGATCAAATAGAGAAGGCTTTTACACAGTACGTTCACCACAGAAACCTGAGCGTTATTCTCATACTACAAAACCTGTTTTTTCAAGGTAAGAAAATGAAAACAATAACTCTGAATTCCCAATATTTGATTTTATTCAGGAGCCCCCATGATCAGATGCAAATTGTCACACTGGCCAGGCAGATGTACCCCACTAACACAAAATATTTTTTAGAAGCATTCCAAGATGCCACTTGCAAACCACACGGATACCTCTTGGTAGATTTGACAGCCACCACTCCAGAATCCTGGTTAAGAATAGTGCTCTTTCCACCTGATTGGCCTACTGTTTACACAATGAAAAAGAAGTGTAAAAAGTAGTAGCCCGGTTACCTTAGCATTAGTTCGTTTAAGATGTCAGAGAGGGTATGTAGAAATTGGGGGCTTTTAAAAATCTTAGTAAATGCCGGACCAAGACAGAGAAAAGCCATCTTATACAATGCTAATAATGACCTGGTGGGGGCAATAGCAGATATAGCTCTGAACAAAAAGAAAACCTTCCTCTGAAACCTTCACAATATCAGACTCTAAAGAGAAAGTTGAGTGATAGAAAGGTTTCACTCAAAAAGAAGAAGCAGGTCATACTTCAGTCAGGGGGGTTTATCGGCTCCTTACTAGGGACAGCTATACCACTGTTGACTAGCCTGTTAGTCGGGTAAACCATGGACCATGCTGAGAAAATGTATCTGGTGTCGCATCATCAGATGGAGCAGCTACAGGGCAGGCCGCCTACTATAGGAGCTACAGCCACTATCCGGTTGGATAATAGGATGCGTGTCATTCTTCAGAGACATGATTTGTGTGAGGATGACAAGATTAAGCTCTACAATTCTGTGTTGCAGAGATATCTAAGACTGATCGCAAAATGAGTCTGAAAAGGACAAACTGAATCTCATTTATCCACTGGAAGGACCTCGGCCACTTCCAACATTACCAGAACAGCCACCATAATCATTTCCACAGGACACAGCGACGGGTGAGATCTTAAGTGGTGTGAGCACCCATTACAGGAAAAATGTGGAACTTTTGCTGAACAAAATGAAACAGCATCAGGACGTCTCAACTTGGGATGATCACGGTACCTTTTAAAATAAGGGTGTCCTTATTCCTGGTACTAATATTTTAGACTTAGTGAAAGGAGCCTCACAACACCGAGCCCCTACTGAGAAACAGAAACCTAAAGGTTGGGATGACTTTATGAATGCTATGACTGAGGTGAATGTTCCAATGTTTTTAACAGCCGTTAAAGAACAAATAGAAAAGTTGAAAGATTCTCTGGTTGTTAAGGATGATGTTTCTACTAGCCCCGTCTCTGTTATGAAACCCCCTTTTGTGGATCAGAAGTCTCTGATTACCGGCACACCCTTTATTCCTTGGACATTAAATCCTAGAAGCAGGCTCAAATTTGGTGACTGGCTTAATTGATAAATTGAATAAAAATACGGTGAAACAAATAAAAATGTTTTAAGTCTTTTTATTTATTTTACAGTAAGGCTGGCATGTTGGCAGGTGCTGGTGACGGTTACAGGTTCCAAGACCCCTTCCCATCTTTATAGTTTTTACAAACTATAGTTTTTACAAACTAAACCGAGTCATGTGTGCAAGTCTCGGGAAACAGTCCAAGCTTCATCAGGAACTTATCTGGGTCCATCTGGCACCTGGGGCAGAACCATTTTGTTGGTCCCACCTCCCCATGACGAGGGAGTGCGGAATGGAAGTCCAGCCTAAGGAGTGAATGATCCGACCATGACAGGGGCTCTATAGAAACATCCCCTATGCCTAGATCATCCTGCCACTGACCAGAGACAAAAACCAGATCCAAGATGTGACCCCCAGTGTGTGTGGGGTCCCAAATTAATTGGGTCAGGCCCAAGGCTGTCATGGAAGCCATGAACTCCTGAGCAATTCCTGAGGTCCCACCAGCAGAGGGCAGGTTGAAATCCCCCATGATCATAAGCCTGGGGGTCTCAACCGCCAAGCCGGCTATAACCTCAAGGAGCTCAGGCAGGGCCGATGTCACATAGCAGGGAGCCAGGTATGTAATCAATAGGCCCATCTGAACCCCGGAGTCACACTTCACAAAAAGGGATTCACATCTGTTGTCTGAGGAACAGTGGATTCCCTAGGACACAGATCTTCCTATATATATCCAGTAGAAGTTAATGTATGCCAACAATGTGGATACTGTATCTCTGCTAGTCCTACTTTCCATGACCCTGGAAGATCCAATGATCTTGCTAATTGAATAGTAAAATTAGAATTTTTGTTTTTGGGAAAAAAATTGATGCTGAAGCATTTCTGGGAAGGGTAATGTAAAACTCTGCCATATTAAAGATGTTGTACTTCAGTATCTTTAATCCAACTGTTGAACTTCTCTGGCCATCCAGTCCATTTGACTAGAAATTCTGTGGCTCCCCCGCCCTCTTTTTCAGATAATTTTCTCTATTTTGTATATGTGCTGTTGGTCGTCAGGAACCTTTTGGAGCTCCTCAAAGTAAGAAGCACCCTTTACAGGGTCACCTGTGTAATCATTTAACCTATACACCACTCTTTCCCCTCTTGTATCCAGTTCTTTGACAATGAATATTTCATCTGTATAGGTTTGCTGATAGCCCTTGTCAAACTTACCCTTCAGTTTGGATATCCTGACATGATCTCCCACCTTAAGACATTTTCCCTTTCTTTTACTTTTACCCCATAAAGTCTCATCCAAACACCCCTTTCATTAGACAAATTTACAGTGCTGGGAGATGCTCCGATGCTCCGATGGTAAGAGCTATTATACCTATGAAGAGTATCTGCCAAAATGTCCACATACTGATGGGTATTTCTAGCTGTGAAATATCTCCAGAATTTGTTTTTTAGGGTTCTATTAAATCTCTCTATAACAGCTACTTGAGTTTTACTATGAGTAATAAAATGATGAATGCCATAACGTGCTAAAAGTTTCTTCAGCAGGGTATTCAAGAACTCTTAACTAGCATCTGTCTGTATTTTTTGGGGTGCATGTCCTGTTTCAAAGATATTATGAAGGCGGCTGTAACTTCCCTCCCTGACTTATCAGATACAGGAGTAGACCAGGCATATTTAGATAACACATCGATAACTGTTAAGGTATACTTTTTTCCATAATTCTCCTTAGAAAATTTATAGACATCTATGAGATCGGCCTGCCATTGTTGATCTAAGCCAGATACTACTGTTTTATTTCTAGGAAAATTAATTCTTGCAGGCTTATGAAGTGTATAAGCGTCTTGCCCTGACAGCCACGACTTGATTTGCTTTATGGTATGCTTTTTGTCATGTTTTTTAGCTTCCTGAAAAAGGGTATTCACACCTCCATAACTCCCTACACAACTTGGTGTATAATAAATACAGCTTAGAAGCTTTTCATGCATCATTATACTGAAAGGATACGAAAATGTCAAAGTGTTGATGTTAACACAGTCTTTTATTGGCTATACAGAGTTCAGATGGCTCCATCATCATCAGAAGTATACCCCTCATCACCACTATCATAATGAGAATCTAAAGGTTCATAATGCGCTATTTCACAATACTTTGACCCCTCTGTACCCCACAAATGATATCCGTAGCCGCAAACAAACAGTCTTTACACAAATCACAGCTCTTTAGCTCACAGGATAGATTGCGTGGGCTCTGGGGTGGCTCAGAATATCCGCTAAAGTGGCGATTACCACAGGAATATAAAACCGGTGTGTCTTGAAGTGTTTGCTGCCTAGGTGTTATTAATTTGGAATCTGCAAAATATAAAACATATCTTATTAGGGCGCTATCCCCTCCAGCAGCATTTAAAACTGTCATAAATAAAAATATGTTTACTTACCACTGTTGGGATATAATGTAGTATCATTCACCATTTCACAGGCTGGATGGTAAGTATTCTGTAACTTCTCTTTAAAGTTACAACACAGCATGCTGCAGCCATGCAAAACAGGTCTGAATAAAAAAAAATGTTTATCATAACCCCTGCAACAGGACTTATTGCATTCTGATGGCTGGGTCCTTGTGTCAGACAGTGCAATGTTGTCTTTTGCTGTAGTTTTAAAAACATATTTGGAATCAGAACTAGCCATCTTCAAGACTGCTGGAATTAAATTGCTAGCTGTTCAGGGCTGCACAAATTCTGCTGCCCCCTTGCATAAGACCTGTCCTGGAGTCTCGCGCATGCCCAGAATCACTGGGGGTTATGTCATGCCCAGGCATGCCCCCGAAGAAGTCCTAACCCCTTTTCTACTAGCAGATTCAAGCACTCATACCTGTCGCCACGTTCCTGACTGTCCGTCTCTTATAGACATTTTTTTTTAATTCCTGTTAATATTCCTTGTCTTTTGCTGTAGAGGTAGAATAAAATTTATTAAGCCTGTGCTTCAAACGCTTACATGTATATGTGGATTTGAGGGGAGTTGCAATTGCCAAAATATATGTCTTTAGATTTTTACAAAGGTAAAAACCAGCTGTGGGTTTTAAAAGGACAATGGGTTTTCCCCCCTACATTCAAGGGGGGTTTAAATGCAGACCCTGGCTGCCTTTTAGGTGCTCCTGTTTTCCCCAGCTTTTGAGGTATTGATTTTTAAAACTCCACAAAAAATTAAAAGCATCATTAGGCTAGAATGATTAGAAATAAAAATCCTTTTTTATTACAGCCCCTCCCCAAAACAGGTTTTTGTTTCCCAAAAAAGACAGATCTCTGTGTTTCTTTTGGTTTGCAATGTCCATAGAATTAGTCTAGGGTTAATGTAATCAAGTACCCCAGAAGCTTGACTACTGTATGTTTCTTGATGGGATTAGGTTCAGCAAGACCCCCTGAAAATATGGCTATGACCTTGCACCGGACCCTGTTAGGGTTACCCCTGCTTATTTTGATGGGCTTAGGCTAACGCATCATATCCAGCTAGGGTTATGACCTTGTGAGTCCTGCACCATCTGGGGGTAGATTATGCACATCACATCTGGGGAGGAGGGCTGTGCACGTCACTTCCGTTTATGGTCATGTTCTGGTGACGTAATCAGCACGTGGCTTTGTTTACTTTGATGAAGTCACTGATCAAAACTACTGATAATTTTATTAAAAAAGGTATACACTTATTTTACTAACTGCACTTCTTACACATTCCAGTGCATATGTATTAAGATGACCAGTAAAGACAAATTTACAATTCACATTTAATAGATACAATTAGTCAGAGCTCACCATAACGTAGTAAAATATGTCAGTATATCAATAATGTTAATAAATAGGTCAATTGATTATTTTGTGCTGTAATTTATATTTTTATAGAGCCAGTTATAATTGCCTTCCAGAAGGAAAAAAAACCACTTCCAAGCTATTAAAATCTCAGGTTACAGGGAAACACAGAACATCACTTTCTCTATACATAATTGTCTGACATAATGTCAAAATGGGGAAATTCTCCAAATCATACATATAATCAATATCAGGCAAATATAAAGATTTCTTAAAACTTTCTCTTTATGAGCTGATGTTTATCATTCAGTTCAGGTCTCATCACAATGATAAAACACTTGGGAAGAAAGATACACATTAATAAACCAGCACTGGAGGAGATCATGGAGAAGATCTCCACTGCCAATGTATATTTTCCCCTTGTGCTTAGATAGGTTGGAATAAAGCACAGCCAAACACTGCAGAAGACCAACATGCTGAAGGTGATGAATTTGGCTTCATTGAAACTGTCAGGTAAATTCCTAGCTAGAAAAGCAGCAGAAAAGCTAACCAGAGCAAGAAATCCCATAAAGCCCAAAACACAGTAGAACATAACTGAGTCTTCATTGCACTCCAGTATGACTTCTTCAGACATTGAAAGCACATTAAAATCTGGATAAGGTGGGGATGTTATCAGCCACACAGCACAAAAACTTAATTGAACAAGGGAACAGGATAGTAGAATGAAACTGACCATCCTTCCCCCCACCCATTTCCTCAGCCTGGAACCAGGTTTGGTGGCCATAAATGCTAGAACCACGACAAAGGTTTTGGCCAATACACAAGAAACTGCCACAGAAAAGATGAGACCAAAAGCTGGGTGTCGAAAGAGACAAAGAAATGTATTGGGCCTCCCAACAAATAGAAAGACACAAAGGAAAGAGAGAAGAAGAGAAATTAGGAGTATGTAAGTGAGATTCCGGTTGTTGGCTTTGACGATAGGAGTGTCTTTGTGTTTCATGAAGACTGTGATCACCAATGCTGTCTTTAAAGAAAAGCAAAGAGAAAGAACAGTCAGACTGATCCCCAAGGGTTCTTCATAGGACAAAAAAGTGATCCGCTTTGGAATGCACATATTTTTGGCAGGATTTGGATATTGATCTTCAGGACATGGAGAGCAGTAATCCTTGTCTGAAAAAGAACACAGTGGAATTGATACAGTTGATTGTAGACAGTATTGATTGTCGGGTTGTATTTGAAAATTTCCTACCCTTCTCCTTTGATATCTTCCCCTCTGGACATAGTCGACAATCATAGCAACAAAACAACTGTCCTTCTTTCTTGACCTTGCTGTGTCCTGTATTACAAGGATCATTACACAAAGATACAGGTAATACCTATCAATGAATGAAGAAGAGTCTTTTAAGATAAAGAGAGGAAAAGAAGTGCTTGTAGAGTTACATGGAATCAACAGATTAAAAAGAAAGTAATTTTATATCATAATTTTAGAAGTAATTGCTCTGAAATTATAATTAATTAAATATCAACAATAATTGTATTTATGGCCTTTTGTAATCATGCTCATGACTCTTCAAAGACAATTTCTGTGCTGCTTAGTTAAAGTTGGTTTTCACAACTTCTGAATTTTGAAGTCAGCAAACTGATGAAATGTAGCAGCTTTTACTTGAAAATTATGAAAACCATTGTCCATAATTAACAGGGAGCTAGAAAGAATAAAACATTCAATAGCAATTGCTAGAAAAGTAAAAAGAAAAAAAACTCTTACTGATACCTTTCCTTCTCCAGGAAATTTGTGCCTAGGTTAGTCGGACATGATGCTCAGAGACTTTCATCTATATAGATATTTAAATGAAGATAGACAAATCTAGATTAAAAAAACTAACCCTATTAAAGCCTAATGGCCATGTGATGGAATCTACAGAAATATTGAAGAACTTCTCTGCTGGAGCTGTGGGATCTATCACTCCAACTTTGACCCTAGCAAAGGATTGATTCGGGAATGTGATCCAGTTGATAATATCAAAACCACCAATTAATTCTCCATTCTTATCAAAGGAGATCTTTTCACCAATACTGTTGTTGAAATTAACTCTTCTCAAAAAAGGATGAAGCTGAAAAAGAGACAATAAAAAATGAACAAATGAAAGGTGAGAAATAATTCATTATTGTACGTTTAGAAAAACATACATGTGAATGTTTTTGTCAACTAAGAAAATACAAACACTTTTTTAACTTAATTGTATTATCAAACAATTAACAGTATCAAAGAATTAACATAACAATCATTCTAAAATAGAGGTAGAGGCTACATATAAGATTTCTGAAATAAAATTAACATAGAATTGCAAAATAAAGAACCAGCAAAAAAAAAAAAAGCTTTGTAGCTTAATTGATAAAGCTACTTAAGCTAGATCACTTCTAATAAATATATAATAAATACTACAATGTATAAAACTACCATATAATTGTACTCATTTCACCCAATAGCAAGGTTGTATTGAAAATGCAACAAGCTAGGCTTCAGCAGTATATGAACCAAGAACTAAGAAGTAGAAATGATTTTTTTTGAAAAGGCAGAGGAAGTAGTGTGGCCGGAGGAAGCGCGTGAAGCCCGGGGTTTTTAATTTTTTAGTGGGTTTTTTAAAGGGATTGGGGAAATCCGAACTGGGTTTGGGGGACAACCCGCGAGGATCTGGGGGCAGCCAGGCTAGCACACACGTCTGGGGGGGCTCGGGGGGATGTGTGTTGGGGGGGCAGATGGAGGGTGGGATGCCGGGGGCCAGTTTCATCGGCACGGTTAGTGGGAGGGGCAGATATGGCGGGGGTAGAGGGCCATATCAGGTTAGGGGATCGCGCTGTCGATATCTCCAAGCGGTAGCGTGCTCCGACCCTCTTTACCCATCCTGCAGACCTGGTTGTCCAGAGCCTCGGGCCCTGAGTACCCGGCTGATGTTATGCAATGCCAGGTCCGTTGTCAATAAAGCCCCCCTGATTTGTGATCTAATTCAGGAAGAGGGCGTGGAGCTGGTAGGTGTTACCTAAACCTGGTTGGGCCCAGAGGGTGGTGGTCCTCTGAGAGAGATGTGCCCACCAGGTTTCTTAGCATTTCATCAGCCTAGATCTCAGGGAAGGGGTGGAGGGGTGGCGGTGCTTATTAGAGAGGTCCTTTGTCCTAGGGAGGCCACTGTCTCTCAGTGAGACTTTCTTTGTGAAGTGGGGACAGGGGGTTCAGATGGGCCTTTTGATAGCGTACCTGGCTCCCTGCCACATGTCATTGGCCCTGCCTGGACTCCTTAAGGTGATAGCCTAGCTGGTGGTTGAGACCCCTAGGCTTTTAGTCATGGGGGATTTCAACCTGCTGTCGCTCGGTGAAACCTCTGGGGTAGCCCGAGAGTTCATGGCTTCCATGACGGCCATGGACCTGACCCAATTAGTTTCTGCCCCTACTCATATAGGAGGACACACGCTGGACCTTATTTTTGTCTCCGGTCAGTGGTTGAATGACTGTAACTTTGGGGATTTAGTCATCAAACACTTGTCATGGACAGACCATTCTCTTCTTAGACTCTGTACCGCCACCCCCCACCGCAGGGAGGCGGAGCCATGTAGATGGTTCCGCCCCAGGCTCCTGATGGACCCTGAGCGGTTCCAGAGGGAGCTTGGGCCATTTCCCCGGACTTTGGTTCACAACTCGCCTGGAGACCTGGTGGCCCACCTGGGATAGGTTGGCTGCCGGGGCTCTGGACCGAGTTGTGCCTCTGTGACCTCTGACTCGGCACTTAGCTCCATGGTTTACGGCGGAGCTATGGGAGATGAAGTGCCGGAAAAGACGTCTAGAGAGTGTTTGGAGGGCTAGCCGCACTGAGTCTGACCAAACACAGGTGAGGTCTTACATTAAGATCTACCTTGTGGCGATAGAGGTGGCGAAGCGTTCGCATTTCTCTGCCCTTATTGCGTCGGCAGAAAATCGGCCTGCTGCCCTGTTTAGAGTGACCCGCTCCCTGCTCGAACCGAGAGCGCGGGATGACCTCTTGCAGGGTAGGGCAGAAGAGTTTTCCCGATTCTTACATGACAAAATTGCTCAGATTCGGGACGGGTTGGACTCCAGTTGGGTGGTCCTGGGGGAGATGTCCAGGCAGGTCTTGAGAATATTATCTGGGAAGAGTTTGACCCTGTGACCGCCGAAGGTGTGGACAGGTTGCTGGGGGGGCTGAATACCACCACATGTTTGTTGGACCCATGTCCCTCCTGGTTGGTTTCGACTGCCAGGGAGGTGACACGAAGCTGGCTCCAGGGGATTATCAACGCTTCGTTGAGAGAGGGGTCGCTCCCTACTGCCCTGAAGATGGCGGTGGTGCGGCCCCTCCTCAAGAAGCCTACCCTGGACCCGGCTGTTTTAAATAATTATCGTCCAGTCTCCAACCTTCCTTTTTTAGGGAAGGTTGTTGAGAGCGTGGTGGCACGTCAGTTCCCTCAGTACCTGGAGGAAGCGACTTACCTCGATCCATTCCAATCGGGCTTCAGGCCCGGGCATAGTACCGAAACAGCATTGGTCGCGTTGGTCGATGATCTCTGGAGGGCCCATGACAGGGGGTTATTCCTCTGTCCTGGTCCTGTTAGACCTCTCGGCGGCTTTTGATACTATTGACCATAGTATCTTATTGCGGCGGTTGGAGGGGTTAGGGATTGGGGGAACTGTCTTGCGATGGTTCTCCTCCTTCCTCTCCAACCACTCGCAATTTGTGTTGACGGGGGGGGAGAGGTCCACCTCTAGGCCCCTTATTTGTGGGGTGCCTCAGGGATCGGTCCTCTCCCCTCTCCTGTTCAACATTTATGTGAAGCCACTGGGAGAGATCATCCGTGGTCTTGGGGTGCGGTGTCATCTGTATGCAGATGATACCCACCTTTACATCTCAACCCCGGACCACCCCAACGATGCTGTGGAGGCTATGTCCCGGTGCCTGGAGGCCGTGCGGAATTGGATGGGCGGGAACAGGCTCCGGCTCAACCCATCCAAGACCGAGTGGCTGTGGTTTCCGGCGGCCCGATATAGTCAGCTGACTCCATTGCTGGCTATTGGGGGAGAGATTCTACCCCCCACAGTGAGGTCTCGCAATTTGGGTGTCCTCCTGGATGCACGCCTGTCTCTAGAAGACCATATTGCGGCCATCTCCAGAGGGGCTTTTTATCAGGTTCGCCTGATCTACCAGTTGCGGCCCTTCCTAGATCGGGACACCTTACGCACGGTCACTCACGCCCTTGTCACCTCTCGCCTGGATTACTGTAACGCTCTCCTCATGGGGCTCCCTGCAGGGAGCACCCGGAGACTCTAACTGGTGCAAAATGCGGCCGCGCGGGTGATTATGGGGGCGTCGCGAAGCTCCCATGTGACACCTCTCCTGCGTGAGCTGCATTGGTTGCCGGTGGCTTTCCAGGTTCACTTTAAGGTTCTGGTTCTGACCTTTAAAGCGATCCATGGCATTGGGCCAGGTTACCTGCAGGACCGCGTTGTGCCAGTGATCTCCAACAGACCTGTGCGTTCCCACAGGGAGGGCCTTCTCCGGGTGCCGTCGGCTTCTATGTGCCGTCTGGCGGCCCCCAGGAGTAGGGCCTTCTCTGTGGGGGCCCCTGCCCTCTGGAATAGTCTGCCCCAGGGATACGCACCAACACGGACCTGAGAGCCTTCAGACGGGCGTTAAAAACTTGGCTCTTTGAGCAGGCTGGCCTAGGCTGACACAAGATTTTAACTTTGTCTCTCATTTTAATTGGGTTCGAATATTTGGGGTTTTAATTATTCATGGGGGAGGGTTAAACTTTTTTAAATTAAAACAGCCTAAATTATTTAATTCATTTTAATTTTTGTACAGTGTATTGGGGTTATGATCGGCTGTGCACCGCCCTGAGTCCTTCGGGAGAAGGGCGGTATATAAGTATTTAAATAAATAAATAAATAAATAAATAAATAAATATTTCCTGCATTTGCTGGATTATGAGAAAGCAAGAGAGTTCCTGGAAAACCGTCTACTTCTGCTTCATTGACCATGCTAAACCTTTGATTATGTGGATCACAACAATCTGTGTCAAGTTCTTAAAGAATAGGGAGTACCCAAACTCCAAACCTTTTACCTGAGAAGACTCATGTCAGCTCTGCCTGATTAGGCTTGGCATCTCACGTGTTTCCTGCCATCAAAGACCAGAAAGGGGAGGAGGAGGGTGAAAGAGCAATAAAACTCTCTCTCTCTCTCTCTCTCTCTGTGTGTGTGTGTGTGTGTGTGTGTGTGTGTGATGGAAAATCAGGAGGGGGAACAACAGGTGATAAAGATCTATCAGATCCTGTTTGTAACAGCATCACAAGCCCAAGAAACCTGAGAAATATGCAGATTATCCCCAAACTTTCTAAAAAAACATGTTGGAGAGCTCTGTTTGACTGGAAATGTACTGATCATGTGTGCGTCTGTGTGCATGTAATTGTAGGAGAATCTTTTCTGTACCTTGCAAATGTAGCCCAGTGGTGGGCTGCTGGATGGTTAGCGAGGTTCAGGTGAATCCCTAGTTCCATCCATTGTGCTATGCTTTCCCTAAATAAGTAGCTTTTCTCCCTCCAGGCTGCCCAGGTGTGTTCAGTGCCGCTATGCTGTGTGTGTACTCACTGGAGCTGCCTGAATCAATTAGCTGCTGTTTGAAGCTTCATTTCAGCACCAAAGTGGCTCATGACCAGCAAACCCCTTGTCAATAAAAATATAGCCACCCTCTGGGCTGGTCTGAGAGATTAAAAAAAAAATCAGCTGGCCATTGGGGAGGTGTGGCATCACAACACCAGTGGCCTGCCAGTTTGCTATAAAAAGTCAGTAACATCCAGGATGTGAGAACAAGCTGCTACTGCTGTTGTTATTAGGGCCAAGAGGGGCAGAATCACATTGTGGCTCTGCATTGTAATGGGCTCCATTGTGAAGCATACTAAATTTCACTGTGCTTCACACGGTGCTGCGAGAGCAGCAGGCAGGCCATGGAGGTGGCAACAGCAGCGGCGTTAGGAGCTGCAGCGAGGGCTGAAAGAGCCGCAGGTTGCTGACCTCGGAGATAAGTGGTGGGATTTCAGGACTGAAGGGCAATGGCATTTCTTTTATTGGATGCATTAATGTAGAGCCAGAGTCAACATCTGCAGGAGCTGCTGGGATTTGAAATCTGGCATTAAGTGGATACTTAATTTAATGGCTTAAATGTCCATCATTTGAAATTTATTATTCTTTCATCCCATAGGAGTTCATATGTCTCACAAAAAAAGGCTCAAAATAATATCCCAGCTTGATCCTCTTTTGTAAAGTGCACTGAGATATTAAAAACACCTTCACTCCAATGGTGAGATTCAAAAACTTTTACTACTGGTTTTGTGGGCATGGCTTGTTAGGCATGGCCATGTGACTGGGTTGGCATGGCTTTTTTTTCCAGCCCCCACCCATTTTTGGGAGCTTCTTAGCCCCAGAGGAGCCTGGAGGGGGGCATTTTGCTCCCCTAAGGCTCCTCTGGGGCTGAGGAAGAAAAGGAACATAACATGGGAGGGGCACATGGCACCCCTCCAAACTCCAGTTTGGGAGCTTCCTAGCCTCAGAGGAGCCTCTGGGGGGAAGTTTTTTCCCCTAAGTCTCCTTTGGGGCTCTTGAAGAAATGGAAAAGAGCATGGGAAAGGCATTGAGCACCCCTCTAAGCTCCATTTTGGGAGCTTCCTAGCCTCAGAAAAGTCCCGGGAGGGTATTTTTGCTCCCCTAAGGTTCCTCTGGGGCTCTGGAAGGCAAAAAATGGAGGGGCAGGTGCTGAGTTCCTCCCTCCATTTTTTGCCTTCTCGGATCTCAGCAAGAGGAATCCTGGCACAGCTGATCTTATCTACAGCTGATTATCGGAAGGAAAAAGAAAGAAAGAAATAGCTTAGGCGAATGTCAGGCAGGCGGGTGGGGTGAGCGAACATTGAGTGGTAGGGCGATGGAATAGGGGGTGTGGCCATTCAGAACTTAGTACTGGTTCGGTGACCCATACCAAATTCTTGCTACCAGTTCACCCGATCTGGTGAAAAACCAGCTGAATACCCTCATTGCTTCACTCCCATGTCAGACTCATGTTCTTGGAAGCATATAAGGTCAGTCTCATTCTTCTCCATCCATTTGCTCTAAAACTATGCATGTGTTAATGTGAATAACCGGGTATAGAAATAGTCTTTGAAGAGGCCAGAATCCTATGTCTCATAAAAAAGGAACATGAGAGATGGTGGTCCAGTGGTTGGAATGCAGTACTGCAGGCTACTTCTGCTGACTGCTGGCTCATTGGTTCAAGGGTGACTCAGCCTTCCATATTCCAAGGTTGGTAAAATGAGGACCCAGATTGTTGGAGACAATATGCTGACTTTATAAACTGCTTAGACACGGCTTTAAAATACTGTGAAGTGATATATAAGCCTAAGTGATATTGTTATTTCAGCATGCCTAATCTTGTTTGAGTAAGAATGTCACAATATCCTTCCTCTTCCACACTTGTATTATATGAGAAAAGCCTTATCAGGAGATGCCAAAAAATATTAACATGATTGTACTTTCAACAATCAATGAACTGTGTCTGACTCTATACAAATATTCCCAATAAAGCATATATAACAACAACAACAATACTAACAATAACAATACATCTTCAGCAAACGATGTGGAGACAGTAAATCATCTCCTTCCATTTATTTATAGACTAAATTTGTAGAAAAGGAATGGAATATAGTAAGGAAATATAGTCTAAGGAAAAAAGGGATGCATTTCAGAGAAGTAGATGACAATTCAGCTTGGATATTATGTCTGAGAGAAAGAGGAGGAAGATAGCCCCTCCCTAATGATTCATTGAGTAAATTGTAGTTACAGATAGTAGAGTGCTCAGGTTGACAAGGTTTTATCTATAGGTGTAAAACAAAAAGAAATCAGTTTAGAATTACCATCTGTCATTTTTGGTTTTGGGCTTCACAGGAAGTAAATTTCATCAAGAGAAGCATATTCTAAGGAATTTTGTAGAATGCCATTTACAATTTTAATATCAGCATATGAATATTTTGATTAGTTAATCGATTATTACTTATTTATTCAATTTATATACCGTCCTTCTCCCGAAGGACTTAGGGCGGTGCACAGCCAACTAAAACAATACATATGAAAAAGTTAAAACAGTATTAAATATGGATTGCTCCCAGATCTAAAACCCCCAATACTAAAACCATAATTAAAACCCAATTTAAAATCAATTTAAGATCAGCCCAGGCCGGCCTGCTCAAAGAGCCAGGTCTTCAAATCATGCCTGAACACCCTCAGGTTGGTGGTCGTTCTCAACTCTGGGGGGAGCCCATTCCAGAGAGCAGGTGCCCCCACAGAGAAGGCCCTATTCCTCAGGGTCAGCAGGTGGCACATGGAGGCCGTTGGGACCCAGAGGAGGCCCTCCCTGTGGGAGTGCACTGGACGGTGGGAGACTACTGGCAGAACACGGTCTTGCAAGTAACCTGGTCCAATGCTATGGAGCGCTTTAAAAGTCAAAACCAGAACCTTAAAACGCACCCGGAAGGCCACTGGCAACCAATGCAGCTAGCGCAGGAGAGGCGTCACATGAAAGCTTCTAGATGCCCCCATAACCACCCGCATGGCAGCATTTTGTACCAGTTGAAGCTTCTGGGTGCTCCATGTAGAGGGCATTACAGTAATCCAGGTGAGAGGTGACCAGGGCATGAGTGACCATGCGTAAAACATCCCGATCGAGAAAGGGCCGCAACTGGCACATCAGGCGAACCTGATGAAAAGCCCCCCTGGAGACGGCTGTAATATGATCTCCAATGACAGCCGTGCATCCAGGAGGATGCCTAAATTGTGAGCCCTCTCTGTGGGGGCTAAGATCTCACCCCCAATAGCCAGCAACAGAGTCAGCTGACTCTATCGGGACGCTGGTAACCACAAATGAGAGGCCTAGGGGTGGACCTCTCCCTCCCCATCAACACAAATTGCAAGCGGTGGCGGCACAGAAGTCAAGCCTAAGAAGAGAATGATCGGATTATGACAAGGGTTTTATAACTCGATCCCCAAAGCTACGATCATTGAACCACTGAGCAGAGACAAAAATCAGGTCCAGCGTGTGTTCCCCCATGTGAGTGGGGCCAGAAACTAATTGGGTCAGGTCCATGGCTGCCATGGAAGCCATGAACTCCCGAGCCATCCCAGAAGTTTCACCGAGCGAAGGCAGGTTGAAATCCCCCATGACTAAAAGCCTAGGGGTCTCAACCGCAGCCCGGCTATCATCTCAAGGAGCCCAGGCAGGGCTGATGATACATGGCAGGGAGCCAGGTATGTTATCCAAAGGCTCATCTGAACCCCCTGGCCCCATTTCACAAACAGGGACTCACAGCCAGCCGTCTGAGGAACAATGGCCTCCCTAGGACAAAGAACTTCTTTAATAATGGCCGCCACCATCCCCTGCCCTGGGACCTTTACTGATGAAATGCATGGAAACCTGGTGGGCACATCTCACCCAGAGGAACACCACCCTCTGGGCCCAACCAGGTTTCGGTAATACCTGCCAGGTCCGCACCCTCCTCCTGAATAAGATCGTAAATCAGGGGGGCCTTGTTAACGGCGGACCTGATATTGCACAACACCAGCTGGGTATTCAGGGGCTGAGACTTTGCACAGCCAGGCCCAAAAGACGGGTCAAGAAGGTCAGAACACGCTACCGATCGGAGACATCGGGTGCGCGGTCCCATATCGTGATATGGCCCTCTACCCCCACCATACCTGCCTCTCCCACTTACAGTGTCGATGGATCTCACCTCTGGCTGCCCACTCTCCAGCCCCCTCCCCATCCCCTGACCCTCTGGGCCCTCCCAGATGTGTATGCCAGCCTGGCCGATTCCAAACCCCCCTGGGCTATCCCCCAAGCCCGGTTTGGATCTTTTACCCAACCCCAATACAAATTTAGATACAAAATTTAACAAGCGGGAACCCTCCCCCAAGCGTTTCCTGCAGCCGTGCCATCTCTCAGGGTCCCAGGACCCGTCATCGAGGAAAGTCCTAGAGTGTCTCGAGGGCCATTTCCGAGAAAGGGGGACATTCCTCAGGGCCCAAAGGTCTTTAACAGAGTATCACAATGGTTCCAAGGGATGCGTCTCCACTGCTCACTTTTGGATTTTCAGATGTTAATATCCCTGGAGAATATTGTTTGCTAGAGTTTATGGACACATGATGCATAACTCTTCATACTCTACATAAATGACCTCTGTGATCATATTAAGAGCAACTGCGTTCTTGGCTGTTGATATGGGTTGGCGTCGCGACGGTACTACATGCGATCTTGGTGATCCGAGATCGTAGCTGATATTTTTGTTGCTGGATGGTTCAAACGGACCTAAACCATCCCAAAGAGATGGTGAATGTAAAGAGCACATCCTGCTGACCCCAGGGTCATCGCAAAATCCCTGGTAGATCCAGGAACAGCTCTTTTTGCCAGCGGCAAAGAGGCAGCCTTTGAAGCTGCTGAAGTTGGGACAGCCCCAAAATGGAAGAAAATGGAAAGTGTGCCGTTTTGGTGAGAGTTTTTTTTTCATTATATGATCTGAGAACACCCTAAGGAAAGAAAGAATTTGCAAAACTTAAGACAGAAGTGATTAAGCGGTGATTTTGCAAGGAAGTCAAAATTAGTATTTACTTTTTATTGCTGGACTTTTAATGTTTGATTTTTTTACTTTGAAACTGGACTTGGTTTTTTTGCCTTAATTTTTCTCTTTCTCTTTTTTCCTTTTTGTATTTATAATATTATAGGTTAGAGATTTTGTTTTAGTGTTCTTTCTTAAGTTTTTTTCTTTTATTTTTAATTAATTTTTTTATTATTTAAAACACATTTTGCTTGAAAAAGGAGGGGGGAAGTGAAAGTAGAGGGAAATTTGGAACACTGCTATCTAGAGGCTTGGAAACATTGTTTTCTTTTTCTTTACTATTGAAGACCAGACAAAGCTGAGAAAGAGGCTTCTTTTCAAGGACTTCGAGTCTGTTTTATAAGATAGAGGGAAGAGCACGGAAGAGTGTTACTGCAAGTTACTGGGTTTCTATCAGTGGCTGAAGTCTGGTATTGAAATTTATAGAAAGAAGATTATAAGATCTTAGAGAAGAGAGTTATATAATTGTTTGGAAGTTAACAAAAAGTCTTGGACATTTAAATGGGTGCAGTGTGTTCTTTCTTTTTTTTTACATTGGGCTATTCTCTATTTCATCAAACCCCCTTCTTATTAGTTTAGAGTTTTTGATAATCATCTGGACCTTTGACTCTTTGGAATTTGATTTTACCTTTTTTTTTTTTTTGTCTTTGAGTCTATTTTTATTTTTTATTTTAAAGGGAAAATCTTATATCATCTACCTGCTCCTTGGATTTTTGGTACTATTAATATTATTTATTTTTAAAGAGAGTTTTTTTGTCTTTCCTCTCCCATTTTTTTAAGGGTTTTTTCTTTTTGGATTTTTTTTTTCTCTTCCTTTCCATACTTGAGATTTTTCAATTGGATTAAGGTGTTGAAGAACCTGAAGAATTTCCCACCCACAATATTTGACAATCTTTCCTTTTTCTTTTTATGTTTTTCTTCTCCTTTTTTTCTCACTATTGATTGGATTAAGGTGTACAAGAAACTGAAGAATTTTTTCTTTTATTCTGCTTTTTCTTTTTCTCCACTATTTCTACTTGGAATTACAATTGGTCATTACATGAGTGGATTAAGGTCTAGAAGAACCTGAAAATTTTGAATTGTTTGAAATGAAGAGGAAACTAACAGCAGTTGGTTCCTCAATTCCTACTTCTTCCTCTTCACCAACTGGAGGACAACGTTCAATTCAGACAATGTTACAACAAGAAAAAGAACAGGAGAAGATGCTGCTGCAGAAGATTTTGCAAGGGATCCAAAATATACAAGCAAGAATAGAGAAGATTTTAGAGATTTTGCAAGGAATCCAAAATATACAAGCAAGAATAGATAATATTGAAAAGAGAACAGAAAGCATTGAACAAAGAATAGGAAAAACTGATGAAAAGGTGGAGTTTATTCAACAAATGATGATGAAGCATGATGAGAAATTCCAAAAAACTGAAGAAGATGATAAAGAAGGAGACAAGAAAATTGGAGACATTGATGGCAGATTAACCGTGGTTGAACAAGATAAAAGTGGGATGCTGGGATGGGAGATGGACATCTTAGATTATCTTAGATTCCAAAATATAGAGGAAGAAAAGGGACAAAATCTGGCAGAGATAATGATAGAAATCTTGGCTGAAGCATTGGAAATGTCTAAAGAGAAGATGATGGATGGAATAGATGAGATTTTTTGAGTTTTTACAAGATACGCAATGAGAAATAGCCTGCCAAGAGAAGTTCGTATTAGATTTACAAAGAAAGCTATTAAAATGCAAATATTACAGGTGGCAAGAAAGGAAACTTTGAAATACAAATATAAGGAGATTGTGGTCCTGAAACAAGTACCCAGAAGAGTGGGAGAGATGAGAAGAGAGTATCAATTCTTGACTAAAATACTGCTCAAAAAAAGGTGAATTATAGATGGTTGATACCAAAAGGATTAATGTTTGCATGGCAAGAACAAAGTCACAGAATTAACTCAATTGAGAAAGCAGAATTGTTTTATAAAGAATACTTCGGAGAGAAAGAGGAGGAGAGAGATAAAGAAATGTCACTAATTGAATTACAAGAGGACTGCCAAGCAGTGATTGAAAAAGAAGAAGGTGCAGTAGGTGGAAAGGTGGAAGCTAGAAAACAATGAGAATCAAGATCTACCAGAGCTGCCAAACGTAATTATAAAGTAGAATTATGGAAGAGAAAAAACTGATTACAATTAACATAAATGGACTTAACTCAGCCATCAAAAGAAGGAAAACTCTCCATAAATTAGAGAAATTAAAATTTGATATAATTTGCCTACAAGAAGTACATATTAAAAAGCAACATGAACAACTATTGATACAGCCAAAGCTAGGGAAAATATTTACTTCCTTGACACAATGTAAGAAAAGAGGAGTGGTCTTATACATCAAAGATACCATTCCAGCTAAATTGATACATACAGATGATGAGGGAAGACTTTTAATGGTGGAAATAATGGACAATAATATGAAAACACTTCTGATAGCAAACTATGCTCCGAATGACTATCAAGAAGAATTTTATAGAAAACTATATATGAAAATAATTGAATTGGACTATGTTAATATTGTTATGTTGGGAGATTTCAATGGAATAGTAGATAATAAACTGGACTATAGAACACAAAAAACAACAAAGCAAAGTAGAAAGATTCTCCTTAGATCCTTTTTTAAAATAATAGATGAAATAAACCTAAAAGATGCATGGAGAGAAAGAAATGCTAAGACTAAACAATATACCTTCTATTCAAACAGACACTCATCATGGTCTAGAATAGATATGATATGGATGTCAACAGAATTGATTGCTAACCTTCAAGAAATTGATATAGAAACAAGTATCTGGGCTGATCATAATCCAGTGACAATTAAATGGAAAGGACAAAGAAGAAGATCTAGATGGATGTTAAATAACACTATATTAAAAGAAAAAGACTTTACACAGAGAATAGAGAAAGAACTGGCTCTTTTTTTAAGAGAAAATAAAAAAGAAGACACTTAAATACAGAATGTATGGGATACAATGAAGGCATATTCCAGAGGCTTGATAATAGACTATACAAGGAGAAAAATATTATCAAAAGACAAGCTTCTAAGACATTAGAGGATGAGTATAAAAGACTTGAAAAAGACTTACAGAAACTGCCACAGAAAAAATTAAGTTAAAAATGGATACAATCAAACATAAAATGGAATTAATGGAAAAAGAAGAACTAGCACAGAAAATCAGAGCTGTGAAACAGAACTACTTTGAAGATGCTAGCATATAAACTGAAAAAGGAGAGAGAATCAAGGAAAATATTGCAATTAATAGAAGATCAAGGCCAAGTTTGCTATGGAAGTAAAGAGAAGAAAAAAATTATACAAGATTATTATGGGAATCTATACGAACAAGAAAATATCGATGATGAAAGAGTTAAACAGTATTTACAGAATGCTAATTTACCTCAGGTATCTAAAGAGACTGAAATAATGTTAGAAAGTCACATGATGATGATGGAGTTAACTGAAGCAATTAAGAAGCAAAATAATGGAAAGGAAGTCCAGATGGACTTCCAGCGGAATTTTATAAGACATTACAAGAATCGTTGAACATTCCATTGTTAGAAGTCATGAATGAAGTTATGTCAAAGAAGAGGATACCTCAATCATGATCAGAAGCTTATATTATGCTTGTCCCAAAGGAAGACTCCGATCCACAACAAATTAAGAACTATAGACCTATTTCCCTACTAAACTCAGACTATAAAATTTTTGCTTCAATATTAGCAGAAAGACTTAAAAAATATCTAAATAACTTTATCCATCCGGACCAAAATGGATTCCTGCCAAAGAGACAAATTAGAGACAATATGAAAATAATTTTGGATACTTTGGAATATTATGAGGGATATCCTGAAAAATAAATGGCTTTGATATTTTTAGATGCACAGAAAGCCTTTGATAATGTGAATTGGTGATTTATGTTATTACAGTTGGAGCAAATGGGCTTCGGTAAAAAATTTATCCATGCAATAGAAGCTATATACCATAAACAAATAGCAAAGGTAATGTTAGGGGGAGAATTGACAGATTCCATTGATATAAGAAAAGGAACAAGGCATGGTTGTCCACTGTCAACTCTGTTGTTTGTATTAACTTTGGAAGTGCTAAATAGAAATATTAGAGAAGACAAGGATATAAAAGGGATGAAAATAAAAAAGGAAAAATTTAAATTGCAAGCATTTGCAGATGATCTGGTTTTTATTTTAGAAGATCCATTAGAAACAGCATTAAAACTGATAGAAAAGATAGAGGTATATGGAAAGGTAGCTGGTCTGAAAATAAATAAAGACAAAACAAAGATTTTGACAAAGAATATGTTACTAAGACAAAAGGATGAATTGGCGGATGTTTTGAAAATTCAAGTCACAAATAAGATCAAGTATTTGGGGATACATTTGACAGCAAGATGTAGCAAACTTAAAGAGAATAATTATATTAAACTCAAGCAACAGATAGCGACAGATTTCATATCAACAATCGAATATCAACAATCAAGATGAATATATTACCTAGAATTCTATATCTGTTTCAAACAATTCCAATAAGGCTAGGGAAAGGTTATTTTGAAGATTTAAATAAAATTGTGTTGAAATATATATGGCAGGGAAAGAAAGCGAGAGTAAAACTAAAACTTCTGCAAGATGCTAGAATAAGAGGAGGATTTGGCCTGCCTAATTGGGAGTTATACTACCAAGCTACAAATCTGATGTGGGTTAAGGAATGGATAACATTAAGAAATGCTAGATTGTTGGCATTAGAAGGACATGATTTGTTGTTAGAGTGGCATGCTTTCTTATGGTCCAAGGGAACTAAAACACAGGGGTACTTTAGAAGACATTACATATGGGAGGCTTTGTGGTTAAATTGGGAGAAGACTAAAAGGCAATGCTATTTGAAAATTCCAGTCTGGCTATCGACTATTGAAGCATTTTCTTATCCTATAATATATAAAAAGGAACAAACAGTTAGATATGGTGAAATATTTAATGAAAAGGGTGAATTTAAATCTGTGCAAAAACTAGAGGAACAAGGCATAAAGATGAACTGGTTTTCATATACACAAATACGTTCTAGATATGATAAAGATACCAAAACAGAAGGTTTTTATGATAAGTTGACTGATTTAGATATGATTTTGACAGGTACTGATGAAAAGATGATTAAAAAATTGTATCGATATTTACTAGAAATTAAGCTAGAAGAAGAACAAGTTAAAGAAACAATGATTGCTTGGGGGGAAATTTTTGGATATGGGATTGGTTTAGAGAAATGGCAAAAATTGTGGTCTCAAAATTATAAAATGACAGTGTCAACAGCATAGAAAGAAAATTTGTATAAGATGTTTTATAGGTGGCATCTACCCCCAACAAGAGTAGCAAGAATGTTCAAGAACAAATCAGAAAAGTGTTGGAAATGTCATCAGATACCTAGTTCATATTACCATATGTGGTGGATGTGTGCAGATGCTAAAAGATATTGGACCAAAATCCACACATGGCTGGAAAAAACGACAAAAAACCATATAGACTTGAAACCAGAGATTTTTTTATTGGGAATCTTACCTGAAATATATAGTAAGGAATTGAAATATCTGATTGTAAATATATTAACAGCTTCTAGGATTGTATTTGCTAAAAATTGGAAAAATGAGAAAATACCAACGCAGGAGGAAGTTATTAAGAAAATCATGGGCTGTGCTGAAATGAGTAGATTGACATTTGAAATCAGAGAACAACAAGATAAACAATTTTATAAGATTTGGGATTTATTTTATCAATGGTTAGACCATAAAATATGATAATGAAATATAGAATATAAAGAATATATAAAAATGTATTATCATAATATAACTATGGGATGGATAGATTTGGGATGATAATATGAATTGTCCTAAAATAAATTAATTAAAATATGGATTATTTTGCATAACATGAACAAATAATGGTATAGTCAAATGATTAACAATGATATTAATGTACTTAGGAATATTTGATAGCCAATATGAGAACATATACAAGTAATTGTAAGTGATGACTATGAAGTGGAGGCACAAAATAATTTGTAAACCAACCGACACACTGTATGTACGTAAGTGGGAGATGGCTTGATGATTTTATGTTGTGTTTGTGTATGTTTGTTTAAAAAATAGTAAAATTTGAAGAAAAAAATAAAAGAGCAACTGTGTTCTCTTCACTGATGATGTAAAGCTATTCAACACCACAGACAATACCCTTCAAAAAGACCTTGACTATGTATCAGAATGGTCAAACAAAGGGCAACTTCAAATCTTAACAAATAAATGCTCTGTCTTACATATTGGCAAAAAAATAAATAAATAAGAAAATAAAATACAGGCTGAATAGTCAAGACCTTGTTGATGACTCAAACTCTGTAAAGGATCTTGATGTACTCAACTCAAATGATCTAAGTGCTAGAGCCCACTGTAACTACATAGCCAAAAAGGCATTAAGAGTTGTTAACCTAATCTTACGTAGCTTTTTCACTGGTAATATTACACTACTAACTAGAGCATACAAAACATTTGCTAGACCAATTCTCAAATACAGCTCATCAATCTGGAACCCACATTATGTATCTCATGTTAACACAGTTGATATTTCACAAGAAGAATTCCCCACTCCTCTACTCATTGCAGAATACCTTATGCCACCAGACTTGAAATTCTAGACCTAGAAAACCTAGAACTATGTTGCCTTCGGTCCGATCCAAGTATAGTATATAAAATCAAACATTGCAATGTCCTACCTGTCAATGAATACTTCAGCTTCAATCGTAACAACACAAGAGCAAACAATATATACAAACTCAACGCAACAAACTTTATTTATTTATTTTATTTATTTGTCAATTGCTTACAAGATTATAGGTATAAGTAAAACATAGTTATGAATACATGGATACATATAAGAAAAATAAAATATAAAAGAAACAATAGGACAGAGACGGTAGGCACGTTGGTGCGCTTATGCATGCCCCCTACAGATCTCTTAGGAAAGGGGTGAGGTCAACAGTAGACAGTCTAAGTTAAAGTTTTTGGGATTTGGGGAAGAAACCACAGAGTCAGGTAGAGTATTCCAGACATTGACTTCTGTTGCTGAAGTCGTATTTCCTGAAATCAAGTTTGGTGCGGTTAACCTTGAGTTTGTATCTGTTGTTTGCTCTTGTGTTGTTATGGTTGAAGCTGAAGTATTCATTGACAGGTAGGACACTGCAATGTATGATTTTATATATTATACTTAGATCAGACCGAAAGTGGCATAGTTCTAGGTTTTCAAGGTCTAGAATTTCGAGTCTGGTGGCATATTGTATTCTGCAATGAGCAGAGGAGTGAAGAACTCTTCTTGTAAAATATTTCTGGACTTTCTCAACTGTGTTAATATCAGATACGTAATATGGTTTCCAGACTGATGAGCTTTATTCGAGTATTGGTCTAGCAAATGTTTTGTATGTTCTAGTTATTAGTGTAATATTACCAGAGAAAAAGCTAAGTAAGATTAGGTTAACAACTCTTAGCGCCTTTTTGGCTATGTAGTTACAGTTGGCTCTAGCACTTAGGTCATTTGAGATGAGTACTCCAAGATCCTTTACAGCGTTTGGATCATCAACAAGGTCTTGACTATTCAGCCTGTATTTTATTTTCTGATTTTTTTTTTGCCAATATGTAGGACAGAGCATTTATTTATTGAGATCCGAAGTTGCCATTTGTTTCACCATTCTGATACGTGGTCAAGTCTTTTTGAAGGGTAGCGGTATATTCTGTGGTGTTGAATAGCTTTACATCATCAGCAAAGAGTATTCAGTTTTTCTTGATATGATCACAGAGATCATTTATGTAGAGTATGAAGAGAGTTGGTCCTAGAACACTGCCTTGGGGGACACCACTGTTGACAGGTATAGAATTTGATAGGACTCTCCCAATTTTGACCATTTGTTGTCTGTTTGACAGGAATGCTTCTATCCAGTTATGCAGGTGTCCAGAGATACCATAAGATTTTAGTTTTAGGAGTAGTTTGTCATGTACTACTGAATCAAAGGCTGTACAGAAGTCTATGTAGATTGCGTCTATTGCTTTGCCCTGATCGAGTTGTGTAGTCCATATGTTTTTGCAATGTAAGAATTGCAGATTACATGATAGTTTTTTTCCTAAAACCAAATTGTTTATTAGAGAGTAGGTTGTTTGTTTCTAAGTGGAGGATGATGGATTGGTTAATAATTGATTCCATGACTTTACAGATGATGCAGCATAAAGAGATTGGTCTGTAATTTTCAACTAGGCTCTTCATCTTTTTGAAGATCGGGATGACTGTGGCTTGTGATCATAGTTTTGGCAAGGAGCTGGTCCTGAAAGATTCTTCAAAGATTATGCTTAGAGGTCCTGCTACGGCAGTGGATAGCTTTTTTGAGAAGTTGGTTCATATTCCATCCGGTTCAATAGATAGATATGGTTTTAGATTGCGTAGTGCTTTTTCAACATTGTCTTCTATAAAATCGATATGTATTAAATCATTGTAGTTGTCTGTGGTTTGACTAGGAATTACTGGGCATGATCCATTGCTTTTTACAAATACTGAGCCAAAGAATGTGTTAAAGAGGTTGGCTTTAATAGTGTCATCATTGCAGTCTTTACCATTAGGTCCATTCAGGGGTGGAATGGACCTTGAGTCTTTTAGTTTGTTGTTTATAAAATTGTAGAAAGCACGGGTGGAATTGGTGCATAGAGGTTTTCTTCTTGTTTAATGTGATAATTGGTGCATTCAGTTTTTATCTGGTGGCATAAATTTTTGTATCTGCTTTTGAAGTTGGCAACATGACCAGATTTGTTTTTCCGCCAAAGTGATTTCTTTTTGGATTGAAGCTTTCTTATTGTTTTGGGTAATTTGTTTTTTCTGGTTTTGGGAGTTGTTAATGGTATATATAGTTTGATGACTCTTTTGACTTCAAGTAAAAATATGTTGTAATGGTCTTCTACAGTATTGCATCCAGAGAATAGAAATTGTTTATCAAGGGATGAGAGATCATTGTTTATAAGATCATAGTTGCCTTTTTTGAAGTTATAATTGCAGATTCCGTCATTGTGATGACTTTTGTGTAGATGTATGTTGAGACAAAAGTCAGTCATGTTGTGGTCACTATTGGAAAAGGGTTCTTTAATTTGTATTCCGTAAATTGAGTTCAAACTATTGCAGAAGATGAGATCGAGGCAGTTGTTAAATCTAGTGTTCTTGGTTACTAATTGCTCTAGTCCCAGATTTGTTACTGCATTGTAGAAGTTTGTGGGTTCAGTTGAACATTCGTTAAAGGTCCACTTAATATGAGGTAGATTGAAGTCACCAAAGAAAGATGAAAGCGTGTGGGCAGATGCTGCCCATGTTAGTAGTGAATTTAGCTTGTTTGCATGTTCGATGTCATAATCATGGACTCTGTAACATAGTAAGAACCGAAATGTGATATTTAAGGACAATTCACAGACGATGGTCTCAGGAATAGCAAGCTCCTAGGTAACTTGGATGCTTTTTAGATGTAGGGACTTTTTATAGAAGATAGCAACTCCACCTTCTCTATGGATTTCACGATCTGATCGATAAACGTGATAGTCTCTTACTGTAGTAATGGAGTCAGGGAGAGATGCATTGAGCCATGTTTCACAGACAATTATGATGTCGAATTTAGCCGTATTTAGTAAGAGGAGAAATTCAGGTATTTTATTTACAAGGCTTCTTGCATTGAGTAGTTTGCATTTAAGGCCAGTTGTAGATGGGATAGAGGTAGTTAGTTTTGAGTGATGTTAGATTGGTGATGTTGGATTGCAGGAAATACAACTTCAGCAACAGAGTGGTCAATGTCTGGAATACTCTACCTGACTCTGTGGTTTCTTCCCCAAAACCCAAAAACTTTAACATTAGACTTTCCTTAGACACCCCTTTCCTAAGAGTTCTGTAGGGAGCATGAATAAGCACACCAATGTGCCTATCATCTCTGTCCTAATGTTTCTTTTATTTTTTTTATTTTACTTATATGTATCCATGTATTCATAACCATGTTTTTACTTATACCTATTATCTTGTAAGCAATTGACAAACTAAATAAAATAAAAATCAATAAAAAACTACAGATATGCTGGTTTCTGCACTACTCTGCTAACAGACTTACCTGCCACCACACTTGTTTGTGAAAATGTTTCCTTCTTTCTTTCATCATTGTTGATATTCTAGATTTGAATACAGAGAGAGATTGAAGAGCATGTGCCACAGCATAGACTGCATTGTAAATATTGTAACTCTGACCACTCATTAGTGTTTCAAACACAGATGTGGGAAGAGTTTGAAGCCTTTCCTGTCCAGTACATTTCTTCTCAGAGGTCTCAGTTTCTGAGTTTGGAAAGAAACAGTTGAATGCCTGTTCCCAAAAATCTTTCTGAAAATGATCATTCTGGTTGTTGTTATTGTTTGGATTCAAGTTTTGAATAAATTCTTGGAAATCTTGGATCTGCTTTGTGTGAACTGCAAAGGATAAAGCACCGTGTAAGAAATGGATATCCCAAGATTTTTGAACGGCAATTGATGTGTAATCTGTCTGAGCATTTATAAGCCAGATCTTATTCTTCTTTGGTATATCCTCCACTTCTGAAAACTGGAGGAAAGTTCTCAGATCTGCTAAGGACTTAATTTCACCATATAAGATTATCACATTGGCTGTGCTGTTCATGAGAATGCGGTATATATGTAATCCTTCATCTATGGTATCAGTAAAATCACTGTAAAAAGCTGTATTTGGTAACTCTGCTATAAATTCAATGCAGATACCATGCTGGAAAAATGTGGGGAGCACCTCCTGGACAAATTTATCTCCTTTTTCATCCTTTACTATAAGAATTCCAATCCAGATCCATCTAAAATACAGCAGCAACTGCAGGAGGCCCTTATGTTGGTGGGATTCATTCGGAAACATTTTTTGGAAGAAAACTGCTTGAGTCTCTTTATCCATGACTGGAGCAGATCCATAGGTCAACTACAGAAAAAGAAACATATGCAATTGCAAACATCTATGTGAGCCTCTGAAAACACATACATTCATTTGATTCCTTCGGTATCTTTTACCTTATATACTGCAATTATGCAACCAGCTGGTTTTCTTTGGGAAATACCAACAAGATGTCACCCTTGTGGTATCTGTAAATACATCTTCCTGAAGTAGTCTCATTGTGAATATTTCAAATTTGAACCTTAGATCAGTGTCTCGAATATGAATATGTTTTGCTGTGTCAAATATTCCCATTTTCTGTTCAAAATTACAATTGTTCATGCTGCTGTGATGATTCTATCAAACAGAAAATATTATCTAGGAATCTGAAAGGTCACTCCTTTTTACAACGAGAAGCATATAGATGTTTGTACAATATAGATGATAATGCATACCTTCAGCACATCTTACCTGAGGTACTTTGTAGATGCACAATACAGTTGCCATGTGAAGAGAGATGTCAGATGCCCCAATGACTGCAGTCAACATTTTTGTGATCCCACATTTGTAGTTGGGGATGAATTTTCCCTGAGTGAAAGGCAGCAACATTGAGGCAAAGTAAGTCCAACTTGGACTAAAATTGCTGTTAAAAATGTGGAAGCCCATTGTGACATTGGGTAGAATCTGGGGGTTTTCATTAATCTCTTTTACAGTAAAAACTAAAGTCAGGATATGCTGGTAATTCTGAAAAACTATTCTGTAAAGCAAAATATAACAACAAGGTAAGAAAGGTCTGTTTCACATTTTGTGCCTTGCAATCCTTCAGTACAGCATATTTTTTGGAATGTGTTTAATAATTCTTATTTCTATGTTCTATGCATAGAAATTTATATGCAAAAGGAAATTGCTACTTTTTGGTTGCAGAAATATCAGAGAATATTTATCATGATAAATATGTGCTTTCCCTTCCTTAACTGTAGTAACAGCTTCATAAATATAAGCATACATACCTGTATATTAATAGATATTAAGATGTGATTTGTTATAAATGGAGATTTTATCTCTATTTCAACTATTTTAACTTTACTAGGAAACTTGTATAAAATATAATTTTACATAAAATAAACATTTTATTTTAGATGTTCCCTTCTGGAGGTTTTGTTATTAGAGGAAAATATTTGAAGCTTCATGTGATTTACCAACAAGGTTCAGAACTTGACAATAATTTAATGATGTACTTACATAAGTCCATCATGAAATGCTTGAGTAGGATCTTGAATGAAAGCAATGGGACTAGAAGATGCAAAGAAGGCAGAAATAATTCCAGCAATATTAATGTCTCCAAGCTGATGATAGGTGTGCCAAATAGGAAGAGGCTCCTGAAAGTCACATTGAAGTCTAGGATTCTTGCACTCCACTTCAGGCAATACTATCAACAGCAATTCTACAAATATTAACATCTTCCATAAGTGTCTTCTTTCTGTGTACAAATGCCTCTCTCTGCAACAAGAGGTTTGAAGTAGATCAGACATATCTTCCTTCTGGAGATGTTTTTCAGACAAAACCAGAGAGTGCAACATTCTAACAAATCAGTAGACAGAGCTTTGGGGCTCTCAGCCATGTGTTGGAATAGGATGGGGACAATAAATACCATTATTTAGTATTAGTTGGTCCTATTTTTATAGAGTCCCATAGGATTTGGGAGAGATGAATTGGTTAATTTAATAATGATAGTGAGACAGTCAAATATATGAACAAGTTCAAAACATGTGAGGACTTGCAGAGGCAGGAATGGATGAGCCACAAATAAAATCATTAGATCCATAAAGTGAAATAGAGATGTAAATACAGTATATGTATGTGTAAAGGCATTACTATAATTCTATTCTATTCTATTCTATTCTATTCTATTCTATTCTATTCTATTCTATGTGTTTCTCATTATGATATTGTAAGCATTCAATAATATATAAGACAGTCTTCACATTATTTCGTTGCTGTCTTTTTGACAGCATGTATGCCTGATCTTCATGTATATATGCCTGTAAAATCTTCTTTAATCTTTCTGCCATAATGGCAGCAAAGGATTTGTAATCCATGTTTAATAATGAAATTGGTCTACAATTCTTTGTCTTTGTAACATTTTAACACTCCTTTGGTCGCAACACAATGTTGGATTTTGTCCACATATTCCTGCCTTCCCCCATAGTATATCATTTACCCTGTTCTTTAGTGGTTGGAGAAGTTCATCCTCAAAGCATTTATAATATTGACTCCAATATCCTTTGTGTCTTTTCCTGAGATTCTTTTCTTCTACAAATGATTGTGCTGTACAAAATATCCACTCATAACTATTTTACTAACATCCCATACTGTCATTAATTTTGTCGCGTTACCTAAATTACAATTTAGAATTTATTTGATTTGTCAATCGCTTGCAAGATAATAGGTATAAGTATATACATAGTTATGAATACATGAAATGGGTACATGTAAGAAAAATAAAAGAAACAATAGGACAGGGAAGGTAGGCACATTGGTGTGATTATGCATACCCCCTACAGACATCTTAGGAAAGGGGTGAGCTCAATAGTGGACAGTCTAAGGTTAAAGTTTTTGGGGTTTGGGAAAGAAACCACAGAGTCAGGTAGAGTATTCCAGAGATTGACCATTCAGTTGCTGAAATCGTATTTCCTGCAATCAAGTTTGGTGAGGTTAACCTTGAGTGTGTATCTATTGTGTGCTCTTGTGTTGTTATGGTTGAAGCTGAAGTATTCATTGACAGGTCAATCATTGCAATATATGATATCATATACCATAGTTAGATCAGACCAAAGTTAGATCAGACCAAAGATGGCGTAATTGAAGCTTTTCTGGGTCTAGAATTTCAAGTCTGGTGGCATAAGGTATTCTACAACGAGTAGAAGAGTGGAGAACACTTCTTGTGAAATATTTCTGGACTTTCTTAATTGTGCTAATATCAAATATGTAATGTGAGTTTCACACCGATGAGCTGTATTTGAGAATTGGTCTAGCAAATGTTTTGTATGCTTAGTTAGTAGTGTGATATTACCAGAGAAAAAGCTACATAGGATTAGGTTAACAACTCTTAATGCCTTTTTAGGCTATGTAGTTACAGTGATCTCTAGCACTTACATCATTAGAGATGACTATTCCAAGGTCTTTTACAGAGCTTGGTTTATCAACAAGGTCTTGACTATTCAGCTTGTATTTTATTTTCTGATTTTTTTTGCCAATATGTAAGACAGAGCATTTATTTGTTGAGATTTGAAGTTGTCATTTGTTGAACCATTCTGATACGTAGTCAAGATCTTTTTGAAGGGTAGCAGTATTGTCTATGGTATTGAACAGCTTTATATCATCAGCGAAGAGAACACAGTTGCTCTTAATATGATTGCAGAGGTCATTTATGTAGAGTATGAAGAGGGTTGGTCCTAGAACAATGCCTTGGGGGACACCACTATTGATAGGTACAGAATTTGATAGGACATTTCCAATTTTGATCATTTGTTGTCTGTTTGACAGGAATGCTTCTATCCAGTTATGCAGTTGTCCAGAGATACCATAAGATTTTAGTTTTAGGAGTAGTTTGTCATGTATCACTGAATCAAAGGCTTTACAGAAGTCTGTGTAGATTGGATCTTTTGTTTTGCCCTGATCAAGTTATATAGTCCATTTGTTTTTGCAGTGTAGGAGTTGCAGATTAAATGATAGTTTTTTTCTGAAGCCAAATTGTTTATTAGAGAGTAGGTTGTTTGTCTCTAAGTGAAGGATAATGCATTGGTTAATAACTGATTCCATGACATTACAGGTGGAGCAGCATAAGGAGATTGGTCTGTAATTTTCAACTAGGCTGGGGTCTCCCTTTTTGAAGATCGGGATGACTGTGGCTTGTGACCATAGGTTAGGCAAGGAGCTGGTCCTGAAAGATTTTTAAAGATTATGCTTAGAGGTTCTGCTATGGCAGTGGATAGCTTTTTTAAGAGGTAGGCACATATTCCGTCCTTTCCAATACATACAAATGGTTTTAGATTGCGTAGTGCTTTCTCAACATTGTCTTCTGTACAATCAATATGTATTAGATTATTGTAGCTGTCTGTGGTTCAACTAGGAAATACTGGGCATGATCCATTGCTGTTTACAATTACTGTGCCAAAGAATGTGTTAAAGATGTTGGCTTTAATGGTGTTGTTGTTGCAGTCTTTACCATTAGGTCCTATTAGGGGTGGGATGAACCTTGATTCTTTAAGTTTGTTGTTTACAAAATTGTAAAAAGCACGGGTACAATTGATGCATAGAAGGTTTTCCTCTTGTTTAATGTGATAATTGGTGCATTCAGCCTTTATCTGGTGGCATAAATTTTTGTATCGGCTTTTGAAGTTGGCAACATGACCAGATTTGTTTTTCTGTCAGAGTAATTTCTTTTTGGATTGAAGTTTCCTTATTATTATGGGTAATCTCTTTTTTGGGGGGGTGGGGAGTGGTTATTGGTTCGCATAGTTTGGTGACTCTTTTGACTTCAAGTAAAAATATGTTATAATGGTCTTCAACAGTATTGCATCGTGAATAGAGATTGCAAATCAAGGGATGAGAGATCATTGTGTATAAGATCATAATTGCCTTTTTTGAATTATAATTGAGGATTTTGTCATTGTGATGTTTTTTGTGTGGGCGTATGTTGAGACAAAAGTCAACCATATTGTGGTCACTGTTGGAAAAGGGTTCTTTAGTTTGTATTCCGTAAATTAAATTCAAACTATTGCAGAAGATGAGATCGAGGCAGTTGTTAAGTCTAGGATTGTTGGTTACTAGTTGTTCCAATCCCAGATTTGTAACAGCATTATAGAAGGTTGCATGTATGGCTTCAGTTGTACATTCGTTTAGGGTACAGTTAATATGAGGTAGATTTAATTGACCAAGACAGTTAAAAGCGTGTGGGCAGGATGTTGCCCATGTTAGTAGTGAATTTAGCTTGTTTTCATGTTCGATGTCATAATCAGGTGCTCTGTAACATAGTAAGAATCAAAATGTGATATTTAAAGATAGTTCACACACGATGGTCTCAGGAAGAACAAGTTTCTTGGCAAATTGGATGTTTTTTAGATGTAAGGACTTTTTATAGAAGATAGGTTCCATTCCACTCAGGACCCTCGAACTACCACTTCCCATGTTCCCCTTCTGGTGTGGGATTTCACACTTTGGCCTAGTCAGGTCAGTCAGTGACCGGTTTCAGACAAAAGAAATTCAAGAGCAAGAAAAAAAAGGTTTCTGGGAGAGACTTTTGTTGTTGCACCTTGTGCAACGAAATCAAACACTCTCTAAAAAAAACACAAAAAACTCTCTTTTTCACAAAGTATTCCACAAAGTATTCCACAGAGTATTCCATAAAGTATTCCACAAAGTATTCCACAAAGTGTTTGACAAAGTACGCACGTTCCCCTTTAAAAAACCACAAGAGACTCTCTCTCTCTTCTTTTCGCCATGGTTTTCGGATTGAGGGTATGTTGCCTGTGGAGATTTCTTTCCTCTCCCCCCAAAAAAAAACAGTTCGTGAGACTCTCTGTCCCCCACAGATAAGTACTGGTACTCCGCCTCTTTCCTTCAGGCCCACGTTTACAGATCTGGAAGAGCTCAAATCTGGGAAAACTTGCTTCTTTTTTGTAAGCAAGTATTGGTACTCCAATTTAGCATCCAAATTACCTAAAATTACTTAAAATCCTGGGGTTTGCTTTTGGGATACACTGGACAAAAAAAAAATATGACAAATTTTTCTTCCTTCCCTTCAATCATAAGCCGCTCGGCTTTCCCTTTTATATACAGAAGGTCCCACACTCTGATGCTCCCCCCCCCTTGCTTTTCCTGTCCTGATAGTCATGGCTCTGTAGAGCTAACAACAGGCAAGAGGGCAGCTAGAGGCCAAACAAAGAAATGAGATCCAGCTGCTGTTCAAGGGTGAAGCCACTCACACACACATACACTCTTCCTCCTTCTCTAACAAAAGGTCCTGTACTCTGAAAATGTTAAACATAACTTTTTTTAAAATGCACATAAGCCAGGAGATGAGAAAGGAACTTTATACTACCAAAATGAGGATAAATTCAAGATTGTTATGCAAAGCTGTATCAGCAAGAAAAGTTTCAGAAGAGAAAATTAAACAATATTTGGAAAAAAGTAGAATTACCTAAAGTGCTAGAAAAAGTAAAAACTATGTTAAATGAACAAATATCAATGATGGAATTATCAGAACTGATCAAGAGACAAAAGAATAATAAAACACCAGGGCCAGATGGGCTGCAGGCAGAATTTTACAAATGTTTACAAGATACTTTAGGCCCATCAATGTTGGAAGTCCATAATGAAATATTGATTGATGCAAAGGTACCAAATTCTTGGATGAAAACAAATATTTGATTCCAAAAGATTCAGATTTAATGCAGATAAAAAAACTATAGATTCATATCTTTATTGAACACTAACTATAAAATATATGCTTCAATAATAGCAGAGAGAGTAAAAAAGTTTCTAAATGAATTTATATATTCAGATCAAAATAGCTTTTTGCCTAAGAGACAGATTAAAACAATATGAGAATAATTTTAACTTCAAAGGCAATTTGCCATAAACAAATGGCAAAGGTGATAGAAAATGGAAATAGGACAGAGAATTTTAATACAAAAAGGCACAAGAAAAGGATGTCCACTATCTCCTTTACTATTCATATTGATATTAGAGTTACCAAATAGAAATATTAGACAAGAGATAGAAATTAAAGCTATGGAAATAAAAAGGGAACAATATAAATTATAGGCATTTATAGAGGATTTGTTCTTTATCTTGGAAGACCAACAAGAAAATGGACTCAAACCAACTAGGAAAATAGAAGAGTATGGTGAAATTACAGGACTGAAAATAAATAAAGAAAAAAAAATCAAAATAATTGTTTAAAGACATATAGAAAATGAACTAATGAGGAAAATAGGTATATAGGTAGTAAAGAAAGTTATTATAAATTGGCGCAATCAATTAAAACAAATTTGGTTAAGTGGAAAAATCTACAACTATCATTGATGGAAAGAGTAGCCACCATAAAATTGAATATCCTGCCAAGATTACTATATTTATTCCAAGCAACACCCAAAAACTGGAGGAAATTTTTTTTAAAAAAATTAAACAATATTAAAATACACTTGGCAAGGAAAAAAAAAGCAAGGATGAACTTGAAAATGTTGCAAGATTCTAAAAATTTTGGCTATTCGATTGAGGTATAACAACATTTTACATGTATTGACTGCAGGGAGAATAGTATTTGCACAACAATGAAAAAGTGAAGAAATCCCAACCGATGAAGATGTGATTAGACTAAGCTAACATTTACAATTAAGCAAAAGGAAGAAACTGAATTTTTTTTTCCTTGAGACTCATCAATGGCTAGCAGACAAAAACAGGGGGGGGGGAAGAGAAATATATAAAAGGATTACTGATAGAAGGAAGATACATTACCTTGGTTAAACAAATAGCATTAATATTATTGTTATTATCAGTAATATAATTGATACTAGCTCTCTTGGTAGAACACAAAGAGGAATGAAGATTTCTTTCTCAGTCACATACAGGCATACACACATTTCCCACGTTTTTCCATGCTTTAAAATTAAAATTTAGAGGTACTCACCTTCTTTCCAAGCAGCCTTTGAGCTCAACACTCAAAACCCCTTTAAAACCCCTTTTTTCCAAATGGCCAAGGTCCAGGAAAAATTCACCCACAGACTCAATGGGTCTGTTTGCTAGCAAGGGAATCTTACCTGGGCCTGGTCCATTGGTTAGGTTAGCTTGGAGTCCCATCTGCTTGGGTGCCAATAGTTGAAAGAAATATCCTTCTGGGTTCAGTTCCAAGTGGGGAAAAAGACACTGGAAATATGGAGGCTGCTTGGCAGGTTTAATGGTGGACAGGACCGCATGGCCTGGAGTTCTAGAGAAGAATGATCACATGCTTCAAGGTGAGAAGAGAAGGGAAGAAGGGCAGTCCAAATGCTGAGAGACCCTTATATAACCTCTGTTGGGGCCCATCTTAGTGTTTCCTGTTCCTATGCAAGAAATGAATCCCATTGGCTGTCAGACTCCCAGGGGTGTCCTGAGTTCCAGGCTTGGTCTATCCTTGCTGGATGATTATGCCCTTAAAAGGGCTTTTGGCAATTTCTATAGCTTTTACCTGGAGTTCCTTCTTATGTAAAGATTTCTGGCCCAGGCCTTAATGGCCCACCCATTAACAAAGGTGGGGGTGAGATTCTGCTTCTGGGGTGAGTTTCTGCTTCTTGAGTGACTATTCTTTTTAGAAGAAATATTCTGCCTTTTTAATATTTCCTAGGCTATTTCAATTTTTCTAGGAGAGGAATGGGTGCTAACTTCCTACATCTCAAAGTAAACAACTTTTGGAAATTTAATGTGAGTAAATGTGTAGGATTATTGGTAAGTCCTTAAATAGATGATCAAATTCCATTTGTTTTCAAATTGCTCCAATTTTCAGAGAAATAAATCAAGAAGGCCTCTGAAAACTACATTATTAATAAAATTGAATATAGCTCGATTTTGAAAATCAGATTTTTACTCTATGAAACATGCACAACAGTTTTAATAAAGGATGGTGCAGGGAATCAATGAAAAAATTAACCAAGTTTTGAAAGAGATATAGTAAATGTAGAACCCCAAGTTTAAAACTAGATCTCAATGAAAGTGTATTCCAAGAGGTCCAGATTTGAAAATTCTCTCACACCAGCATTTGATTATGATTTCCTCAGAAGACATGTTTAGAATGCTATTCCTGGGAATAGTTTATTAGTGCAATAGATATGAAAGAAGGTACAACTGAAGATTTAAAATGTTTTGAAATAGATATGAAGATTTTGAGTATGTTTAACTGATGAAAATTCTTCAGTTAAAAGACATCTCATTTCGCTGATGAACAGACATTGCCTTTTTCTCTCTGTAATAAGAAATGTCCTCTTGGTCACAGCAAGATAAACTGGAAGGGAAATTATCTTGCTGCTATGACTATCAACAGTGTCCAGAAGGGAAGATAGCTGACCAAATGGGTAAGCAAAGGAATGCATTGAATATATCAGTGACTTTATAAACATAATAGCAGCAGCAATAGCACTTAGACTTATATACCATTTCACAGTGCTTTTACAGCCCTCTCTAAGTGGTTTGGTCCTGTGGAAAGCTTCAAAGAAGAGGTTCGTACGAGTGGCAGTTCCATGAAGTCCCGCCGATTTCTTCAAGCCCTGAGGCTCTTAAGAGCCAAAAGTCACCTTGGACGGGTGATAAAGGCAGAGGGGATTCTTCGGTGGTCACGAGGAGAGTATAGTCTCCTCAACTGACCCAAAGAAAACCCTTCCATCCGAATTAAAAAGAGAACCGCCAGCATGGCTGAATCGAAGCCAGGAAGCAGCTGAGACAGAAGTGAAAAAGAAAGGAAAGATCTTGTAACAGCATGCTTAGTCTTGGTAAGAATCACTCCAATTTCTGCAGTGGAATTTTCCTTGGAAAGTGGGACTCAAAGGAGGAAATTAGCTGCAATTAACGATCGGGAGTGACTGTCAGATTTAGTAAAGAAAGAAAAGATATTGCAGCTAGAAGTAACTTTAAAAGTAAAGAACATATTGGATTGGGATAACCCAAATTTCTGGACTGTATTTTTACTACTACTCAACTTGAAGAACTTTGGGAAATTATTGGGAAACAATCTTATTCAGAGACATATTGATTGTAGTTAAAGTGTTTTAATTCAGCGAGTTTTGCTCTCTTTCAATAATCCAGAGTACTTTTGAACATCCTGTTACAGCCTATTGTTTACAGGGCAATAGCACAGCCATCGGAGCAATAAATCCCTCCCACCCATTAAGTAGCAACTGCTAGTAAAGCAACTAACCCTTTCCTTACAGACTCTCAATACTACCTCATTACTTTAATCAAACACTGATTAATTCATTACCTCAAAACTTACAACTTTTCTACCTCATTACCTATATCAATGATTAGATAATCAATTTCTATAAAATAATTTATTAATGGTTTAATTGATCTATTGTTTTAATTGATTAGTGTGATTGAGAGAGCTAAGATGGTGACCGGAGGAGGTCGGCTGGAAGAGCTCCTCTGCGACGGCCGAATGGGGCGGTGAGTTCCCCCCCGGGTCCTCCTCACCTGTGGCAGGGTTGGACAACCCCCGAGACCATGGTACGGCGGGTCTGGCGCTGCGCCCGGTGCCCGGCAGCCCACGGCGTTGGAAGAAGGCGCTGGAGGATCGTGCTCAGCGCCCGGCGGCCCACAACGCTGGAAGATCACCGCTGGGGCTGGGGCCGTTGCAAGGGCCCCAGCCGAAGTTGGAGTTGCCGCCGCGCTTCGGGCAGCGGGAGTCGAAGTAGGACGGTCGCCTGGGCGGCTGGAGGATCATCGCCGCGGCGACTGTCAACGTGGCAACTGGAGGTTTGCCGCCGGAGCTGGGGCTGGGGCCGTTGCAAACGCCCCAGCCGAAGTCAGAGCTACCACCACGTTTCGAGCGGCTGGAGCCGAAGCTGGAGGGCGGCCGTCCGGGCGGCTGGGGGGCTGTCGTCGCGGCGGCTGGAGGACTGGAATTACTGCTGGAGTCAGAATTACTGCTGGAGCCGGGGTCGGAGGACAGCCGCCGGGGCATCTGGAGGACTGTCGCTGCGGCGGCTGGAGGACTGCCACTGGAACTGGGGCTGGGGCCATTGCAAGGGCCCCAGCCGGAGTCAGAGTTGCTGCGGTTCGAGCGGCTGGAGCTGGAGTCGGAAGATGGCCACCGCGGTTGGAGCCGGGGCGACTAGAGGACTGTCGCCGTTATCGGAGCCGGGGCCGGAGAACTGCCCCCGCAGCTGGAGCCAGGGCTGGAGGACTGCCTCCGTGGCTGGAGCCGCGTTTGGAGCTGTGGCGGCTGAAGGACTGCCACTGTTGTTGGAGCTGCGATTGGAGCACTGCCGCCTCGGTTGGAGCCGCGGCCGGAGGACTGCGGCCGCGGTGGGAGCCTTTCTTCCGTCTTTCATCTATTCGGAGGTGGCGGGGGCAGCCTGGACTCAGGGCTGATCAGCTAAAGGAGAAGATTCATTCCGGGACGCTTTCTTACTCTGTGAAAGATCTGTGCGCCCTGAGATGTGTCCCCCTGTCTCAGGAATGGCCCTCTGCTCTCTCAAAGGCCCATCTCAAGGACGGATCTTGGGATCCGGAGAGATGGTGGGGTTGCAGGAAGCGTGGGAGGGAGGGATGCTTAAATAAATTTTTAGTTAAGTTTTTAGAGGGGTTAGGAATGCCTGGGCAGGGGTTGGGGGACAACTCGCCGGGGACTGGGACCAGGCCGTGGGTTGGGCGTGGCCAGGAGAGTCAGGGTCCAGACAAAACTGTATTAAGGATGGGGGGTTTGCCGGGGAGGGTAAAATTAAACCTATTAGTACGGTGAGCGGGAGAGGCAGATTTGGCGGTTACAGGGGGCCATACCCTGTATTGGGAGCGCGTCCCCGCTGTTTGTCTGCTGTGGCGCACTCTGACCCCCTTGTCATTTCCCGTTCCCCAGGGGGTCTGAGCGATCGGGCCCTGGGCCTTCGGCTGATGTTATGTAACGCCAGGTCCGTTGTTAATAAGGCCCCTCTCATCCATGATTTGATCTGTGAGGGGGGCGTGGACCTGGTGGGTGTCACCGAAACCTGGCTGGGCCAGGAGGGGGGAGTCCCTCTGGTGGAGATGTGCCCAGCCGGGTTTCGGGTTTTTCATCGGCCGAGGGCCCAGGGGAGGGGGGGTTGCGGTGGTTATTAAGGAAGATCTGTGTCCGAGGGAAGCCACTGTGTCTCAGAGGACCGGGTGTGAGCTCCTTTTCGTGAAGTTTGGTCCCAGGGTTCAGGTGGGCCTGCTGGTCGCATACCTGGCTCCCTGCTATGCGGCAGCGGTTCTGCTTGAGCTCCCTGAGGTTATAGCTGGCGTGGCAGTTGAGACCCCCAGGCTTATGGTCATGGGGGATTTCAACTTGCCTTCTGCCGGTGGCGCCTCGGGGGTTGCTCAAGAGTTCGTGGCTTCCATGACGGCCTTGGGCCTGAGCCAGTTAATTCGGGACCCTACTCACGTGGGAAGTCACACCTTGGATCTGGTTTTTGTCTCTGATCAGTGGCAGAGTGATCTGGGTATAGGGGATATAGTCATAGAACCCCTGTCATGGACGGATCACTCGCTCCTGAAGCTCGACTTCCGTTCCGCACCCTCCGACTGCAGGGAGGCGGGACCAGTAAAATGGTACCGCCCCAGGCACCTGATGGACCCTGATAGGTTCCTGACTGAGCTTGGGCCATTCCCCAAAGCTCGTACACACGACTTGGTTGGGGGCTTGGTTGCCACCTGGGATAGGGTGGTTGCTGGGGCCCTCGACCAAGTCGTGCCCTTGCGGCCTTTGACCCGGTGCCGATCCCATGTGGCTCCTTGGTTTTCTGAGGAGCTAAGGGAGATGAAGCGCCAGAAAAGACGCCTAGAGAGTAATTGGAGGGCTAGCTGCTCCGGGTCTGACCGAACACTATTACGATCTTATATTAAGACGTATTTAGTGGCGATAAGTATGGCGAGGAGGTCTTACCTCTTCACCCTTATTGCGTCCGTGGAAAACTGCCCAGCCGCCCTGTTTAGAGTGACCCGCTCCCTCCTTGAGGTGGGAGCGCGAGAGGACCCCTTGCAGGGGCGGGCTGAGGAGTTTTCTAGGTTTCTGCAGGACAAAATCGCTCAGATCTGGGACGAGCTGGACTCCGATTGGGCATCTCCGGGCAGGGGGGTGGGGGTGGATATAGGTGAGGTCAATTGGGTTGAGTTCGACCCTGTTACTTTGGAGGACGTGGACAGGATACTGGGGGGGCTTAATGCCACCACTTGTTTGTTGGACCCGTGTCCCTCCTGGCTGGTTTTGGCCACTCGGGAGGTGACACGAGGCTGGTTCCAGGGCATTATAAACACTTCCTTGAGAGAGGGGCTGCTGCCTGCTGCCTTGAAAGAGGCGGTGGTGCGGCCCCTCCTCAAGAAACCGTCCCTGGACCCAGCATTGTTATCTAATTATCGTCCTGTCTCCAACCTTCGTTTTGTTGCGAAGGTTGTTGAGAGTGTGGTGGCACATCAGCTCCCGCAGTACCTGGATGAAGCGAGTTATCTTGACCCCCTCCAATCGGGTTTCAGGCACAGCACGGAGACGGCGTTGGTCGCGTTGGTTGATGATCTCTGGAGGGCTCGGGACAGGGGTTGTTCTTCTGTCCTGGTCCTGTTAGATCTCTCAGCGGCTTTTGATACTGTCGACCACAGTATCTTATTGCGGCGGTTGGAGGGGTTGGGAGTGGGGGGCACCGTGTTGCGGTGGTTCACCTCCTTCCTCTCCGACCGTTCGCAATTCGTGTTGACAGGGGGGCAGAAGTCGGCCCCAAGGCCCCTACTGTGTGGGGTGCCTCAGGGGTCGGTGCTCTCGCCCCTGCTGTTCAACATTTATGTGAAGCCACTGGGTGAGATCATCCGTGGCTTCGGGGTGGAGTTCCACTAGTACGCTGATGATACTCAGTTGTACATCTCCACCCCGGGCCACCCCAACGAAGCCGTCGAAGTGATGTCCCAGTGCCTGGAGGCCGTGCAGTGTTGGATGGGTCGTAACAGGCTTTGTCTCAACCCGACCAAAACCGAGTGGCTGTGGTTTCCTGTGCCCAGATACAGCCAGCTGGTTCCTTCGCTGGCCGTTGGGGGAGAGGTTTTGACCCCCGTGGAAAGGGCGCGCAATCTGGGCATCCTCCTGGATGTACGGCTGTCCTTAGAAGAGCATATTGCAGCCGTTGCCAGGGGGGCTTTTTATCAGATTCATCTGATCCACCAGTTGCGGCCCTTTCTGGATCTGGGCGCACTTCGCACAGTCACTTCCGCCCTCGTTATCTCCCGCCTGGATTATTGCAACGCTCTCTACATGGGGCTCCCCTTGAAGAGTCTCCGGAAGTTACAGTTGGTCCAGAATGCAGCCGCGCGGGTGATTGTGGGTGCCCCTTGGAGCTCCCACGTTACACCGCTTCTCCGCAGGCTGCACTGGCTTCCTGTGGCCTACCGGATTCGATTCAAGGTGGTACTGATGGTATTTAAAGTGCTCCATGGCTCGGGACCTGGGTACTTACGGGACCGCCTACTGCCATCGTCAACCTCCCGCCGCCCAGTACGCTCCCACAGGGTTGCCCTACTTGGGGTACCGCCGCCTGGCCGTTGCCGGCTGACGGGCCCGAGAGTTCGGGCTTTCTCTGTGGGAGCTCCCTCCCTATGGAATATTCTCCCCCCGGAGATACGTGCTATGACGGATATCCTGACCTTCCGGCGTGCAGTGAAAGCCCTATTTTTTAGACAGGCTGGCCTGGCCCAGTAACTGTGTTCCAGTTTTAATTCAATTTTAATTGGGGTTTTATTAGAGTTCTTAATTTTTAATTGAATCCCTTAGATGGGACACAGCTGGACCAAATTGTTTAATGTATTTTTAATTGTATTTATATATATTTATTGGGTGTTTTTAGTAGGCTGTACACCGCCCCAAGTCCCTTTTTGGGAGAGGGAGCGGTATAAAAGTTTAATTAATAATAATAATAATAATTAGAGTGTTCAGTGCAAATGGTGTGATTATTGATTAGTTTAAAAGATCAAGATATATATAACTTAATGGATTAGTAAAATTAGTGATTTAGTGAATTTAATTGAACAGTGTGATTAATGATTAGTTTAATTAATTGATTAGCAATTAGTGTAATTAATTGATTAGGCTGATTGTTGCTTAGCAAAATTATTTGACTTGAGAGATTATTGCAATTGATTGATTGGTGCGATATTGGCTATATTGATTACCCAAAATTGTTTCATTAAGTAATTTAATCAACGTACCATCTTATCAAACCTACCATGCCAACAAAAAAATCCAATGCCAAACCACAACCTAAAGAGAAAGTAATCCCCACCAATGAACCACAAGACCCCTGCACATGCCGTAAATGCTACAAAACTCTAAGGATAATGAAAATTCCACCAAATGTTCTCTATGTATCAAATACGCTTATCATGACTACTTGATATAAATGATTCAATACGTGGAATCATCCAATGAGTTTCCATATCTCTGCAAATCATGCAGACCCAAACTGGATCTGTTTGAAAGAGTTGATACCAAATTTGTGCCTTCCTCAATTTAACAGAGATTTATTGTGGGAATGATCAGTATGTGTGTAAATCTCAGAGTTTTGTTTTCTTCTCTGTGTCCTTGTTTTTCTGTGTGTGCCCACGCACGCATGTGTGTCTAAGTCTTTGTGCGTCCTCGAAGTAACTGTTGCAACTGTTAAGTGTCTGACCTCTTCAGATATTAATTTTAAATTGTTAAGAATTAAAAACACTGAGAGAAATTGTCTTCTCCCAGTCTGGTCTGGCCAACTAGACTGGATGATGAACAGGTTCAATTTTCTTTCCTCTCTGTGCCTGATGGATCCTGAACAGTTCCAAACGGAGCTTGGGCCATTACTTGAAACTCTGGCTCATAACTTGGCCACAGACTTGGTAGCTGCCTGGGATAGGCTGGCTGCTGAGGCTCTGGACCGAGTTGTGCCTTTGCGACCTCTGACCCAGCAGAGATCTATCTCAGCTCCATGGTTTATGGAGGAGCTGAGGGAGATGAAATGCCGGAAAAGACGTCTGGGGGGCATCTGGAGGGCCAGTCGTGCCGAGTCTGACCGAACACAGATGAAGTCCTATAGCCTTTGCCGATAGAGGCGGCAAAGTGTTCTCACTTCTCTGCCCTTATTGCATCAGCAGAAAATCGACCCGCCGCCCTGTTTAGAGTAACCCACTCCCTGCTTGGGTCGGGAGCGTGGGAGGATCTCTTGCAGGGTAGGATGGAGAAGTTTTCTTGATTTCTGCACAATAAAATCACTGAGATTCGGGACGAGCTGGATTCCAGTTGGGAGGTCCCGGGGGAGGTGACTGCGGCGAGTCTTGAGATGGTTATCTGGGATGAGTTTGACACTGTGACCACCGAGGGTCTAGACAGGTTGCTGGGGCAGCTGAATGCCACCACATGTTTATTGGACCCTTGTCCCACCTAGCTGATTTCTACAGCCAGAGCGGTGACGCGGTGTTGGCTCCAGGGAATTGTTAATGCTTCTTTGGTGGAGGGCTTGCTGCCCACCACCTTGAAAACAGCGGTGGTGCAACCCTTCCTCAAGAAGCCCTCCCTGGACCCAACTCTTTCGAACAACTATCATCCTGTCTCCAACCTCCCTTTTGTGGCAGATTGTTGAGAGTGTGGTGGCATGTCAGCTTCCCCAGTACCTGGAGGAAGATACGTACCTGGATCCCTTCCAATCGGGCTTCAGGCCCGGACATAGTACTGAAACGGCATTGGTCGCGTTGGTTGATGATCTCTGGAGGGCCCGTGAAAGGGGTTATTCCTCTGTCCTGGTCCTATTAGACCTATCAGTGGTTTTTGATACTATCGACCATAGTATCCTATTGCGACGGTTGGGGGGGGTTGGGGGTTGGAGGCACCGTGTTGTGATGGTTCTCCTCCTTCCTCTCCAACCACCTGCAATTTGTGTTGGCAGGGGGGAGAGGTCCACCTCTAGGTCCCTCGATTGTGGGGTGCCTCAGGGGTCGGTCCTCTCCCCTCTCTTGTTCAACATTTATGTGAAGCTGCTGGGGGAGATCATCCGTGGTTTTGGGGTGAAGTGTCATCTGTACGCTGATGATACTCAGCTGTATATCTCCACCCCAAGCCACCCCAATGATGCTATGGAGGTCATGTCCCGTTGCCTAGAGGACATGCGGAACTGGATGGGCGAGAACAGGCTCCGACTCAACCCTTCCAAGACTGAGTGGCTGTGGTTTCTGCCATCCCGATATGGCCAGATTATTCCTTCGCTGGCTATTGGGGGTGAGTTTTTGCCCCCTTCAGAGAGGGCTCGCAATCTGGATGTGTTCCTGGATGTACGGCTGTCCCTGGAAGATCATATTACAGCCGTCTCCAGGGAGGCATTTTATCAGGTTCGCCAGATGCAGCCCTTTCTGGATTGGGATGCCTTACGCACGGTCACTCATGCCCTGGTCACTTCCCGACTGGACTATTGTAACACCCTCTACATGGGGCTCCTGAGTGGGAGCATCCGGAGGCTTCAACTGGTACAGAATGAGGCTGCGTGGGTGATTATGGAGGCGTCAAGGTTCTCTCATGTGATGCCCCTCCTGCGCGAGCTGCATTGGTTGCCGGTGGCCTTCCGGGTGCGCTTTAAGATCTTAGTGTTAACTTTTAAAGCACTCCATGGCATCGGAGCAGGATATTTACAAGACTGCATTCTGCCAGTTTCATCTCAACGACCAGTGCACTCTCACAGGGAGGGTCTCTTGCGGGTCCTGTCGGCATCTATGTGCCGGCTGCTGACCCCGAGGAATAGGGCCTTCTCTGTGGGGGCATCCGCCCTCTGGAATGGGTTTCCTCCGGAGTTGCGTACAGCCACGTACCTGGGGACCTTCAGGCGTGCCTTGAAAACCTGGCTCTTTGACCAGGCCGGCTTGGGCTGATTTTAGATTTAGATTGGGGTTTTAGATTTGGGGGTTTTAGTGGCGATTAGAGGCTTGGGGTTAATTTTAAGGTTTATAGTGCAGTTTTAACTTGTTTACAGCCAGGTTATTTAATTTAGTTTTAATTTTTGTATATTTCTATGTTATTAAATTGGATGGCTGTACACCGCTCCGAGTCCTTCGGGAGAGGAGCGGTATATAAATAAATATTTATCTTCTCTTATCTTATCTTTTAAGAAAAATCCAGGTTATTAGCGAATGTTCTAAGTTCATTTACAAGAAAAGTTTCATCCTTGCATTTACTGTGTGTTTAAATGATTTTACCTGTTCATCCTTTTTCCTGAAGCTTGTGAATCCAGTTTTTTCCTTTCTCATCTGCTTTGTCTCCATTTTGTTGAAACTGATTTATCTTTTTAGTAACTGCAATACTAATGTGTTATACTTCATCTTCAAACCATGCCTGCAAGCTATCTAACCCTCCACCAAAATCTCTAATCCTTTTATAATGCCTTTCCTGGTAGAATTACCAGCAAAGGGGGGGGGACCCTTGTTCTGTGTCTTCCAGGCCTGCCACATGTGGAAGCAGATGCTGCCCCCTAGAGATATTCCATCCATTGGAGCCAGGAATTGGGTTTGGATCCAGCCTCCACTGAAAATCATTACAGCAAACCAGAGTGGGCAGACCTTCCCAAGTCTGACTTACCACCCATATCACCAGGCCAAGCCTATGCCATCCAGAGACATGAAGGAAAGGACCCTGAGATGGACCAGTAAAAGACTAAAAGGCTCTTTTCAATCCCCAGAAGACAGAAAGATTATGGGGGGAAGGTGGAAATTCATTGTAACTGAAAATTCATTGTGATGTGAAATCTATTGTAATATTTTCTTTCTTGTATTATTTATATTGTAACCAGTTTGATGTACCCATGTAAGGATTGTATTTGAGAGTGGCTGGCCCAGCAAGTTCTGAACACCTTGTACTTCTGTCTGATGGGAGGGAAAATTGTCCAGCATGTTTGTATTATCTGTATTGTAAAACTAGCTGCATACACAGGCACATATACAGAGAAACACCATTTAGAATTAGATAGAGGTTAACTCCTTTCACCTACTTCTACACAAAACTGCTCCTAGCTTCGTTTTAATGGGTTTTTTTTTTTTTGGTTTTGGTTTTGTTTGCTGCTCTGAGGCACAAAGGCCCAAGCAGTCATATTGCCCTGCTAATCCCAAGCAGGAAGGGGCATCTCCCTCAGGCAATTCCTGAAGAGATAGCAGAAAAGAGATCTCCAAACCCCAAGTCCTGACTGTGACTCACAAATGATGCTGCCCAGTTGCCCAGTAAAGCAGGATATGTTGCACTGGTGGTCTCATGAGTAGAAGTCCCAGGGCTCATTGTGTGTAACTTAAAAAATACTAAATAGCCTGATTGCACACTGGCTACCCTCAATTTGGCCTCACAAACCCTGGAAGCTAAGAGCTAGGCAGGTAGTAACCATAACCTTGGATATGGGCAGCCTATAATTTAAAGTTTGTGAAGAAGGTAGAGGCTTGTGCTTACAACCTGACTGTAAGCTCACAAAAAGTACATGAAATATCTGAAAATTATTTGGCATGAAAAATTGGATACTGTTTACAAAAAAAACAACAGACGTTTTCCCATAAGGTATTCTGCTACGAGTAGAGGAGTGGAAGATTCTTCTCATAAAATATTTCTGGACTTTCTTAATTGTATTAATATCAGATATGTAATGTAGGTTCCAGTCTGATGAACTGCATTCAAGAATTGGTCTAGAAATGTTTTATTTACTCTAGTTCAGGGGTCGCCAACCTTTTGGACCTCAGAGACCACCAAACTCATATTTTTTGATCCCAGAGACAACTAACTGGTTCCGTGGGTGTGGCCTAATTTGTGGGTGTGGCTTGGTGGTCATGTGACTGGCTGGGCATGGCTTGTATGTAAATATTATAAATATTTATATAAATATTGATTTTTTTTTTTATAAAAAAGAGCAACTTTTACCCAAAATCAGGCAAAGCAAGCAGGCAGATTGAGTTTCTCACAGAATCACAGATTCATTCAGAGATTTATCTATCTGCCATTGGCTAGATTGTCTGTCACATAAAATTTGCTTGCAAGCAAACTCATAAAATTAACTCACAACACACCATGTATGTAAATATTGAATTTTTTATAAAAAAAAGAGCAATTTTTACCAAAATCAGGCAAAGCAGATAGATTGAGTTGCTCACAGAATCATTCAGTGATTTATCTATCTGCCATCAGCTAGCTCAGTCTCTCAAATTTGCTTGCCATGAGTCTGCACTGAATTTGCTTGCAAGCAAACCTTCAATCCTAAGGGAGGTTCGGCAGAGCTAAAGATGTAAAGACTAGCTAGAAAGCAAGAAATCCAACGATTTCCTCCTTCCTAGCTAATCTAAATCTCCCGGCACAGGAGAACAGATGATGGTCAGAAAAAGGAAAAATAGCAATTTTAGCAGGCAAGTTTGCCAGGTAAGGAGTGAGTGGGCGGGGAGTGTTCCTGCGGGCCATATGGGTGCAGCCTTATATTTCTATACAGCCTGGATTAATTGCTTTGGGGGTGCTCTGGGGGTGACATTTCTCTGCAACTCACCAAAATTTTCTCAAGGGCCACCAGTGGGCCGCAGCCCACCGGTTGGCGATGGCTGCTCTAGTTAGTAGAGTGATATTACAGGATAAAAAGCTATGAAGAATTAGTTTAACAACTCTTAATGCCTCTTTGGCTATGTAGTTACAGTGGGCTCTAGCGCTTAGATCATTTGAGATGACTACTCCAAGGTCCTTGGCAAAGTTTGTGTCATCAACAAGGTCTTGACTATTCAGCTTGTACTTTATTTTTTTTATTTTTTTTGCCAATATGCAAGACAGAGCATTTACTTATTGAGATCTGAAGTTGCCATTTGTTTGACTATTCTGACACATAGTCAAGTTCTTTTTGAAAGATAGCAGTATTGTCAATGGTGTTGAATAGCTTTACATCATTAGCAAAAAGAATGCAGTTGCTCTTAATATAATCACAGAGGTCATTAATATAGAGTATGAAGAGAGTTGGTCCTTGAACACTGCCTTGGGGGACACCACTGTTGACAGGTACAGGATTTGATAGGACACTCCCAATTTTGACCATTTGTTGCCTGTTTGACAAGAATGCTTCTATCCAGTTATGCAGGTATACAGAGATATCATAAGACCTTAGTTTTAGGAGTAGTTTATCATATACCACTGAATTAAAGGCTTTATAGAAGTCTATGTAAATTGTGTCAATTGCTATGCCCTGATCAAGTTGTGTAGTCCATATGTTTTTACAGTGCAAGAGTTGCAGATTACAGACAGTTTTCTTCTGAAACCGAACTGTTTGTTAGAGAGTAGGTTGTTTGTCTCTAAGTGAAGGATAATGTATTGGTTAATAATAATAATAATTATTATTATTATTTATTTGATTTATATACCACCCCCTCTCCCCGAAGGGACTCGGGGCGGTGAACAGCCAATAAAAACACATATACAAGGTACAAAGTATGAGACAACATAAAATATTAAAATTTAAAAACTGAAATACAATATGGCTCTAATAAAATATAAACAAGTATTAAAAAGATTAAAACCCGATTAAAATTTAAAAACCCCTAGGCCAGTCCGGCCTGCCGAAATAAATGCGTTTTGAGCAACCGACGGAAGGCCATGAGATCGGGGGCGGCCCTTACCTCCGGGGGTAATTCATTCCAGAGAGGCGGTGCTCCCAATGAGAAGGCCCGTGCCCTCGGGGTTGCCAGCCGTCCAGCCGGCGGCACCCCGAGGAGGCCCACTCTATGGGAGCGTACCGGTCGGTGGGAAGCCGATGGTGGCAGGAGGCGGTCTCGCAAGTAACCTGGTCCCGAGCCATGGAGCACTTTAAAGATAGTGACCAAGACCTTGAAGCGCACCCGGAGGGCCACCGGGAGCCAATGCAGCGCGCGTAGAAGTGGCATAACATGGGAGCCCCTAGGTGCCCCCATTACCACCCTCGCGGCTGCATTCTGCACCAACTGGAGCCTCCGGATGCTCTTCAAGGGCAGCCCCATGTAGAGAGCATTGGCATAGTCTAGGCGGGAGATCACCAGGGCGGAAGTGACCGTGCGAAGCGCATCCCGATCCAGAAAGGGCCGCAACTGGTAGATCCTACGGACCTGTCCAAAAGCCCCCCTGGCGACGGCCGCCACATGATCTTCCAATGACAGCCGTACATCCAGGAGGACACCCAGATTGTGGGCCCTCTCTGTGGGGGCAAGAATTTCCCCCCCCACAGCCAGCGATGGAACCAGCCGGCTGTATCGGGGTGCCGGGAAGCACAGCCACTCAGTCTTAGATGGGTTGAGCTGAAGCCTGTTCCGCCCCATCCAACACCGCACGGCTTCCAGGCATCGGGCCATCACTTCGACGGCTTCATCGGGGTGGCCCGGGGTAGAGATGTACAGCTGGGTGTCATCAGCGTACTGATGGAACTCTACCCCAAAGCCACGGATGATCTCACCTAGCGGCTTCATATATATGTTGAACAGGAGGGGCGAGAGCACCGACCCCTGAGGCACCCCGCAAACCAGGGGCCTCGGGGCCGACCTCTGCCCCCCTGCCAACACAAATTGCGAGCGGTCAGAGAGGAAGGAGGAGAACCACCGCATAACGGTGCCTCCCACCCCCAACCCCCCCAGCCGCTGCAATAGGATACTGTGGTCGACAGTATCAAAAGCCGCCGAAAGATCTAGGAGGACCAGGACAGAGGAATAACCCCTGTCACGGGCCCTCCAGAGATCATCCACCAATGCGACCAGCGCCGTCTCTGTGCTGTGCCCGGGCCTGAAGCCCGATTGGCGTGGATCCAAATAGACAGCTTCATCCAGGTGCTGGGGAAACTGTTGTGCCACCACACTCTCAACAACCTTCGCCATAAAACGAAGGTTGGAGACAGGATGATAATTAGATAACAAAGTTGGGTCCAGGGACGGTTTCTTGAGGAGGGGTCTCACCACCGCCTCTTTCAAGGCGGCGGGTAGATATCCCTCACTCAAGGAAGCGTTAATAATGCCCTGGAACCAACCTCGTGTCACCTCCCGGGTGGCCAACACCAGCCAGGAGGGACACGGGTCCAATAAACATGTGGTCGCATTCAGTCCCCGCAGTAACCTGTCCACGTCCTCGGGGGTCACAGGATCAAACTCGTCCCAAATGACTGTTCCAAATTCCGCCCCCGATTCCCCACCCAGAGCTGCCCATTCGGAGTCCAAGCCATCCCGGATCTGAGTGATTTTATCCACCAGGAACTGTGAAAAATCCTCAGCCTGTCCCTGCAAGGGGTCCTCCCGCGCTCCCCCTTCTAAGAGGGAGCGGGTCACTCTAAACAGGGCAGCCGGGCGGTTTCCTGCGGACGCAATAAGGGTGGAAAAGTAAAGACGCCTTGCCACCCTTATCGCCACTAAATAGGTCTTAATAAAAGACCGTAAATGTGTTCGGTCAGGTCCGGAGCGAGTAGTCCTCCAAATACTCTCCAGGCGTCTTTTCCGGCGCTTCATCTCCCTCAGCTCCACGGAAAACCAGGGGGCTGAGCGAGAGCGGCGCTGGGTCAGAGGCCGCAAGGGCACGACCCGGTCCAGGGCCCCAGCCGCCACCCTTTCCCAGGTGGCGACTAGGTCCCCCACTGAGTCGTGAGTCCGAATGTCGGGATATGGCCCAAGCTCCATCAGGAACCTATCTGGATCCATCAGGCGCCTGGGGCGGTACCAACGTATTTGGTCCGCCTCCCTGCGATGGGGAGGAGCGGCCTGGAAGTCTAGCTTAAGGAGCGAATGATCTGACCATGACAAGGGTTCAACAGAAACATCCCCAACACCTAGATCATCCTGCCACTGTCCAGAGACAAAAACCAGATCCAGAATGTGACCCCCAATATGCGTGGGTTCCTTAATTAATTGGGTCAGGCCCAAGGCTGTCATGGAAGCCAAGAACTCCTGAGCAGTCCCCGAGGCCCCACCGGCCGAAGGCAGGTTGAGATCCCCCATGACCATCAGCCTGGGGGTCTCAACCGCCAGACCGGCTATGACCTCGAGGAGCTCAGGCAGGGCCGATGTCACATAGCAGGGAGCCAGGTATGTGATCAATAGGCCCATCTGAACCCCGGAACCACACTTAACAAACAGGGACTCACATCCGGTTGTCTGAGGAACAGTGGATACCCTAGCATCTAGATCCTCCCGAATAATTACCGCAACCCCCCCACCCCTCCCCTCGGCCCTCAGCCGATGAAAGACCCGAAACCCGGCTGGGCACATCTCCACTAGAGGGACACCCCCCTCCTGTCCCAACCAGGTCTCGGTAATGCCCGCCAGGTCCGCACCCCCCTCCGTGACGAGATCGTGAACAAGGGAGGCTTTATTCACTACGGACCTGGCATTGCAAAGCATCAGCCGGAGGCCCGGGGCCCGATCATTCAAACAACTCAGGGAGCGAGACATGACCTGGGGGCCGGAGCGCACCACCGCTTGTAAACAGCGGGGGCGAGCTCCCATCACTTGATAAGACCCCCAGTCAACACCATACCTGCCTCTCCCACCGATTGTAGGGATAACCCTTTCATCCCCCTCCCCAGAGGAAACCCCCATCTTCGGAACGACCGTCCCCGATCCCAAGGCCTCCCAGTCGCAGGTATCCCCCGGTCTGGCCTTATCCCCAGGCGGGTTGTCCCCCAATAATTGATTCCATGACTTTACAGGTGACGCAGCATAAAGAGATTGGTCTGTAATTTTCAACTAGGCTGGGGTCTCCCTTTTTGGAGATGGGAATGACTGTGGCTAGTGACCATAGTTTTGGCAAGGAACTGGTCCTGAAAGATTTTTCAAAGATTATGCTTAGAGGTTCAGCTATGGCAGTGGATAGCTTTTTTATTTATTTATTGTTTTATTTATTGTTCGTATTTCTATACTGCTCCCTCTCCCAAAAGGGACTCGGGGCGGTGTACAGCCTAATAAATACATAAAATACAAAGTACAAAATTAAATAAAATTTAAAACCAGATTAAACATAGATGTGGCTGCATCCCGAAAAATTTTAAAAATGAGATTAAAATTTAAAAAAACGTGTTAACTTAAAACCCCATAGACGCTTACTGGGCCAGGCCAGCCTGTTTAAAAAATAGGGTCTTAACTGCGCGCCGGAAGGAGAGGATATCTGTCATGGCTCGTATCTCCGGGGGGAGATCATTCCACAGGGAAGGGGCTCCCACAGAGAAAGCACGCACCCTCGGGGCCGCCAGCCGACAACGATCAGGTGGCGGTACCCCAAGGAGGGCGACCCTGTGGGAGCGTACTGGGCGGCGGGAGGTTGTTGGTGGCAGCAGGCGGTCCCGTAAGTACCCAGATCCCGAGCCATGGAGCACTTTAAATACCATCAGTACCAACTTGAATCGAATCCGGAAGGCCACAGGAAGCCAGTGCAGCCTGCGGAGAAGTGGTGTTACGTGTGCGCCGCAAGGGGCGCCCACGATCACCCGCGCGGCTGCATTCTGAACTAACTGCAACCTCCGGAGACTCTTCAAGGGGAGCCCCATGTAGAGAGCATTGCAATAATCCAAGCGGGAGATAACGAGGGCGGAAGTGACTGTGCGAAGTGCGCCCAGATCCAGAAAGGGCCGCAACTGGTAAATCAGACGAATCTGATAGAAAGCCCCCCTGGCGACGGCTGCAATATGTTCTTCCAAAGACAGCCGCACATCCAGGAGGACACCCAAGTTGCGTGCCCTTTCCACGGGGGTCAATACCTCTCCCCCCACGGCCAGCGAAGGAATAAGCTGGCTGTATCTGGGCGCAGGAAACCACAGACACTCGGTTTTGGCCGGGTTGAGACGAAGCCTGTTACGACCCATCCAACCCCGCATGGCCTCCAGGCACCGGGTCATCACTTCGACGGCTTCGTTGGGGTGGCGATGTACAGCTGAGTATCATCAGCATACTGATGGAACTCCACCCCAAAGCCACGGATGATCTCACCCAGCGGCTTTACATAAATGTTGAACAGCAGGGGCGAGAGCACCGACCCCTGAGGCACCCCACAAAGCTGGGGCCTTGGGGACGATCTCTGCCCCCCCGTTTTTAAGAAGTAGGCACATATTCCGTCCTTTCCAACACATACAAATGGTTTTAGATTGTTTAGATTGCTTTTTCAACATTGTCTTCGGTAAAATTGGTATGTATTAGATCATTGTAGAAGTCTATGGTTCGGCTAGGAAATATTGGCAAGATCCATTGCTGTTTACAAATACTGAGCCAAGGAATATGTTAAAGAGGTTGGCTTTAATAGTGTCATCGTTGCAGTCTTTACCATTAGCTCCTATCAGGGGTGGGATGGATCTTGAGTCTTTTAGTTTGTTGTTTACAAAATTGTAAAAAGTGCGGGTGGAATTGGTGTGTAGAAGGTTTTCCTCTTGTTTAATGTGATAATTCGTTGCATTCAGTCTATCTGGTGGCATAATTTTTTGTATTGGCTTTTGAAGTAGGCAACGTGACCAGATTTGTTTTTCCACCAGAGTAATCTCTTTTTGGATTGAAATTTCCTTATTGTTATGGGTATTCCTTTTTTTTTGGGGGGGGGGGAGTTATTATTGGCGTTTGGGCAGGATGTTGCCCATGTTAGTAGTGAATTTAGCTTGTTTACATGTTCGATGTCATAATCAGGTGCTCTGTAACATAGTAAGAATTGAAATGTGATATTTAAGGAAATTTCACAGATGATGGTCTCAGGAAAAACAAGCTCCTGGGTAACTTGGATATCTTTTAGATGTAAGGACTTTTTATAGTAGATAGCATCACCACCTCCTCTACGAATTTCATGATCAGATTGGTAAACATGATAGTCTCTTACTGTGGTAATGGAGTCAGGGAGAGATGCGTTGAGCCCTGTTTCACAGACAAATATGATGTTGAATTTAGCCATATTTAGTAAGAAGAGAAATTCAGGTATTTTGTTCACAAGGCTTCTTGCATGGAGTAGCTTGCATTTAATGCCAGCGGTAGTTGGAATTGATGTAGTTAGTGGTGTGCGTGCCTAGTCTTGGATGATGGTGGATTGGTTGAAGTAGGTTGTGGTTGAAGGTTAAAGCTGAGTTGTGGGTTGTGTGACTTACTTTTGATACAGTCAAGCATGGTAGTCAATGTGCTGGTCCTTCTTTCCATTGTCTAGATGTTTTTTGAGTTCTGTGCGGAGTACACAGGAGCGAGCACGTTGCTGTATGATTAGGGCAAATACAGAGGTACATGTGGTTGGTGTTGCTTTTGGCAAATTTATAGTATAAATGAATTTATGTTTGCTTGATTCATTTTTGCAAATGACTCTGCAGAAGTGTGGGGCCACAGAGCCGTCTCTGTTTTTGAACTCTGGGCGGCAAACCCCGATGCAGGAAATGTCAAGAATTTCATCAGGGGAGATGGTTGATGCTTTATAATCACTGATGATGTTGTGGACAATTGTGATGTCATCATTGTCATTGATGTCCTCTAGACCAAATAAGATGGCATTTGGACATTTCCATTCAGAATCAACAGCTTCTCTGATGAGGATTGGGATATCGTTATTTGTCTGATTTATGTTTTTTTTTTTTTTTGCGGATTGGGTTGTGGATTGGGTTGTGATTGTTGGGTAGAGATGTGGTTTGTAGCTATTAGATGTTCAGGTTTTTGCGTTGTGTCTTTTTTTTCAAAGTTGGATAATCTTTCATTTAAAAAATTCCGGGGATGCTACTATGGTGTCAAGGGATGTTATTTGTGTTTCTATGGTATCAACTCTTTCAAACAGATCCAGTTTGGGTCTGCATGATTTGCAGAGATATGGAAACTCATTGGATGATTCTACGTATTGAATCATTTGCTCAGGTAATCCCAAGCAGACATGATGACAATCCTTTCCTTTTGTATTATAGCTTCATTTAAAAAAAAAACATATAAAACTTGAGCTCTTTGAATGAATGAATGAACCTGAAACAGAGGCAATCATGTGAATGGTTTTCTAAACAAATAAAATATAAACACTTTTTTATTTTAGTTGTAGGCCAGTATCAAATAATTAATATAATAATCATTCTAAAATAGTGGTAGAGGTTACATATAAGATTTTTGAAATAAAATTAACATAGAATTGCAAAATAAAGAACCAACAAAAAAAACAAAAACTCTGCAGCTTAATTGCAAAAGCTATTTAAGCCAGATCACTTCTAATAAATATATAATAAATTCTAGGATGTATAAAACTACCATATAATTGCACTCATTTCACACACTAGCAAGGTTACATTGGGTGAACCAAGAAATAAGAGGTAGAAATGACTTTTTGAAAAGGCAGAGGATGTAGCGATCATATTTCCTGCATCAGTTGGATTATGAGAAAGCAACAAAGTTCCCAGAAAAGCATCTACTTCTGCTTCATTGACCATGCTAAAACCTTTGATTATGTGGATCATAGATGCCATGCTCGGAAAATGTGGGGATCACCTCCTGGATAAATTTTTCTCCTTTTTCATCCTTTACTACAAGAATTCCAATCCAGATCCATCTGAAATACAGCAATAACTACAGGAGGCCCTTACATTGGTGGGATTCATTCGGAAACATTTGTTGGAAGAAAACTGCTTGAGTCTCTTTATCCATGACTGGAGCAGAGCCACAGGTCAACTACAGAAAGATAAACATATGCAATTGCAAACATCTATGTGAGCCTCTGAAAACATATATATTCATTTGTCATTTTTTTAAAAAAAATTATATATAAGTATTTTGAATACAGTGTCGAGGCATACCATTTTACAAAAGAAAGGCAAAAATGAAATAGTAACATATATACTGATAGCATTAATAATAGTATAACAAAATTATTCTAACCATATTTATAATCACAGTAGTGGCCAAAATCGTGGAAACCTTTTGGGAAAAGTTTATTTTTATGACATCACTACCAAACAGGGAGATCTTGGACTCATCATTCCAAATAACACTGTTCCATTGTTCCTCTGTCCAGGTAACATGGGTTTTGCCCAGTTTAGTCTTTTCAACCTTTGTTTGAGAGTTAAAAGTGGCTTTTTTCATGGAATTCTAGATTTTAGGCCAAATTCCTACAGTCTGCACCAAACAGTCCTTACACTCAACTTCACATTCCATTGTGATGTTTCATCTTGTTCACACCCAGATGATTTTCTTCTGTCACATGCCACAGTCTCTTAATTCTTCTATCATCATTTGCTGTTTTGCACCTTTTCCTGCCTTTATCAGCATGGTATTGTAGTCACTCAGTCTCCTTATACCTCTTCAAAAACTTACCAATACCACCTTTAGTTAAGTTTCCACCAATTTTTCTTCTAATTTCTTAATAACTGTAGCCTTCTTCAGTTAATAATTTTATTTATTTATTTATTTATAAAAACACTTATATACCACCCTTCTCCCGAAGGACTCAGGGCAGTGCACAGCCGATTATACCCCGATACATAGTATAAAAATTAAAATGAATTAAATAATTTTGGGCTGTTATAATTAAAAGTCCACCCTCCCCCTTAAATAATTAAAAACCCCAAATTAGAATCCAATTTAAAACGGGAGACGGTTAAAATCTTGTATCAGCCCAGGCCAGCCTGCTCGAAGAGCCAGGTTTTTAACACACGTCTGAAGGCTCTCAGGTCCGTGCTGGTACGTATCTCTGGGGGCAGACTATTCCAGAGGGCAGGGGCCCCCACAGAGAAGGCCCTATTCCTGGGGGCCGCCAGACGACACATAGAGGCCGACGGCACCCGGAGAAGGCCCTCCCTGTGGGAACGCACAGGTCTGTTGGAGATCACAAGCAGAACGCGGTCCTGCAGGTATCCTGGCCCAATGCCATGGATCGCTTTAAAGGTAAAACTAGAACCTTAAAGCAAACCTGGAAAGCCACCGGCAACCAATGCAGCTCGCGCAGCAGAGGTGTCACATGGGAGCTTCGCGACGCCCCCATAATCACCCGCGCGGCCGCATTTTGCACCAGTTGGAGCGTTACAGTAATCCAGGCGAGAGGTGACAAGGGCATGAGTGACCATGCGTAAAGAGTCCCGATCCAGGAAGGGCCGCAACTGGTAGATCAGGCAAACCTGATAAAAAGCCCCCCTGGAGACGGCCGCAATATGGTCTTCTAGAGACAGGCGTGCATCCAGGAGGACACCCAAATTGTGAGCCCTCACTGTAGGGAGCAGAATCTTTCCCCCAGTAGCCAGCGAAGGTGTCAGATGGCTATATCGGGGCGCCGGAAACCACAGCCACTCAGTCATGGATGGGTTGAGTCAGAGCCTGTTCCCGCCCATCCAATTCTGCACGGCCTCCAGGCACCGGGACATAGCCTCCACAGCATCGTTGGGGTGGTCTGGGGTGGAGATGTAAAGCTGGGTGTCATCTGCATACAGATGGCACCGCACCCCAAGACCACGGATGATCACGCCCAGCGGCTTCACATAAATGTTGAACAAGAGAGGGGAGAGGACTGATCCCTGAGGCACCCCACAAATAAGGAGCCTAGAGGTGGACCTCTCCCCCCCCGCCAACACAAATTGCGAGCGGTTGGAGAGGAAGGAGGAAAACCATCGCAAGACAGTTCCCCCAATCCCCAACCCCTCCAACTGCCACAATAAGATACTATGGTCGATAGTATCAAAAGCCGCCGAGAGGTCTAATAGGACCAGGACAGAGGAAAACCCCCTGTCACGGGCCCTCCAGAGATCATCAACCAACGCGACCAATGCTGTTTTGGTACTATGCCCGGGCCTGAAGCCCGATTGAAACGGATCGAGGTAAGTCGCTTCCTCCAGGTACTGAGGGAGCTGATATGCCACCACGCTCTCAACAACCTTCGCTAAGAAAGGAAGGTTGGAGACTGGACGATAATTATTTAAAACAGCCAGGTCCAGGGTAGGCTTCTTGAGGAGGGGCCGCACCACCGCCATTTTCAGGGCAGTAGGGAGCGACCCCTCTCTCAACGAAGCGTTGATAATCCCCTGGAGCCAGCCTCGTGTCATCTCCCTGGCGGTCGAAACCAACCAGGAGGGACACGGTCCAACAAACATGTGGTGGCATTCAGCCCCTCCAGCAACCTGTCCACACCCTCGGCGGTCACAGGGTCAAACTCTTCCCAGATAATATTCTCAAGACCTGCGCCGGACACCTCCCCTGGGACCACCCAATTGGAATTCAGCCCGTCCCGAATCTGAGCGATTTTGTCGTGCAGAAATCGGGAAAACTCCATCACCCTACCCTGCAAGAGGTCATCCCACGCTCTCGGCTCAAGCAGAGAGTGGATCACTCTAAACAGGGTGGCAGGCCGATTTTCTGCCGACGCAATAAGGGCAGAGAAATGCGAACGTTTCGCCGCCTCTATCGCCACAAGGTAGATCTTAATGTAAGACCTCACCTGTGTTCGGTCGGACTCAGTGCGGCTAGCCCTCCAAACACTCTCTAGACGTCTTTTCTGGCTCTTCATCTCCCGTAGCTCCTCCGTAAACCACGGAGCCAAGTGGGATCTGTGCCGAGTCAGAGGTCGCAGTGGCGCAACTCGGTCCAGAGCCCTGGCAGCCAACCTATCCCAGGTGGCTACCAGGTCTCCAGGCGAGTTGTGAGCCAGAGTCTTGGGAAATGGCCCAAGCTCCCTCTGGAACCGCTCAGGGTCCATCAGGCGCCTGGGGCGGAACCATCTACATGGCTCCGCCTCCCTGCGGTGGGGGGTGGCGGTACAGAAGTCCAGTCTAAGAAGAGAATGATCTGTCCATGACAAGGGTTTGATGACTAAATCCCCAAAATTACAGTCATTCAACCACTGACCGGAGACAAAAATAAGGTCCAGCATGTGTCCTCCTATATGAGTAGGGGCAGAAACTAATTGGGTCAGGTCCATGGCCATCATGGAAGCCATGAACTCCTGGGCTACCCCAGAGGTTTCACCGAGCGATGGCAGGTTGAAATCCCCATGACTAAAAGCCTAGGGGTCTCAACCGCCAGCTAGGCTATCACCTCGAGGAGTCCGGGCAGGGCCAATGTCACGTGGCAGGGAGCCACGTAGGCCATCAAAAGGCCCACCTGAACCCCTTGTCGCTATAAAATAATAATATTTTACATCACTCTCACCGTGACCAGTCAACTCTTTGCACCATTACTTTAATTTTATTATGTTTCACCAGCTCACTAAATAAAAGAACACAAAAAACCTGACCAACTTATTAGTGATCACATAACACACTGACAAATGTCCTCCTCTCAGCTTCAATAAATGACATCAATAACTGAATCCTACTGTGATCTGATTTGCTCATTGCCAAAAAGAAGATAATACTTGATTGATTCTCTAAACACTCATGCTGATTGGCTACAATCAGATGAAGGAAAGCTACCTGATATTCAACCTAAGCAAGTTGTGCTTCCTTTTTCTTATTATTTGGTTATAATCTTTCATAGAATACAGGTAATTGAACCAATTTTGTTGCACTGTATTCTTGATTAAATTATATTTCCATTAATATATAATGTCATGGTACTACTCCCCCCCAAAATGTTATAACTAGCCATCAGACCTCAAAAATATACTTTTCCCAATAGGTTTCCACAATTTTGGCCACTACTGTATATTAACTTATTTGTAATCCTATTGATTATATTAGCATATTTGTAGTTATAAACAGCGTTCAAGTTTATTTTACACATAACAATACTCTTTCTTCATCTTCATCTAATGTCCACCTCTTATCTCTAACCATTGATAAACTCTATTCCACGTTAAGTAATACTCTGTATCTCCTTCATCTTTTATTTTCAATGTCAATCTATCCATCTCTGCACAATCCAATATTTTCCAAATTATATTTTCATCGGAGGTAATGTTCTCATTTTTCCAATATTGTGCAAATACAATTCTCGCTGCATCAGTACTTGTAATATTAAATATATAGTCCCTTTCTGGTGTTATAACAAATGGCTTTCTGGTATTATAACAAAAATATTTCGGGTTTCAAGTCTATATGCTGCTTAATCCTCTTTTCTAACCATCTATTTTTGCCTAATATTTTCTTGCTTTCATACACGTCCACCACATATGATTGTGATGGTAAGCCTATGGTATGCATGCCAGAGGTGGCATGTAGAGCCCATTTTGTAGGCACCCAAATGGTCAACCCAGCTCAGCTCTGCTGCACATGTGCCTGTGCTTCCCACAAACCAGCTGGTCTTTGGGTCTCTGTTGCACATACCTGGGGGGTGGAGCACACATGGGAATGCATGTGCATGTGGGGGGCACCTGCACAGGGATGCACATGAATGAACAGAGTGGGGGCAGGCACATGCACAGGGGACGTGCATGCATTGCATTTTGGGGGTTTGTGCATGCACGCTTTGGGCACTCCATGCCAAAAAGGTTAGCCATCACTGACATATGATAAAATAGGTACCTGAGAACTGATTACACTTCCAACGTTTGATGGACATGTTGTTAAGCATTTTTGCTAGTCTTGCCGGTAGCAAATGCCACCTATAAAACATTTTATGAATATTTTCCTTATATTCACTATTATCAGTTTATAATTTCTATCCCAAAGTTTTTGCCATTAATCTATTTCTATAGTATAGCCAAAGTTTTTGCCCATACTATCATTGTTTCTTTTACATGTTCATCTTCCATTTTAAAGCTTAAAAAGTAATTATATATTTTTCTTATCAGTTTTTCATCTGACCCTAGTAACATGTTATCAAATGTTGTTGGTTCTTTATAAAAACCCCATGTTTTCTCATCTTTCTTGTATCTTCATTGTATTTGCAAGTATGGCCACCAAGCTAAATTCATTCCTACGTTTTGTTATTTCTGTTTAGTTTTAAGTTCCCCATTCTCATTTAGAATGGCTTTATTTATTTATTTATTTTAACATTTATATACCGCCCTTCTCCCGAAGGACTCAGGACGGTGCACAGCCAGATCTACCCCAACACATGTACAAAAGTTAAAATGAGATTAAATAGTTTGGGCTGTTAGAATTAAAAAATCAATCCTCCCCCCTGATATATTAAAAACCCCAAATTTAAAATCTAAATTAAAAAAGGAGACGGATTAAAATCTCATGTCAGCCCAGGCCAGCCTGCTCGAAGAGCCAGGTTTTTAACACACGCCTGAAGGTTCTCAGGTCCGTGCTGGTACGTATCTCTGGGGGCAGACTATTCCAGAGGGCAGGGGCCCCCACAGAGAAGGCCCTATTCCTGGGGGCCGCCAGACGACACATAGAGGCCGACGGCACCCGGAGAAGGCCCTCCCTGTGGGAACGCACAGGTCTGTTGGAGATATGTTATATTTATAAAATATAATTTTTCCATGTTAATAATATTTGGATGTATCAATTCTTCCATTATGAAAAACCAGACTGGAATTTTCCTATACGTTTTGTGATTTAATTTTTTTCCATACTAAAATTAAAGCATTCCTCACATATCTTTGAAAATATCTATGTGCACTACTGCTTCCAAACCATAAAAAAGCATGTCATATTAATTGAAGATTGTGTCCCTCCAATAATAGTAATCTTCTATGCCTCAAATATATCCATTCTCTTACCCATGTAAGTACAGATCCCGATAATATAGCTTCTAATCCAGTATTCCCAAATTCCAAATGCCTTTAGACTCAAATATTCATTTGAATCTTTGGGTATCATTATTTATTTATTTATTTATTTATTTTATTTGTCAAATGCTTACAAGCTAATGGGTATAACTAAAACATAGTTATGAATACATGGATACATATAAGAAAAATAAAATATAAAAGAAACAATAGGACAGGGACGGTAGGCATGTTGGTGCACTTATGCACGCCCCCTACAGACCTTTTAGGAAAGGGGTGAGGTCAATAGTAGACAGTCTAAGGTTAAAGTTTTTGAGGTTTAGGGAAGAAACCACTGAGTCAGGTAGAGTATTCCAGATATTGAGCACTCTGTTGCTGAAGTCGTATTTCCTGCAATCAGGTTTGGTGTGTTAACCTTGAGTTAGTATCTATTGTTTGCTCTTGTGTTGTTATGGCTGAAGCTGAAGTATTCATTGACAGGTAGGAGATTGCAATGTACGATTTTATATACTATACTTAGATCAGACTGAAGGCGGCGTAGTTCTAGGTTTTCAAGGTCTAGAATTTCGAGTCTGGTGGCATATGGTATTCTGCAATGAGTAGAGGAGTGAAGAACTCTTCTTGTAAAATATTTCTGGACTTTCTCAACTGTGTTAATATCAGATACGTAATATGGTTTCCAGACTGATGAGCTTTATTCGAGTATTGGTCTAGCAAATGTTTTGTATGTTCTAGTTATTAGTGTAATATTACCAGAGAAAAAGCTAAGTAAGATTAGGTTAACAACTCTTAGCGCCTTTTTGGCTATGTAGTTACAGTGGGCTCTAGCACTTAGGTCATTTGATATGAGTACTCCAAGATCCTTGACAGAGTTTGAGTCATCAACAAGGTCTTGACTATTCAGCTGTATTTTATTTTCTGATTTTTTTTGCCAATATGTAGGACAGAGCATTTATTTGTTGAGATCTGAAGTTGCCATTTGTTTGACCATTCTGATACGTAGTCAAGGTCTTTTTGAAGGGTAGCGGTATTTTCTGTGGTGTTGAATAGCTTTACATCATCAGCGAAGAGAACGCAGTTGCCCTTGATATGATCACAGAGGTCATTTATATAGAGTATGAAAATAGTTGGTCCTAGAACAGTGCCTTGGGGGACACCACTGTTGACAGGTATAGAATTTGATAGGACTCTCCCAATTTTGACCATTTGTTGTCTGTTTGACAGGAATGCTTCTATCCAGTTATGCAGGTGTCCAGAGATACCATAAGATTTTAGTTTTAGGAGTAGTTTGTCATGTACCACTGAATAAAAAGGCTTTGCAGAAGTCTATGTAGATTGCGTCTATTGCTTTGCCCTGATCGAGTTGTGTAGTCCATATGTTTTTGCAATATAAGAGTTGCACATTACATGATAGCTTTTTCCTAAAACGAAATTAGAGAATAGGTTGTTTGTTTCTAAGTATACTGAAACATTATGCAACTAGTTGTGTTTATCAGGAAATATCAACCAAGAGGTTGAAGTACTGATACTCTTGAAGTATCAGTAAGTACATTTTTCTGGAAGTAATCTCATTGTGAATATTTCAAATTTGAACCTCAGTTCAGTGTCTGGAATTTGGGTATCTTTTGCTATGTCAAATAGCCTCAGCATCTGTTCAGACTTAGGATTACTTATGCTATTATGCCAACATTATCAAACAAAAACAATATCTAGGAATCTGAAAGGTTTCTCCTTTTTACAGAGAGAAGCAAATAGATTTCTGTGGAGCTATGGCAGAAGGTTGATGTATATGTTCAGCAAATCTTACCTGAGGAAGTTTGTGACGAGCAATACAGTTGCCATGGGAAGAGAGATATCAGGTGCCCTGATGACTGAAGCCAAGGAATTTGGGATTCCACACTTATAATTAGGGATGAATTTGCCTTGAGTGAAAGGTAGAACCATAGAGGCAAAGTACGTCCAGTTTGGACTAAAATTGCTGTTAAAAATGTGAAAGCCCAGCGTGATGTTGGTTAGGAGCTGGGGATTTTCATTAATCTGTTTTATAGTAAATGCTAAGGCCAGAATATGCTGATAATTCTGAAAAACTATTCTGCAAAACAATTTTTAAAAAGTCAATATTATTTTCATCATTGTGCTCTATTTCTGTAGAGATGCAGTTATTTCTTATCTATAGTGCAACTCTACCTCCTCTTTTATTTCATCTATTTTTTTTAAATTATTTAATTCCCTCTGGCTGTATGTTTCATTTATGGGTTTCATCTCTCCAAGTTTCCGTAATGGCAACAATATCATATCTACCCTCCTTTACTTTAATTTCTATTTTACCCTTTTTATTCTTCATACTCTAAGCATTGGTGTATAGATATTTGAGTCCATTTTGATACTGTCTACATAACCTGTGTTGTACCTGACTGCCCCTACTTTCTTGCCATCTGTTTGATTAGTGTATGGGGTATGGAACTCACTATTAAATGCTTGGTTTTGCTTGACAGCAAGGTTGAGATTCTTACCTGCACAAACACCTATGTTACATGAACTGATAACTCTATTAATGTTAGATTGTGGAGACAGAAATGTTCTGTATCAATTAATTCTATGTCCCCACTGTTCAGTTTAAATGTTTATCCAGAAAATCTGTGAATTTAGTGCCAAGTAACTCTGTCCCTGTCTTTGATGGATGCTTTCTTTGATATCTATGTTCCAGTGGAGGGGTGTCAAACTAAAGACCCAGGGGCTGGATCTGGCCCATGGGGTGCTTATAACTGGCCTGCTGGGCCACCCTAGAAACAGTGAAGGATCAGCCCATGGTGCCTGCCACCAAAAATGGAGCTTGGAAGGCCATATATAGAATTACCTCCTCTAGCCCTCTGCCAATAAAAATGGAGCTCCATTTTAACAGGTTCCATGAGTGTCCTCTTTCTGTGTACAAATACCTCTCTCTGCAACAAGATGTTTGAAGTAGATCAGACAGATCCGCCTTCTGGAGATGTTTTTCAGACAAAATTAGAGAGTGCAACATACTAAGAAATCAGCAGACAGAGCTTTGGGGCTCCAACCATGAGTTGGAATAGGATGGCGACAATAAATACCATTATTTAGTGTTAGTTGGTCCAATTTTCATAGAGTCACATAGGATTTGGGAGAGATGAATTGGTTAATTTCATAATGATAGTGAGACAATCACATATAGGAACAAGTTTAAAAAATGTGAGGACTTGCAGAGGCAGGAATGCATGAGCCACAAGACAAAAAAAAATAAAATCATTAGATCCATAAAGTGAAATAGAGATGTAAATATAGTATATGTATGTGTAAAGGCATTATTATAATTCTATTCTATTCTGCCTGTTTCCCATTATGATATTGTAAGAATTCAATATTTAAGACAGTCACAAAATTTCGTTGCTGTCTTTTTGACAGAAAGCCTGCTTGATCTTCATGTCTGTAAAATTTTCTTTAGTCTTTCTGCCAAAATGGCAGCAAAGGGTTTGTAATCCATGTTTAATAATGAAATTGGTCTACATTTCTTTGTATTTGTAACATTTTGACCCTCCTTTGGTAGTAACACAATGTTGGATTCTGTCCATGTCTGGGGTATTCCTCACTTCCCCTTTAGTATATCATTTACTCTGTTCTTTAGTGGTTGGAGAAGTTCATCCTCAAAGCACTTATAATATTGGCTCCAATACCCTTTCTGTCTTTGTGCCAGAGATTTTTTTTCTTCTATATATGATTGTACTGTATAAAATAGCCCCTCATAACCATTTTACTAGCATCCCATACTGTCATTAAGCTTGTCGCTTTACTTACATTATTCTCAAAGTACTCTTGCAGTTCCTTTTTATACTCTTTTACAATCCTTTCCTTTTGTAGAGTAGCTTCATTTAATCTCCATCTAAAACTTGAGCTCTTTGCTCTCTCCTGCTACTATTGGCCTCCCGCCGACTGATACGCTCCCACAGACTCGGCCTCCTCGTGGTACCACTGGCTGGACAGCTGGCGACCCCGAGGATGCGGACCCTCTCTCTGGAACAAATTACCCCCGGAGATGAGGACCATCCCTGATCTCCTGACCTCCTGACCTTCCGCCGTGCGTTGAAAACTAATTTATTTCAGCAAGCCGGTCTGGCCTAGGGGTTTTTAAATTTTTTAATCTGCTTTTAACTTTCTTAATTCCCTTATTTTTAATCTTTGTAAGAGCCAATGTATTTAATTCTTTTAATTTTTAAATATTGTATATATTTTACATGTGTATTTTATTCTGGCTGTTCACCGCCCCGAGTCCCTTTGGGAGAGGGGGCGTTATATAAATTTAAATAAATAAATAAATTTAAATAAATAAATAAATAAATAAATAAATAAAATAAAGATTTCTTAAAACTTTCTCTTTATGAGCTGATGTTTATCATTCAGTTCAGGTCTCATCACAATGATAAAACACTTGGGAAGAAAGATACACATTAATAATCCAGCACTGGAGGAGATCATGGAGAAGATCTCCACTGCCAATGTATATTTTCCCCTAGTGCTTAGATAGATTGGAATAAAGCACAGCCAAACACTGCAGAAGACCAACATGCTGAAGGTGATGAATTTGGCTTCATTGAAACTGTCAGGTAAATTCCTAGCTAGAAAAGCAGCAGAAAAGCTAACCAGAGCAAGAAAACCCATAAAGCCCAAAACACAGTAGAACATGACTGAGTCTTCATTGCATTCCAGGATGATTTCTTCAGACATTGAAAGCACATCAAAATCTGGATATGGTGGGGATGTTATCAGCCATACAGCACAAAAATTTAATTGAACAAGGGAACAGGATAGTAGAATGAAACTGACCATCCTTCCCCCCACCCATTTCCTCAGCCTGGAACCAGGTTTGGTGGCCATAAATGCTAGAACCACAACAAACGTTTTGGCCAACACACAAGAAACTGCCACAGAAAAGATGAGACCAAAAGCTGGTTGTCGAAAGAGACAAACAACCATATTGGGCCTCCCAATAAATAGAAAGACAGAAAGGAAAGAGAGGAGAAGAGAAATTAGGAGTGTATAAGTGAGATTCCGATTGTTGGCTTTGACGATAGGAGTGTCTTTGTGTTTCATGAAGATTGTGATCACCAATGCTGTCTTTAAAGAAAAACAAAGAGAAAGAACAGTCAGACTGATCCCCAAGGGTTCTTTACAGGACAAAAACGTGATCCGCTTTGGAATGCACATATTTTTGCCAGGATTTGGATATTGATCTTCAGGACATGGAGAGCAGTCATCCTTGTCTGAAAAAGAACACAGTGGAATTGATACAGTTGATTGTAGACAGTGTATATACATAGCGTTGTATTTGAAAATTTCCTACCCTTCTCCTTTGATATCTTCCCCTCTGGACATAGTCGACAATCATAGCAACAAAACAATTGCCCTTCTTTCTTAGTCTTGCTGTGTCCTGTCTTACAAGGATCATTACACAAAGATACAGGTAATGCCTATCAATAAATGAAGAAAAGTATTTTAAGATACAGAGGAAAGGAAGTGATTGGAGATATAAATGGAATCAACAGATTAAAAAGAAAGTAAAATTATGTCATAATTTTAGAAGTAATTGCTCTGATATTATAATATTATAATTAAATATCAACAATAATTGTATTTATGGCCTTTGATAATCATGATCTCCATTCTTCAAAGACAATTTCTGTGCCGGTTAGTTAAAGTTGGTTTTCACAACTTCTGAATTTTGAAGTCAGCAAACTGATGAAATCTAGCAGTTTTTACTTCAAAACCATGAAAACCATTGTCCATAATTAACAGGGAGCCAGGAAAGGATAAAACATTCAATAGCAGTTGCTAGAAAGGTAAAAAAAACTTACTGTTATCTTTCCTTCTTCAGAAAATTTGTGCCTAGGTTAGTCAGAGATGATGCTCTGAGACATTTAATCAATATAGATATTTAAAATAAGGCAGACAAAATCTAGATTAAAAAAAACTAACCCTATTAAAGCCTAATGGCCATGTGATGGAATCTACAGAAATATTGAAGAACTTCTCTGCTGAAGCTGTGGGATCTATCAGTCCAACTTTGATTCTAGCAAAAGATTGATTCGGGAATGTGATCCAGTTGATAATATCAAAGCCACCAATGAATTCTCCATTTTCATCAAAGGAGATCTTTTCACCAACACTGTTGTTGAAACTAACTCTTCTCAAAAAAGAATGAATCTGAAATAGAGGCAATCAAAGATGAGCAAATGAAGGGTGAGAAATAATTCATAATTTTATGTTTAGAAAAATACTTTTTTATTTTAGTTGTAGGCCAGTGTCAAACGATTAACATAACAATCATTCTAAAATAGAGGTAGACGTTACATATCAGATTTTTAAAATAAAATTGACATAGAATTGAAAAATAAAGAACCAACCAAAAAAAAAGTTGTGTAGTTTAATTGCGAAAGCTACTTAAGCAAGGTCACTTCTAATAAATATATAATAAATTCTAGAATGTATAAAACTACCATGCAATGGCACTCATTTCACATACTAGGAAGGTTATATTATGAAAATGCTACAAGCTAGGCTTCAGCAATATGTGAATTGAGAACTAAGAGGTAGAAATGATTTTTTTGAAAAGGCAGAGGAAGTAGCAATCATATTTCCTGCGTTTGCTGGAAAGCAAGAGAGTTCCCGGACAAGCATCTTCTTCTGCTTCATTGACTATGCTAAAGCCTTTGATTATGTGGATCACAACAATCTATTCTTAGTGGACCAACTGTTTCCTTGATTTATTTCTTGTTATTTATATGTTGGAAGAAACTTTTTTAAAAATTATCTTATATTTTTGTTGCAAGACTTTGTTCATTCTGAGCTTTTGCTTTCCTAACTTCATCTTTGCAATTTCTGCCTTATATTCTGCCTTTGTTGTTTGTCCCTCTTCCTATTGGTTGTACTTGCCCTTTTTGTCTTTAAATTTGTCAAAGAGGTCTTTGTTCAGCCATACTGATTTCTTCTTGGATTAATTGTTTTTCTTTCTCAGTAGTATTGTGCTGGTCTGAGCTCTTACGATCATATTTTTCAGAATTTCCCAAGCTTTTTGAGTTGTTTTCTCCTTTAGGATTTTCATTCAAGGGCCTTTTCCAATTTGTTTCTTGAGTTTATTAAAATCAGCTCTTTTAAAATTTAAGTCTCAGGCATCTCTATATTCTTTATGTTCTTTTTCTTATGTTTGGGTTACATTGAATTCTAGTATGATATGGTCCATTGGGTCTAAGACCAATGGGTCTAAGTCTACATGGAGGGAAGTAATCAGTGGAGTGCCACAAGGTTCTGTCTTAGTCACAATACTCATCAATATCTTCATTAACAATTTAGATGAGGGAAAAGAAGGGGAACTTACCATATTTGCAGATGATACAGAGCTGGCAGATATAGCTAACACCCAAGAAGATAAAGTCAAGATCCAGATAGATCTTGACAGACTAGAACACTGGGACATATCTAACAAAATGAAATTCAATGTAAAGAAAGGTAAAGTCCTACACTTAGGCAAGAAAACCCAAAAGTACATATATAGACTGGATGAAATCAGGCTCAATAGCAGTAACTGTGAGAGGGATCTTGGAGTCTTAGTGGACAACAAGCTAAATATGAGCCAGCAGTGTGTAGCAGCATGCAAAATAGCTAATGCAATCCTAAATTACATTAACAGAGCGATACAAGCGAGGTCAAGTGCGGTACTAATATCACTCTATAAAGACTTAGTAAGACCACACCTAAAGTACAGGATCCAATTTTGGTCACCACATTTTAAAAAAGATGTTGAGACTCTACAAAAAGTACAAAGAAGAACAATCAGGATGATTAGGGGACTGGAGACTAAAACATATGAAGAATGGTTACAGGAACTGGGCATGGCTAATCTAGTGAAGAGAAGGACCAGAGGAGACATGGTAGCAGTATTCCAATATTTGACAGGCTGCCCAGACAGGAATGGGTCAATTTTCTAAAGCACATAAAGGCCAGACAAGGAATAATGGTTGGAAACTGAACAATGAGAAATTTAACCTGGAAATAAGGAGAAACTCTCTGACAATGAGTACAATCAACCAATGGAACAGCTTGCCCTCACAAGTTGCGGGGTGTTATCACTTGAGACTTTCAAGATGAGATTGGACTGCGGTTTGTCAAAAATAGAGTAATGTCTCCCACTTGGGCAGTGGGTTGGATTAGAAGACATACAAGGTCCCTTCCAACTTTGATTATCTTTTATCTGTTATATTTCATTTTCATCTATGCTTCCTTATCACTTCTCCACTGTTTGTAAGAATAATGGCTGTATGGCTGTCCCTCTAGTTTCCTCCTCTACCTTTTGGACAACAAAGTTGTCAGCTAGGTTGGTTAGGAACTTATTTGATTTCTCCCTTGGTGCAGAATTAGTCTTCCAATTGATGTCAGGGTAATTGAAGTTCCCCATTACTATTGTAGTTTATTTCCTAATATATTTGTTGGTTGGTTGGAAAAAAGGAAGCCTATTTGTTGTGCTTGATTAGGTGGCCTATAGTATACACCTATGGCCATGTCATTCTGTTTTACTATTATATTGAGCCACATGCGTTCTAGGAGGCTTCTGTCTTTGATTTCATGCATTTCTATAGCAATATAGTGGTCCTTTACATACAGTGCAACTTCACCTCCTCTTTTATGGGGACTGGGTTTTTGAAATAGTTTGTATCCTTCTATCAGTATGTTCCAATCATGGATAAAATCCCATCAAGTTTCTGTTATTCCAACTATATCCTATCTACCTTCATGTATTAATAGATCAAGTTCAAACTATTTGTTCCCCAGACTTTGTGCATTTGTATTTAGGCACCTGAGATCTTTATGTCTGACTCTGGATATGCTTCTCATGTCTCCTATTTGGTGTTTGAGTTTGTCTTCCTCCCCATCCCTCCTTACTTCATTATTTGAATTGTTTTCTAGGTTTTTCTGCTTGGAATTAGGTCCTGGAGATTCTAAAGAATGGTCATCCTTCCCTTCCCAATTTTAGTTTAAAGCCCTCCTGATAAGTTGAGGCAGTCATTTTCTGAAAACATTCTTCCCAGTCATCATGAGGTGAAACCAGTGGTGGTATTCAATTTTTTTTACTACCAGTTCTGTGGGTGTGACTTGGTAGGCATGGTGTGGCATGGTGGGCATGATATGGCTTGGTGGGTGTGGTGTGGCTTGGTGGGCATGGCAGGGGAAGGATACTGCAAAAATCTCCATTTCCACCGCAATCCAGGGTAAGGATACTGTAAAATCCGCAATCCCTCCTTACGCACTAATCTGCTTTCCAGCTCCATTATCCTGTGTAGGGCAACAAAAGAAAACCCAGATGATCAGCTGGGACTCTGATCAGCTAGGACTTGGGAGACAGTGAACATATGGTGGAGAGGTGAACCAGAGGTGGTATTCTCAACTACTCAAAATTTCCGCTACCGGTTCTCCAGAACCTCTCAAAACTGGCTGAATACATCCTCTGGGTGCAGCCCATCCCTTGCCAAAATCCCATCATGGAGATAGTGCAGACCATGGTCTAGGAATCCAAAGATTTTTAGGTGAAACCAAGCCTCTAGCCAATGGTTCATTTCTGGAATTCTTTATTCTCTTACCGGATGTTGTCCTTTTGTTGGAGTACAGATGAAAAAAACTATTGTGCTCCTAAGTCCGTGACTTTCTTGCTTAGCTGCTAGTAATCACTCAATATTGTTTTCACATCCCTCTTTTGTGTCATTCGTCCCTATATGTAGCAGTAGAAAAGGGTGGTAATCTGTGGGCCTAATTATTTTGGTTAAATTCTCAGCCACATCTTTGATTTTTGCTCCAAGGAGGCAACATACCTCCCTAGATTGTATCTTGCAACTACAGATATGGTGGTTTCTGCAGTATTATGCTTACAGACTTACCTGCCACCACACTTGATTATGAAACTGATTCCTCCCTTCTTTCACGATTGCTGTTTCTCTGGATTTATATATATGCAGAGATTGCAAAGCGTGTGCCACAGCATAGACTGCATTATAAATATTGTAACTCTGACCACTCATTAGTGTTTCAAACACAGATGTGGGAAGAATCTCAAGCCTCTCCTGTCCAGTACATTTCTTCTCAGAGGTCTCAATTTTTGAGTTTGGGAAGAAACAATTGAATGCCTGCTCCCAGAAATCTTTTCGAAAATGATCATGCTGATTGTTATTGTTTGGATTCAAGTTTTGAATAAATTCTTGGAAATGTTGGATCTGCTTTGTCTGAACTGTGAAGGATAAAGCACCATGTAGAAAGTCGATATCCCAAAATTTATGGATGGCAATTGAAGTGTAATCTGTCTGAGCCGTTATAAGCCAGATCTTATTCTTCTTTGGTATATCCTCCACTTCTGAAAACTGAAGAAAACTTCTCAGAGTTGATATGGACTGAGTTTCACCATATAAGATTATCATATTGGTTGTGCTGTTCATGAGTACACGATATACATGTAATCCTTCATCTATGGTATCAGTAAAATCACTGTAAAAAGCTGCATTTGGTAACTCTGCTATGAATTCAATACAGATGCCATGCTCGGAAAATGTGGGGAGCACCTCCTGGAGGAATTTTTCTCCTTTTTCATCCTTTACCACAAGAATTCCAATCCAGATCCACCTGAAATACAGCAATAACTGCAGGAGGCCTTTACGTTGGTGGGATTCATTTGGAAACATTTGTTGGAAGAAAACTGCTTGAGTCTCTTTTTCCATGGCTGGAGCAGAGCCATAGGTCAACTACAGAAAGATGAACATATGCAATTGCAAACATCTATGTGAGCCTCTGAAAACATATATATTCATTTATCAACGTTTTAAAATTTATATATAAGCATTTTAAATACAATGTATTATCCAAGCATACCATTTTACAAAAGAAAGGGGGGGGGGAAGAAATAGTAACATATATATTGATAGCAATAATAATAGTACAACAAAATTATTCTAATCATATTTATAATCACAGTAGTGGTCAAAATTGTGGAAACCTTTTAGGAAAAGTTTATTTTTATGCCATCACTACAAAACAGGGAGATCTTGGTCTCATCTCTCCAAATAACACTGTCCCATTGTTCCTCTATCCAGGTAACATGAGTTTTGCCCATTTTAGTCTTTTCAACCTTAGTTTGAGAGATAAAAGTGGCTTTTTTCATGGAATTCTAAATTTTAGGCCAGATGTTTGCAGTCTGCGCTGAACAGTCCTTGCACTCAACTTCACATTGCATTGTTACATGTCATCATGTATACACCCAGATGATTTTCCTCTGTCACTTGCCGCAGTCTCTTAATTCTTCTATCATCACGTGTTGTTGTGCACCTTTTCCTGCCTTTATCAGTCTGGTTTTGTAGTGACTGAGTCTCATTATACCTCTTCAAAAACTTACCAATACCACCTTTAGTTAAGTTTCCCCAAATTTTTCTTCTAATTTCTTTATAACTGTAGCCTTGTTCAGTTAATAATACTATTTTACATCACTTTCTGGGTGATCAGTCAACTCTTTGCAACATTACTTTAATTTTATTATGTTTTACAAGCTCACTAAATAAAAGAACACAAAAAACCCAACCAACTTAATAGCAATCACAAAACACACTGACAAATGTCTTCCTCTCAGCTTCAGTACATCACATCAATAACTGAATCCTACTGTGATCTCATTGATTCATTGCCAAAACAAGATAACACCTTTTTGATTCTCTAAACACTCATGCTGATTGGCTACAATCAGATGAAGGAAAACTACCTGATATCAACCTAAGCAAGTTGTGCTTCCTTTTTCTTGTTATTTGCCTATAACTCTTCATAGAATACAGGTAATTTATTTTTATTTATTTATTTGTCAATTGCTCACAAGATAATAATTATGAATACTTGGATATATATAAGAAAAATAAAATATAAAAGAAACAATAGGACAGGGATCGTAGGCACTTTGGTGCACTTATGCACGCCCCCTACAGACCTCTTAGAAAAAGGGTGAGGTCAATAGTAGACAGTCTAAGGTTAAAGTTTTTGGGGTTTGGGGAAGAAAACAGAGAGTCAGGTAAAGTATTCCAGACATTGACCACTCCGTTGCTGAAGTCATATTTCCTGCAATCAAGTTTGGTGCAATTAACCTTGAGTTTGTATCTATTGTTTGCTCTTGTGTTGCTATGGCTGAAGCTGAAGTACTCATTGAAGCTGAAGTATTCATTGTATTAATGTAAATATTCATAATTGAACCAACTTTGTTGCACTATATTCTTGATTAAATTATATTTCTCTTGTTTATATAATATTATGATACTACTCCCAAAAAAAGTGGTAAAATTAGCCATCAAACCTCAAAAATACACTTTTTCCAAAAGGTTTCCACAATTTTGGCCATTACTGTATATTAACTTATTTATAATCCTATTGATTATATTAGCATATTTGTAGTTATAAAGAGCATTCAAGTTTATTTTATACATAACAATACTCTTTCTTCATCTAATGTCCACCTCTTATCTCTAACCATTGATAAAATCTTTTACATGTTAATTAATAGTCTATATCTATTTTTTATTTTCAGTGTCAATCTATCCATCTGTGCAAAATCCAATATTTTCCAAATTATATTTTCATCTGAGGGAATGTTCTTATTTTCACAATATTGTGTAAATACAATTCTCGCTGCAAACAGTACTTGTAACATTAAATATATACTCACTGTCATAGCTTTCTGGTATTATAACAAAAATATTTCGGGTTTCAAATCTATACACTGATTAATGTTGATGATCCAAACTCTGTCAAGGACCTTGGAGTTCTCATCTCTAATGATCTAAGATCATCTCTAATGATCTACAGCCCACTGTAACTACAAAGTCAAAAAGGCATTAAAAATTGTTAACCTAACCCTACGTAGCTTTTTCTCTGGTAATATCACATTAATAACAAAAGCATACAAAACATTTGCAGGAACAATACTTGAATACAGCTCATCAGTCTGGAACCCGCATTCCGTATGTGATATTAACACATTTGAGAAACTCCAAAAATATTTCACAAGAAGAGTTCTCCACTCCTCTACTCGTTGTAGAATACCTTATGCCATAAAGCTTGAAATTCTAGATGTAGAAAACCTAGAACTATGCCGCCTTCGGTCCAATCTAAGTATAGTATATAAAATTATATATTGCAATGTCCTACCTGTCAATGAATACTTCAGCTTCAACTATAACAATACAAGAGCACACAATAGATACAAACTCAAGGTAAACCACACCAAACTTGATTGCAGGAAATACGACTTCAGCAACAGTGTGATAAATGTCTGGAATACTCTACCTGACTCAGTGGTTTCTACCCCAATCCCCAAAAGCTTTGACCTTACACTGTCTACAAGTGACCTCACCCCTTTTTCTAATAGGTATGTAGGGGGCATGCATAAGCGCACCAACGTGCCTACCATCCCTGTCCTATTGTTTTTTTTATTTTTCTTATATGTATCCATTTCATGTATCCATAACTATGTTTATACTTATACCTGTTATCTTATAATTGCTTGACAAAATAAATAAAATAAATAAATAAATATAAAAATAAAAATTATCTTTTCCAAATGTGTATTTTCACCCAATATTTTCTTGCTTTCATAAACGTCCACCACATATGATTGTGATGGCAAACCTATGGCATGGATGCCAGATATAGCATATAGAGCCCACTCTGCAGGCGTGGAAATGGTCAACCCAGCTCAGCTCTGCTGCACATGTGCGTGTGCCTCCCACAGAGCAACTGGTCTTTGGGTCTCTGCTGCACATACCTGGGGGGTGGAGCACACATACATGTGCATGTGGGGGGCACCTGCACAGGGATGCACAAGCATGCACAGGATGGGGACAGGGCACATGCCCAGGAAACGTGCATGCATTACATTTTGGGGGTTTGTGCATGCACACTTTGGACTCTCAGTTCCAAAAAGGTTAGCCATTCCTGACATATGACAAAATAGGTACCTGAGGTCTGATTACACTTCCAACATTTGATGAACATGTTGTTAAACATTTTTGCTAGTCTTGCCGGTAGCAAATGCCACCTATAAAACATTTTATAAATATTTTCCTTATATTCACTATTGTCAGTTTATAATTCCTATCCCAAAGTTTTTGCCATTAATCTAATTCTATAGTATAACCAATGTTTTTGCCCATGCTATCATTGTTTCTTTTACTTGTTCATCTTCCATTTTAAAGCTTAAAAATAATTATATATTTTTCTTAATAGTTTTTCATCTGTCCTTAGTAACATCTTATCAAATGCTGTTGGTTCTTTATAAAAATCCTATGTTTTCACATCTTTCTCATATCTTCATTGCATTTGCAAGTATGGCCACCAAGCTAAATCCAACTCTACATTTTTTAATTCCTGTTTAGTTTTATGTTCCCCATTGTCATTTAGAATGGCTTTATAAAATATATTTTTCCCATGTTAATAATATTTGGATGTATCAATGCTTCCATTGTAGAAAGCCAGATGGGTATTTTTCTATAAGTTTTGTGATTTAATTTTTTCCATACTAAAATTAAAGCATTCCTTGCATGTCTTTGAAAATATCTATGTGCAGTACTACTTCCATACCATAAAAAGCATGCCATACTAACTGAAGATTATAATAATAGTAATCTTCTATGCCAGAATTTATCCATTCTGTTACCTATGTAAGTACAGATGCCTTATAATATAGCTTCTAATCCAGGAGCCCCAAACCGCCATTGCCTTTAGACTCAAATATTCACTTGAATCTTTGATTATCATTATATACTGAAACATTATGCAACTAGTTGTGTTTATTAGGAAATATCAACCAAGATGTCACTCTTGAAGTATAAGTAAGTACATTTTTCTGGAAGTAATCTCATTATGAATATTTCAAATTTGAACCTCAGTTCAGTGGCTGGAATTTGGGTATCTTTTGCTATGTCAAATAGCCTCAGCATCTGTTCAGACTTATAATTACTGATGCTATAATGCGAAATATTATCAAGGAAAAACAATATCTAGGAATCTGAGAGAAGCAAATAGATGCCTGTGGAATTATGACAGAGGTTAATGTATATCTATAGCAAATCTTACCTGAGGAACTTTGTAGATGCACAACACAGTTGCCATGTGAAGAGAGATATCCGGTGCCCCAATGACTGCAGCCAAGGTATTTGGGATTCCACACTTATAATTAGGGATGAATTTGCCTTGAGTGAAAGGTAAAACCATAGAGGCAAAGTACGTCCAACTTGGACTAAAATTGCTGTTAAAAAATGTGAAAGCCCAGCGTGATGTTGGTTAGGAGTTGGGGATTTTCATTAATCTGTTTTATAGTAAATGCTAAGGCCAGAATATGCTGGTAATTCTGAAAAATTATTCTGCAAAACAATTTTAAAAATGTCAATATTATTTTCATCATTGTGCTCTATTTCTGTAGAGATGTAGTTATTTCTTATCTATAGTGCAACTCCACCTCCTCTTTTATTTCATCTATTTCTTTTAAATCATTTAAATCCCTCTAGCTGTATGTTTCATTTGTGGGTTTCATTCCACCAAGTTTCCATAATGGCAATAATATCATATCTACCCTCCTTTACTTTAATTTCTAATTTACCCTTTTTATTCCTCATACTCTGAGCATTGGTGCATAGACATTTGAGTCCATTTTGATACTGTCTGTATAACCTGTGTTGTACCTGACTGCCCCTACTTTCTTGCCACCTGTTTGATTAGTGTATGGGGTATGGAACTCACTATTAAATGCTTGGTTTTGCTTGACAGCAAGGTTGATAATCTTACCTGCACAAACACCTATGTTACATGAACTGATAACTCTATTAATTTTAGATTGTGGAGACAGAAATGTTCTGTGTGAATTAATTCTCTGTCCCCATTGTTCAGTTTAAATGTTTATCCAGAAAATCTGTGAATTTAGTGCCAAGTAACTCGGTCCCTGTCTTTGAGGGATGCTTTCTTTGATATCTATGTTGTAGTAGAGGGGTGTCAAACTAAAGGCCCGAGGGCTGGAATTGGCCCATGGGGTGCTTATAACTGGCCTTCTGTTCCAACCTAGAAACAATGAAGGACCAGCCCATGGTGCCTGCCACCAAAAATGGAGCTTGGAAGGCTACACATAGAATTGCCTCCTCTAGCCCTCTGCCAGTAAAAATGGAGCTCTGTTTTCTCTGGCAGAGGGCTGCAGTAGGCCATTGTGGCTGAAAACAGGGCCCATGGGGCACATATGGCAAACCTGAGCTTGATTTTCACTGGCACAGGGCTAAAAATGGAGCTCAGGAGCCTGTTTTTGTTGGTAGAGTGCTTGGGCCACCACAGTCCCACTGACATGAATGACATCAAGGTGGCCAGGCACATCCCCAGCCCCTGAGGTCAAGCACAACCTAGATGTGGCCCTCAATGAAAGTGAGCTTGAAACTCATGCTCTAGTATATGAGAATGACACACCCACTACCAAACCACAGCTTTTAAGAATAGCTTATATGCAGAAGGAAATTGCTATATTTCGGTTCCAGAAATACCTATGAGAAAACTTATGATGAGAAATAGGTGCTTTCCCTTTCTTAATTATAGGAACAACTTCATAAATTAAGCCACACATATCTCTATATTAATAGATATTTAGCTGTTATTTGTTATAAATGGAGATTTGATCTCTATTTCAACTATTTCAACTTTACATGGAAACTTGAAGTAAAATATAATTTTACATAAAATAAACTTAGACATCCTATTTTAGATGTCCTAAATGTTCTGGAGTTTTTGTCATTAGAGGAAAATATTTCAAACTTCAGGTGATTTACCAACAAGGTTCAGAACTTGACAATAAATTAATGATGTACTTACATAAGTCCATCGTGAAATGCCTGAGAAGGATCTTGAATGAAAGCAATGGGAGTAGAAACAGCAAAGAAGGCAGAAATAATGCCAGCAATATTAATGTCTCCAAGCTGATGATAGGTGTGCCGAATAGGAAGAGGCTCCTGAAAGTCACATTGAAGGCTAGGATTCTTGGACTCCACTTCAGGCAATAATATCAACAGCAACTCTACAAATATTAACATCTTCCGTGAGTGTCTTCTTTCTGTATAGAAATGCCTCTCTCTGCAACAAGATGTTTGAAGTAGATCACACAGATCTGCCTTCTGGAGATGTTTTTCAGACAAAACTAGAGTGTGCAACATATTACGAAATCAGCAGGCAGAGCTTTGGGCCTCCCAGACATGAGTTGGAATAGTATGGGGACAAATAAATACCATTATTTAGTGTTAGTTGGTCCTATTTTCATAGAGTCTCATAGGATTTGGGAAAGATGAATTGGTTGATTTCATAATGATAGTGAGACAGTCAAGTATATGAATAAGTTCAAAACATGTGAGGACTTGCAGAGTCAGAAATGCACGAGCAACAAGACAAAAATATAAAATCATTAGATCCATAAAGTGAAATAGAGATGTAAATATATGTATGTGTAAAGAATTAAATTACTTTAATTCTATTCTATTCAATTCTGCCTGTTTCTTATTATGATATTGTAAACATTCAATAATATTTAAGATAGTCTTCACATTATTTTGTTGCTGTCTTTTTGACAGAAAGCCTGCTTCATCTTCATGTATATATGCCGGTAACATCTTTAGTCTTTCTGCCAAAGTGGCAGCAAAGGGTTTGTAATTCATGTTTAATAATGAAATTGGTCTATAATTCTTTGTTTTTGTAACAATTGGACCCTCCTTTGGTAGCAACACAATGTTGGATTCTGTCCACATCTGGGGTATCCCTCACTTCCCCCATAGTACATCATTTACTCTATTCTTTAGTAGTTGGAGAAGTTCATCCTCAAAAGACTATAAATACCATATACATATTGCTACAGAAATGCATGAAATCAAAGACAGAAACCTCCTAGAATGCATGTGGGTCAATATAATAGTAAAACAGAATGACATGGCCATAGGGTATACTATAGGCCACCCAATCAAGCACAACAAATAGGCTTCCTTTTTGCTAACCAACTAACAAATATATTAGGAAACAAACTACAATAGTAATGGGGAACTTCAATTACCCTGACATCAATTGGAAGACTAATTCTGCACCAAGGGAGAAATCAAATAAGTTCCTAACCAACCTAGCTGACAACTTTGTTGTCCAAAAGGTAGAGGAGGAAACTAGGGGGACAGCCATACAGCCATTATTCTAACAAACAGAGGAGAAGTGATAGAAGAAATAGAAACTGCAGGAAGCTTGGATTAAAAAATAACAGATAAAAGATAATCAAAGTTGGAAGGGACCTTGTAGGTCACCTAGTCCAACCCCCTGCCCAAGTGGGAGACACTGTACTATTTTTGACAAACCGCAGTCCGATCTCTTCTTGAAAGTCTCAAGTGATAACACTCGCACAACTTCTGAGGGCAAGCTGTTCTATTGGTTGATTGTTCTCACTGTCAGAAAGTTTCTCCTTATTTCCAGGTTAAATCTTTCCTTGTTCAGTTTCCAACTGTTATTCCATGTCTGGTCTTCGGGTGCTTTAGAAAACAGCCCTTCCTCTTTGTGGCAGCCCCTCAAATATTGGAAGACTGTTATCATGTCTCACCTGGTTCTTCTCTTCACTACATGAGCCATGGCCAGTTCCTGTAACCATTCTTCATATGTTTTAATCTCCAGTCCCCTAATCATCCTGGTTGCTCTTCTTTGTACTTTTTCTAGAGTCTCAACATCTTTTTTATAATGTGGTGACCAAAACTGGATGCAGTACCCTAGGTCTGGTATTCCTTAGGCTTTATAGAATGGTATTGATACCTCACTTGATCTCAATTGTATCCTCTGTTAATGCAATTTAGGATTGCATTAGGTTTTTTAGATGGAGATTAAATGAAGCTATTCATTCTACAAAAGAAAAGGATTGTAAAAGAGAATAAAAAGAAATTACAAGAGTACTTTGAGAATAATGTAGGTAAAGTGACAAGCTTAATAACAGTACAGAATTCTAGTAAAATGGTTATGAGAGGCTATTTCATACAGCACAATCATATATAGAAGAAAAAAAATCTCAGGAAAAGACACAAAGGATATTGGAGCCAATGTTATAAGTGCTTTGAGGATGAACTTCTCCAACCACTAAAGAACAGAGTAAATTATATACTATGGGGGAAGGGAGGAATAACCCCAGACGTGGACAGAATCCAACATTGTGTTGCTACCAAAGGAGGATCAAAATGTTACAAAGACAAAGAATTGTAGACCAATTACATTATTAAACATGGATTACAAACTCTTTGCTGCATTTTGGCAGAAAGACTAAAGAAAATTTTACAGACATGAAGATCAAGCAGGCTTTCTGTCAAAAAGACAGCAACGAAATATTGTGACTGTCTTAAATATTGAATGCTTACAATATCATAATGAGAAACAGGCAGAATAGAATAGAATTATAATAATCCCTTTACACATACATATATTTATTTACATCTCTATTTCACTTTATGGATCTAATGATTTTATTTATTTATTTTTTTGTCTTGTGCTTATACATTCCTGCCTCTGCAAGTCCTCACATTTTTTGAACTTGTTCATATATGTGACTGTCTCACTATCATTATGAAATTAACCAATTCATCTCTCCCAAATCCTTTGCGACTCTATGAAAATAGTACCAACTAACACTAAATAATGGTATTTATTGTCCCCGTACTATTCCAACTCATGTCTGGGATTTGTTAGTATGTTACACTCTCTAGTTTTGTCTGAAAAATATTTCCAGAAGGCAGATTTGTCTGATCTACTTCAAATATCTTGTTGCAGAGAGAGGCATTTGTACACAGAAAGAAGACACTCATTGAAGATGTTAATATTTGTAGATTTGCTGTTGATACTATTGCCTGAAGTGCAAGAATCCTAGCCTTCAATGTGACTTTCAGGAGCCTCGTCCTATTTAATAATAATAATAATAATAATAATAATAATAATAATAATAATAATAATAATAATAATAATAATAATATTTATTTATATACCGCTCCCATCCCGAAGGACTCGGAGCGGTGCACAGCCATACAATTAAAACAATAAATATGGTAAAGTTAAAACTAAATTACACTAAAGGCCCTGGCTGAAAACAATTAAAACCCCTCCCTAAAACCCTAAAATTTAATATAAAAATTAAAATACCCAAATCTAAAATCAGCCCAAGCCGGCCCGGTCAAAGTGCCAGGTTTTCAAGGCACGCCTGAAGGTCCTCAGGTCCATGGCTATACATAACTCCGGAGGCAACCCATTCCAGAGGGCAGACGCCCCCACAGAGAAGGCCCTATTCCTCGGGGTCACCCGCCGGCACATAGATGCCGATGGGACCTGCAGGAGACCCTCCCTATGGGAGCGCACCGGATGGTGAGAGGAAAATGGCAGAATGCAGTCTTGTAAATATCCTGGTCCGATGCCATGGAGCGCTTTAAAAGTTAACACTAAGATCTTAAAGCGCACCCGAGAGGCCACTGGCAACCAATGCAGCTCGTGCAGGAGGGGCGTCACATGAAAGAACCTTGACGCCCCAATAACCACCCGCGCGGCCGCATTCTGTACCAGTTGAAGCCTCTGGATGCTCCCATTCGGGAGCCCCATGTAGAGGGTGTTAAAGTAGTCCAGTCGGGAGGTTTGGCACACCTATCATCAGCTTGGACACATTAATATTGCTGGCATTATTTTTGCCTTCTTTGCATCTTCTAGTCCCATTGCTTTCATTCACGATCCTGGTAAATCACATGAAGCTTGAAATATTTTCCTCTAATGACAAAAACTGCAGAAAGGGACATCTAAAATAGGATGTCTAGGTTTATTTTATGTAAAATTATAGTTTACTACAAGTTCCCAAGTAAAGTTAAAATAGTTGAAATAGAAATCAAATCTCCATTTATAACAAATCACATTTAATATCTATTAATATACAGGTATGTATGCTTATATTTATGAAGCTGTTACTACCGTTAATATATTTGCCCTGATAAGTTTTCTCTGATATTTCTGGAACCAAAAAGTAGAAATTTCTTTTTGCATATAATAGTAGAACATGGAAATAAGAATTATTAAACACATTCTGCAAAATATGCTGCATTGAAAGACTGCAAGGCACATATAACTGGAAGGCATATAATGTGAAACAGACCTTTCTTACTGTGTTGTTTTATTTTGCCTTACAGAATAATTTTTCAGAATTACCAGCATATCCTGACCTTACAGTTTTTACTGTAAAAGAGATTAATGAAAACCCCCAGATCCTACCAATGTCACAATGGGCTTCCACATTTTTAACAGCAATTTTAGTCCAAGTTCGACTTACTTTGCCTCAATGTTGCTGCCTTTCACTCAGGGAAAATTCATCCCTAACTACTAATCATAAAAAAGTTGACTGCAGTCATTGGAGCATCTGACAACTCTCTTCACATGGCAACTGTATTGTGCATCTACAAAGTACTTCAGGTAAGATGTGCTGAAGATATATATTATTATCTTTATTCCACAAACATCAATATGCTTCTTTTTGTAAAGAGGAATGACCTTTCAGATTCCTAGATAATATTTTCTGTTTGATAGAATCATCACAGCAGCATGAACAATTGTAATTCTGAACAGGAAATGGGAATATCTGACACAGCAAAACATGTTCCTATTCCAGACACTGAACTAAGGTTAAAATTTGAAATATTCCCAATGAGACTACTTCAGAAAAATGTATTTACAGATACCACAAGGGTGACATCTTGTTGATATTTCCTAAAAAAAAAAAACCAGCTGGTTGCAAAATTGCAGTATATAAGGTCAAAGATACCAAAGGAATCAAATGAATGTATGTGTTTTCAGAGGCTCACATAGATGTTTGCAATCGCATATGTTTATTTTTCTGTAGCTGACCTATGGCTCTGCTCCAGCCATGGAAAAAGAGACTCAAGCAGTTTTCTTCCAACAAATGTTTCCGAATGAATCCCACCAACGTAAGGGCCTCCTGCAGTTATTGCTGTATTTATGGTTGAAGATATGTAGATCGGACCAAAGCAGCGTAGTTCCAGATTTTCTAGGTCTAGAATTTCAAGTCTGGTGGCATAAGGTATTCTGCAACGAGTAGAGGAATGGGGAACTCTTCTTGTAAAATATTGTTCAAATTGCCAGTGCAAGGCTATCTACATGCCTCTCTCTCTTAAAAGCAACAAACTTTGAAAGTGTATTTAAACTAACTAGGAGGGGGCCACAAAGAAATCCCATTCATCAAGGGAAAACAAAACAAAAAGCTTCCACTCAATCTAGAAAACAAGAAAGAGAGTGCAAACAGCCCAGGAAAAGAGACCTCCTGCCAGTTTATCAATGGTTATAAACCTATTCTCAAATTACTTCATACTACTTCATTACTTTCATTATCTCAAATAATCAATTTCTTTAAAATAATTAATTTTATCAAATGATCAATTGATTTTTTTTTATTGCTTACTATGATTAACTGTTTAGTGCATATAATGTAATTACTGAATATCTGATTAGTAAAATCAGTGATTTAGTGAATTTAATTGACCAGTGTGTTTAGTACTTACTGTAATAAATTAGGCTGTTTGTTACTTAGCAAAATTATTTGATTAGAGAGATTTGAATAACCAACTGATTGATTGATTTTTTGTAATAAGCAACCTTACTTTTGATTTATTCTTTAATATATTAATTAACATTTATTAATTACCAACATTCATTAAGTAACTGTGTACCTATCACATTAACTAATTATTGTAACTGATTACTGTATAATTGCCTTCAACCATGCCAGACAAAAACTCCAAACCAAAACAAAACAAAAATATTTCTACCAATGATTCCCAGACTCCTGCACATGGTTCAAATGTCTTAAAACCATCAATGAAAGTGAAATTTACATCAAATGCCACCTATGCGATAATCTAGCCCACCCTGCCTGCTTAAATGCAAACAAAAACCTGGCTGATATGGTTAAAAATTCAGATACAATCTTTTTTCTATGTCCATCATGTTCTCCTAAACTAAACAAACTGAGTATCCTACTTGACAGAGTTGAAAACATAGAAACACTCATTAACTCAATAGAAGAATGCTTAGCAACACATTTTGATACAACTATACAAGCAAGCCTAATTTCTCTTGAAAAAAAAAAAGCACATATAAGTGAGTATCTATCAGCTCAAAATCTAATCCCACAACAACCACAACCACTACCTCAACTACAATCACCACTACAACCAAAAATAAATACCAAACCACAGCCACAAACAATTACTATCCCTTCAAATAATTCCACGAATAATATCTCCTTACTCATCAGAGACACCATGGAACATGAACAGAACCATCCAACAACATCTTATTTGGTCTCGAAGACACCAATGAATCAGATGACATTACCAAAGTTCGTGATATCATACGCAACGCAAATACAACAAACATCTCTCCTGAAGATATCATTGAAATAACCAGAAATGGCCCTGAGTTTAAATACAATGATGGCTCTATGGCTGCAAGATTTTGTAGAGTTGTATGCAAAAATGAGCCCAGCAAACGCATATTCATTCATATAATAAATACCATTGCAAAAACCAATCCCAACCACAAAAAACTTCACTCAAGACCAGACCTATCCATACTGCAAAGAATCTGCTCTCGTGAACTCCGCACTGAACTCAAAAACTGTCTAGACAATGGAGAAAAGGACCTATACATTGACTACAGAGCTGATTACATCAAAAGAAAGACACACAACCCACAACTCCGCATCCAACCCCACCCCATTCCACTCCATCATCACTCAAAACTAGGCATGCATGCCCCAAACTACCTCTATCCCAACTACAACTGGTCTTAAATGAAAGCTACTCAATGCAAGAGGCCTTGTAAATAAAATACCTGAATTTCTCCTCTTACTAAGTACGGCTAAATTCAACATCATATTTGTCTGTGAAACATGGCTCAACACATCTCTCCCTGACTCCATTACCACAGTAAGAGACTATCATGTATACCGATCAGATCGTGAAATCCGTAGAGGAGGTGGTGTTGCTATCTTCTATAAAAAGTCCCTACATCTAAAAAGCATCCAAGTTAACCATGGCGGCCGTGGGAGGTGGTGGTGGCAGTTTTGCTGCTGTGGCCACCCTGTAGCTGGGGGTTTTGCAGCCCCGTACTTTACCAACCACTCTATTACCATCTGTGGCTCCAATGAGTCGGGCGGCCTTACTTTGGCCACCGCGGCTGTCACGGAAGGTGGGGACCCGTCGTAGAGGATGTCACCCTCGTGGCATATGGGGATGGCTCCTCCGGTAGGGGGACCCCACCGATAACTACGAAGATGGAGTCTGTGATGACTGGGAGACTCTTGTGGCCTCAGAGGTGACATGGATGGCAGAGCGAACGACGGTGGCGGTGGTGGCAGCAACGGCTTGGCCCAATGATGCTGGCGGCTTCAACTGAGACAGCTCTAATGGCGAAGAGGCAGCCCCGATGGCGTTGGCGGCGACGATGGCTTTGCGGCCTCCACTGCTGTAGCAGGACTCTAAGCATAATCTTTGAAAAATCTTTCAGGACCAGCTCTTTGCCAAAACTATGGTCACAAGCCACGGTCATCCCCATCTTTAAAAAGGGAGACCCCAGCCTAGTTGAAAATTACAGACCAATCTCTTTATGCTGCGTCACCTGTAAAATCATGGAATCAATTATTAAATCCATCATCCTCCACTTTGAAACAAACAACCTACTCTCTAATAAACAATTTGGTTTTAGGAAAAAGCTATCATGTAATCTGCAACTCTTACATTGCAAAAACATATGGACTACACAACTCGATCAGGGCAAAGCAATAGACACAATCTACATAGACTTCTGCAAAGCCTTTGATTCAGTGGTACATGACAAACTACTCCTAAAACTAAAATCTTATGGTATCTCTGGACACCTGCATAACTGGATAGAAGCATTCCTGTCAAACAGACAACAAATGGTCAAAATTGGGAGAGTCCTATCAAATTCTATACCTGTCAACAGTGGTGTCTCCCAAGGCAGTGTTCTAGGACCAACTCTTTTCATTCTCTATATTAATGACCTCTGTGATCATATCAAGAGCAACTGCATTCTCTTCGCTGATGATGTAAAGTTATTCAACACCACAGAAAATACCGCTACCCTTCAAAAAGACCTTGACTACGTATCAGAATGGTCAAACAAATGGCAACTTCAGATCTCAACAAATAAATGCTCTGTCCTACATATTGGCAAAAAAAATCAGAAAATAAAATACAGGCTGAATAGTCTAGACCTTGTTGATGACCTAAACTCTATCAAGGATCTTGGAGTACTCATATCAAATGACCTAAATGCTAGAGCCCACTGTAACTACATAGCCAAAAAGGCGCTAAGAGTTGTTAACCTAATCTTACGTAGCTTTTTCTCTGGTAATATTACACTAATAACTAGAGCATACAAAACATTTGCAGGAACAATACTTGAATACAGCTCATCAGTCTGGAACCCACATTCCGTATCTGATATTAACACAGTTGAGAAAGTCCAAAAATATTTTACAAGAAGAGTTCTTCACTCCTTTACTCGCTGCAGAATACCTTATGCCACCAGACTCGAAATTCTAGACCTAGGAAATCTTGAACTACGCTGCCTTCAGTCCGATCTAAATATAGTATATCAAATCATACATTGCAATGTCCTACCTGTCAATGAATACTTCAGCTTCAACCATAACAACACAAGAGCAAACAATATATACAAACTCAAGGTTAACACACCAAACCTGATTGCAGGAAATACGACTTCAGCAACAAGAGTGGTCAATGTCTGGAATACTCTACCTGTCTCTGTGGTTTCTTCCCCAAACCCCAAGTCCTTTAACCTTAGACTGTCTACTATTGAGCTCACCCCTTTCCTAAGAGGTCTGTAGGGGGCGTGAATAAGCACATCAATGTGCCTACCATCCCTGTCCTATTGTTTCCTTTATATTTTATTTTTCTTATATGTATCCATGTATTCATAACTATGTTTTACTTATACCTATTATCTTGTAAGCAATTGACAAATAAAATAAATATATAAATAAAAATAAATTTCTGGACGTTCTCAACTGTGTTAATGTCAGATACATAATGCGGGATCCAGACTGATGAGCTGTATTTGAGAATTGGTCTAGCAAATGTTTTGTATGCTCTAGTTATTAGTGTAATATTACCAGAGAAAAAGCTAGGTAAGATTTGGTGAACAATTCTTAACACCTTTTTTGCTATGTAGTTACAGTGGGCTCTAGCACTTAGATCATTAGAGATGAGTACTCCAAGATCCATGACAGTGTTTGGATCATCAACAAGGTCTTGACTATTCAGCTTGTATTTTATTTTCTGATTTTTTTTGCCAATACGTAAGACAGAGCATTTATTTGTTGAGATTTGAAGTTGCCATTTGTTTGACCATTCTGATACATTGTAGAAATCTTTTTGAAGGGTAGCAGTATTGTCTTTGTTGCTGAACAACTTTACATCATCAGCAAAGAGAATTCAGTTGCTCTTAATGTGATCACAGAGGTCATTTATGTAGAATATGAGGAGTTGTGCATCATGTGTCCATAAACTCTAGCAAACAATATTCTGCACGGATATTAATGTCTGAAAATCCAAAAGTGAGATGTAATAATTGATTAACTAATCAAAATGTTCATATGCTAATATTAAAATTGTAAATGGCATTCTACAAAATTCCTTAGAATATGTTTCTCTTGATGAAATTTAGTTTCTGTGAAGCCCAAAATCAAAAATGACAGATGGTAATTCTAAACTGATTTCTTCTTGTTTTACACTTATAGATAAAACCTTGTCAATCTGAGCACTCTACTATCTGTATCTACAATTTACTCAATGAATCATTAGGGAGGGGCTATCTTCCTCCTCTTTCTCTCAGACATAATATTCAAGCTGAATTGTTGTTCACTTCTCTAAAATGCACCCCCTTTGTCCTTGGACTCCACTTCCTTAGTACATTCAGTTCCTGTTCTATAAATTTAGTCTATAAATAATGGAAGGAGGTGATTTACTGCCTCCACATCATTAGCTGAAGCTGTATTGTTATTGTTATTGTTAGTATTGTTGTTGTTATATAGGCTTTATTTGGAATATTTGCAGAGTCAGACACAGTTCATTGATTGTTGAAAGTACAATCATGTCAATATTTTTTGCATTTCCTGATAAGGTTTTTCCCATATAGCACAAGTGTGGAAGAAGAAGGATTATTATATTGTGACATTCTTACTCAAACAATATTCAGCATGCTGAAATAACAATAGCACTTAGACTTATATATCATTTCACAGTGTTTTAAAGCCCTGTCTAAGCAGTTTATAAAGTCAGCATATTGTTTCCAATGATCTGGGTCCTCATTTTACCAATCTTGGAAGGATGGAAGGTTGAGTCACCCTTGATCCAATGAGCCAGCAGTTAGCAGAAGTAGCCTGCAGTACTGCATTCCAACCACTGGACCACCATCTCTCATGTTCCATTTTTTATGAGGTATAGGGTTCTGGCCTCTTCATAGACCATTTTTATACCCAGTTATTCACAACAACACATGCATAGTTTTAGAGCAAATGAATTTAGAAGAATGAGAGTGACCTTATATGCTTCCAAGAACATGGATCTAAGTGGAAAAGGGAAGGGAGTGAAGCAGTGGTGCTTTTCAGCCAGTTCGCACTGGATCAGGTGAACCGGTAGCAAGAATTTGGCATGGGTCACTGAACCGGTAGTAAGTTCTGACTGGCCATGCCCCTGATCCATCGCCCTCCCGCCCGATGATCGCTCACCCTACCTGCTTGCCTGACATTCGCCTAAGGTATTTCTTTATTTTTTTTCCCTCCCGATAATCAGCTGTAGATAAGATCAGCTTTGCCTGGATTCCCCTTGCTGAGACCCGGGAACGCAAAAAATGGAGGGAGGAGCTCAGCTCTCCCCTCCATTTTTTGCCTTCCAGAGCTCCAGTGGAGCCTTAGGGGAGCAAAAATACTCACCAGAGGCTTCTCTGAGGCTAGGAAGCTCCCAAAACAGAGCTTGGAGGGGTGCTCTCCCATGTTATGTTCCTTTTCTTCCTCAGCCCCAGAGGAGCCTTAGGGGAGCAAAAATGCCCCTCCCTCCAGGCTCCTCTGTGGCTAAGAAGCTCCCAAAATGGGTGCGGGCTGCAAAAAAACCCATGCCTACCAAGTTGCATTGCCATGCCCACCAAGCCAGGCCCAAAGAACCAGTAGTAAAAGTTTTTGAATCCCACCATTGGACTGAAGGTGTTTTTAATATCTCAGGGCTCTTTACAAAAGAGGATCAAGGTGGGATATTATTTTGAGCCTTCTTTGAGCCTTCATATGAACTCCCATGGGATGAAAGAATAATAAATTTCAAATGATGAACATTTAAGCTATTAAATTATGTATCCACTTAATGCTGAATTTCAAATCCCAGCAGCTCCTGCAGATGTTGACTCTGACTCTAATGCATCCAATAAAAGCAAAGTAATTGCCCTTCAGTCCTGACTTCCCACTACTTATCTCTTTCAGCCCTCTGTTGCAGCTCCTGACGCCGCTGCTGTTGCCACCTCAATGGCCTACCTGCTGCTCTCGCAACACCTTGTGAAGCACAGTGAAATTTAGTATGCTTCACAATGGAGCCCATAATAATGCAGAGCCACAATGTGATCCTGCCCCTCTTGGCCCTGGTAACAGCAGAAGTAGCGGCTCGTTCCCACATCCCAGATGTAACTGACTTTTTATACCAAGTCAGCAGGCCACTGGTGTTGTGATGCCACACCTCCCCAATGGACAGCTGATTTTCAGCTATCTCCCAACCAGTTGATCATCAGCATGCTGCTCATTGACTCATTGGTCTCCGAACATCAGATTTCCTCCACCCAACAACAATTCAGGGGTTCCGTCACCCCCAGGTATGGCAAAGCCATGCGGGGTTTGACATTGTTGCAAGTCAAACCAGTGCTTGAGGCGGAGAGCAAGTCATGTTATTCCAACACTAACAAAGGCCGGAAGTAGCTGCCCACCATTTCCTACTGCAGTCTGTCTGTCAGTGAGACCCAAATAGAAATAATGTGCTAGAGAACCAAAATCAGAATCAGAGAGAGACAAAGGGAGAAAGAGTGAGACAAACAGAAAGAGATGGACAGAAAGAGAGACAGAGAGAGAAACAAAGAGAAAGAGAAAAACAAAGAGAGAGAGAGAAAGAGACAGAGAGACAGTGACACAGAGAGAGAGAGAGAGACATAGAGAGAGGGAGAAAGCTGAACAACAGACCAAGAGTAAGATGTGGCAAGAAGTGGCTGGGAGGAAAGAGGTGAGGCAGGCCCAGATGGGGCAAATAATTTAACAACTGTTCTCTGCCCTAATGACTGGCTGGGTAGATGTGGCTGGGGTCATGTGACTGGATGGGTGTCAGCCTTCAAGATTTCTTCCTTTATTTCTTTTTCTCTGCTTTGCATCTTTCGGCTGCCATAAGTAACGGGAGGGGGGAAATGGGATAAGTAACGGGAGGGGGGAAATGGGCTATGATATATTTGGGAAGCGTGCTGGAGTGTGTAGGAAACGAAACTGTATATCTAGGGGGAGGGGGAGTTTTACTTAAGTTTCTATTCCTTGCTTTTCTATTCCTTGCTATGCGCAACTGCGACTCCTTATCAAAACTATGCCAAGGTCAACGGACAGAGGCCTCATCACCACCTGAAGATGCCCACATGATGCTATGCATATTTCCTCATTGGAGGAGCAATATGGACTGTTGGGGGTGGGAACGTTGCCATCACTTTGTATATGTGTTTTTCGCGCTCATTTCTTCAGATTCAGAATTCTTTTGTTGCTACCACTTTGATTTCCAGTAAAAGATATCTTTACTCTAACAAAATGGAGTTTAAGTGTTTCTTTCTTGGATATTGAATGGAGCACCAGCTGACAATGGGAGTAAATTACATTGAGTGGGTCACGCCCACCCTATCACACCAGTTGTTCAATTATTGGCTCCCAGTATTTTCTTTTCTGTGGGAAATGAGTCCAAATGGCTCTTTGAGTGTTTAAGGTAGCTGTGCTGTCCCAGCCAGTCTATGGAATGGGTTAGTTACTTAGGATTTGTGAGCTGTCCCCTTAAGAGAATGCATCATAGGAAATGTAGGTAAGGGTATCCTGGGAAACGTAGTTCATATCACGTGCCCACATCTGTAATCCTGATTGGCTACTAAATTGACCCTCAAGGGGTTGAAGGAGGTTGCCCTCCATTCTTACCTGCACTCATTACTGATAACATCGTTTTCTTCTATTGATACAAGACGGGTTAGGAGATAACTATTTTCCACGTGCAAGGCAGATATACAAAGGATTGGTCATTGAAAGAGGAACTTCATCACAAATGTGAGTTACGAGGATACCTGATGTACCAATAAATGAACTTTGTTATGGAAGCTTTGTTGAGTTATCTATCTGCATTTGCAGAGCTATAAGTCTACCTCTGTGAAGGCAGGACAGTGGAAAATATATCCTGATTCATCTCAAAATTAAAGTTTAATGAATTTATGATATGCTAGTGATATTGAAGCCAGGAATGAATACGCAATGTTGACTTGAAACTGCATGCTTCATCATCTCTCTCTGTGAGCATCTTTGGAAGCTGTTTACATGGTGGAAGGGATCGGATTCCCCCACGAGCTACAGACAAAGAGAAGTTTCTATCCCCACCCACCCACCCCCTCCTCTACTCATTTTGGCTTTGGCTATCTCAGAGACCCTATTTGCATAACAAGGAATGTAATTACCCAGTTCCCAAAAGATCATCAAACCTTCAGTTTGAACCTTGAAGGAATCTTGCTTGTATTTTTAAATGTAAACCAGAAGCTGTTTTGCCATACTCATCTTGCAGGAAAGAAACCTCAAACAGACTCTTTCCAGCCAATTTAAAACTGATCAAGGTACATCCTAAAAGGCTAATTCCTCTTCCACAGGAAGTCACTCATTAAACTACCTCATCGAACCCTTTAGCTCCAACAAAGCTGCAAAACCAGTTTGAGTTACAAGAAAGCCCCCCCCCTTCAACGAGAGAAGAAACTCAATTTGTAAAACAAAGGGAGGAGTCAGAGTTACCCATCTGCCTGACTTCTCCCCTACTGCTACGGCTGATTCTACAGTTTTTAGCAACTGAAGGCGATCTGCCATCCCCTTTTTCTCTTTTTCCTTATAAGACAAAGACTGCATCTAGCCAGCCAGGAATTTCAACAGGAAGTCAGTAATAAAAATACCTCTTCAGACCCCTGTGTCTTATACTCTCTACATACTGTTTGCATGGTGGGAGGGACTGGAATTCCCTACATGCTACTAATAAAGAACTTTCTAACCCCCCTCTGTGCTCAACTTTCAAAGAAACCGTGTGGCTGCTAGGAAGAATTCCTTCCCCTTTTCTCTATGGAGTCTGTCTGGATTACACAGGGGAATATTATCTGGACTTTGTAATATTTCTGAATATTAAAGCAACCCATAGCAGCACGTTTTTGCATGATAACTCCTTTGGAATTATTGTGAACATTTATTCAATTTATTTCGAATGTTCCAAGATTACCTACAACCTACCAGCTCCACCTGGTGGTCAAGAAGAAATTTAAAGTAAAATCATTTATTCCTTTTTCTTCAGCCCTAGCCCCATCTGGTAGTCAACAATTTTTTTATTTTTTTCTTATGTGATTTTTCCACAATTTCTTAAAAACCGACAAGAGCGATTATGAAACTATTGTGCACCTTTGGATCAACTTAATTCAAAAGCCTAGCTGCAACCTAACATGGGCATAGCAACAGCATCTTCCAGACTCTCTGCTGCCACTCTGTGAAGCAAGCGACCCTTTTAGGAATATTTTGCAATGCAACCTCTACTGCCCCCTTCTGTCGCAGGCTCACACCGCACCCTAGAAGCAGCCATTCTGTGTGCTGTGTTGGCATTACCCAGATTCTGCAGTACCGCCTACGTGCTCAAGTATTGACTTCAGCAACAATTCTATTTCTGCTCCTTGCTTGCAGCGTACCCTATTACAGAAAGGAAGTGCACAAACAACCACTAAAATTTCTAGAATTTTTCCTTTGCCAATTTACAGCATGGCAACCTCCTCACCCATGATAGATGTACCAGAAGACACAAATCCTCCACCCACCCTTGATGTAGACATGGAGCCTGATTCCCAACAACCGCTTTTAGATGTCCAACCCTATGGAGAAACCGCGATACCTCCAAGGACCTACAACCTTAGACAGAATAAGAAGCTTACCAAACCTATGAAAGAATCCTTGAAGAACGATTGGCAGCAGCAATATCATTGCTACACAGAAACATGGGCAAAGCTCGAGAAGATCAATGATGTCCCAAAAACATGGGCTGCCCCCCGAGAAGTTCCGTACATTGCTAGATGATCTAGACACGCTTTTCACACGATGGAGACTCAGCAAAGACAACCTCAAGTCCATCCAGTCAAGACTGGGTGACCCCAAACTCCTAACACACATCCAACACTTCGAGGAAATTCACACGGAATGCGAAGACAAAGTCCAGGAAAGCAAGACAGCCCTCCAAGCAGCGCTCCACGATGTGCTACGGCGGGGAGCTGCATCACGGGAGCAGGCCACATCTGACTTAGCTCCTCAATCACATGTGTCTTCCTCCATCCATTCTATACGGGCTAGATCGCAGGCAGGTTCTAGTGTCTCGCGCCAAGTCTCTGCTGCTGGCTCCCACCAACCTTCCAGGACATCCTCCCGTCATAGCGGAGCATCTCAGGCCTCCAAAGTAGCAAGCTATGCTGAACGAGCTGCAGAAGCTGATGTAGAAGCTGCAGTAGCAGACGCAGAGTTACGCGCCACAGAGGAGGTAACACGGCAGATGACGGCAATGGCGACTCAACAGGCAGAAATGGCCAAGCAACAGGCAGAAATGGCCAAAGCCCAGGCCAAAGCCCAGGCCAAATTGGAGTTGGCCGAACGGCAAAGAAAAGCCACAACAAAAGCAGCACGTGCTGCAGCATGGCGGAAGCTGGCCAACAACACTTCCCTTCAATCCGACCTTGAAGAGTTGGGAGAAGAGAGCCCAGATGCACGGGTCCAGGCTTACGTGAATGAGCAGCATTCACTTTTCAATGAATACATACAACCGCCTCAGTTGCCTAGCAGTCTCCCACAACCAGGGAAGCACAGGGAAGAATCACAACCACAGACTCTGTATGTGAGTTATGCTAATGACGTACATCCTAAAGTACAAGGTTCACTTCCCTCCAACAGCAAACCTCCCCCAATGGATGTTGTACGTAATAAGGTACACGATTATCTGCCCAACACTTCCAACCCTACTCCAATATCGCATGGCCTAACAGGTGAACAAAGTAGACCACCAGTGCTCACACCAACTTCTCGACGAGTCGACATGCCATCAACCACAACTGCCATACTCAATCTACAGGCAACAGCATTCCTGCCCCAACCTCATTACCAGTATGGCTCCCAGGCACTACAAGGTAACCGAGCCCAGCCTACGCAGCAGCGTGACGCTCGACCATCATCCCCAGTATGGGAGGACGACATTCTCCGTAAGTACTGGGAAAAAGACTACATCCCGTCATCACCTTCCAAACCAAACCCACCCTATGAGAATCCAGGAGGAGAACCCTCTACATCAACACCTCCCCCCATCTCAGCAAATGCTGAAGATTACTGGAGAAACATGGCTGTACAGAGTGGAAAGCTCAATTTGCATGTCCACGGAGTTCGCAGATTCTCTGACAAGCCGGGCAGAGAATATATAGTTTGGAAGAAACTTTTCCTATGCCCCATTCAGGCGGCTCGCCTCAACCCCGATGAAATAATCGGACACCTGATAGCATGGCTAGGGCCACAGTCTTCTGACATACCAAGGGCTCTTATGATATCCCACTATGATGACCCAGCCGCCGTGCTACGATTATCATGGCAAAGACTTGACGAACTGTATGGCGCTCCCGAGGACGTAGAAGCCACACTCTTGGATAGCCTCAACAGTTTTCCTAAGATTCCTATCGACAAGCCTCACCGGATCATAGACCTCGCTAACATACTCGTCCAGCTGAGAATGGCAAAACGGGATCCCAACTTACCAACACTCGCCTATCTCGATCATGTTGACACATAGAACAAAATTGTTCGAAAACTTCCTCATGTGCTAATTGAAAAGTGGATCCAGTTGACTGACACCTTCCTGGCCAAAGGTCGCCACCACTTTGTACCCTTCACACTTCTGGAAGAATTTGTCTCCCACCAAGCAACAGTGTGCAACACATACCGTGCTCGTGGCCTCAGAGCTGTTAGTCCTCCTAATACCAGAAGATACAACAGCAACCAAATATCGTTCTCAGGCCCCATACTTAATACCAGAGACAAACCCTCCAGGGTGGCCCGGGACACCGAGATCAACACCTCATCCTATACACCCCAATCTACATCTCCCATTACAAGGAGACATCAGTTTTGTCCTATGCACAACACTTGTCACTCGCTGAACAGCTGCATTGGATTCGCAGCGAAATCACTGACACAACGAAAAGAATTGCTAAGACAGTACCAATACTGCTATAAGTGTTGCGAATCCACACATTCGCCCAAATACTGTACAGCCAAAATGCAATGTCACATCTGCAAAAGTGACCAACACCCGACTGCGCTGCATCCAGATGACGAGCTGCCACGGCAGATACCTCGTTTCCCTCCTTCAGACAAGGAACTGCAATGTGACACAGAAGCATGCAGGGCTCCTCAACAGTCTGACAAACCACAACCTAAACCAAGGATGAGCGTCAACTGCACAGCACTGCGCACCGACACACCAGCCCCTCGTTCGTGTCTTCCCATCTGCTTAGCCAAAGTGTACCCTGATGGATGCCCTGAAGCCGCTGTGAAAATGTATGTGCGGATAGACACTCAAAGCACATGTACCCTGGCCAGACCCGCATTCTTCGACCTCTTTGAGGTACAACAGGCCACACTTCCCTTCACGGTATCAACATGCCATGGACCGAGAAGCATGGCAGGGAGGAGAGCTACTGGATTTTGCATAGAATCCTTAGATGGGAGTACCCAGTTCCCGTTACCACCCATATTTGAATGCGATGGGATTCCGAACGACCACAGTCAGATCGCAACACCTGAAGTCATAAGTAACATTCCTCACCTACAGCACCTTGCTCCTCACTTTCCCGCTCTAGATCCAGAGGCTGATATCCTACTCTTGCTGGGAAATAATGTCCCACACGCCTTTCTCTTCTCTGAGTCGGTAGGCGGTCCTGTAGATGGCCCAGTGGCCATCAAATCTCCTCTAGGATGGGGGATCGTAGGAATTGTCAGTGACGCCCAGATGCAGGCTCCAACCCTGGCAAATACCTTAGTATCTATTCCACCCACTTTCCGACGCCCGTTGGTGCCACCAAAAACAAGAATGAAGTTCCCACCTCAAAGGCCACTGCCGATTAGCACACATTCATTAGGACACCCTAAACGGCCGCCAACAACCACTAGACGTCCACTAAGACACTCTACACAGGCATATGCCTCCTCAACACCCGTTCTAACAGCCCCCCGACGTTCCCGATGTCCTTTGACACTGTGGAAGCAAGAGTACCATTCCCACCCTAGAAGGCCATCAGAAGAGGCATCCAGACTTTCACCTTTGCCATCAAGAGTTCCTGAACATCCTAAAAGGCCACCAGCGATGACCAGCAGACTTTCACCTTTGCCACCAAGTGAACCTATCAACCCTACAAGGCCGCCAGACGCGATCTCCAGACTTTCACCTTTGCCTAAGAGAGTACCTAAAAAACTGCCAGAGGCGACCAGCAGATTTGCACCAAGGGGCCGAACTTGAAGATTGAACCTCAAGCTTTGCATGTTTTGCTTTGTTTGATGCTTATTAATGTTATATAGCTAACTGTTTATCTTAGTTATATAGTTACATGCTATTCAGTTACTATCACTGTTTACTGCTTATCTTAGTTTATAGGCAATTTTTTTTTCCTTTCTTTTCTTTTTTCTTCTCTTCCTTTTTATAGTGGAATTTATAATTCCAGGCGGGGAGTGTGCTGTCCCAGCCAGTCTATGGAATGGGTTAGTTACTTAGGATTTGTGAGCTGTCCCCTTAAGAGAATGCATCATAGGAAATGTAGGTAAGGGTATCCTGGGAAACATAGTTCATATCACGTGCCCACATCTGTAATCCTGATTGGCTACTAAATTGACCCTCAAGGGGTTGAAGGAGGTTGCCCTCCATTCTTACCTGCACTCATTACTGATAACATCGTTTTCTTCTATTGATACAAGATGGGTTAGGAGATAACTATTTTCCACGTGCAAGGCAGATATACAAAGGATTGGTCATTGAAAGAGGAACTTCGTCACAAATGTGAGTTACGAGGATACCTGATGTACCAATAAATGAACTTTGTTATGGAAGCTTTGTTGAGTTATCTATCTGCATTTGCAGAGCTATAAGTCTACCTCTGTGAAGGCAGGACAGTAGCCGACCCCTGGCTTAACCTCTTCTAGATAGTTTATGTCTTAGGTAGAATATAGTTTTCTAAAATTATTTTCTAAATTACTTTTAGACTTTACTTTCTAAAAGTAAATCTATCTTCCATTATGTTGTAAATTTTAAGCAGACCTTGCTTAATTATGGTCATTGGAAGTTGAATTTCCATTGCTAAATGATGCAGTTTTAAGTTGTGACATCCTTTGACCATGTGGTTTAGCAATAATATTCTGGAAGACCCCAGTTACCATTGTTAAGTGAGGATTGCATAGTTTTTAAAGCATGAATTTCATGTGATCACTACTTCCAATTTCCTTCTCATTTTCTCATTGACTTTGTTTTAGAAAGCAAGAAAGATTTATTGTAAATCACAATCAAGTAACTATGGGTTGCCATAGTCAGAAATCCAGGCCAATCATTGACTTCCAGGATTATGGTCATATGAGCATAGTAAGAAAGTTGTAAGTACCACTTGTTCTACACTGTTACAATTTCAGATGGTTGCTGAACAAACAGTCATTAAACAATGAACACCTGTACTTAAGTGTTGCTGTACTGCCACAATTATTGTTGGTATTCAGTTATTAAGTCTTGTCTGAGTTTTGAAACCCCATGAACCATACCATGCCAGCCCCACCCCCTGTCATCCACTGTCTTCCCAAATTTGTCCAAATTAATGTTCATTGTGCTGATGATACTGTTTAGCCATCTGATCCTTTTAGAGATGGAATTCAGTCAGTTTGCACAAGTTCAAGGAAACTGGTTGTTTTTGTACAGTTTGTAGAACTGGCAAATCGCACCACTGACTGGCCTCACCCCATCCAATCCCATCACTCCTCATGTCACCTCACCCACCTTGGTCGGTGCCTAGAGTCATTCCTGCAGCATAGCTACTGCTGTTCTCTGGCTCCCTCGCTTGCCTTGACCACATGGTCTCTGTGGGCTAGAGAGGTTGACTGACTTCGCCATGGCATCCCACACAATGCCCGCGGCCCAGCTGAATTGCTCTGGTCTAAGAGGTCTGCAGGGGGTGTGCATAAGCGCAACAATGTGCCTACTGTCCCTGTCCTATTGTTTCTTTTATTTTTTTATTTTTCTTATATGTATCCATGTATTCATAACTACATTTTTATTTGTACCCATTATCTTATAAACAATTGAAATAAATAAATAAATAAATAAATAAATAAATAAATAAATAAAATTGGAGTTGGAAAGGACGTCATAGGTCATCTAGTCCAATCCACAGGCAGTGGCTGCAGGCCATTAGAGCCAGCAAAGAGGCAGTGGGTGCAGGCTCTTCGCGCAGGCAAAGGTGCAGCGGCAGCCGAAAACCCATGTCTTGGGGTGGAGTTGGGCCCAGCTGTACCAACAAAGGTCATAAGTAGCTACCCACCATTTCCTGCTGTAAAAATATTTTAGAAAACCCTGACTGTTGGGCAGCAAGACCTAGAAAGAGAAAAGGCGTTGGAGAATCACTGTGGCTGTTGCTGTACAAAGGTAAGTTTATGGTTCTTGTCATCACCACTGCTTCAGCCTGTCACACCGCCCCACCTTACCATGAATAACATGGAGTTGGCCATGCCCACTCAGTCACATGATCCCACCCCCAACCATGCTCGACCAGTTGTTAGAAAGAACCAGTTGTTAAATTAATTGAATCCAACCACTGCATCCTTTGTTATCCTCTTGTCCTTTGACCTTCATTCTTTCACAACATCAGGGTGTTTTCCAATGAGTCCTCTCTTCTCATTAGGTTGCCAAAGTATTTGAGCTATGTGGGCATAAGCTGAAACATATGGCACATTTTTCAAGTTACTATATGTCAGTTTCTATTTCAATTCCTTTTTTTTTTTTGATTTGCTAAAAAAACTAAAAATTTAAATGTTTTCCCTCTTGCTAAAAGTTTACAGGAGTTTTTTGTTTTCTTGAAAAATTCATCACTATCTTTCCTGTTTTAAGTGTCTGCCTCTTTTTTCAGTGTTTTTTTTTTACTTTTTTTTCTCTTAGATCATTAAGAATTTAAAAAATTCTAAAGAATTAAAGCAAATAAACTATATTTTTCAAATGTTTAGTTGAAAAATGAAATTGAAAAAGATATAAAACTTGAAAAAAGAATTTAAAATTAAACATGATATTTAAGGATTGAAAAAAGATTAAAATTTGAACAAAGAATTTAAAAATTGAAAAAAGAAATTTAAAAAATTTGAACAGGATTTTTTTCTTTTAAAAAAGGGAACCATTTCACTTTCTACCATTAGAGTGGTATCGTCTGCATATCTGAGGTTCTTGATATTTCCATCAGCAACCCAAGTTCTGTCTTGTTATTCATCCAGCCTGGCATTTCACAAGATGTACTTTGCATATAATTTAAATCATCAAGGTGACAATATATAGCCTTCAGTGGTGGTATTCATCAGGTTCTGACCAGTTCTTGAGAATCGGTAGTGGAAATCTTGAGTAGTTCAGAGAACCGGCAAATACTACCTCTGACTGGAGATTTTACAATATCCTTCCCCTGCCACACACAGCAAGCCACGCCCACAGAGCCGGTAGTAAAATAATTTGAATCCCACTACTGATAGACTTGTTGTACTTATTACCCTATTTTGAGTCAATCAGTTGTTCCATGCCCAGTTCTAACTGTTGCTTTTTGGCTGACATGCAGATGTCAGACCTGCCCAGAGGGGGGCTACACTTTTATTGACAAGGGGTTTGCTGGTCATGAGCCTTTTTGGTGCTGAAATGTAGCTTCAAGCAGCAGCTAATTGACTCAGGCAGCCCCAGTGAGTATAGCAGAGCAGCACGGAAGTCTCCTGGGCAGCCTGGATGGGGGAAAATTTACTTGTTTAGGGAAAATATAACACAATGGGTGGGTGGAGCTAGGGGTTCACTGAATCTCGCTGACCATCCAGCAGCCCACCACTGGACCTGGCCCAATCTCATCCCTTAGGAAAGAAAGCCCTTCGACTCCATTTGGTTAAAGCAATGGGTTATTTTACTAAAGGTGTTGATTGTAGCAATGTCAAGTCAGCTCTGAATTCACCCACATTTGCATGGTACAAAAAAGAATCACCTACAATTACATACACATAGACACACACGTGACCAGTACATTTCCAGTCAAACAGAACTCACCAACAGGTTTTCAGAACATTAAAAATATTGGGGATAATCTGCAAAATATGTCAGATTGCTTGCGCTTGGGATGCTGGTACAAATAGGATCTGACAGGCCTTTATCATCTGTTGTTCCCCTTCCTGATTTCCCATCACATACACACACACACACACATAGCTTTATTACCCTTTCACCCTACTCCTCCCCTTTGGCAGGAAACAGGTGAGGTGCCAAGGCGAATCAAGCAGAGCTGACATACGCCTTCTCAGGTGAAAGGCTTGGAGTTTGGGTACTCCCTATTCTTTAAGAACTTGCCACAGATAGTTGTGATCCACATAATCAAAGGTTTTAGCATGGTCAATGAAGCAGAAGTAGATGTTTTTCCAGGAACTCTCTTGTTTTCTCATAATCCAGCAAATGATCGCTACTTCCTCTGCCTTTTCAAAAAAATCATTTCTACTTCTTAGTTCTCTGTTCACATACTGCTGAAGCCTAGCTTGTCGCATTTTCAATATAACCTTGCTAGTGGGTGAAATGAGTACAATTATATGGTAGTTTGATACATCCAGTATTTATTATATATTTATTAGAAGTGATCTAGCTTAAGTAGCTTTTTCAAATAAGCTACAAAGCTGTTTGTTTTTTTTTGCCGGTTCTTTATTTTGCAATTTTATGTTAATTTTATTTCAAAAATCTAATATGTAACCTCTACCTCTATTTTAAAATGATTGTTATGTTAATTGTTTGATACTGGCCTAGAACGAAAATAAAAAGTGTTTATATTTTCTTTGTTTACAAGAACATTCACATGATTGCTTTGTTTCAGGTTCATTCTTTTTTGAGAAGAGTTAGTATCAAAAACAGTGTTGGTGAAAAGATCTCTTTTGATAAAAATGGAGAATGCATTGGTGGCTTTGATATTATCAACTGGATCACATTCCCGAATCAATCTTTTGCTAGGGTCAAAGTTGGAATGATAGATGCCACAGCTCCAGCAGAGAAGTTCTTCAATATGTCTGTAGATTCCATCATATGGCCATTAAGCTTTAATAGGATTAGCTTTTTTAATCTAGAATTCTCTGTCTTCATTTAAATATCTGTATTGATGAAAGTCTCGGAGCATCATCTCTGACTAACCTAGGCACAAATTTCCTGGAGAAGGAAAGGTATCAGTAAGAGTTTTTTTTTTTTTTTAACTTTCTAGCAATTGCTATTGAATGTTTTATCCTTTCCTAGCTCCCTGTTAATTATGGAAAGAAGTTTTCATGGTTTTGAAGTAAAAGCTGCTAGATTTCATCAGTTTGCTAACTTCAAAATTCAGGAGTTGTCCTGAAGATCAATATCCAAATCCTGGCAAAAATATGTGCATTCCAAAGCGGATCACTTTTTTGTCCTATGAAGAACCCTTGGGGATCAGTCTGACTGTTCTTTCTCTTTGCTTTTCTTTAATGACAACTTTGGTAATCACAATCTTCATGAAACACAAAGACATTCCTATAGTCAAAGCCAACAATCGGAATCTCACTTGTATGCTCCTAATTTCTCTTTTCCTCTCTTTCCTTTGTTTCTTTCTATTTGTTGGGAGGCCCAATATGGTTGTTTGTCTCTTTCGACAACCAGCTTTTGGTCTCATCTTTTCTGTGGCAGTTTCTTGTGTCTTGGCCAAAACTTTTGTTGTGGTTCTAGCATTTATGGCCGCCAAACCTGATTCCAGGCTGAGGAAATGGGTGGGGGGAGAGGATGGTCAGTTTCATTCTACTATCCTGTACCCTTGTTCAATTAAGTTTTTGTGCTGTGTGGCTGATAACATCCCCACCGTATCCAGATTTTGATGTGCTTTCAATGTCTGAAGAAGTCATCCTGGAGTGTAATGAAGACTCAGTCATGTTCTACTGTGTTTTGGGCTTTATGGATTTTCTTGCTCTCGTTAGCTTTTCTGCTGCTTTTCTAGCTAGGAATTTACCTGACAGTTTCAATGAAGCCAAATTCATCACCTTCAACATGCTGGTCTTCTGCAGTGTTTGGCTGTGCTTTATTCCAACCTATCTAAGCACAAGGGAAAAATATACATTGGCAGTGGAGATCTTCTCCATGATCTCATCCAGTGCTGGATTATTAGTGTGTATCTTTCTTCCCAAGTGTTTTATCATTGTGATGAGACCTGAACTGAATGATAAACATCAGCTCATAAAGAGAAAGTTTTAAGAAATCTTAATGTTTGCCTGATATTCTTTATATGTTCGATTTGGAGAACTTCCTCACTTTGACATTTAAGTCAGAGAACTATGTATAGAGACAGTGATGTTCTGTGTTTCCCTGTACCCTGAGATTTGGATAGCTTGGAAGTATTTTTTCCTTCTTGAAGGCAATTTATAACTGGGGTCCATAAAATATAAATTACAGCACAAAATAATGTATTGACATATTTATTGACATTATTACTGTAATATACTGACATATTTTAGTATGTTATGGTGAGCGCTGAATAAATGTATCGATTAAATGTGAATTGTAAATTTGTCTTTACTGGTGATCTTAATACACATTTTGAAACCCTTAAATAACTGCATAGGACCGGAGGTTCAGTGGTCACATGTATATTTGAGTAGATAGTTTTGTAACACTTGAATGAACAGATCAGATGTTTTAGAACAGATAATCAGAATTGGAAGGGACCTCGTAGTCATCTAGTCCAACCCTCTGCCCAAGTGGGAGTCCCTAAGCCATTTCTGACAAATGCAGTCCAATCTCTTCTTGAAAGTCTCAAGTGATGGTGCTCCCACAACTTCAGAGGGTAAGCTGTTCCATTGGTTGATTGTTCTCACTGTCAGAAAGTTTCTCCTTATTTCTAGGTTAAATCTCTCCTTGTTCAGTTTCCATCCATTACTCCTTGTCTCTCCTACAGGCACTTTAGAAAATAGCTTGACCCCTTGCTCCTTGTGGCAGCCCCTCAAATATTGGAAGACTGCTATCATATTTCCCCTGGTCCTTCTCTTTACTAGACTAGCCAAGCCCAGTTCCTGTAACCTTTCATTGTATGTTTTAGTCTCCATTCCCCTAATCATCCTGGTTCCTCTTTGTACTTTTTCTAGAGTCTCAACATCTTTTTTATAATGTGGTGACCAAAACAGGGTGCAGTTCTCTAGGTGTGGTCTTACTAAGGCTTTATAGAATTGTATTAGTATTTCTCTTGATCTTGATTATATCCCCCGGTTAAATCAACTTAGGATTGCATTAGTTTTTATGGCTGCTGCTGCACACTGCTGACTCATATTTATCTGGTTGAACACGAAGACTCCAAGATCCCTCTCACAGTTACTGCTATTGATCCTGGTTTCACTCAATCTATATGTGTACTTTGGTTTTTCTTGCCTAAGTATAGGACTTTATTTTTCTCTACATTGAATTTCATTTTGTTAGATATGGCACAGTGTTCTAGTCTGTGAAGGTCCATCTGGATCTTGAGCCTATCTTCTGGGGTTTTAGCTATTCCTACTAATATCATCTGCAAATTTGGTAAGTTCCCCTTCTATTCCCTCATCTAAGTCATTAATGAAGATATTGAAGAGCACTGGGCCTAAGACAGAACCTTGTGGCACCCCACTGCTTACTTCCCTCCATGTAGATCTAGACCCATTAAGAACTACTCGTTGAGTACAGTTTGCCAGCCAGTTGCGAGTCCATCTAGTGGTAATGCTATCTATTCCACTTTTTTCTAGCTTACTAAGAAGTAGGTTGACAGGCACACAATGATTCTAAGTGCAAGTTGATGAGGTGACTCAGTGAGCCATGGGGTGAATTGATATCTAAAAATCTCACGAAAAAAAAATTATGAAAATAGACATTCTGCCTAAATCATTTTATGATCATAATCCTGTACTTCTGTTTTAAGAGCAAAGAGCTCAAGTTTTAGATGGAGATTAAATGAAGCTATTCTGCAAAAGGAAAGGATTGTAAAAGACTATAAAAAGAAACTGCAAGAGTACTTTAGAATAATGTAGGTAAAACAACAAGCTTAATGACAGGATGGGATGCTAGTAAAATGGTTATGAGGGGTTATTTTATATAGCACAATCATTTATAGAAGAAAAAAATCTCAGGAAAAGACACAAAAGATATTGGATCCAATATATATATGGTATTCAAATTTTTTTACTACCAGTTCTGTGGGTGTGACTTGGTGGGCATGGTGTGGCATGGTGGGCATGATATGGCTTCGTGGGTGTGGCGTGGCTTGGTGTGCATGGCAGGGGAAGGATACTGTAAAATCTGCATTCCCTTCCTACCCCACTAACCTCCTTTCCAGCTCCATTCTTCTGTGCAGGACAACAAAAGAAAACCTAGATGATCAGCTGGGACCCTGATCAGCTAGGACTTGGGAGGGAGTGAACAGATATGGGAGAAGTGAACCACAAGTGGTATTTATGGTTCTCCAAACTACTCAAAATTTCCGCTACCATTTCTCTAGAACCTCTCAGAACTGGCTGAATACCTCCTCTGGGTGCAGCCCATCCCTTGCCAAAATCCCATCATGGAGATAGTACAGACAATTGTCCAAGAATCCAAAGTTTTTTGGGTGAAACCAACCCTCTAGCCAGTGATTCACTTCTAGAATACTTTATTCTCTTACCGCATGTTGTCCTTTTGTTGGCAGTACAGATGAAAAAACTATTAAGCATCTAAGTCCTTGACTTTCTTGCCTAGCTGCTAGTAATCACTCAATATTGTTTTCACATTTCTTTTTTGTGTCATTCGTCCCTACATGTAGCAGTAGAAAAGGGTTGTAATCTGTGGCCTAAATCTTTGATTTTTCCTCTAGGAAAGCAACATACTTCCCTAGATTGTATCTTGCAACTACAGATATGGTGGTTTTTGCACTGTTATGCTTACAGACTTACCTGCCACCACACTTGATTATGAAACTGATTCCTCCCCTCTTTAACGATTGCTGTTTCTCTGGATTTATATGTATGCAGAGATTACAATGTGTGTGCCACAGCATAGACTGCATTATAAATATTGTAACTCTGACCACTCATTAGTGTTTCAAACACAGATGTGGGAAGAATCTCTATCCTCTCCTGTCCAGTACATTTCTTTTCAGAGGTCTCAATTTTTGAGTTTGGGAAGAAATAATTGAATGCCTGCTCCCAGAAATCTTTTCGAAAATGATCATGCTGATTGTTATTGTTTGGATTCAAGTTTTGAATAAAGTCTTGGAAATCTTGGATCTGTTTTGTGTGAACTGCAAAGCACCATGCAGAAAGTGGATATCCCAAAATTTATGAAAGGCAACTGAAGTGTAATCTGTCTGAACCGTTATAAGCCAGTTCTTATTATTTTTTGGTATATCCTCCACTTCTGAAAACTGAAGAAAACTTCTCAGAACTGATATGGACTGAGTTTCACCATATAAGATTATCACATTGGCTTTGCTGGTCATGAGAACATGTTACATATGTAATCCTTCATCTATGGTATCAGTAAAATCACTGTAAAAAGCTACATTTGGTAACTCTGCTACGAATTCAATGCAGATGCCATGCTCAGAAAATGTGGGGAGCACCTCCTGGAGGAATTTTTCTTTTTTTTCATCCTTTACTACAAGAATTCCAATCCAGATCCATTTGAAATACAGCAATTACTGCAGGAGGCCTTTACGTTGGTGGGATTCATATATGCAATTGCAAACCTCTATGTGAGCCTCTGAAAAAAAATATATTCATTTGTCATGTTTTTTAAATTTATATATAAGTATTTTGAATACAGTGTCCAGGCATATCATTTTACAAAAGAAAGGTGAAAAAAAATAATAGTAATATATATATATATGTGTGTGTGTGTGTGTATAAGGTTTTTAAGCTGATAATTTTAAATAATAAATAAGGGAGACTAGTATAGATCTATTTCGAGCTAGTAGGGGTTTTGCCCAGTTTAGTCTTTTCAACCTTTGTTTGAGAGATAAAAGTGGCTTTTTTCATGGAATTCTAAATTTTAGGCCAAATTCCTGCAGTCTGCACCAAACAGTCCTTGCATTCAACTTCACATTCCATTGTGATGTTTCATCTTGTACACACCCAGATGATTTTCTTCTGTCACATGCCACAGTCTCTTAATTCTTCTATCATCATTTGCTGTTTTGCACCCTTTCCTGCCTTTATCAGCATGCTATTGTAGTGACTCAGTCTCCTTATACCTCTTCAAAAACTTAGACTTGACACCTTCGGTTAAGTTTCCACCAATTTTTCTACTAATTTCTTTATAACTGTAGCCTTCTTCAGTTAATAATAATATTTTACATCACTTTCTTGGTGACCAGTCAACTCTTTGCATCATTACTTTAATTTTATTATGTTTCACCAGCTCACTAAATAAAAGAACACAAAAAAAAAACCTGACCAACTTATTAGTGATCACATAACACACTGACAAATATCCTCCTCTCAGCTTCAATAAATAACATCAATAACTGAATCCTATTGTGATCTGATTTGCTCATTGCCAAAAAGAAGATAATACTTGATTGATTCTCTAAACACTCATGCTGATTGGCTACAATCAGATGAAGGAAAGCTATCTGATATTCAACCTAAGCAAGTTGTGCTTCCTTTTTCTTGTTATTTGGCTATAATCTTTCATAGAATACAGGTAATTGAACCAATTTTGTTGCACTATATTCTTGATTAAATTATATTTCCATTAATATATAATGTTATGGTACTACTCCCCCCAAAAGTGTTATAACTAGCCATCAGACCTCAAAAATATACTTTTCCCAAGAAGTTTCCACAATTTTGGCCACTACTGTATATTAACTTATTTGTAATCCTATTGATTATATTAGCATATTTGTAGTTATAAACAGCTTCAAGTTTATTTTATACATAACAATACTCTTTCTTCATCTTCATCTAATGGTTATCTCTAACCATTGACAAAATCTATTCCACGTTAAGTAATACTCTGTATCTCCTTCATCTTTTATTTTCAATGTCAGTCTATCCATCTCTGCACAATCCAATATTTTCCAAATTATATTTTCATCGGAGGGAATGTTCTCATTTTTCCAATATTGTGCAAATACAATTCTCGCTGCAATCAGTACTTGTAATGTTAAATATATAGTCCCTTTGTCATAGCTTTCTGGTATTATAACAAAAATATTTCAGGTTTCAAATCTATATGCTGCTTAATCCCCTTTTCCAACCATGTATTTTTGCCCAATATTTTCTTGCTTTCATACACGTGTCCACCACATATGATTGTGATGGCAAACCTATGGTATGCATGCCAGAGGTGGCATGTAGAGCCCACTCTGTAGGTACGCAAATGGTCAACCCAGCTCAGCTATGCCACACATGTGCCTGTGCCTCTCACAGACCAGCTGGTCTTTGGGTCTCTGCTGCACATACCTGGGGGCGGGGCATACGTAGAAATGCAAATGCATGTGGGGGGTGCCTGTACAGGAATACACATGCATGCATAGTGTGGGGGCAGGGCACATGCACAGGGGACATGCATGCATTGCATTTTGGGGAGTGTGCATGCACGCTTTGGGCACTTTGTGCCAAAAAGGTTAGCTATCACTGACATATGATAAAATAGGTACCTGAGATCTGATTATACTTCCAACATTTGATGGACATTTGATGGCTAGTCTTGCCGGTAGCAAATGCCATCTATAAAACATTTTATGAATATTTTCCTTATATTCACTATTGTCAGTTTATAATTTCTATCCCAAAGTTTTTGCCATTAGTCTATTTCTATAGTATAGCCAAAGTTTTTTCCCATACTATCATTGTTTCTTTTACTTGTTCATCTTCCATTTTAAAGCTTAAAAAGTAATTATATATTTTTCTTATCAGTTTTTCATCTGTCCCTAGTAACATGTTATCAAATGTTGTTGGTGCTTTATAAAAACCCCATGTTTTCTCATCTTTCTTGAATCTTGATTGTATTTGCAAGTATGGCCACCAAGCTAAATCCACTCCTACATTTTGTAATTCCTGTTTAGTTTTAAGTTCCCCATTCTCATTTTAGAATGGCTTTATAAAATATATTTTTCCCATGTTAATAATATTTGAATGTATCAAGGCTTCCATTATAGAAAACCAGACTGGAATTTTCCTATATGTTTTGTGATTTAATTTTTTCCATACTAAAATTAAAGCTTTTCTCACATATCTTTGAAAATATCTATGTGCAGTACTGCTTCCATACCATAAAAAAGCATGCCATCCTAATTGAAAATTGTGTCCCTCCAATAATAGTAATCTTCTATGTCTCAAATTTATCCATTCTCTTACCCCTGTAAATACAAATGCTTGATAATATAGCTTCTAATCCAATAGCCCCAAATCCCCATTGCGTTTAGACTCAAATATTCATTTGAATCTTTGGGTATCATTATATACTGAAACATTATGTAACTAATTGTGTTTATTAGGAAATATCAACCAAGATGTCAACCTTGAAGTATCAGTAAGTACATTTTTCTGTAAGTAATCTCATTGTGAATATTTCAAATTTGAACCTCAGTTCAGTGTCTGGAATTTGGGTATCTTTTGCTAGCCTCAGCATTTGTTCAGATTATCAAAGAAAAACAATATCTAGAACCTGACAGGTCTCTCCTTTTAATCTGAGAGAAGCAAATAGATGTCTGTGGAGCTATGGCAGAAGGTTAATGTATATCTTCAGTAAATCTTACCTGAGGAAGTTTGTAGATGCACAACACAGTTGCCTTGTGAAGAGAGATATCAGGTGTCCCGATGACTGCAGCCAAGGTATTTGGGATCCCACTCTTATAGTTAGGGATGAATTTGCCTTGAGTGAAAGGCAGAACCACTGAGGCAAAGTACGTCCCTCTTGGACTAAAATTGCTGTTAAAAATATGGAAGCCCAGCGTGATGTTGGTAAGGATCTGGGGATTTTCATTAATCTGCTTTATAGTAAATACTAAGGCCAGGATATGCTGGTAATTCTGAAAAATTATTCTGTAAAACAATTTTTAAAATGTCGATATAATTTTCATTATTGTGCTCTATTTCTGTAGAGATGTAATTATTTCTTATCTATAGTGCAACTCCACCTCTTCTATTTTGTCTAAGCTTTTAACAACTGCTTTTAAGAAGAGTTTATATGCAGATGGAAATTGCTACATTTTCGTACCAGAAATATCAATGAAAAAACTTATCATGGGAAATAGGTTTTTTCCCTTTCTTAATTGTAGTAACAACTTCGTAAATATAAGCATACATACCTGTATATTTTAACTCATTTTAAGTATTGTATGTGTATTTATATGTATATTTTATCTGGTTGTACACCGCCCTGAGAGCGAGCAGTATACAAATTTAAATAAAGTAAAGTAAGTAAAGTATATTAATAGATATTTAGGTGTGATTTGTTATAAATGGAGATTTGATCTCTATTTCAACTATTTCAACTTTACTTGGAAACTTGAAGTAAAATACAATTTTAAATAAAATTAACCTAGACATTCTAATTTAGATATTCTTTTCTGGAGTTTTTTTCATTAGAGGAAAATATTTGTGGTTTGTAATCCATGTTTAATAATGAAATTGGTCTACAGTTCTTTGACTTTGTAACATTTTGACCCTCCTTTGGTAGTAACACAATGTTGGATTCTGTCCATGTCTGGGGTAATTTCTCCCTTCCCCCATCGTATATCATTTACTCTGTTCTTTAGTGGTTGGAGAAGTTCATCCTCAAAGCACTGATAACATTGACTGAAATATCCTTTGTGTCTTTTCCTGAGATTTTTTTTCTTCTACATATGATTGTGCTGTATAAAATAGCCTCAAATAACCATTTTACTAGCATTAAACCTATTACCTACATTATTCTCAAAGTACTCTTGCAGTACCTTTTTATACTCTTTCACAATCCTTTTCTTTTGTAGAATGAATAACTTCATTTAATCACCATCTAAAATTCAAGCTCTTTGCTCTTAAAACCAGAAGTATAGGATTATGATCAGAAAAAGATTTAGGCAGAATGTCTACTTTCAGAATTTTATTTGTGACATTTTTAGATATCAATTCAGCCATGGCTCACTGAATTACCTCATCCAATGGAACTTAGAATAACTGTGTGCCTCTCATTCAAGTGTTGCAAAACTATCTACTAAAACACATGTATGACCATTGAACCTCTGGATCTATGCAGTTATTCAAGGGTTTCAAAACTCTTTTCTATTCAACAGACTTATGATCATGAAACATGCTGTTCTACTCAGTCATTATACTGCATTGCATCTCCTAAAAGGAGACTATTAGGCAAATTCAATATTAACATCTATTGGAATTTTAATGGAATTTATTTGAATTTACTAGAATTATTTTTGTGCCAGAGATTTCTTTGACCTTTGCTATTGAGAAGAAGGTCAGTTTTTGAAATTACTCCATGTTTTGTAGGTCATGACCACAAGGGGTGAGCATCAGGAAATACCCTCTGTCTGATTGCTTCAGAAAATAAATCATAGACCTTTCCTGTTTAAACAAATTCACATTTGTATTTAACTGCACTTCTTCTTACACATTCCAGTGCATATGTATTAAGATGATCAGTAAAGACAAATTTACAATTCACATTTAATCAATACATTTAGTCAGAGCTCGCCATAGCATACTAAAATATGTCAGTATATCAATAATGTCAATAAATATGTCAACACATTATTTTGTGCTGTAATTTATATTTTTATAGACCCCAGTTATAATTTTTGCATAGGTAAAAGATGATGTCCATGGTCTCAGGAAATAACTTTTACTAACTTCTGAATATTTACGGTAATTATTAACCATTAACGGGTTGCCGCAGTAGCTGCTGAATGCGCGGAATGGCTGACAGGAACGAGCAACTGCTGACACGGTCTGACAGCTCCCTTTATACAGGTCGCTGTCAGACAACTCAGCCAATGGCTACGAACTTCAGTTTTCTGCTCTGCTCACCAATTATAACATCCGTCAGCACCAGCTAGGGGAATGCGTAATCATTGAGATAGGCGGGCCGTTGTCTCGTCAGGCTGGACTTTCGCAAACCGGCCTGCCTGGCCAGCAAAGGAAGATCGCTTGCCGGATCTTCAGTCATCGGTAGGAGCATCGTGAGACCCTTCTCCGGAGGTGACTCGGGATCAGGTGGAGGAACTTCAGAAAGTAGGTCAACCTCTTATGGTGGCTCGGCTATGGTTGTTTTGCACCTCAGTGTGTCAGCCTCTCCGACATCATGTTGTTGTGTGCTGGTCAACTCGCTATCTGCTGAGTCATCCAGGGTCTCTGCCCAATGCCCTCTTACATGGTCTACATGTTGGCACCATACTCGGCGTCTGACAATCCTATCTTATAATTTAGGGCCAGTGACTGCTACTATTTTCCCTGGCCGCCACAATGGATTACCCACAAAATTCCAGGTGTAAACAAAATCCCCAACTCAGAAAACCCTAATTCCACTGAAGGAGTCTAATGGAACAGTCGGGGCATAATTGGGGTGGAGCCTGTCCATATTGTTCCTCAACCTCTGCCCCATTAACAACTCCGCTGGGGAATTATTGGTAATTGTGCTGGGGGTAACATGTTAGCAGGTACTTTGCCAACTTAGCATGCCAGTCTTCACCCTTTAACTGCCTCAGCACTTCCTTGGCAGCCCTTACAGCCCTCTCTGCTTGCCCATTAGAATCCAGGTTGTATGGCATGACGAGTGCGTGCCTCATGCCCCTGCATGCCAGGAACAACTCAAAATTTGCCATGGTAAGTTGTTGACCATTGTCCAACACTAGGATGTCAGGGAATGCATGGGTTGAAAAAAGGTGATCTAATGCTTTAGTAGCCATATCTGACATGGTGGAATGCATGAGGGTCAACTCTACCCACTTAGAATAGGAGTCCACAAGGACAAGGAAGGTGCAGCCCTGGAACAGCCCAGCCAGATCTATATGGACACTAACCCATGGAGCTTTAACCGACTCCCATTCCCCAGAGTTAGCAGCTGAAGGGGCAGCCATAGTGGTTTGGCATGCCTAACAAGTCCTAACCTTTGTGGTATGTCATTGTCTATGCCAGGCCACCAAACATAGCTCTGAGCTAAAGCCTTCATGCGGGCCATTCCAGGATTATCCTAGTTCTCAGGGGGCTGGGAACTACTACCCTTCATCCCCATAGCAGGCAGCCCTGCAGGGTGGACAACTCATGCTGTTTTGCTCTGAAAGGCAGAAATGGAACATCTAAGGGACCTTCCGGCCACCCCCTCTTCACCCAGTCCAATACCTGAAAGAGAATACGGTTGTTAGATGAGGCTTTAGCAATGTCCGCAGCCATGACTGGTAATTGATGATCATCAATCAATAGTATAGATGAGGCAGGAGCAGGGTCTTCAATTTTGTCCAGTAAGGGGCAACAGCTTAAAGCATTCACATGTCCAAGATGTATGTCTGCCCTGTATGATAGGATGTACGAATAGGCAGCCAGGAATATTGTCTAGTGGGTCATCTGAGGGGACAACAGAGGGGGGCTTTGATGATCACCGGACAGGATACCAAGGAGAGGTTTGTGGTCCATCACTAACTGGAAGTAGTGGCCATAGAGGAACTCATGGAACCGTTTAACTGAGGCAGCCAAAGCCTCCTTATCAATTTGGGAATAATTTCTTTCTGTCATTGACATAGTCCTTGAAAAGTATGCTATCGGGCTTCTACCCCACTTGACAATATATGAGCTAGGAGAGAGCCTATACCAAAAGGGGATGCATCACAACATAGGATTAAGGGTAAGTGGTTGTCAAATTGCATCAAAATGCTGTCAGATGAAAGCAATGATTTGACGGTGTCAAAGAGTCCTGTTGTGTTTGTCCCCATGTCCATAGAGTTGAGCGTCTAATAACCTGTGTAGCGGTTCTGCAATAGACGCCTTGTGAGGAAGGAATGAGGCATAGAAATTTAGAAGACCTAAAAAGGCCTGTAGTTCCTTTTTGTTGTTAGGAACTGGTGCATCCTTAATGGCTTTAACCTTAGAGTCTGTAGGGTGAATTCCTTGAGCATCGATGTGGTAGCCTAGAAAATCTATTTGGGAGACACCAAATTTGCATTTGTTTCTTTTTAATTTGAGTCCAGCAGTCTGGAAACAAGTTAGATTTGTCTAACACGTGCCAGAAAGTCTTGCTTGTTTTGTGCAGCGATGATGACATCGTCAAAATATGGTATAAGGCTAGGGATACCTTGCAGCAACCTCTCCATAAGGCATTGGAATATGCTAGGAGTCACAGATACCCCAAACTGCAAGCGTTTATATGTGAACGTTCCCCAGTGCGTCACAATGATTTCGGCCATAGCAGTTGTTTCATCGAGAGGGAGTTGTTGGTATGCTTGGGCCATGTCGAGCTTAGCAAATAGGGTGTCCTTTTCCATGGAGTGGAGCAGATGTTGAATTACAGGCACAAGGTATGCGCTAGTGTGCAAAGCCTTATTTAATGTGCACTTTTACTCTGTGCATAATCTGATAGAACCATCATGTTTAATTAGAGTCACTATAGAGGTTTCCCACAGTGCATAATCCACTGGCTCCAAGACCCCTTGGGATATCAATTTATCAATTTCTTCATCAACTTTTGGTTTCAATGCAAACGGAACACATTGGTGCTTCAGCCTGATAGGTGTTATGGCTGGGTCCAATGCAAAAGAAATTGGGGAACCTACATAATGGCCTAACTGGTCATTGAAAACATCTTTAAACTCAGCTAATAATGACTCAAAGTCTTGGTTGTGAGTGCAATGTATGCCAATCACTTTAAGACCTAAAGCATCAAACCAGTCTAATCCCAGCAAACTGGGCAATGTGCCTTCTACAATAGTAAGGGGTAAGTGTCCCTTGAATTCTTGAAAATCAATTGCAAACTTGCCAGTTCCTATGACTGGTATGTTCCACCCTTGATAATCTTTGAGAGACAGGTTGCAAGGTTGAAGTCGCTTCTTGGAGATGGTCGGAATTAATCTCTTGAGAGTGCTCCAGGAAAGCATGGAAAGAGACAAACTAGTGTCAATCTCCATTGGACACTCTTTACCTTCTATGAGATGGTTACATGAAGTTTATTAATGTGCAGCTGTTGTAATAAATTGTTTAGAGATTCATGGGAGATGCCCTAGTAACAGTAAAACACTCATCTCTTTGTTTCTGGTACCTAGCTGGTGGCTGCAATTGCAGTGGTTTTTTTCCCAGATTTGCAAACCCTAGCTATATGGCCCTTATGTTGGCAGTTTAAACAAAGCATTTCTAAACCAGCAGGTAGGTTTTAAATGATTACCCCCATAACTCAAGCAAATTACCTGCACTGTAGGAAACTGTTGAGGTTTGTTTCCTGGGTTCCAGCTTCCTGGTTGTTGCAATTGCTGGTGATTGGTGAGGCAATTGACATCTTCTCCATAATCTAAAAACACATCAGGGGAATAATTCTTCAAAATGTACAGTAGCATTAGGCTTTACCACGAGATTGCTAGTCGTTCCTTGGATCTCAGTTGCAGAGAGATTGGACATCCCTGTGGCTTGAGCCTCTTCTATGGCCATTTTTAACGTGAGATCACCCTTTGACAACAGACATCTTTGGAGTCTGAGATCTCTCATTTTGCAAACCAGCTGATCAAGCAGCATGTCATCAAGTTCTTTGAACCCGCATTTTAACGCTGTCATTCAGAGTGCAGCCATATACATACTAATGATCTCCCCTTCTCCTTGCGCTCGCCTCCTAAAAGCATGTCATCTTGTGATTCGGGAAAGCTTGGGGGCATAATGGTTGTTAAGGATTTCCTGGAGGGCTTCCCAGGAAACCTCTTTCACCGATTGTGGCACCAATAAAGCGGTGGCAGTGTCGATCACAGCTGCCCCACAGAAACTTAGAAAAAAGCTTTTGTTCTTTGATTTGAAATGTCTGCCAAGTCAGCAGCATTTAAGAAACACTCAAATCTATTAATGTAAGAATACCACGTCTCCATTGTAGGATGGAAATACGGGAACAATGGAATGGAAGACATTTCGTTAGCCTGCTGAGGTAACTTCACGGTGTGTGTCAAATTCTTCAGGGATCTTGTATGCCTTTACCACATCGATCCCATCTTCATCGCCAGTTTTGCATAGGTAAAAGATAACATCCACAGTCTCAGGAAATAACTTTTATTAACTTCTGAATATTTAACTATTAACTATTAATGGTAGCTGCTGAACATGTGGAATGGCTGACAGGAATGAGCAACAGCTCATGAGGTCTGACAGCTCCCTTTATACAGCTCGCTGTCAGACAGCTCAGCCAACAGGAATGAACATCAGTTTCACACTCCGCTCTGCCAATCATAACAATAATTACCTTCCAGAAGGAAAAAAAGAACACTTCCAAACTATCTAAATCTCAGGGGACAGGGAAACAAAGAACATCATTGTCTCTGTACAATGTTCTCTGACTTAAATGTCAAAATCAGGAAGTTCTCCAACATGTACATATAAAGAATATCAGGCAGACATAAAGATTTCTTAAAACTTTCTCTTTATGAGCTGATGTTTATCATTCAGTTCAGGTCTCATCACAATGATAAAACATTTGGCAAGAAAGATACACATTAATAATCCAGCACTGGAGGAGATCATGGAGAAGATCTCCACTGCCAATGTATATTTTCCCCTTGTGCTTAGATAGGTTGGAATAAAGCACAGCCAAACACTGCAGAAGACCAACATGCTGAAGGTGATGAATTTGGCTTCATTGAAACTGTCAGGTAAACTCCTAGCTAGAAAAGTAGCAGAAAAGCTAACCAGAGCAAGAAAACCCATAAAGCCCAAAACACAGTAGAACATGACTGACTCTTCATTGCACTCCAGGATGACTTCTTCAGACATTGAAAGCACATCAAAATCTGGATATGGTGGGGATGTTATCAGCCACACAGCACAAAAACTTAATTGAACAAGGGAACAGGATAGTAGAATGAAACTGACCATCCTTCCCCCAACCCATTTCCTCAGCCTGGAACCAGGTTTGGTGGCCATAAATGCTAGAACCACAACAAAGGTTTTGGCCAAGACACAAGAAACTGCCACAGAAAAGATGAGACCAAAAGCTGGTTGTCGAAAGAGACAAACAACCGTATTGGGCCTCCCAACAAATAGAAAGACACAAAGGAAAGAGAGAAGAAGAGAAATTAGAAGTGTATAAGTGAGATTCCGGTTGTTGGCTTTGACGATAGGAGTTTCTTTGTGTTTCATGAAGATTGTGATTACCAAAGTTGTCATTAAAGAAAAGCAAAGAGAAAGAACAGTCAGACTGATCCCCAAGGGTTCTTCATAGGACAAAAAAGTGATGCGCTTTGGAATGCACATATTTTTGGAAGGATTTGGATATTGATCTTCAGGACATGGAGAGCAGTCATCCTTGTCTGAAAAAGAGCACAGTGAAATTGATACAGTTGATTGTAGACAGTGATTGATTGTAGAGGTGTATTTGAAAATTTCCTACCCTTCTCCTTTGATATCTTCCCCTCTGGACATAGACGACAATCATAGCAACAAAACAACTGTCCTTCTTTCTTGGCCTTGCTGTATCCTGTCTTACAAGGATCATTACACAAAGATACAGGTAATGCCTATCAATAAATGAAGAAAAGTCTTTTAAGATACAGAGAGGAAAGGAAGTGCTCTGAGAGTTACATGGAATCAACAGATTAAAAAGAAAATAATTTTATGTCATAATTTTAGAAGTAATTGCTCTGAAATTATAATTAATTAAATATCAACAATAATTGTATTTATGGCCTTTGATAATCATGATCACCATTCTTCAAAGACAATTTATGTACTGGTTAGTTAAAGTTGGTTTTCACAACTTCTGAATTTTGTAGTCAGCAAACTGATGAAATCTAGCAGCTTTTACTTCAAAACCATGAAAACCATTGTCCATAATTAACAGAGAGCCAGGAAAGGATAAAACATTCAATAACAATTGCTAGAAAGATAAAAAAAAATCTTACTATTACCTTTCCTTCTCCAGGAAATTTGTGCCTTGATGATGCTCTGAGACTTTCATCAATACTGATATTTAAATGAAGGCAGATAAATCTAGATTAAAAAAACTAACCCTATTAAAGCCTAATGGCCATGTGATGGAATCTACAGAAATATTGAAGAACTTCTCTGCTGGAGCTGTGGGATCTATCACTCCAACTTTGACCCTAGCGAAGGATTGATTCGGGAATGTGATCCAGTTGATAATATCAAAACCACCAATGAATTCTTCATTTTTATCAAAAGAGATCTTTTCACCAACACTGTTGTTGAAACTAACTCTTCTCAAAAAAGGATGAAGCTGAAAAAGAGACAATCAAAGATGAACAAACAAAAGGTGAGAAATAATTTATAATTCTATGTTTACAAAAACATACATGTGAATGGTTTTGTAAACTAAGAAAATACTAACTCTTTTTTATCTTAATTGTAGACCAGTATCAGACAATTAACATAACAATCATTCTAAAATATTGGTAGAGGTTACATATCAGATTTTTGAAATAAAACTAACATAGAATTGCAAAATAAAGGATTTTTGTGGGATTCCTCTTCCAGCCTCCAGGATCGCGGCACCTCCCTGGGACCTCCAACTCTTCCCCTTTCTTTTGCCTGTCTCTCCAAGACCCGGCATGCTCCAAAGAGCCACCAATGTGCCAAAAATCAAAGTCTTTCAGAGCAGAGATCCGCTCATCAGCTCTGCACTGACACAGCGCCCATTCCTGTAAACCAATGGCCGAAGAGGGAGATTGTGATGGTGATCGGAACCAGAGACACAGCAGCCCAGCCAACTAAGAGACGCGAAAAGAGGGAAACAGCAGGCTGAGCACTGGAAAGGCATAATTGAAGAAGATTTTGAGAACATCAGTGTGCACTCTAAGAGAAGCTCCGATCAGAGTGGTATGCTGAGGCAGCGGAACCATCGATAGGAGTGCTGATTGAAATAACGGAGAAGCTTTATGCTGACTAATGGTAATCCGAAAGTTGAAGCGACAAGAGTGAGATAATATCTGTTTTGCGGCTGGAGGATTGAACTATAGATTACTATTGTCTTTTTATATGACATCAGAGGAAAGAAAGCAAAAGAATTGAAAGTGATTAAGTGGTATAGGGAAATATAAGAACAGCTAAAAGTGCAAAAACTGGGAGAGACTTGTTGATATATTGAAAAACCGGAAAGTAAAGACTGGAAAAAGAAACTTTAATTTGATAAATATTAATAAACAGTTTTGATAATAAAATAAAGAAGATTTATGTAAGACCTATAACTGGGACTGTGGTTGTATGGGAGTAAAAGAATAAAAGAACAAGAAGAAAATCTACAAATTGAATGAAGGAAGGGAGTCCTGAAAATGGCTATGCAATTTGAAATGAGGACACTTTGAACTGGATCCTGTTTGAACACAGATAACTAACAAAAGAAGTTTGGATTTGATATAAAAAATATTGACCAAATATAAAGCTACTTAAATATTTTTGATAGAAAGTTAATCTGATAGAGTTAATTTATATATAGAGTTCTTTGATTAATTGAATAATTGTTGGAGGTGATTTTATAACCATTATAAATGCATGAACTAGATGGTTAAAGAATAATGATATAATAATATTATTACTACTTTTCTATTTATACTATTCATATATTTCCTTCTTCTATTGACAATTTATATTAATTAATTTCTGTTTAAAAACATTTTATAAGAAATTTAAGGGGGAGAAAAAAAGGAGAGAAAGGGACTATTAATGATATATTTAAACAAGTGTGTATTTGATCAATAGAAAACCTTAAGATTACTTAGCAAAAATCTATTTTAGTAAAAATAGGAACAAAGATTGACTGTGAATTTTTAGAACAGAACTTTAGTAATTAAAAACACAATATATGTATTAATTCTACTACTGAATTGAGGAGAGGAAAATAGTACTCTACCAGGAATAGTGGATGGTAGATTGGAGAGAGCTGATACAGAAAGTTAAAATGGCGACAATATCCTCTACAAATGTAAAAGCTGGAAAGAAAACAACAACAATGTCTTCACCTGCAGGGCAGAGATACATAGATGAAATGTTACTAGCAGAAAAAACCAGCTCAGCTCAAAGCCTGCAGACATACAAACAACGCTTAATATGATGCAGGAAATGATGCAAGAAATGATGGTAAAAACTCATGAACTAATTGCGAAGAATCACGAAGACATGAAAACAGAGATGAAAACAGAAATAGGAGGCGTAAAAAATGAAATACAAACTTTGAATACTAAGATTGGAAAGATGCAGGAAGTAGTGTTAAAAAATGAACAGAAATTAAAATTAGTAGAGACAAGAATGGAAATGGTGGAGAAGAAACTAGAGGACTCAGAACAAAATTGGAAAGTCCTTTATTGTGAGCTTTGGGATTCAATGGTATCCATGGAATTAGAAAAGGCATCTTTTTATCTTAGATTTCAAAATGTGATGGAGGATAGAAAGGAAGATCTCCGTGCAATCATAACAAACCTCATAGCGGTAGCTCTACAGAAACCCAAATCAGAAATTGAAAGTGACATAGACAAAGTCTATAGAGTATACACTCATTACGCAAGGAGACATAGACTACCACGAGAGGTCCACATCAGATTCGCGAGGAAGACAACATGAGACCTGCTTTACAGTAAGACCAGAGACGAACCCCTTATATATAAAGACCATGAAGTGGTCACACTAAAACAAATACCCAGGAGAGTTAGAGAACAGAGAAGGGCCTACCAATTTCTTTCAACACAACTTATCAGAAACGGTATTCCATTCAGGTGGCTTACTCCTGAGGGGCTGTTAGTCTCGTGGCAGGATAAAAAATATAAAATAGATACAGTTGAAAAGGCACAGGAATTCCGTGAATGATATCTAGGACCGGAGGAAGAACAAGAAAGTAGAGGCAATTTAACTATGAGAAATCAAGACGAACAACTCTCCACTGAAAAAGAATCCGATACACAATCCGAACCTCAAACTCCAGAAAAGAAGATAATAGACCAAGAAGAAGAGAACCCAGAATTAGGAACGAAATAAGAAATGCAACCCACACTCAGTGATATTGATAAGGAAATCACTTTATTTTCAGTTAATATTAATGGCTTAAATTAAATTTTAAAACTCAAAAAACAAAATGCTGATATAATCTGTATCCAAGAAGTACATATTTCAGACACTCAAACAGATCTCCTAAAAAATGTAAATCTAGGTAAAATGTATTCGGCACTTGCAAACAAACAAACAAAAAAAAGAGGTATTGTAGTATATGTAAAAGATTGGCTTCAAGATAAACAAATTTATAAAGATCAAGAAGGGAGAATGCTCTTCATAGAAATAATTTTAAACCAGAAAAAGGTATTGCTAGCCACAATATATGCCCTGAATATAAATCAAAAAGATTTTTATAATAAGCTTCATCAGAAGATAATAGAGTTTCAATATGCCAATGTATATTTAGATAAAGATAAAGATTATAAAACGTCCAAAAAAAAAAAAAGGAAAGGAAAGGAGAACACTACTCATGTCCTTTAATAACATGATAAGAAAACTTAATTTGAAGGACGTGTGGAGAGAACTAAATCCAAATAAAAAGCAATATACCTTCTTTTCGAATCCTCACAACTCCTGGTCTAGAATAGATCAGATATGGATGGATCCTGGGTTAATGGTGAACATTGAAAGGATTGAGATTTTGCCACATTTATGGACTGACCATAATCCTATTCAAATTAAATGGAAAGAAGAGAGACAATCTGGAAGATAGACATTTAATAACACTATACTAAGAGATATAGAAATGATTAAGAAAAAATTGAATATATTTTTTGAAATAAATAAAAGAGAACGTACCTCCTTACAGAATCTTTGGGATACGACCAAAGCCTATGTCAGAGGTTTAACTATTGCTTACAATATCAAAAAGAACAAGGAAAAAAGGCAGCAACAAAATAGATGGAGGGAGAATTTGAAAGATTTGGAAACAAGTAAACAACAAGAACCGAATAATTTAAATATTAAAAAAAGAGATAGATTTGGTAAAGCATAAGATAAATTTGGATGTACAGGAAGATTTGGCTCGAAAAATTAAGTTAGCAAAACAAAACTATTTTGAAAATGCAAATAAACTGGGGAGATGGTTAGCCCATAAAATAAAAAAAGAACAAGAAAAGAGAACGATAGTAGCTCTCCAAGATCAGGAAGGGAAATTATACATGCAGACTCAAAAAAAGAAATTGCTAAAGATTTTTTTGCAAAATTATATGAGCAGGAAGAAGTATTAGAAGAATCTATTGACCAATATTTGAATGAAAATAATTTGCCTGAAATCACCGATGAAGAGAAACAAAATTTGAATACTAAAATATCTATAGAAGAAATTAGGAACGCAATTAGATTACAAAAAGCGAATAAGACCCCAGGACCAGAGGGAATTCCTTCAGAATTTTACAAGGAATTTCAAGAAATAATAGAGGAAATGCTGGTAGATCCTAAAACATGGCAGGAAGCATATATCACTCTTATCCATAAAGAACAATCAGATCCACAAAAAATCCAAAATTATAGACCAATATCACTATTAAATGTAGATTATAAAATAATGGCTACAATACTAACGGAAAGATTAAAGAGAGCATTAAGTAGAATAATTCATACTGACCAGAATGGCTTCCTTCCTCATAGACAAATAAAAACAAACAGAAGAATTATTTTAGACATATTAGAATACTATGAAGTGCATTCAACTAAGACAATGGCATTAATATTCCTAGATGCCCAAAAAATATTTGATAATCTGAATTGGAAATTCCTCATTAAACAATTGGTTGGTGTGAAATTTGGTGAGAAATTTACAGGATTTATTAAGACAATCTATAGCATGCAGACTGCAAAACTATTAATAAACGGGGAAAGACACCATAAAGATAAGTAAGGGAGTAAGAAAAGGCTGCCCTTTGGCTCCTCTACTGTATATATTGGCAGAAGAAACTCTTCTAGCACAAATTAGAAAAAACCAAGAGATTAGAGGATTAAAAATTAAAAAAGAGGAATACAAACTGCAAGCATTTGCCGATGACATGGTATTTATACTAGAAGAACCTCTAGAAACAAGTCCTATCCTATTAAAAGAAATAGAAGATTACGGAAAGGTAGCAGGGTTAAAAATTAACAAAGAAAAAACAAAAGTATTAGCAAAAAATTGTACAAGAGATCAGAAAGAAGAACTAGCAAACAAATTAGGTATGAAAGTGGTAAACAAAGTAAAATATTTGGGAATATTGCTAACTGCCAGATGTTCATCGATCAAAAAAGATAACTACAACAGATTAACAGTGCAAATAGCTAAAGACTTAGAAAACTGGGCTAAATTACAGATATCAATATTGGGATGCATTGCAATAGTAAAAATGAATGTTTTACCAAAATTGTTGTACCTATTTCAGACGGTGTCAGTCAATTTAGAAAGGAATTTTTTTGCAGAATTAAATAGCTCAATATCTAAATTCATATGGCAGAAGAAAAAACCCAGGGTGAAATATAAATTATTACAGGATGCTAGAAAAAAAGGGGGATTTGGCCTTCCAGATTTTGAATTATATTATAATGCAGCTGTAGCAAATTGGCTTAAGGACTTGGTTAAATTAGAAAATAGAAGGTTATTAGTATTAGAAGGATTTGATCTCCAAATTGGCTGGCACACTTTCATGTGGGATGGAAAATCTAAGCAACATTCATATTTTCAAAGGCACCATATAAGAAATGTATTGTTTAAGATTTGGGAAAAGATTAAAAAGAATTACTACTCAAAGGTTCCACTGTGGTTACCCACACTGGAAGCAGTCACTCACCCAAATGTACTGGACTATGAAAATATTATAAGATATAAAGATTTACTATATGATACTGGAGACCTTAAAAACAAATACCAAATACAAATTCAAAGAAAAGAAATAGCATGGTGGCCTTTTGTACAAATACAAACCCACTATAAAAGAGATAGAGAACAATTTGGCTTTAACATGATCCCACAAGAGTTAGATAAAATATGGTTTGGAAAGGAAAAGGAAACTATCAGCAAAATATACAAATACTTCTTGGATTATAAACTTAAAGAAGAAACAATTATAGAATCTATGACAATTTGGTCTAAAAACCTAGGCTATAGTATTGATTTAGATAAATGGGAACACATCTGGCAAACAAACTATAAATTAACTATGTCAGTCTCGTATAAAGAAAATTTATATAAAATGGTTTATCATTGGCATCTATCTCCTACGAGACTGGCTAAGATGTTTCCTAATCTACCACCCAATTGTTAGAAATGCAATCACGTACAAGGAACATACTTCCACATGTTGTAGACCTGCTCATATGCTCAGAATTTCTGGAAAAACATTAGAAATTGGATTTTAGATATAACAAAACAAAAATTAAAATTTGAACCCGAAATCTTTCTATTAAGCATGATAGATACAAACATGGAGAAAAAATATCAATATTTAATTTTACATATTATAACTGCGGCTAGAATAATGTATGCACAAAACTGAAAGACAACCCTCACCCCCTCACATGATATGGTAATTAAAAAAATATATGAATTGCTGAGATGGATAGCTTAACTAAATTGCTGAAAAACAAACAAAATAGTGAATACTATGAAATATGGAATATTTGGTATGAGTGGTTAAGAAAAAGGTAATATATGATATTTGGATAAACTATTGAAATGATAGTAGAAGTGTGTTTAATTAAAAAAGATGAAGAGAAAATGTAATATCAAAGGAACGAAGGACTACTTTAACAAGATAGATCACATCAATGATAATGATAAAGAAAAGAAAAACCATTGCTCAATATATGCTGTAAAATTTAAATATGTATATGTGTGTGTGTGTGTGTGTGTGTGCGCGCGCGTGTTGATTTGTCTGTTTTAAATGTATGTCATATAAATGTCTATTAAAAATTAATAAAAAAAGAATTGCAAAATAAAGAACCAGCAAAAAATACAAAAAGCTCTATAGCTTAATTGGGAATGCTACTTAAGCCAGATCACTTCTAATAAATATATAATAAATACTAAGATGTATAAAACTACCATATAATTGCACTCATTTCACACACTAACAAGGTTATATTGAAAATGCTAAAAGTTAGGCTTCAGCAGTATCTGAACCAAGAATTAAGAAGTAGAAATGATTTTTTTTTGAAAAGGCAGAGGAAGTAGCGATCATATTTCCTGCATTTGCTGGATTATGAGAAAGCAAGAGAGTTCCCGGAAAACCATCTACTTCTGCTTGATTGACCATGCTAAAACCTTTGACTATGTGGATCACAACAATCTGTGGCAAGTTCTTAAAAAATAGGGAGTACCCAACCTCCATACCTGTCACCTGAGAAGGCTCATGTCAACTCTGCCTGATTCAGCTTGGCACCTCACCTCTTTCCTGCAATCAAAGGCAAGAAGGGGGAGGAGGAGGATGAAAACTGTGTGCTAACTGATGGATATTGAGGTTTGGGTGCACCCCTAGCTCCACCCACCCACCCATTGTGCTATGCTTTCCCTAAATAATTAACATTTTCCCTGTCCAGGCTGCCCAGGTGAGTTACGTGCTGCTCTGATATACTCACTGGGCCTGCCTGATTTGATTAGCTACTGTTTGAAGCTGCATTTCAGCACCAAAGTGGCTCATGACCAACAAACCCCTTGTCAATAAAAGTGTAGCCTCCCTCTGGGCAGGTCTGACATCTGCATGTCAGCCAAAAAGCAACAGTTAGAACTGGATATGGAACAACTGATTGTTTCAAAATAGGGTAATAAGTACAACAAGTCTATCAGTGGTGGGATTCAAATTATTTTACTACCAGTTCTGTGGGCGTGGCTTGGTGGGCGTGGAAGGGGAAGGATACTGTAACATCTCCAGTCAGAGGTGGTATTTGCTGGTTCTCTGAACTACTCAAGATTTCCACTACCAATTCTCCAGAACTGGTCAGAACCTGCTGAAAACCACCTCTGAAGGCTATATATTGTCACCTTGATGGTTTAAATTATATGCAAAGTACATCTTGTGAAATGCCAGGCTGGATGAATCACAGGACAAAATTAGGATTGCTGGTGGAAATATCAACAACCTCAGATATGCAGATGATACCACTCTAATGGTAGAAAGTGAAATGGTTCCCGTTTTTAAAAGAAAAAAATCCTGTTCAAATTTTTTAAATTTATTTTTTCAATTTTTAAATTTTTTGTTCAAATTTTAATCTTTTTTTCAATTCTTAAATATCATGCTTAATTTTAAATTCTTTCTTCAATTTTTATATCTTTTTCAATTTCTTTTTTCAACTAAACATTTGAAAAATACAGTTTACTTACTTTAATTCTTTAGAATTTTTTAAATTCTTAATGATCTAAGAGAAAAAATAAAAAAGCACTGAAAAAATAGGCAGACATTTAAAACAGGTAAGATAGCGATGAATTTTTCAAGAGAAAAAAGAACTCTTGTAAACTTTTAGCAACAGGGAAAATATTTAATTCTTTAGCTTTTTAGCAAACCAAAAAAAAAGTAATTGAAATAGACTCTGACATATAGTGACTTGCAAAGTATGCCATATGTTTCAGCTTATGTCCACATAGCTCAAATACTTTAATGAAAGGAGAGGATTCACTAGAAAATATTGTGATGTTGTGAAAGAGTGAAAACAAAAGGAGAAGAGGATAGCAAAGGATGCAATGGTGGGATTCAACTAATTTAACAACTGATTCTTTCTAATGACTGGTTGGGCATGGTTGGAGGTGGGGTCATGTGACTGAATGGGCATTGCCAGCTCCATGTTACTCATGGCAAGGTGGGGCAGTGTGACAGGTTGAAGCAGTGGTGGTGATGATTGGAACTTTAGACTAACCTTTGTACAGCAACAGACATAGAATAGAATAGAATAGAATAGAATAGAATAGAATAGAATAGAATAGAATAGAATAGAATAGAATATTTATTTATATACCGTTCCTCTCCCGATGGACTCGGAGCGGTGTACAGCCATGCAATTAAAAACATTAAATATACAAAAATTAAAAGTAAATTAAATACCCTGGCTGTAAAATAATTGAAATCCCTACCTTAAACCCTAAAATTAACATAAAATTAAAATACCCAAATCTAAAACCAGCTCAAGCTGGCCTGGTCAAAGAGCCAGGTTTTCAAGGCACGCCTAAAGGTCCCCAGGTCCGTGGCTGTACGTAACTCCGGAGGCAACCCATTCCAGAGGGCAGACGCCCCCACAGAGAAGGCCCTATTCCTCGGGGTCACCAGTCGGCACAGAGATGCTGATGGGACCCGCAAGAGGCCCTCCCTGTGGGAGCACACCGGATGGTGAGAGGAAACTGGCAGAATGCGGTCTTGTAAATATCCTGGTCCGATGCCATGGAGCGCTTTAAAAGTTAACACTAAAATCTTAAAGTGCACCTGAGAGGCCACCGGCAATCAATGCAGCTCGCTCAGGAGGGGGTCACATGAGAGAACCTTGACGCCCCCATAACCACCCACGCGGCCGCATTCTGTACCAGTTGAAGCCTCTGGATGCTCCCACTCGGGAGCCCGATGTAGAGGGCGTTGCAATAGTCCAGTCGGGAGGTGACCAGGGCATGAGTGACTGTGTGTAAGGCATCCCGATCCAGAAAGGGCCGCATCTGGCGGATCAGGCGAACCTGATAAAACGCCCCCCTGGAGACAGCTGTAATGTGATCTTCCAGAGACAGCCGTACATCCAGGAGAACACCCAGATTGCGAGCCCTCTCTGAAGGAGGCAAATCTCACCCCCAATAGCCAGTGAAGGAACTATCTGGCTATATCAGGACACTGGAAACCACAGCCACTCCATCTTGGAAGGGTTGAGTCGGAGCCTGTTCCCACCCATCCAGTTCCTCATGGCCTCCAGATAATGGGACATGACCTCCATGGCATCGTTGGGGTGGCTTGGGGTGGAGATATACAGCTGAGTATCATCAGCGTACAGATGACATTTCACCCCAAAACCACAGATGATCTCCCCCAGCGGCTTCACATAAATGTTGAACAAGAGAGGGGAGAGGACCAACCCCTGAAGTACCCCACAATCGAGGGACCTAGAGGTGGATCTCCCTCCCCCCACCAACACAAATTGCAGGCGGTCGGAGAGGAAGGAGGAGAACCACCACAACACAGTGTCTCCAACCCCCAACCCCCCCAACCGTCACAATAGGATAATATGGTCGATAATATCAAAAGCTGCTGATAGGTCTAATAGGACAGGACAGAGGAATAACCCCTTTCACGGGCCCTCCAGAGATCATCAACCAATTCGACCACTGCCGTTTCAATACTACGTCCGTGCCTGAAGCCCGATTGGAAGAGATCCAGGTACGTATCTTCCTCCAGGTACTGGGGAAGCTGTCATGCCACCACACTCTCAACAACGTTTGCCACAAAAGGGAGGTTGGAGACAGGATGATAGTTGTTCAAAAGAGTTGGGTCCAGGGAGGGCTTCTTGAGGAGGGGTTGCACCACCGCCGTTTTCAAGGTAGTGGGCAGCAAGCCCTCCACCAAAGAAGCATTAACAATTCCCTGGAGCCAACTCCGCATCACCTCTCTGGCTATAGAAACCAGCCAGGAGGGGCAAGGGTCCAATAAACATGTGGTGGCATTCAGCTGCCCCAGGAACCTGTCTATACTGTCGGTGGTCACAGGGTCAAACTCGTCCCAGATAACCATCTCAAGATTTGTTGCAGTCATCTTCCCTGGGACTTCCCAACTGGAATCCAGCCCATCCCGAATCTGAGCAATTTTATTGTGCAGAAATCGAGAAAACTCCTCCGCCCTTCCCTGCAAGAGATCCTCCCGCGCCCCCGGTCCAAGCAGGGAGCGGGTCACTCTAAACAGGGTGCCAGGTCGATTTTCTGCCGATGCAATAAGGGCGGAGAAGTGAGAATGCTTCGCCGCCTCTATCGCCACTAGGTAGGTCCAAATATAGGACCTAACCTGTGTTCGGTCAGACTCGGCATGACTGACCCTCCAGACGCCCTCCAGACGTCTTTTCCGGCATTTCATCTCCCTCAGCTCCTCTGTAAACCACGGAGCCGAGCGAGATTTCTGCTGGGTCAGAGGTCGTAAAGGCACAACTCAGTCCAGAGCCTCGGCAGCCAGCCTATCCCAGGCAACTACCAAGTCTGTGGCCAGGTTATAAGCCAGAGTTTCAGGTAATGGCCCAAACTCCGTCTGGAACCATTCAGGATCCATCAGGCACCTGGGGCGGAACCATCTCCTCCGCTCCGCCTCCCTTAAATGTGGATTGGCGGTACAGAAGTCTAGTCTAAGGAGAGAATGATCAGATCATGACAAGGGTTTAACAACTATATCCACTAACCCATCATTCAACCACTGACCAGAGACAAAAATGAGGTCCAGCGTGTGTCCTCCCGTGTGAGTGGGTCCAGAAACTAATTAGGTCAGGTGCAAGGCCGTCTTGGGCCACCCTAGAGGATTCACTGAGCGAAGGCAGATTGAAGTCACCCATAACTAATAGTCTGGTTGTCTCCACTGCCAGCTCGGCTATTACCCCGGGGAGCCCGGGCAGGGCCGATGATACATAGCAGGGAGCCAGGTCCATTATCAAAAGGCCCATCTGCCCACCCTGACCCCACTTCACAAAGAGGGACTCACAGCCAGCCATCTGAGATACAGTGGCCTCCCTAGGACAAAGATCCTCCCTAATAATTATCGCCACACCACCACCCCTACCCTGAGCCCTCGGCCGATGAAATGCCTGGAAACCTAATGGGCACATCGTTACCAGGGGGAGACACCCCTCTGGGCCCAGCCAGGTTTCGGTGACACTAACCAGGTCCACGCCCTCATCCTGAATCAGATCAAAAATCAGGAGGCCTTATTTATAATAGACCTGGCATTGCATAACATCAGCTGGATGCTCAGGGCCTGAGACTCTGCACAACCAGGCCTACAAGACGGGTCGAGAGGGTCGGAGCGCATCACCGCTTGGAGATAGTGAACACGCAATCCCCTAACCTGATATGGCCGTCTACCCCCGCCATATCGGCCCCTCCCACTTACGGTGCCAATAAGGTCCACCCTCGGTCATTCTAACCCTGGTTGCCTCCCCAACCCCCGGTCCCCTGGGTCCCCCCAGGCGTACTCACCGGCTTGGCTGACCCCAAACCCCCAACCCACTAACTCCACTAAAAATCTATCCCACACCCTCCTCCCAACCTCTCTCTCTCCTCCTCTCCCATGGTTTCCTTCCCTAACTCCATTAAAAATTTAAAGGTAAAATAAAACAATTGAGAACCCCTCCCCCTCCCCAAGCATTTCACAGAATGGCCAGACCCAGTGATTCACCAATGCCTTTTCTCTTTCTGCTGCCTCTTTGCTGGACTGAACCAAAATCGTTTTGTACTGATAAAGAGTTTGGGCTAACAAAGAGGCAGCGGCTGCAGGCAGTTTACTCTGGCAAAGAGGTGAAGGAAGGCTCACCAGGCAGGCAGATAGCTGGGCCACATGGGTTTTAGTGGAGAAGGGTTAAGGATGGCTCGGCAGGGAGCTGGACTATGTGGGAGAATGCAGGCCATGTGGGAGGGGCTGGGCCAGGACTTGGGAATTGATTGCAACCTCGCAGGCACATCAGGCAGAGATCAGAGTAACTCAGCTGGGATGCAGGCATTGTGTGGAATGCCACAGTGAAGGCAGGCAACCTGTCTGGCACACAGAGAAATGTTAACAGTGCAGAACAAGAGGTACTTATTTCTTCCTTACTCTGCTCATATGATCATAATCCTGGAAGTCAATAACTGGCCTGGATTTCTAACTGTCATGGCCACCCAGAGTTACTTGATTGTGATTTACAATAAATCTTTCTTGCTTTCTAAAACAAAAGTCAATGAGAAAGTGAGAAGGAAATTGGAAGTAGTGATCACATGAAATTCATGCTTTAAAAACTATGCTATCCTCACTTAACAATGGTAACTGGCGGTTGAGACCCCTAGGCTTTTGGTCATGGGGGATTTCAACCTGCCATCGCTCGGTGAAACCTCGGGGGTTGCCCGGGAGTTCATGGCTTCCATGACGGCCATGGACCTGACCCAATTAGTTTCTGCCCCCACTCATATAGGAGGACACACGCTGGACCTGATTTTTGTCTCGGGTCAGTGGTTGAATGACTGTAATTTCGGGAATTTAGTTATTACACCCTTGTCATGGACAGATCATTCCCTTCTTAGACTGGACTTCTGTTCCACCCCCCCCATCGCAGGGAGGCGGAGTCATGTAGATTGTTCTGCCCCAGGCACCTGATGGACCCAGAGCGGTTCCAGAGGGAGCTTGGGCCATTTCCTGAGTCTCTGGCTCACAACTCGCCTGGAGACCTGGTAGCCACCTGGGATAGGTTGGCTGCCGGGGCTCTGGATCAAGTTGCGCCTCTGTGACCTCTGACCCAGCACAGATCCCACTTGGCTCCGTGGTATACGGAGGAGCTACGGGAGATGAAGTGCCAGAAAAGACGTCTAGAGAGCATTTGGAGGGCGAGCCGTATTGAGTCTGACAGGACACAGGTAAGAGCTTATATCAAGACCTACCTTATGGCGATGGAGGTGGCGAAGTGTTCGCATTTCTCCACCCTTATTGCATTGGCAGAAAATCGGCCTGCCGCCCTGTTTAGAGTGACCCGCTCTCTGCTTGAACTGAGAGCGCGGGATGACCTCTTGCAGGGTAGGGTAGAGGAGTTTTCCCGATTCCTGCACGACAAAATCGCTCAGATACGGGATGGGCTGGACTCCAATTGGGTGGTTCCGGGGGAGGTTTCCGGGGCAGAATGTTATCTGGGGGGAGTTTGACCCTGTGACCGTTGAGGGCTTGGACAGACTGCTGGGGAGTCTGAATGCCACCACCTGTTTGTTGGACCCGTGTCCTTCCTGGTTGGTCTCGGCCGCCAGGGAGACGACACGAGGCTGGCTCCAGGGGATTACCAACGCTTCTTTGAGAGAGGGGTCGTTTCCTACCGCCTTGAAAATGGCAGTGGTGCGGCCCCTCCTCAAGAAGCCTTCCCTGGACCCAGCTGTTTTAAACAACCATCGTCCATTCTCCAACCTTTCTTTCATAGCGAAGGTTGTTGAGAGTGTGGTGGCACGTCAGCTCCCTCAGTACCTGGAGGAAGCTACTTACCTCGATCCGTTCCAATCAGGCTTCAGGCCTGGGCATAGTACCGAAACAGCATTGGTCGCGTTGGTCGATGATCTCTGGAGGGCCCGTGACAGAGGGCTTTCCTCTGTCCTGGTCCTATTAGTTCTCTTGGCGGCTTTTGATACTATCGACCATAGTAACCAATTGCGGCGGTTGGAGGGGTTGGGGATTGGGGGAACTGTCCTGAGATGGTTCTCCTCCTTCCTCTCCAACCGTTCGCAATTTGTGTTGGCGGGAGGGGAGAGGTCCACCTCTAGGCCCCTTGTTTGCGGGGTGCCTCAGGGGTCGGTCCTCTCCCCTCTCTTGTTCAACATTTATGTGAAGCTGTTGGGCGAGATCATCCGTGGTCTTTGGATGCGGTGTCACCTGTATGCAGATGACAACCAACTATACATCTCCACCCCAGACCACCCCAACGATGCTGTAGAGGCTATGTCCCGGTGCCTGGAGGCCGTGCGGAATTGGATGGGCGGGAAGAGGCTCCGACTCAACCCATCCAAGACCGAGTGACTGTGGTTCCCGGCGCCCCGATATAGCCAGCTGACACCTTCGCTGGCTATTGGGGGAGAGACTTTGCCCCCCACAGAGAGGGCTCGCAATCTAGGCATCCTCCTGGATGCACGGCTGTCCTTAGAACATCATATTACGGCTGTCTCCAGGGGGGCGTTTTATCAGGTCCGCCTGATTCACCAGTTGCGGCCCTTCCTGGATCGGGACGCTCTGCGCACGGTCACTCATGCCCTTGTCACCTCTCGCGTGGATTACTGTAATGCTCTCTACATGGGGCTCCCTGTGGGGAGCACCCGGAGACTCCAACTGGTGCAAAATGCGGCCGTGCGGGTGATTATGGGGGTGTCGCGTAGCTCCCATGTGACGCCTCTCCTGCGCGAGCTGCATTGGTTGCCGGTGGCTTTCCGGGTTTGCTTTAAGGTTCTAGTTTTGACTTTGGTATTGGTCCAGGTTACCTGCAGGACCGCATTCTGCCGGTGATCTCCAGCAGACCGGTGCGTTCCCACAGGGAGGGCCTTCTCCGGGTGCCGTCGGCCTCTATGTGTCATCTGGTGGCCCCCAGGAGTAGGGCCTTCTCTGTGGGGGCCCCTGCCCTCTGGAATACTCTGCCACCTGAGATACGCACTAGCACGGACCTGAGGGCCTTCAGGCGCGCGTTAAAAACCTGGCTCTTTGAGCAGGCTGGCCTGGGCTGATATAGTTTTTAATTGTCTCCTGTAATTTGGTTTTAATCTGGGTTTTAATATTCTTGGGGGAGGGTTGTTTTAGTTTAAACAGCCTATTATTTAATTTCTTTTTAACTTTTGTATTGTTTAGGTTTGATTCGGCTGTACACCGCCCTGAGGCGGTATATAAATGTTATAATAAATAAATAAATAAATAAATAAATAAATAAATAAATAAATAAATAAATAAATAAATAAATAAATAAATAAATAAATAAACTAGGGTCTTCCAGAATTGTTATTGCTAAACCACATGATCAAGGGATGTCACAACTTATAACTGCATCACTTAGCAATGTAAATCCAACTTCCAATGACCATAATTAAGCAAGGTCTGCCTGTAAAATTTAGAACATAATTGAAGATAGATTTACTTTTAGAAAGTAAAGTCCAAAATTAAATTAGAAAATAATTTTAGAAAACTATATTGTACCTGAGAAATAAAGCATCTAGAAGAGGTTAAGCCAGGGGTCTGCTACTTTAAAAATTCAAAGAGCCATTTGGTCCCATTTCCCACAGAAAAGAAAACACTGGGAGCCAATAATTGAACAACTGGTGTGATAGGATGGGCATGACGCACTCAACATACTCATTTCCACATAGTCACATGACCCCAGCCATGCCTGCCCGGCCAGGGAATCAGTTGTTAAATTATTTGCCCCATCCAGGCCTGCCTCACATCTCTCCTCCCAGCCACCTCTTGCCACACCCCGCCCTGGATGTGTTGTTCAGTTTTCCCTCCCTCCCTCCCTCCCTCTCTCCCTCCTTCCATCCCTCCCTCCCCCCCCTCTCTGTCTCTTTTTCTCTCTGTGTCACTGTCTCTTTGTCTTTCTATCTCTCTCTTTCTCTGTCGCTCTCTCTGTTTTTTTCTCTCTCTCTCTTTGTTTTTCTCTTTTTCTTTCTTTTTCTCTTTCTTGCTTTCTCTCTGTCTCCCCCCCCCTCTCTCTCTCAGTCTCTCTCTATGTCTTTCCATCTCTTTCTGTCTCTCTAATGCTGTCTCTCTATATCTCTCTATTATTCTGATTCTGGTTCTCCAGCACCTCATCTCTATCTGGGTCTCGCTGTCAGACAGACTACAGCCGGAAATGGTGGACAGCTACTTCCGCCGTTTGTTGGTGCTAGAAACACACCACCTATTCTCCGCCCAAGCCACTGGTCTGATTTGCAACAATGTCAAACCCCGCATGGCTTTGCCATACTTCTGGGTGAAGAAACCTCTGAACTGGTTCGCGATGAAGGGAATCTGATGTTTGGAGACCGACGAGTCATTGAGCAGCATGCTGATGATCAGCTAGTTGGCAGATAGCTGAAAATCAGCTGTCCATTGGGGAGGTGTGGCATCACACCACTAGCAGTCTGCCAGCTTGGAATAAAAAGTCAGTGACAAACGGGATGTGAGAACAAACCGCAGCCACTGCCACTGCTGTTACCAGGGCCAAGTGGGGCAGGATTGCATTGTGGCTCTGCATTGTAAAGGGCTCCAAGAGGAGGAGGGGACCCCATCTCCTCTATTGCGAAGCACACTAAATTTCACTGTGCTTCACAAAATGCTGCGAGAGAAGCAGGCAGGCCATGGAGGTGGCAACAGCAGCGGCATCAGGAGTTACAGCAGAGGGCTGAAAGAGGCACAGGTTGCCAACCCCAGAGATAAGTGGTGAGAATTCAGGACTGAAGGGCAATGACATTTCTTTTATTGGATGCATTAAAGTAGAACCAGAGTCAACATCTGCAGGAGCTGCTGGAATTTGAAATCCGGCATTAAGTGGATACTTAATTTAATGGCTTAAATATTCATCATTTGAAATTTATTATTCTTTCATCCCATGGGAGTTCATATATCTCACCAAAAGTAGGCTCAAAATAATATCCCACCTTGATCCACTTTTATTAAGTGCACTGAGATATTAAAAACACCTTCACTCCCTTCTCTTTTCCTCTTAGACCCATATTCTTGGAAGCATATAAGGTCGCTCTCAATCCTCTCCATCCATTTGCTCTAAACTATGCTTTATTTATTTATTTAATCAAACTTTTATACCGCTCCCTCTCCCAAAAAGGGACTCGGGGCGGTGTACAGCCTACTCAAAAACATACAATAAATATACAATAAATACGATTAAAAATAGATTAAATAATTTGATCCGGCTGTCTATTCAAAATTCAATTAAAAATTAAAAGCTAATAAAACCCCAATTAAAATTAGTTAAAACCACAAACACAGTTACTGGGCCAGGCCGGCCTGTTTAAAAAATAGGGTTTTCACTGCGCGCCGGAAGGTCAGAATATCCGTCATAGCCCGTATCTCCGGGGGGAGATCATTCCATAGGGAGGGAGCTCCCACAGAGAAAGCCCGAACTCTCGGGGCCATCAGCCGACAGCGGCCAGGTGGCGGGACCCCAAGTAGGGCAACCCTGTGGGAGCGTACTGGGCGGCGAGAGGTTGACGATGGCAGTAGGCGGTCCCATAAGTACCCAGGTCCCGAGCCATGGAGCGCTTTAAATACCATCAGTACCACCTTGAATCGAATCTGGTAGGCCACAGGAAGCCAGTGCAGCCTGCGGAGAAGCGGTGTAACGTGGGAGCTCTGAGGGGCACCCACAATCACCCGCGCGGCTGCATGCTGGACCAACTGTAACCTCCGGAGACTCTTCAAGGGGAGCCCCATGTAGAGAGCATTGCAATAATCCAGGCGGGAAATGACGAGGGCGGACGTGACTGTGCGAAGTGCGCCCAGATCCAGAAAGGGCTGCAACTGGTAAATCAGACGTATCTGATAAAAAGCCCCCCTGGCGACGGCTGCAATGTGCTCTTCTAAAGACAGCCGTACATCCAGGAGGACGCCCAGATTGCGCGCCCTTTCCACGGGGGTCAAAACCTCTCCCCCCACGACCAGCGAAGGAACCAGCTGGCTGTATCTGGGCGCAGGAAACCACAGCCACTCGGTTTTGGCCAGGTTAAGATGGAGCCTGTTACGACCCATCCAACTCCGCACAGCCTACAGGCACCGGGACATCACTTCGACAGCTTCGTTGGGGTGGCCCGGGGTGGAGATGTACAGCTGCGTATCATCAGCATACTGATGGAACTCCACCCCGAAGCCACGGATGATCTCGCCCAGCGGCTTCACATAAATGTTGAACAGCAGGGGCGAGAGCACCGACCCCTGAGGCACCCCACACAGTAGGGACCTCGGGGCCGACCTCTGCCCCCCTGTCAACACAGATTGCGAACGGTCAGAGAGGAAGGAGGTAAACCATCGCAACACGGTGCCCCCTACTCCTAACCCCTCCAACCACCGCAATAAGATACTGTGGTCGACAGTATCAAAAGCCGCTGAGAGATCTAATAGGACCAGGACAGAGGAACAACCCCTGTCCTGAGCCCTCCAGAGATCATCAACCAATGCGACCAACGCCGTCTCCGTGCTGTGCCCGGGCCTGAAACCCGATTGGAGGGGGTCAAGATAACTCGCTTCATCCAGGTACTGCGGGAGCTGACGTGCCACCACACTCTCAACAACCTTCGCAACAAAACGAAGGTTGGAGACAGGACGATAATTAGATAACAATGCTGGGTCCAGGAATGCTTGTATTGTTGTGAATAACTGGGTGTAGAAATGGTCTATGAAGAGGCCCAGAACCCTATGCCTCATAAATAAGGAACATGAAGAAGATATCATCTTAGAATTTCCATCTGTCATTTTTGGTTTGGGGCTTGACAGGAAGTATATTCTAAGGAATTTTGTAGAATGCCCTTTACAATTTTAATATCACTATATGAATATTTTTATTACTGAATACATTATTAAAACTCACTTTTTGATTTTCAGACCTCAATATTCCTGGAGAATATTGTTTGCTAGAGTTTATGGACACATGATACACAACTACAGATATGTTGGTTTCTGCATTACTCTGCTAACAGACTTACCTGCCACCACACTTGATTGTGAAAATATTTCCTTCTTTTTTTCATCATTGTTGATATTCTAGATTTGAATATAGAGAGAGATTCCAAAGCATGTGCCACAGCATAGACTGCATTATAAATATTGTAACTCTGACCACTCATTAGCATTTCAAACACAGATGTGGGAAGAGTCTCAAGCCTCTCCTGTCCAGTACATTTCTTCTCAGAGGTCTCAGTTTTTGAGTTTGGAAAGAAACAATTGAATGCCTGTTCCCAAAAATCTTTCCGAAAATGATCATTCTGGTTGTTGTTGTTTGGATTCAAGTTTTGAATAAATTGTTGGAAATCTTGGACCTGTTTTATGTGAACTGCAAACAATAAAGCACCGTGTAGGAAATGGATATCCCAAGATTTATGAACGGCAACTGATGTGTAATCTGTCTGAGCATTTATAAGCCAGATCTTATTCTTCTTTGGTATATCCTCCACTTCTGAAAATTGGAGGAAAGTTCTCAGAACTGATAAGGACTGAATTTCACCATATAAAATTATCACATTGGCTGTGCTGTTCATGAGAACGCGGTATATATGTAATCCTTCATCTATAGTATCAGTAAAATCACTGTAAAAAGCCACATTTGGTAACTCTGCTATGAATTCAATACAGATGCCATGCTCAGAAAATATGGGGAGCACCTCCTGGAGGAATTTATCTCCTTTTTCATCTTTTACTACAAGAATTCCAATCCAGATCCATTTAAAATATAGCAGCAACTGCAGGAGGCCCTTACGTTGGTGGGATTAATTTGGAAACATTTTTTGGAAGAAAACTGCTTGAGTCTCTTTATCCATGACTGGAGCAGATCCATAGGTCAACTACAGAAAAAGAAACATATGCAATTTCAAACATCTATGTGAGCCTCTGAACACAGATACATTCATTTGATTCCTTTTGTATCTTTGACCTTATAATACTGCAATTATGCAACCAGCTGAGTTTTTTTAGAAAATATCAACAAGATGTCACACTTGTGGCATCTTTAAATATATTTTCCTGAAGTAGTCTCATTGTGAATATTTCAGATTTGAACTTTAGTTCAGTGTCTGGAATAGGAACATGTTTTGCTGTGTTAGATATTCCCATTTTCTGTTCAGAATTACAATTGTTCATGCTGCTATGATGATTCTATCAAACAGAAAATAATATCTAGGATTCTGGAAGGTCACTCCTTTTTACAAAGAGAAGCATATAGATGTTTGTGGAATATAGATGATAGAGTATATCTTCAGCACATCTTACCTGAGGTACTTTGTAGATGCACAATACAGTTGCCATGTGAAGAGAGATGCCAGATGCCCCAATGACTGCAGACAACATTTTTGTGATCCCACATTTGTAGTTAGGGATGAATTTTCCCTGAGTGAAAGGCAGCAACATTGAGGCAAAGTAAGTCAAACTTGGACTAAAATTGCTGTTAAAAATGTGGAAGCCCATTGTGACATTCGGTGGAATCTGGAGATTTTCATTAATCTCTTTTACAGTAAAAACTAAGGTCAGGATATGCTGGTAATTCTGAAAAACTATTCTGTAAAGCAAAATAAAACAACACAGTAAGAAAAGTCTGTTTCACATTATGTGCCCTGCAATCCTTCAGTACAGCGTGTTTTGTGGAATGTGTTTAATAATTCTTATTTCTATGTTCTACTATTATATGCAAAAGGAAATTGATACATTTTGGTTGCAGAAATATCAGAGAATACTTATCACGGGAAATACATGCTTTCCCTTCCTTAACTGTAGTAACAGCTTCAGAAATATAAGCATACATATCTGTATATTAATAGATATTAAGATGTGATTTGTTATAAATGGAGATTTTATCTCTATTTCAACTATTTTAACTTTACTTGGAAACTTGTAGTAAAATATAATTTTACATAAAATAAACCTAGACATTTTATTTTAGATGTTCCTTTCCGGAGTTTTTGTTATTAGAGGAAAATATTTCAAGCTTCATGTGATTTACCAACAAGGTTCAGAACTTGACAATAATTTAATGATATACTTACATAAGTCCATCATGAAATGCTTGAGTAGGATCGTGAATGAAAGCAATGGGACTAGAAGATGCAAAGAAGGCAGAAATAATGCCAGCAATATTAAGGTCTCCAAGCTGATGATAGGTGTGCCAAATAGGAAGAGGCTCCTGTAAGTCACATTGAAGGCTAGGATTCTTGCACTCCACTTCAGTCAATACTATCAACAGCAATTCTACAAATATTAACCTCTTCCATGAGTGTCTTCTTTCTGTGTACAAATATCTCTCTCTGCAACAAGATATTTGAAGTAGATGAGACAGATCTTCCTTCTGGAGCTGTTTTTCAGACAAAACTAGGGAGTCCAACATTCTAACAAATCAGTAGACAGAGCTTTGAGGCTCCAGCCATGAGTTGGAATAGGATGGGGACAATAAATACCATTATTTAGTGTTAGTTGGTCCTATTTTCATAGAGTCCCATAGGATTTGGGAGAGATGAATCTGTTAATTTCATAATGATAGTGAGACAGTTACATATATGAACAAGTTCAAAACATGCATGGACTTGCAGAGGCAGGAATACATGAGCCACAAAACAAAAAAATAAAATCATTAGGTCCATAAAGTGAAATAGAGATGTAAATACAATATATGTATGTGTAAAGGCATTACTATAATTCTATTCTATTCTGCCTGTTTCTCGTTATAATATTTTAAGCATTCAATAATATATAAGACAGTCTTCAAATTATTTCATTGCTGTCTTTTTGACAGCATGTATGCCTGATCTTCATGTATATATTCCTGTAAAATCTTCTTTAGTCTTTCTGCCATAATGGCAGCAAAGGGTTTGTAATTCATTTTTAATAATGAAATTGGTCTACAATTCTTTGTCTTTGTAACATTTTGACTGTCCTTTGATAGCAACACAATGTTGGATTCTGTTCACATATTCCTCCATTTCCCCCATAGTATATCATTTACTCCGTTCTTTAGTGGTTGGAGAAGTTCATCCCCAAAGCACTTACAATATTGACTCCTATATCCTTTGTGTCTTTTCCTGAGATTCTTTTCTTCTATAAATGATTGTGCTGTATAAAATAGCCCTCATAACCATTTTACTAGCATCCCATACTGTCATTAAGCTTGTCACTTTACCTAAATTATTCTCAAAATATCCTTGCAGTTCCTTTTTATACCATTTCACAATTTAGAATATAGAATTTATTTAATTTGTCAATTGCTTCAAAATAATAGGTATAAGTATATACATAGTTATGAATACATGAAGTGGGTACATATAAGAAAAACAAAAGAAACGAAGGACAGAGATGGTAGGCACATTGGTGCATTTATGCATGCCCTCTAAAGACCACTTAGGAAAGGGGTAAGGTCTATAGTAGACAGACTAAGGTTAAAGTTTTTGGGGTTTGGGGAAGAAACCACAGAGTCAGGTAGAGTATTCCAGACATTGACCACTCTGTTGCTGAAGTCGTACTTCCTGCAATCAAGTTTGGTGTGATTAACCTTGAGTTTGTATCTATTGTTTGCTCTTGTGTTGTTATGGTTGAAGCTGAAGTATTAATTGACAGGTAGGATTTTGCAATGTATGATTTTATATACTCTACTTATATCGGACAGAAGGTGGCCTAGTTCTAAGTTTTCTAGGTCTAGAATTTCAAGTCTGGTGGCATAAGGTTTTCTGCAACAAGTAGAGGAGTGGAAACTCTTCTTGTGAAATTCTCAATTTCTGGACTTTCTCAACTGTGCTAATATCAGATATGTAATGTGGGTTCCACACTAATGAGCTGTATTTGAGAATTGGTCTGGCAAATGTTTTGTATGTTCTAGTTAGTAGTGTGATATTACCAGAGAAAAAGCTATGTAGGATTAGGTTAACAACTCTTAATGCCTTTTTGGCTATGTAGTTGCAGTGGGCTATAGCACTTATGTCATTAGAGATGAGTATTCCAAGGTCCTTTACAGAGCTTGGATCATCAACAAGGTCTTGACTATTCAGCATGTTTTTTTATTTTCTGATTTTTTTTGCCAGTATGAAAGACAGAACATTTATTTGTTGAGATTTGAAGTTGCCATTTGTTTGAACATTGTGATACGTAGTCAAGATCTTTTTGAAGGGTAGCAGTGTTGTCTGTGGTATTGAACAGCTTTATATCATCAGCGAAGAGAACATAGTTGCTCTTAATATGATCATAGAGGTCATTTATGTATAGTATGAAGAGGGTTGGTCCCCCCTTGGGGGACACCACTATTGACAGGTACAGAATTTGATAGGACGCTTCCAATTTTGACCATATGTTGTCTTTTTGACAGGAATGCTTCTATCCAGTTATGCAGTTGTCCACAGATACCATAAAATTTTAGTTTTAGGAGTAGTTTGTTATGTACCACTGAATCAAAGGCTTTACAAAAGTCTAAGTAGACTGCTTCACTTGTTTTGCCCTCATCGTGTTGTGTAATCCATATGTTTTTTCAGTGTAAGAGTTGCAGATTACAGGATAGTTTTTTTCTGAAACCAAATTGTTTATTAGACAGTAGGTTTTTGGTCTCTAAGTGGACGATAATGGATTAGTTAATAATTGATTCCATGACTTTACAGGTGATGCAGCATGAAGAGATTGGACTATAATTTTCAAATAGGCTGGGATCTCCCTTTTTGAAGATGGGGTGACCGTAGTTTGTCACCATAGGTTAGGAAAGGAGCTGGTCCTGAAAGATTTTTCAAAGATGATGCTTAGAGGTTCTGCTATGGCAGTGGATAGCTTTTTTAAGAAGTAGGCACATATTCCGTCCGGTTCAATAGATAGAGATGGTTTTAGATTGCATAGTACTTTTTCAACATTGTCTTCTGTAAAATCAATATGTATTAGTTCATTGTAGTTTTCTCTGGTTCAGCTAGGAAATACTGGGCATGATCCATTGCTGTTTACAATCACAGAGCCAAATAATTTGTTAAAGATGGTAGCTTTAATGGTGTCGTCATTGCAGTCTTTACCATTAGGTCCTATCAGAGTTGGGATGGACCTTGAGTCTTTTAGTTTGTTGTTTACAAAATTGTAAAAGATGCAGGTGGAATTGGTGCGTAGAAGATTTTCCTCTTGTTTAATGTGATAATTGGTGCATTCAGTCTTTATCTGGTGGCATAAATTTTTGTATCAGCTTTTGAAGTTGGCAACATGACCAGATTTGTTTTTCCGCCAGAGTAATCTCTTTTTGGATTGAAGTTTCCTTATTGTTATGGGTAATCTGTTTTTTTTTGGGGGGGGGGGGAGTTGTAATTGGTACATATAGTTTGATGACTGTATTGACTTCAAGTAAAATATGTTGTAATGGTCTTTACCAGTATTGCATCCAGAGAATATAGATTGCCGATCAAGGGATGGGAGATCATTGTCTGTAAGATCATAGTGATTTTTTTTTAATTACAATTGGGGATTACGTCATTGTGATGATTTTTGTGGTGGGAGTATGTTGAGACAAAAGTCAATCATATTGTGGTCACTGTTGGAAAAGGGTTCTTTAGTTTGTATTCCATAAATTAAATTCAAATTCAAACTATTGCAGAAGATGAGATTGAAGTAGTTGTTAAGTGTAGTAATGTTTGTTACTAGTTGATCCAGTCCCAGATTTGTAACAGCATTGTAGAAGGTTTCATGTATGGGTTCAGTTGTACATTCGTTTAGGGTCCAGTTAATATGAGGTTGATTGAAGTCACCAAGAAAGATAAAAGCGTGTGGGCAGGATGTTGCCCATGTTAGTAGTGAATTTAGCTTGTTTACATGTTCAATGTCATAATCAGATGCTCTGTAACATAGTAAGAATCGAAATGTGATATTTAAGGATATTTCACAGTTGATGGTCTCAGGAAGAACAAGCTCCTGGGTAATTTGAATGTTTTTTAGATGTAAGGACTTTTTATAGAAGATAGCATCAGCATCTCCTCTATGAATTTCACGATCTGATCGGTAAACATGATAGTCTCTAACTGTGGTTATGGAATCAGGGAGAGATGCGTTGAGCCATGTTTCACAGACAAATATGATGTCAAATTTAGCCGTATTTAATAAGAGGAGAAATTTAGGTATTTTGTTCACAACGCTTCTTCAATTGAATAGCTTGCAATTAAGGCCAGCTGTAATTGGAATTGAGGTAGTTAGGGGCGTGCGTGCCTAGTCTTGGGTTATGGTTGATTGGTTGAAGTAGGGTTGTGGTTGAAGGTTAAAGCTGAGTTGCAGGTTGTGTGATTTACTTTTGATACAGTCAGCATGGTTGTCAATGCATAGGTCCTTCTCTTCATTGTCTAGACTTTTTTGAGTTCTGTGTGGAGTACACGGGAGTAGGCACATTGTTGTATGGTTAGGTCAGGTCGAGTACAGAGGTTCATATAGTTGGTGTTTCTTTTGGCAAGTCAATTTATAGTATAAATGAATTTACATTTGCTTGATTCATTTTTGCAAATAACCCTGCAGAAGCGTGGGGCCACAGAGCCGTCTCTGTTTTTGAACTCTGGGTGGGAAACCCCAATGCGGGAAATGTCAAGTATTTCATCAGGGGAGATGGTTGATGCTTGATAATCACTGATGATGTTGCTCATAGTTGTGATGCCATAAGATGGCATTTGGACATTTCCATTTGCGCTCAACAGTTTCTCTGATGAAGATTGGGATATCATTATTTGTCTGATTTATGGTTTTTTTGGGGATTGGGTTGTGGATTGAGTTGTGGTTGTTGGGTAGAGATGTGGTTTGTAGCTATTGGATGTTCAAGTTTTTCCGTTGTGTCTTTTTTTTCAAGGTTGGATAATCTTTCTTTTAAAAAGTCCAGGGATGCTACTATGGTGACAAGGGATGTTATTTGTGTTTCTATGGTATCAACTCTTTCAAACACATCCAGTTTGGGTCTGCATGATTTGCAGAGATATGGAAACTCATTGGATGAGTCTACATATTGAATCATTTGCTCGGGTAATCCCAAGCAGTCATGATGACAATCCTTTCCTGTTGTAGAATAGCTTCATTAAAAAAAAAAAAATCTAAAACTTGAGCTCTTTGCTCCTAAAACTAGAAATACAGGGTTATGATCAAAAAAAGATTTAGGCAGAATGTCTACTTTCAGAATTTTATTTGTGAGATTTTTAGATATCAATTCCGCCATGGCTCACTGAATTACCTCATCCAATGGCACTTAGAATCACTGTGTGCCTTTCATTCAAGTGTTGCAAAACTATCTACTCAAACACACGTATGACCATTGAACCTCTGCATCTATGCAATTATTCCAGGGTTTCAAAACTCTTATCTACTCAACCAGACTTATGATTATGAAACATGCTCCGCCATTATACTGCATTGAATCTCCTAAAAGGAGACTATTATGCAAATTGGATATTAGCATGTATTGGAATTCTGATGGAATCTATTAGAATTTACTAGAATTATTTTTTGTGCCAGAGACTTCTTTGACCTTTGCTATTTAGAATAAGGTTAGTTTTTGCATTTACTCCATGTTTTGTAGGTCATGACCACAAGCGGTGCGCATCAGGGAATACCCACTGTCTGATTACTTCAGACAAAAAAATCATAGACCTTCCCTGTTTAAACAAGTTCCCATTTGTATTGAACAGAGCTTCTTTTTACACATTCCAGTGCATATGTATTAAGATGACCAGTAAAGACAAATTTACAATTCACATTTAATCAATACATTTAGTCAGAGCTCACCATAATATACTAAAATATGTCAGTATATCAATAATACCTTATTTTGTGCTGTAATTTATATTTTTATAACCCTAGCCCTAACCCTAACTGTAAGACCAGTTATGATTGCATTCCAGAAGGAAAAAACACTTCTAAGCTATCCAAATCTCAGGGGACAGGGAAACACAGAACATCATTGTCTCTGTACATTGTTCTCTAACTTAAATGTCAAAGTGGGGAAGTTCTCCAACATGTACATATAAACAATATCAGGCAAACATACAGATTACTTAAAACTTTCTCCTTATGAGCTGATGTTTATCATTCAGTTCAGGTCTCATCACAATGATAAAACACTTGGGAAGAAAGATACACATTAATAATCCAGCACTGGAGGAGATCATGGAGAAGATCTCCACTGCCAATGTATATTTTCCCCTTGTGCTTAGATAGGTTGGAATAAAGCACAGCCAAACACTACAGAAGACCAACATGCTGAAGGTGATGAATTTGGCTTCATTGAAACCGTCAGGTAAATTCCTAGCTAGAAAAGCAGCAGAAAAGCTGACCAGAGCAAGAAAACCCATAAAGCCCAAAACACAGTAGAACATGACTGACTCTTCATTGCACTCCAGGATGACTTCTTCAGACATTGAAAGCACATCAAAATCTGGATACGGTGGGAATGTTATCAACCACACAGCACAAAAACTTAATTGAACAAGGGAACAGAATAGTAGAATGAAACTGACCATCCTTCCACCCACCCATTTCCTCAGCCTGGAACCAGGTTTGGTGGCCATAAATGCTAGAACCACAACAAAGGTTTTGGCCAAGACACAAGAAACTGCCACAGAAAAGATGAGACCAAAAGCTGGTTGTTGAAAAAGACAAACAACCGTATTGGGCCTCCCAACAAATAGAAAGATACAAAGGAAAGAGAGGAGAAGAGAAATTAGGAGAGTATAAGTGAGATTCCGGTGGTTGGCTTTGACTATAGGAGTGTCTTTATGTTTCATGAACACTGTGATTACCAAAGTTGTCAATAAAGAAAAGCAAAGAGAAAGAACAGTCAGACTGATCCCCAAGAGTTCTTCATAGGACAAAAAAGTGATGCGCTTTGGAATGCACATATTTTTGGCAGGATTTGGATACTGATATTCAGGACATGGAGAGCAGTCATCCTTGTCTGAAAAAGAACACAGTGGAACTGATACAGTTGATTGTAGATAGTGATTGATTGTAGGGTTGTATTTGAAAATTTCCTACCCTTCTCTTTTGATATCTTCCCCTCTGGACATAGAAGACAATCATAGCAACAAAACAACTGTCCTTCTTTCTTGGCCTTGCTGTGTCCTGTCTTACAAGGATCATTACACAAAGATACAGGTAATGCCTATCAATGAATGAAGAAGAGACCCTTAAGATACAGAGAGGAAAGGAAGTGCTAGGAGAGTTACATGGAATCAACAGATTAAAAAGAAAGTAATTTTATGTCATAATTTTAGAAGTAATTGCTCTGAAATTATAATTAATTAAATATCAACAATAATTGTATTTATCGCCTTTGATAATCATGATACCATTCTTCAAGGCAATTTATGTGCTGGTTAGTTAAAGTTGGTTTTCACAACTTCTGAATTTTGTAGTCAGCAAACTGATGAAATCTAGCAGCTTTTACTTCAAAACCATGAAAACCATTGTCCACAATTAACAGAGAGTCAGGAAAGAATAAAACATTCTATAACAATTGCAAGAAAGGTAAAAAAAAAAATCTTACTGTGACCTTTCCTTCTCCAGGAAATTTGTGCCTAGGTTAATCAGAGATGATGCTCTGAGACTTTCATCAATACAGATACTTAAATGAAGGCAGATATATCTAGATTAAAAAAACTAACCCTATTAAAGCCTAATGGCCATGTGATGGAATCTACAGAAATATTGAAGAACTTCTCTGCTGGAGCTGTGGGATCTATCACTCCAACTTTGACCCTAGCGAAGGATTGATTCGGGAATGTGATCCAGTTGATAATATCAAAACCACCAATGAATTCTCCATTTTTATCAAAAGAGATCTTTTCACCAACACTGTTGTTGAAACTAACTCTTCTCAAAAAAGGATGAAGCTGAAAAAGAGACAATCAAAGATGAACAAACAAAGGGTGAGAAATAATTCATAGTTGTATGCTTACAAAAACATACATGTGAATGGTTTTGTAAACTAAGAAAATACAAACTCTTTTTTATCTTAATTGTAGACCAGTATCAAACAATTAACATAACAATCATTCTAAAATATTGGTAGAGGTTACATATAAGATTTTTGAAATAAAACTAATATAGAATTGCAAAATAAAGAACCAGCAAAAAAAAATAAAAAGCTTTGTAGCTTAATTGGGAATGCTACTTAAGCTAGATCACTTCTAATAAATATATAATAAATACTAAGATATATCAAACTACCATATAATTGCCCTCATTTCACACACTAGCAAGGTTATATTGAAAATGCTAAAAGTTAGGCTTCAGCAGTATGTGAACCAAGAATTAAGAAGTAGAAATGACATTTTTTGAAAAGGCAGAGGAAATAGCAATCATATTTCCTGCATTTGCTGGATTATGAGAAAGCAAGAGGGTTCCCGGAAAACCATCTACTTCTGCTTCATTGACCATGCTAAAACCTTTGATTATGTGGATCACAACAATCTGTGCAAGTTCTTAAAGAATAGGGAGTACCCAAACTCCATACCTGTCACCTGAGAAGGCTCATGTCAGCTCTGCCTGATTCGGCTTGGCACCTCACCTCTTTCCTGCAATCAAAGGCCAGAAAGAGGAGGAGGAGGATGAAAACTTTGTGTTAACTGAGGTTCGAGTGAACCCCTAGCTCCACCCACCCACCCTTTGTGCTATGCTTTCCCTAAATAAGTAACTTTTTCCCCGTCCAGGCTGCCGTGATTCTCTGCTATACTCATTGGGCCTGAGTCGATTAGCTGCTCTTTGAAGCTGCATTTCAGCACCAAAGTGGCTCATGACCAGCAAACCCCTTGTCAATAAAAGTGTAGCCTTCCTCTGGGCAGGTCTGACATCTGCATGTCAGCTAAAAAGCAAGAATTAGAACTGGACATGGATCAACCGATTGTTTCAAAATAGGGTAATAAGTAGAACAAGGCTATCAGTGGTGGGCTTCAAATTATTTTACTATTGGTTTTGTGGGCGTGGCTTGGTGGGAGTAGCAGGGAAGGATACTGTAAAATCTCCAGTCAGAGATGGTGTTTGCTGATTCTCTGAACTACTCAAGATTTCCACTACCGATTCTCCTGAACTGGTCAGAACTTGCTGAATACCATCCCTAAAGGCTATATATTGTCACCTTGATGGTTTAAATTGTATGCAAAGTACATCTTGTGAAATGCCAGGCTGGATGAATCACAGGACAGAATTAGGATTGCCTGTGGAAATATCAACAACCACAGATATGCCGACGATACCACTCTAATGGTAGAAAGTGAAATGGTTCCCGTTTTTAAAAGAAAAAAAATCCTGTTCAAATTTTTTAAATTTATTTTTTAAGTTTTTCAATTTTAATCTTTTTTCAATTCTTAAATATCATGTTTAATTTTAAATTCTTTTTTAATTTTTATATCTTTTTAATTTCTTTTTTCAACTAAACCTTTGAAAAATACAGTTTACTTGCTTTAATTCTTTAGAATTTTTTAAATTCTTAATGATCTAAGAGAAACAGCTAAAAAAGAACTGAAAAAATAGGCAGACATTTAAAACAGGTAAGATAGCTATGAATTTTTCAAGAGAAAAAAGAACTCCTGTAAACTTTTAGCAACAGTAAAAATATTTAATTCTTTAGTTTTTTAGCAAACCAAAAAAAAAAAAAGTAATTGAAATAGACACTGACATATAGTGACTTGCAAAGTATGCCATATATTTCAGCTTATGACCACATAGCTCAAATACTTTGGCAACCTAATGAGAAGAGAGGACTCATTGGAAAACACCCTGATGTTGTGAAAGAGTGAAGGCAAAAGGAGAAGAGGATAGCAAAGGATGTAGAGGTGGAATTCAACTAATTTAACAACTGGTTCTTTCTAATGACTGGTCAGGCATGGTTGGGGGTGGGGTCATGTGACTGAATGGGAATTGCCAACTCCATGTTACTCATGGCAAGATGGTGTGACAGGTTGAAGCAGTGGTGGTGATGACCGGAACTTTAGACTAACTTTGTACAGCAACAGCCACAGTGATTCTCCAATGCCTTTTCTCTTTCTAGGTCTTGCTGCCCAACAATCAGGGTTTTCTAAAAAATTTTTGCAGCAGGAAATGGTAGGTGGCTACTTATGGCCTTTGTTGGTACTGCTGGGCCCAACTCCACACCGAGACACCGATTTTCAGCTGCCACTGCATCTTTGCTTCCACGAAGAGCCTGCAGCCACTGCCTCTTTTTTGGCTCTAATGGCCTGCAGCTGCTGCCTGGGGGTTGAACTAGATGACATATGAGGTCCTTTCCAACTCTGATTATCTGTTATCTGTGCTGGTGATCTGGAGACTACAGCCTCTTTTCTGATACAAACAGCCTTCAGCCGTTGCCTCTTTGCCAATGTAAATGGTCTGCAGCTGCTGCCTCTTTGCTGGACTGAACCAAAATCGTTTTGTACTGATAAAGAGTTTGGGCTAACAAAGAGGCAGCGGCTGCAGGCAGTTTACTCTGGCAAAGAGGTGAAGGAAGGCTCACCAGGCAGGCAGATAGCTGGGCCACATGGGTTTTAGTGGAGAAGGGTTAAGGATGGCTCGGCAGGGAGCTGGACTGTGTGGGAGACTGCAGGCCATATGGGAGGGGCTGGGCCAGGACTTGGGAATTGATTGCAGCCTCTCAGGCACATCAGGCAGAGATCAGAGTAACTCAGCTGGGATGTAGGCATTGTGTGGAATGCCACGGCAAAGGCAGGCAACCTGTCTGGCAAACAGAGAAATTTTAACAGTGCAGAACAAGAGGTACTTATTTCTTCCTTACTCTGCTCATATGATCATAATCCTGGAAGACAATAATTGGCCTGGATTTCTGACTGTCATGGCAACCCAGAGTTACTTGATTGTGATTTACAATAAATCTTTCTTGCTTTCTAAAACAAAGTCAATGAGAAAATGAGAAGGAAATTGGAAGTAGTGATCACATGAAATTCATGCTTTAAAAACTATGCAATCCTCACTTAACAATGGTAACTAGGGTCTTCCAGAACTGTTATTGCTAAACCACATGGTCAAGGGATGTCACAACTTATAACTGCATCACTTAGCAATGTAAATCCAACTTCCAATGACCATAATTAAGCAAGGTCTGCCTGTAAAATTTACAACATAATTGAAGATAGATTTATTTTTAGAAAGTAAAGTCCAAAATTAAATTAGAAAATAATTTTAGAAAACTATATTCTACCTGAGAAATAAAGTGTCTAGAAGAGGTTAAGCCAGGGGTCTGCTACCTTAAAAATTCAAAGAGCCATTTGGTCCCATTTCCCACAGAAAAGAAAACACTGGGAGCCAATAATTGAACAACTGGTGTGATAGGATGGGCATGACCCACTCAACATACACACTCCCACGCAGTCACATGACCCAGCCATGCTTACCGAGCCGCTCATTAGGGCAGAGAATCAGTTGTTAAATTATTTGCCCCATCCAAGCCTGCCTCACCTCTCTCTCTCAGCCACCTCTTGCCACACCCCACCCTGGATGTGTTGCTCAGCTTTCTGCTGCCCACCCACCCTTCCTCCCTCCCTCCCTCCCTCTCTCTGTCTCTTTTTCTCTCTGTGTCACTGTCTCTCTGTCTTTCTATCTCTCTCTTTCTCTGTCGCTCTCTCTGTTTTTTTCTCTCTGTGTCTTTGTTTTTCTCTTTTTCTTCCTCTCTCTCTCTCTCTCTCTCTCTCAGTCTCTCTCTATGTCTTTCCATCTCTTTCTGTCTCTCTAACGCTGTCTCTCTATATCTCTCTATTATTCTGATTCTGGTTCTCCAGCACCTCATCTCTATTTGGGTCTCACTGTCAGACAGACTGCAGCCGGAAATGGTGGGCAGCTACTTCCGGCCTTTGTTGGTGCTATAAACACACCTATTCTCCGCCCCAAGCCAGTAGTCTGACCTTCGACAATGACACACCCACCATGGCTTTGCCATACTTCTGATTTATAAGAACCCCTGAACTGGTGCGTGGTGAAGGGAATCTGATGTTTGGAGACTGACGAGTCAATGAGCAGCATGCTGATGATCAACTAGTTGGCAGACAGCCGAAAATCAGCTGTCAATTGGGGAGGTGTGGCATCACACCACCAGCGGTCTACCAGCTTAGTATAAAATGTCAGTGACAAATGGGATGTGAGAACAAACCTCAGCCACTGCCGATGCTGTTACCAGGGCCAAGTGGGGCAGGATCGCATTTTGACTCTGCATTGTAAAGGGCTCCAGAAAGAGGAGGGGACCCCATCTCCTCCATTGCAAAGCACACTAAATTTCACTGTGCTTCACAAGATTCTTCGAGAGCAGCAGTCAGGCCATGGAGGTGGGAACAGCAGCGGCATCAGGAGCTACAGCAGAGGGCAGATAGAACTGCAGATTGCCAACCCCAGAGATATGTGGTGGGAATTCAGGACTGAATGGCAATGACATTTCTTTTATTGGACGCATTAAAGTAGAGCCAGAGTCAAGATCTGCAGGAGCTGCTGGAATTTGAAATCTGGCATTAAGTGGATACTTAATTTAATGGCTTAAATGTTCATCATTTGAAATTTATTATTCTTTCATCCCATGGGAGTTCATATATTTCACCAAAAGTAGGCTCAAAATAATATCTCACCTTTATCCACTTTTATTAAATGCACTGAGATATTAAAAACACCTTCATTCCCTTCCCTTTTCCTCTTAGACCCATGTTTTTGGAAGCATATAAGGTCGCTCTCAATCCTCTCCATCCATTTGCTCTAAACTATGTTTGTGTTGTTGTGAATAACTGGGTGTAGGAATGGTCTATGAAGAGGCCCAGAACCCTATGCCTCATAAATAAGGAACATGAAGAAGATATCATCTTAGAATTTCCATCTGTCATTTTTGGTTTGGGGCTTGACAGGAAGTATATGCTAAGGAATATTGTAGAATACCTTTTACAATTTTAATATCAGCATATGAATATTTTTATTACTAAATACATTATTAAAATTCACTTTTTGATTTTCAGACATCAATATTCCTGGAGAATATTATTTGCTAGAGTTTATGGACACATAATGCATAATGCAGATATGCTGGTTTCTGCACTACTCTGCTAACAGACTTACCTGCCACCACACTTGATTGTGAAAATATTTCCTTCTTTTTTTCATCATTATTGATACTCTAGATTTGAATAGAGAGAGAGATTCCAAAGCATGTGCCACAGCATAGACTGCATTGTAAATATTATAACTCTGGCCACTCATTTGTGTTTCAAACACAGATGTGGGAAGAGTCTCAAGCCTCTCCTGTCCGGTACATTTCTTCTCAGAGGTCTCAGTTTTTGAGTTTGGAAAGAAACAATTGAATGCCTGTTCCCAAAAATCTTTCCGAAAATGATCGTTCTGGTTGTTGTTGTTTGGATTCAAGTTTTGAATAAATTGTTGGAAATCTTGGACCTCTTTTATGCGAACTGCAAAGGATAAAGCACCGTGTAGGAAATGGATATCCCAAGATTTATGAACGACAACTGATGTGTAATCTGTCTGAGCATTTATAAGCCAGATCTTATTCTTCTTTGGTATATCCTCCACTTCTGAAAACTGGAGGAAAGTTCTCAGAACTGATAAGGACTGAATTTCACCATATAAGATTATCACATTGGCTGTGCTGTTCATGAGAACGCGGTATATATGTAATCCTTCATCTATAGTATCAGTAAAATCACTGTAAAAAGCCACATTTGGTAACTCTGCTATGAATTCAATGCAGATACCATGCTGGGAAAATATGGGGAGCACCTCCTGGAGAAATTTATCTCCTTTTTCATCCTTTACTACAAGAATTCCAATCCAGATCCATTTAAAATACAGCAGCAACTGCAGGAGGCCCTTACGTTGGTGGGATTCATTTGGAAACATTTTTTGGAAGAAAACTGCTTGAGTCTCTTTATTCATGACCGGAGCAGATCCATAGGTCAACTACAGAAAAAGAAACATATGCAATTGCAAACATCTATGTGAGCCTCTGAACACAGATACATTCATTTGATTCCTTTTGTATCTTTGATCTTATATACTGCAATTATGCAACCAGCTGAATTTTTTAGGAAATATCAACAAGATGTCACTCTTGTAGTATCTGTAAATCATTTTGCTGAAGTAGTTTCATTGTGAATATTTCAAATTTGAACCTTAGTTCAGTGTCTGGAATAGGAACATGTTTTGCTGTGTTAGATATTCCCATTTTCTGTTCAGAATTACAATTGTTCATGCTGCTGTGATGATTCTATCAAGCAGAAAATATTACTTAGGAATCTGAAAGGTCACTCCTTTTTACAAAGAGAAGTATATAGATGTTTGTGGAATATAGATGATAGAGTATATCTTCAGCACATCTTACCTGTGGTACTTTGTAGATGCACAATACAGTTGCCATGTGAAGAGAGATGCCAGATGCCCCAATGACTGCAGACAACATTTTTGTGATCCCACATTTGTAGTTAGGGATGAATTTTCCCTGAGTGAAAGGCAGCAACATTGAGGCAAAGTAAGTCAAACTTGGACTAAAATTGCTGTTAAAAATGTGGAAGCCCATTGTGACATTCGGTAGAATCTGGAGATTTTCATTAATCTCTTTTACAGTAAAAACTAAGGTCAGGATATGCTGGTAATTCTGAAAAACTATTCTGTAAAGCAAAATAAAACAACATAGTAAGAAAAGTCTGTTTCACATTATGTGCCCTGCAGTCCTTCAGTACAGTGTGTTTTGTGGAATCTGTTTAATAATTCTTATTTCTATGTTCTACTATTATATGCAAAAGGAAATTGATACATTTTGGTTGCAGAAATATCAGAGAATATTTATCACGGGAAATACGTGCTTTCCCTTCCTTAACTGTAGTAACAGCTTCAGAAATATAAGCATACATATCTGTATATTAATAGATATTAAGATGTGATTTGTTATAAATGGAGATTTTATCTCTATTTCAACTATTTTAACTTTACTTGGAAACTTGTAGTAAAATATAATTTTACATAAAATAAACCTAGACATTTTATTTTAAATGTTCCTTTCCGGAGTTTTTGTTATTAGAGGAAAATATTTCAAGCTTCATGTGATTTACCAACAAGGTTCAGAACTTGACAATAATTTAATGATATACTTACATAAGTCCATCATGAAATGCTTGAGTAGGATCGTGAATGAAAGCAATGGGACTAGAAGATGCAAAGAAGGCAGAAATAATGCCAGCAATATTAAGGTCTCCAAGCTGATGATAGGTGTGCCAAATAGGAAGAGGCTCCTGTAAGTCACATTGAAGGCTAGGATTCTTGCACTCCACTTCAGTCAATACTATCAACAGCAATTCTACAAATATTAACCTCTTCCATGAGTGTCTTCTTTCTGTGTACAAATATCTCTCTCTGCAACAAGATATTTGAAGTAGATGAGACAGATCTTCCTTCTGGAGCTGTTTTTCAGACAAAACTAGGGAGTCCAACATTCTAACAAATCAGTAGACAGAGCTTTGAGACTCCAGCCATGAGTTGGAATAGGATGGGGACAATAAATACCATTATTTAGTGTTAGTTGGTCCTATTTTCATAGAGTCCCATAGGATTTGGGAGAGATGAATCTGTTAATTTCATAATGATAGTGAGACAGTTACATATATGAACAAGTTCAAAACATGCATGGACTTGCAGAGGCAGGAATACATGAGCCACAAAACAAAAAAATAAAACCATTAGGTCCATAAAGTGAAATAGAGATGTAAATACAATATATGAATGTGTAAAGGCACTACTATAATTCTATTCTATTCTATTCTGCCTGTTTCTCGTTATAATATTTTAAGCATTCAATAATATATAAGACAGTCTTCAAATTATTTCATTGCTGTCTTTTTGACAGCATGTATGCCTGATCTTCATGTATATATTCCTGTAAAATCTTCTTTAGTCTTTCTGCCATAATGGCAGCAAAGGGTTTGTAATTCATTTTTAATAATGAAATTGGTCTACAATTCTTTGTCTTTGTAACATTTTGACTGTCCTTTGATAGCAACACAATATTGGATTCTGTTCACATATTCCTCCATTTCCCCCATAGTATATCATTTACTCTGTTCTTTAGTGGTTGGAGAAGTTCATCCCCAAAGCACTTACAATATTGACTCCTATATCCTTTATGTCTTTTCCTGAGATTCTTTTCTTCTATAAATGATTATGCTGTATAAAATAGCCCTCATAACCATTTTACTAGCATCCCATACTGTCATTAAGCTTGTCACTTTACCTAAATTATTCTCAAAATATCCTTGCAGTTCCTTTTTATACCATTTCACAATTTAGAATATAGAATTTATTTGATTTGTCAATTGCTTCAAAATAATAGGTATAAGTATATACATAGTTATGAATACATGAAGTGGGTACATATAAGAAAAACAAAAGAAACGAAGGACAGAGATGGTAGGCACATTGGTGCGCTTATGCACGCCCCCTACAGACCACTTAGGAAAGGGGTGAGGTCAATAGTAGACAGCCTAAGGTTAAAGTTTTTGGGGTTTGGGGAAGAAACCACAGAGTCAGGTAGAGTATTTCAGACATTGACCACTCTGTTGCTGAAGTCGTACTTCCTGCAATCAAGTTTGGTGAGATTAACCTTGAGTTTGTATTTATTGTTTGCTTTTGTGTTGTTATGGTTGAAGCTGAAGTATTCATTGACAGGTAAGGACATTGCAATGTATGATTTTATATGCTCTACTTATATCGGACCGAAGGGGGCCTAGTTCTAAATTTTCTAGGTCTAGAATTTCGAGTCTGGTGGCATAAAGTATTCTGCAATGAGTAGATGAGTGGAGAACTCTTCTTGTGAAATATTTCTGTACTTTCTCAATTGTGCTAATATCAGATATGTAATGTGGGTTCCACACTGATGAGCTGTATTTGAGAATTGGTCTAGCAAATGTTTTATATGCTCTAGTTAGTAGTGTGATATTACCAAAGAAAAAGCTGTGTAGGATTAGGTTAACAACTCTTAATGCCTTTTTGGCTATTTAATTACAGTGGGCTCTAGCACTTATGTCATTAGAGATGAGTACTCCAAGGTCTTTACAGAGCTTGGATCATCAACAAAGTCTTGACTATTCAGCTTGTATTTTATTTTCTTATTTTTTTTTTTTTTTTGCCAATATGAAAGACAGAGCGTTGAGATTTGAAGTTGCCATTTGTTTGATTATTCTGATGAATAGTCAAGATCTTTTTGAAGGGTAGCAGTGTTGTCTGTGGTATTGAACAGTTTTATATCATCAGGGAAGAGAACACAGTTGCTCTTAATATGATCACAGAGGTTATTTATGTAGAGAATGAAGAGGGTTGGTCCTAGAACACTGCCTTGGGGAACACCACTATTGACAGGTACAGAATTTGATAGGATGCTTCCAATTTTGATCATTTGTTGTCTGTTTGACAGGAATGCTTCTATCCAGTTATGCAGTTGTCCAGAGATAGCATAAAATTTTAGTTTTAGGAGTAGTTTGTTGTGTACCACTGAATCAAAGGCTTTACAAAAGTCTAAGTAGACTGCTTCACTTGTTTTGCCCTCATCGTGTTGTGTAATCCATATGTTTTTGCAGTGTAAGAGTTTCAGATTACAGGATAGTTTTTTTCTGAAACCAAATTGTTTATTAGAGAGTAGGTTTTTTGTCTCTAAGTGGAAGACAGTGGTTTAGTTAATAAATGATTCCATGACTTTACAGGTGACGCAGCATAAAGAGATTGGTCTGTAATTTTCAACTAGGCTGGGGTCTCCCTTTTTGAAGATGGGGCTTATGACCATAGGTTAGGCAAGGATCTGGTCCTGAAAGATTTTTCAAAGACTATGCTTAGAGGTTCTGCTATGGCAGTTGATAGCTTTTTTAAAAAGTAGACATATATTCCGTCCAGTCCAGTAGACAGAGATGGTTTTAGATAGTACTTTTTCAACATTGTCTTCTGTAAAATCAATATGTATTAGTTCATTGTAGTTTTCTCTAGTTCAGCTAGGAAATACTGGGCATGATCCATTGCTGTTTACATTGTAAATTTTGTTGTTTACAAATTTAAAAGGTGCAGGTGGAATTGGTGCGTAGAAGGTTTTCTTCTTGTTTAATGTGATAATTGGTGCATTCAGTCTTTATCTGGTAGCATAAATTTTTGTATCAGCTTTTGAAGTTGGCAACATGACCAGATTTGTTTTTCTGCCAAAGTAATCTCTTTTTGGATTGAAGTTTCCTTATTGTTATGGGTAATGTGTTTTTTTGGGGGGAGGGGCGGGAGTTGTTATTGGTACATATAGTTTGATGACTTTTTTGACTTCAAGTAAAAATATGTTGTAATGGTCTTTAATAGTATTGCATCCAGTGAATATAGATTGCCAATCAAGGGATGGGAGATCATTGTCTATAAGATCATAGTGCCTTTTTTGAATTATAATTGGGGATTATGTAATTCTGATGATTTTTGTGGTGGGAGTATGTTGAGACAAAAGTCAATCATATTGTGGTCACTGTTGGAAAAGGGTTCTTTAGTTTGTATTCCATAAATTAAATTCAAATTCAAACTATTGCAGAAGATGAGATTGAAGTAGTTGTTGAGTCTAGGATTGTTGGTTACTAGTTGTTCCAGTCCCAGATTTGTAACAGCATTGTAGAAGGTTGCATGTATGGGTTCAGTTTTACATTCGTTTAGGGTCCAGTTAATATGAGGTAGATTGAAGTCACCAAGAAAGATAAAAGTGTGTGGGAAGGATGTTGCCCATGTTAGTAGTGAATTTAGCTTGCTTATATGTTCGATGTCATAATCAGGTGCTCTGTAACATAGCAAGAATCAAAATGTGATATTAAAGGATAGTTCACAGATGGTCTCAGGAAGAACAAGCTCCTGGGTAATTTGAATGTTTTTTAGATGTAAGAACTTTTTATAAAAGATAGCATCACTACCTTCTCTACGAATTTCAAAATCTGAACAGTAAACATGATAGTGTCTTACTGTGGTTATGGAATCAGGGAGAGATGCATTGAGCCATGTTTCACAGGCAAATATGATGTCGAATTTAGCCATATTTAGTAAGAGGAGAAATTCAGGTATTTTGTTCACAAGGCTTCTTGCTTTGAGTAGCTTGCAATTAAGGCCAGCTGTAATTGGAATTGAGGTAGTTAGGGGCATGCGTGCCTAGTTTTGAGTGATGGTGGATTGGTTGAAATAGGGTTGTGGTTGAAGGTTAAAGCTGACTTGCAGGTTGTGTGACTTACTTTTGATACAGTCAGCATGATAGTCAATGTACAGATCCTTCTCTCCATTATCTAGACTTTCTTGAGTTCTGTGTGGACTACACGGGAGCGGGTACATTGTTGTATGGTTAGGTCAGGTTGAGTACAGAGGTTCATATGATTGGTGTTTCTTTTGGCAAGTCAATTTATAGTATAAATGAATTTATGTTTGCTTGATTCATTTTTGCAAATGACCCAGCAGAAGTGTGGGGCCACAGAGCCGTCTCTGTTTTTGAACTCTGGGTGGAAAACCCCAATGCGGGAAATGTCAAGTATTTCATCAGGGGAGATGGTTGATGTTTGATAATCACTGGTGATGTTGCGGACAGTTGTGATGTCATCATTGTCACTGATGTCCTCTAGACCAAATAAGATGGCATTTGGACATTTCCGTTAGCACTCAACAGTTTCTCTGATGAGGATTAGGATATCATTATTTCTCTGATTTATGGTTTTTCTGTGGATTGGGTTGTGGATTGAGTTGTGGTTGTTGGGTAAAGATGTGGTTTGTAGCTATTGGATGTTCAGGTTTTTGCGTTGTGTCTTTTTTTTCAAGGTTGGATAATCTTTCTTTTAAAAAGTCCAGGGATGCTACTATGGTGACAAGGGATGTTATTTGTGTTTCTATGGTATCAACTTTTTCAAACACATCCAGTTTGGGTCTGCATGATTTGCAGAGATATGGAAACTCATTGGATGAGTCTACATTTTGAATCATTTTCTCGGGTAATCCCAAGCAGTCATGATGACAATCCTTTCCTTTTGTAAAATAGCTTCACTAAAAAAAAAAAAACATCTAAAACTTGAGCTCTTTGCTCTTAAAACTAGAAATACAGAGTTATGGTCAGAAAAAGATTTAGGCAGAATGTCTACTTTCAGAATTTTATTTGTGAGATTTTTAGATATCAATTCAGCCATGACTCACTGAATTACCTCATCCAATGGCACTTAGAATCACTGTTTGCCTCTCATTCAAGTGTTGCAAAACTATCTACTCAAACACAAGTATGACCATTGAACCTCTGGATCTATGCAGTTATTCAAGGGTTTCAAAACTCTTATCTATTCAACCAAACTTATGATTATGAAGCATGCTCCACCATTATACTGCATTGAATCTCCTAAAAGGAGACTATTATGCAAATTGGATATTAGCATGTATTGGAATTCTGATGGAATCTATTTGAATTTACTAGAATTATTTTTTGTGCCAGAGACTTCTATGACCTTTGCTATTGAAAATAAGGTTAGTTTTTGCATTTACTCCGGGTTTTGTAGGTCATGACCACAAGCAGTGCGCATCAGGGAATACCCACTGTCTGATTACTTCAGACAAAAAAATCATAGACCTTCCCTGTTTAAACAAGTTCCCATTTGTATTGAACAGAACTTCTTTTTGCACATTCCAGTGCATATGTATTAAGATGACCAGTAAAGACAAATTTACAATTCACATTTAATCAATACATTTAGTCAGAGCTCACCATAACATACTAAAATATGTCAATATATCAATAATACATTATTTTGTGCTGTAATTTTTATTTTTATAAACCTAGCCCTAACCCTAACTGTAACACCAGTTATGATTGCCTTCCAAAAGGAAAAAACACTTCCAAGCTATCCAAATTTCAGGGGACAGGGAAACACAGAACATCACTGTCTCTGTACATTGTTCTCTGACTTAAATGTCAAAGTGGGGAAGTTCTCCAACATGTACATATAAACAATTTATTTATTTATTTATTTTTATTTATTTATGTATTTATTTATTAGTTTTATATGTCGACCCTCTCCCTGCAGGGACTTGGGGCGGTGTACAGCTGAAATTAAAAACACAATAGAAATACAATATTTAAAGACAATTTAAAAAGATTAAATAAGGTGGCTAAAAGGTAAAACTCGATTGAGAATATAAAACTAAAACCAATTTAAAACCTTATAAAAACCCTAGGCCAGACCGGCTTGATGAAATAGGTGAGTTTTCAACCCGCGCTGGAAGGCCAAAAGGTCAGGGATGGTCCTCATCTCCGGGAGCAATTCGTTCCAGAGGGAGGGTGCCCCCAAGGAGAAGGCCCGGACCCTCGGGGTCGCCATCCATCCATCCAGCACCCCCCCGAGGAGACCCGCCCTATGGGAGCGCACTGGGTGACGGGAGATCGATGGCGGCAGTAGGCAATCCCGTAAATACCCAGATCCCAAGCCATGGAGTGCTTTAAACATGGTCACTAGCACCTTGAATCGCACCCGGAAGGTCACCGGGAGCCAATGCAGCTCGCGCAAGAGTGGAGTAACATGAGAGCTCCGAGAACTCCCCCAAACCCGCACGGCTGCATTTTGCAACAACTGGCACAACAGGCAAACATCAAGATTTCTTAAAACTTGCTCTTTATGAGCTGATGTTTATCATTCAGTTCAGGTCTCATCACAATGATAAAACATTTGGCAAGAAAGATACACATTAATAATCCAGCAGTGGAGGAGATCATGGAGAAGATCTCCACTGCCAATGTATATTTTCCCCTTGTGCTTAGATAGGTTGGAATAAAGCACAGCCAAACACTGCAGAAGACCAACATGCTGAAAGTGATGAATTTGGCTTCATTGAAACTGTCAGGTAAATTCCTAGCTAGAAAAGCAGCAGAAAAGCTAACCAGAGCAAGAAAACCCATAAAGCCCAAAACACAGTAGAACATGACTGACTCTTCATTGCACTCCAATGTCTGACTTCTTCAGACATTGAAAGCACATCAAAATCTGGATACGGTGGGGATGTTATCAGCCACACAGCACAAAAAATTAATTGAACAAGGGAACAGAATAGTAGAATGAAACTGACCATCCTTCCCCCCACCCATTTCCTCAGCCTGGAACCAGGTTTGGTGGCCATAAATGCTAGAAACACAATAAAGGTTTTGGCCAAGACACAAGAAACTGCCACAGAAAAGATGAGACCAAAAGCTGGTTATCAAGAGAGACAAACAACCATATTGGACCTCCCAACAAATAGAAAGACACAAAGGAAAGAGAGGAGAAGAGAAATTAGGAGTGTATAAGTGAGATTCCGGTGGTTGGCTTTGACTATAGGAGTGTCTTTGTGTTTCATGAACACTGTGATTACCAAAGTTGTCAATAAAGAAAAGCAAAGAGAAAGAACAGTCAGACTGATCCCCAAGAGTTCTTCATAGGACAAAAAAGTGATGCGCTTTGGAATGCACATATTTTTGGAAGGATTTGGATACTGATCTTCAGGACATGGAGAGCAGTCATCCTTGTCTAAAAAAGAACACAGGGGAATTGATACAGTTGAGTGTCGACAGTGTATATACATAGGGTTGTATTTGAAAATTTCCTACCCTTCTCCTTTGATATCTTCCCCTCTGGACATAGACGACATTCATAGCAACAAAACAACTGTCCTTCTTTCTTGGCCTTGCTGTATCCTGTCTTACAAGGATCATTACACAAAGATACAGGTAATGCCTATCATTGAATGAAGAGGAGTCTTGTAAGATACAGAGAGGAAAGGAAGTGCTTGGAGAGTTACATGGAATCAACCGATTAAAAAGAAAGTAATTTTATGTCATAATTTTAGAAGTAATTGCACTGAAATTATAAATAATTAAATATCAACAATAATTGTATTTACGGCCTTTGATAATCATGCTGATCACTCTTGAAAGACAATTTCTGTGCTGGTTAGTTAAAGTTGGTTTTCACAACTTCTGAATTTTGAATTCAGCAAACTGATGAAATCTAGCAGTTTTTACTTGAAAACTATGAAAACCATTGTCCATAATTAACAGGGTGCCAGGAAAGGATAAAACATTCAATAGCAATTGCTAGAAAAGTTAAAAAAAAAACAACAATTCTTACTGATACCTTTCCTTCTCCAGGCAATTTGTGCTTAGGTTAGTCAGAGATGATGCTCTGAGACGTTCATCAATACAGATACTTAAATGAAGGCAGATATATCTAGATTAAAAAAACTAACCCTATTAAAGCCTAATGGCCATGTGATGGAATCTACACAAATATTGAAGAACTTCTCTGTTGGACCTGTGGGATCTATCACTCCAACTTTGACCCTAGCAAAGGATTGATTCGGGAATGTGATCCAGTTGATAATATCAAAACCACCAATGAATTCTCCATTTTTATCAAAAGAGATCTTTTCACCAACACTGTTTTTGATACTAACTCTTCTTAAAAAAGGATGAAGCTGAAAAAGAGACAATCAAAGATGAACAAACAAAGGGTGAGAAATAATTCATAGTTGTAAGTTTACAAAAACATACATGTGAATGGCTTTGTAAACTAAGAAAATACAAACTCTTTTTTATCTTATTTGTAGACCCATATCAAACAATTAACATAACAATCATTCTAAAATATTGGTAGAGGTTACATATAAGATTTTTGAAATAAAATTAACATAGAATTGCAAAATAAAGAACCAGCAAAAAAAAATAAAAGCTTTGTAACTTAATTGGGAATGCTACTTAAGCCAGATCACTTCTAATAAATATATAATAAATACTAGGATGTATAAAACTACCATAGAGTTTTTGTCATTAGAGGAAAATATTTCAAGCTTCATGTGATTTACCAACAAGGTTCAGAACTTGAAAATAAATTAATGATGTACTTACACAAGTCCATCATGAAATGTCTGAGAAGGATCTTGAATGAAAGAAATGGGACTAGAAGATACAAAGAAGGCAGAAATAATGCCAGCAATATTCATGTCTCCAAGCTGTTTATAGGTGTGCCAAATAGGAAGAGGCTCCTGAAAGTCACACTGAGGTCTAGGATTCTTGCACTCCACTTCAGGCAATACTATCAACAACAACTCTATAAATACTAACATCTTCCATGTCTTCTTTCTGTGTCTTCTTTCTGTGTACAAATACGTCTCTCTGCAGCAAGATGTTTGAAATAGATCAGACAGATCTGCCTTCTGGAGATGTTTTGCAGACAAAACTAGAGAGTGCAACATACTAACAAATCAGCAGACAGCGCTTTGGGGCTCCCAGCCATGAGTTGGAATAGAATGGGGAAAATAAATACCATTATTCAGTGTTAGTTAGTCCTATTTTCATAGAGTCCCACAGGATTTGGGAGAGATGAATTGGTTAATTTAATAATGATAGTGAGATAGTCACATATATGAACAAGTTCAAAACATTCAAAACTACTACCTTCCAAAAAGACCTTGACTATATATCAGAATGGTCAATCAAATGGCAACTTCAAATCTCAACAAATAAATACTCTGTCTTACATATTGGCAGAAAAAATCAGAAAACAAAATACAAGCTAAATAGTAAAGACCTTGTTGAGGATCCAAACTTTGTCAAGGATGTTGGAGTACTCATCTCAAATGATCTAAGTGCTAGAGCCCACTGTAACTACATAGCCAAAAAGGCGTTAAGAGTTGTTAATCTAATCCTATGTAGTTTCTTCTCTGCTAATATCACTGTACTAACTATAGCATACAAAACATTTGCTAGATCTATACTTGAATACATCTCATCAGTCTGGAACCCATATCATGTATCTGATAATAACACAATTGAAAAAGTCCAGAAATATTTCACAAGAAGAGTTCTCCACTCTTCTACTCATTGAAGAATACCTTATGCAACCAGACTTGAAACTCTAGACCTAGAAAACTTAGAACTACTCCGCCTCCGGTCCGATGTAAATATAGTATATAAAATCATACATTGCAATGTCCTAGCAGCAAATGAATACTTCAGCTTTAATCATAACAACACAACAGTACACAATAGATACAAACTCAAGGTTAACTGCACCAAATTTAACTGTAAAAAATATGACTTCAGCAACAGAGTGGTCAATGTCTGGAATACTCTACCTGACTTTGTGGTTTCTTCCCCAAACCCCAAAAACTTTAACCTTAGATTTTCTACTATTGACCTCACCCCTTTCCTAAGAGGTCTGTAGGGGGTGCGCATAAGCGCACCAATGTGCCCACTGTCCCTATCCTATTGTTTCTTTTTTTCTTATTGAATCCATTTCACGTATTCAAAACTATATTTATTCTTATACCTGTATCTTGTAAGCGATTGACAAATCAAATAAATAGTAAAATACTAAATGTGAGGACTTGCAGTGGTAAGAATGCATGAGCCACAAGACAAAAAAAATAAAATCAATAGATCCATAAAGTGAAATAGACATATAAATATATGTATGTGTAAAGGCATTACTATAATTCTATTCTATTCTATCGTTTCTCACTATGATATTGTAAGCATTCAATAATATTTAAGAAAGTCTTCACATTATTTTGTTGCTTGCATTTTTAAAAATTTTTAAAAATACTTTATTTAGTACAAAAGATTAAAATATACAAATACACAAAAATAAAAAAGGAATAATCATACAAATAAACATCAATACAAATCATATTTCTCTCTAATACATTTATTTATTTTTATTTATTTATTTATCAAACATTTATATACCGCCCTTCTCCCGAAGGACTCAGGGCGATGCACAGCCATTTCTACCCCAACATTAGAATACAAAAATTAAAATGGAATTAAATAATTTGGGCTGTTAAATTAAAAGTCAACCCTCCCCATTAATATTTAAAAACCCCAAATTAAAATCCAAATTAAAACAGGAGACGGTTAAAATCTCATATCAGCCCAGGCCAGCCTGCTCGAAGAGCCAGGTTTTTAACACACGTCTGAAGGTTCTCAGGTCCGTGCTGGTACGTATCTCTGGTGGCAGACTATTCCAGAGGGCAGGGCCCCCCACAGAGAAGGCCCTATTCCTGGGGGCCGCCAGATGACACATAGAGGCCGACGGCACCCGGAGAAGGCCCTCCCTGTGGGAACGCACAGGTCTGTTGGAGATCACCGGCAGAACGCGGTCCTGCAGATAGCCTGGCCCAATGCCATGGATCGCTTTAAAGGTCAAAACTAGAACCTTAAAGCGAACCCAGAAAGCCACCGGCAACCAATGCAGCTCACGCAAGAGAGGCGTCACATGGGAGCTTCGCGACGCCCCCATAATCACCCGCGCGGCCGCATTTTGCACCAGTTGGAGTCTCCGGGTGCTCCCCACAGGGAGCCCCATGTAGAGAGCATTACAGTAATCCAGGTGAGAGGTGACAAGGGCATGAGTGACCGTGCGCAGGGCGTCCCGATCCAGGAGGGGCCGCAACTGGTAAATCAGGCGAACCTGATAAAAAGCCCCCCAGGAGACGGCTGCAATATGGTGTTCTAAAGACAGCCATGCATCCAGGAGGACACCCAGATTGCGAGCCCTCCCTGTAGGGGGCAGGATCTCTCCCCCAATAGCTAGCGAAGTTGTTAGCTGGCTATATCAGGGCGCTGGAAACCACAGCCACTCAGTCTTGGATGGATTGAGTCAGAGCCTGTTCCCGCCCATCCAATTCCGCACGGCCTCCAGGCACCGGGACATAGCCTCCACAGCATCATTGGGGTAGTCTGGGGTGGAGATGTATAGCTGGGTGTCATCTGCGTACAGATGGCACCGCACCCCAAGACCACGGATGATCTCGCCCAGCGGCTTCACATAAATGTTGAACAAGAGAGGGGAGAGGACCGACCCCTGAGGCACCCCACAAATAAGGGGCCTAGAGGTGGACCTCTCCCCCCCCGCCAACACAAATTGCGAGCGGTTGGAGAGGAAGGAGGAGAACCATCGCAAGACAGTTCCCCCAATCTCCAACCCCTCCAACCGCCGCAATAAAATACTATGGTCGATAGTATCAAAAGCCGCTGAGAGGTCTAATCGGACCATGACAGAGGAAAAACCCCTGTCACGGGCCCTCCAGAGATCATCGACCAACGCAACCAATGCTGTTTCGGTACTAGGCCTGGGCCTGAAGCCCGATTGGAATGGATCGAGGTAAGTCGCTTCCTCCAGGTACTGAGGGAGCTGATGTGCCACCACACTCTCAACAACCTTCGCTAAAAAAGGAAGGTTGGAGACTGGATGATAATTATTTAAAACAGCCGGGTCCAGGGAAGGCTTCTTGAGGAGGGGCTGCACCACCGCCATTTTCAGGGCAGTAGGGAGCGACCCCTCTCTCAACGAAGCATTGATAATCCCCTCGAGCCAGACTCGTGTCATCTCTCTGGCGGCCGAAACCAACCAGGAGGGACACGGGTCCAACAAACATGTGGTGGCATTCAGCCCCCCCAGCAGCCTGTCCACACCCTCGGAGGTCACAGGATCAAACTCTTCCCAGATAATATTCTCAAGACCTGCCCCAGACACCTCCCCCGGGACCACCCAATTGGAGTCCAGCCCATCCCGAATCTGAGCAATTTTGTCATGCAGAAATTCATAGCAATTTTGTCATGCAGAAATTCATAGCAATTTTGTCATGCAGAAATTGCAGGGTAGGGTGGATTTCATGCAGAAATCCACCCTACCCTGCAAGAGGTCATCCCGCTCTCGGCTCAAGCCAAGAGCGGGTCACTCTAAACAGGGCGGCAGGCCGATTTTCTGCCGATGCAATAAGGGCGGAGAAATGCGAATGCTTCGCCGCCTCTATCGCCACAAGATAGGTCCTAATATGGGACCTCACCTGTGTCCAGTCGGACTCAGTGTGACTAGCCCTCCAAACACTCTCCAGACGTCTTTTCCGGCACTTCATCTCCCTCAGCTCCTCCATAAACCACGGAGCTGGGTGGGATCTGTGCCGGGTCAGAGGTCGCAGAGGCGCAACTCGGTCCAGAGCTCCGGCAGCCAACCTATTCCAGGTGGCTACCAGGTCTCCAGGCGAGTTGTGAGCCAGAGTCTCAGGAAATGGCCCAAGCTCCCTCTGGAACCGCTCAGGGTCCATCAGGCGCCTGGGGCGGAACCATCTACATGGCTCCGCCTCCTTGCGGTGGGGGGTGGCGGTACAGAAGTCCAGTTTAAGAAGGGAATGATCTGTCCATGACAAGGGTTTGATGACTAAATCCCCAAAATTACAGTCATTCAACCACTGACCGGAGACAAAAATAAGGTCCAGCGTGTGTCCTCCTATATGAGTAGGGGCAGAAACTAATTGGGTCAGGTCCATGGCCGTCATGGAAGCCATGAACTCCTAGGCTACCCCAGAGGTTTCACCGAGCGATGGCAGGTTGAAATCCCCCGTGACTAAAAGCCTAGGGGTCTCAACCGCCAGCCTGGCTATCACCTCGAGGTGTCCGGGCAGGGCCAATGACACGTGGCAGGGAGCCAGGTACGCCATCAAAAGGCCCATCTGAACTCCTTGTCCCCACTTCACAAAGAGAGACTCACAACCAGCCATCTGAGGGACAGTGGCCTCCCTAGGACAAAGGACCTTTTTAATAAGCACCGCCATCACTCCACCTCTTCCCTGAGACTAGGCTGATGAAATGCTAGGAAACCTGGTGGGCACATCTCTCTCAGAGGGACACCACCCTCTGGGCCCAACCAGGTTTCGGTAACACCTACCAGGTCTGCGCCCTCCTCCTGAACCAAATCACAGATCAGGGGGGCCTTGTTGACAACGGACCTGGCGTTGCATAACAACAGCCGGGTACTCAGGGCCTGAGGCTCTGGACAACCAAGTCTGCAGGATGGGTAAAGAGGGTCGGAGCGTGCTACCGCTTGAAGATATTGACAGCGCGATCCCCTAACCTGATATGGCCTTCTACCCCCGCCATATCTGCCCCTCCCACTAACCGTGCTAATAGAATTGGCCCCCGGCATCCCACCCTCCGTCCGCCCCCCCAACACACAACCCCCCGAGCCCCCCCAGATGTGCATGCTGGCCTGGCTGCCCCCAGATCCTCACGGGCTGTCTCCCAAATCCAGTTCGGATTTCCCCACCCCCTTTAAAAAACCCATTAAAAAATTAAAAAAACCCGGCTTCCCGCGCTTCCTCCGGCCACACCATCTCTCGGGATCCCAGGATCTGTCATTGAGATATGTCCTGGAGAGCCTTGAAGGCCACTTAAGGGAGAGGGGGACATCCCTCAAGGCCCAAAGCTCTCTCCTTGAATACCTCTGAGGCCTCGACAACAATGTCCTGGCAGTCCGATGATGCCCTCCACGGTCTCCGATGTTCCCTAGCGGCACTCAAATAATTTGATGGTGATTTGAGTAACTCATAACAGATATTAAATGCAAATATTCCTTATCCCTTGTAAACTAAATACTATCTGTATTATGTAGTAATCTGTTGTTACTATTGGATTATATATATATATTTTTGTAAATATATCCTTTATATAGCTTATTCAATAAGAAAGATGAGTAAAACTATTGTTTTATAAATTCCTGTCATTAGACATATATGTAATAATATGTTTCCTAGGTTCATTTATTTTGTACATTCTTTTTCTTACAGTGTATCCAGTTAGACCATTTATCCCAAATTGAATAATATTCAGAATCATCTTTCCCTTTTAGTTTTAGCGTGAGCCTCTCCATTTTGGCACATTCATAAATTTTCTGAATAATAACATGTATAGGTGGTAAATTTAGCATTTTCCATCATTGTGCCAATGAGATTCATGCCATTGTTAGTATGTGAATAATCAAGTACTTTACTTTGAGACGGTACTCCCCTTTGATTATACCCAGAAGGTATACTTCAGGTTTCCACTCCAATCCGCTTTGAGTAATTTCTCCTATCCATATTTTAATACTTATCCAAAAAATTTTAACCTCTGGACATGTCCACCAAAGGTGGAAGTAGGTACCATGTTCTTTCTTACATTTCTAACAGCTTGGGTTTGCTGTTGGGTATATTTTTGCTAGTCTAGAGGGTGCTAGATGCCATCTATATATCATTTTATATAGGTTTTCTTTATAGTATACTGATTTTCTTAAAGTGAGATTCCTTTGCTAAATTTCTTCCCAATCGTCTAGACTCTAGATCTATATTATGGCCCAAATTTTTTGCCCATGCTAACATTGGTCCTTTCACAATTTCCTCAGCCAATTCATATTCTAATAGGTAATTATATAATTTAGATATCATACTTTTTTCTGGGCCCAAAAATATTTTATCAAATTGAGTGTTTTTTGTTTCTAGTCCGAATTCTTTTAAGTCCCTATTATAGCTCATTGTTACTTGGAAATAGGACCAATGGTTGATAATTATTTCTCGAATTTCCAATTCTTGGATCAATTTAAGCTTTCCTTCGTTGTTTAAAATTTTGTGATATTTAAGTTTTTTATTGATATCCATTGTGTTTGGGATGAAACATTGCCTCCATTATTGATAACCATCTCAGAATTTTAGTGTAATGATTCCTCCTAATAACTGTCCATATTTTAATCAGAGATTTACGCAGCATATTTCTATAAAAATATGAATGGCTTTTACAGTTTGGGTTCCACAAAAATGTGTGTCACCCTATTTGTCGATCATAGCCCTCTAATGTTAAAATTCTTTCATTTTCCAATTTAATCCAATCCTTTATCCACACTTGTATCATCACTCTATAGTAAGTCTTCCAGATGGGAAGTCCAAAGCTACCTCTGCTTTTATTGTCTTATAAATATTTTTTTTTAGTTCTTGTTTTTTTATCTGCCAAATAAATTTCATAATAATTTTGTCCATTTCTTAAAAAAAAAAGTATTTTGGTGTAACTGTCTTCCTTCAGGGTTGAAGTTCTAGGTCTTAACCATATTCCTAGATATTTAATCTTATTTACAATTTGTAATCCCATTATTTTCTCTAATTATTTTTGTCTGTTATTTGTTAAGTTTTTAACTAACGTTTTAGTCTTTTCTTTATTGATTTTCAACCCCACTAATTTACCAAATTTATTGATTTCAATTAATAGTATTGGTCCTGAATCTATTGGCTCTTCTACAATAAATACCATGTCGTCCGCAAATCATGTCGCCCCCAAAAAGAATTTATAAAGGGTCTTGGTGGTGCAGACTGTTATTCATCTAGCACTTAGCTCAGTTGCCTGCAATTAGTGCAGGCTCAAATCCCACCAGGCTAAAGATTGACTCAGCCTACCATCCTCTTGGGGTAGGTAAATTGAGGACCCAAGATTGTTGGGGGAATTAAGCTGACTTTGTAAAAATGCCGCTTGGAGGGGCCAAAATGCCCTAGTAATAAGAAGACATATACAGTGGAATGAAGGTTATTGCCTAGCACTTAGCATGGTGCTTTAAAGACTGTAAACTGCCCTGAGTCTCCGGAGAAGGGCGGCATATAAATTAGATAATAAATAAAATAAAATATTCTTGATTTTTAATCTTTGTTCCCTTAATTTCTTTATTCAATCTAATTCTGTCCAATAGTGTTTCTAATATTGTTATAAAGAACAGAGGCGATAATGGGCATCCCTGCCTGACAACTTGTGGTTATCTCAAATGATTTAGTAACTTCTCTGTTTATCATTACTCTTGTCTTCTGTGTGGCATAAATTGAATTTAACATTTTTGTGAAATTACCACCAAATTCCATCAAATTGATCTGATATTTCATAAAATCCCAATTAAGGTTGTCAAAGGCTTTTTGCGCATCCAGGAAGACAAGAGTGACTTCATTGCCTGGATGTGTCTCATAAAATTCTAATATGTCAATTATAGTTCTCCTATTGTATCTAATCTGTATCGTGGGAAGAAATCCATTTTGGTCGGGGTGAATCCTATTGTTAAGAACTTTTGTCATTCTTTCTGCCATCACATTTTTAAACATTTTATAGTCTGTATTTAAAAGGGATATTGGTCTATAATTTTTTTATTTGATTGGCATCTGCACCCTCCCTGGGGATTAATGTGATATATCCTCCTTCCATTATTCCGGGATTTTAGCTTCTAGTAATACCTCATTGCAAATCTCTATTAACAAGTTTTCTAATGACTCTCCTATATCTTTGTATAGTTCACTTGGGAAGCCATCTGGGCCTGGGCCTTTATTACTTTTTTGTTTTTTTGATCGCCTCCTTTAACTCACTTAAAGTTATTTCTTTATTTAATATCACCTTCTTATCTTCCGGCAGCGGGTGTAACCTCTCTCTTTCAAACATTCTTCTATTTTATTTAAATCAACTGTATCATGATTATATAGATTCTCAAAGTAATCTCTTACAATTATTTTCTTTTTTTACAAGTCAGTTTCTACTGTTCAATTTTTGTCTTTTAATTGATATATAGTTCTTTTTGGTTTTCTTTTTTCAATTTGTACGCTAGCCATTTACTGGGTTTGTTTGCATTCTTGAAATAATTTTGTATTGTATTGTATTGTAATTTCTTAGTTAAATTTTCCTGGTCTAAAATATTCATTTCATGTTTAGATAGTGCCTGATCATTTCTAATTTGTTCATCCCCCGGGGTTCTCATTAATTTATCTTCCAAGTCTTTTATTCTTTTTGTTAAAGTACTGTATATTGTTTCTTCCATCTTCCGTTATCTCTGTTGGCCATGTAACCTATAGATATTCCCCTTAGATATGCCTTCGTTGTGTCCCAGAGATTTTGCAATGAGGTATCCTATTTTTTTTTTTAATTTAAAAAAATCAATCTAGTTCTTCCCTAATTTTTTTAATATATCCTTTTTCTTTCAATAGTTGCAAATTAAGTGTCGACCTACTTTTCTTACAGATTTGGTCCTTCCAGATTATCTGCAGTGGGTTGTGATCTGCCCAAGTACTAGTTAATATCTTTGTATCTTGTATATCCTTAAATAAATCACTGTTCACCCATGCCATATTGGTCACTAGCATAGTCCTTTTTATTATTAGTAATTGCATTGTAAAAGCCAATGATGCAAATCGTGGGGTTGCCTAATTCTATTAATTTCTCATATAAGGTTTATTTATTATTATTATTATTATTATTATTATTATTATTATTATTATTATTATTATTATTATTATTATTATTATTATTATTATTATTATTAAAATTTATATATCGCTCCCCTCTCCCAACAGGACTCGGGGCAGTTTACAGCCAAATAAAAATACAGTCATAAATACAATATTTTAAAATAAAGTTAAAAAGATTAAATGGGTGGCTAAAAGATAAAACAATCAGAAGAGTTAAAAAGCTAAAACCATTTAAAATCTATTAAAAACCCTACCAGTAACTCTAGGCCAGACTGGCTAGATGGAATAGGTGGGTCTTCCGCCTGCTCCGGAAGGTTAATAGGTCAGGGATGGTCCTCATCTCCAGGGGTAATTCGTTCCAGAGGGAGGGTGCTCCCACAGAGAAGGTCCGTACCCTCGGGGCTGCCAGCCGGCTCCGTCCAGCCGGTGGTACCCCGAGGAGGCCCACCTTATGGGAGCGCACTGGCCGACGGGAGGCCAATAGTGGCAGTAGTACTCAGGTCCCAAGCCATGGAGCGCTTTGAAGATGACCACTAGCACCTTGAATCGCACCCAGAGGGCCACCGGGAGCCAATGCAGCTCGCGCAAAAGTGGTGTAACATGGGAGCTCCGAGAAGCCCCCAAAACCACCCACACGGTCACATTCTGCACCAACTGGAGCCTCCAAATGCTCTTCAAGGTTTTATAAAATTCCTGCTGATTTTTGTTTGGGACATATATCCCTACCAGTAAAATACTTTTATACTAATTGTACACTTCTACAATTAGTATTCTCCCTATTGTGTCTTTTTGACAGAAAGCCTGCTTGATCTTCATGTATATATGCCTGTAAAATCTTCTTTTGTCTTTCTGCCAAAATAGAAGCAAAGGGTTTGTAACCCTTGTTTAATAATGAAATTGGTCTACAATTCTTTGTCTTTGTAACATTTTGACCCTCCTTTAGCAACAACACAATGTTGGATTCTGTCCACATCTGGGGTATTCCTCCCTTCCCCCATAGTATCATATAGAAATATTTCACAAGAATAGTTCTCCACTCCTCTACTCATTGCAGAATACTTTATGCCACCACTCAAAATTCTAGACCTAGAAAACCTAGAACTATGCCGCCTTCGGTCCAATCTAAGTATAGTATATAAAATCATAGTTTGCAATGTCCTATTTGTCAATGAATACTTCAGCTTCAACCATAACAACACAAGAACAAACAATAGATACAAACTCAAGGTTAATCGCACCAAACTTGATTGCAGGAAATAGAACTTCAGCAACAGAGTGGTCAATGTCTGGAATACTCTACCTGACTCTGTGGTTTCTTCCCCAAACTCAAAAACTTTAACCTTAGACTGTCTACTATTGACCTCACCCCTTTCCTAAGAGGTCTGTAGGGGGCATGCATAAGTGCATCAACATGCCAACCATCTCAGTCCTATTTTTTCTTTTATTTTTTATTATTTATCTTATATGTATCCATATATTCGTAATAATGTTTTTACTTATACCTATTATCTTGTAAGCAATTGACAAAAATAAATAAATAAATAAATAAATAAATAAATAAATAAATAAATAAATAAATAAATAAATAAAAAAAAATCATTTACTCTATTCTTTAGTGGTTGGAGAAGTTCATCCTCAAAGCACTTATAATATTGGCTACAATATCCTTTGTGTCTTTTCCTGAGATTTTTTTTCTTCTATAAATGATTGTGCTATATAAAACAGCCCCTCATAACCATTTTACTAGCATCCCATACTGTCATTAAGCTTGTCACTTTACCTACATTATTCTCAAAGTACTCTTGCAGTTTCTTTTTATAGTCTTTTACAATCCTTTTGTAGAATAGCTTCATTTAATCTCCATCTAAAACTCGAGCTCTTTGCTCTTAAAACCAGAAGTACAGGATTATGACCAGAAAAAGATTTAGGCAGAATGTCTACTTTCAGAATTTTATTTGTGAGATTTTTAGATATCAATTCAGCCATGGCTCACTAAGTCACTTCATCAACTGGCACTTAGAATCATTGTGTGCCTCTCATTCAAGTGTTGCAAAATTATCTACTTAAACAAACGTATGACCATTGAACTTCTGGTTCTACGCAGTTATTCAAGGGTTTCAAAACTCTTATCTATTCAACCAGACTTATGATCATGAAACATGCTGTTCTACTCAGTCATTATACTGCATTGAATTTCCTAAAAGGAGACTATTACACAAATTGGATATTAACATGTATTGGAATTCTGATGAAATTTATTTGAATTTACTAGAATTATTTTTGTGCCAGAAATTTCTTTGACCTTTGCTATTGAGAAGATGGCATATGGCCAGCTTTTGAATTTACTCCATGTTTTATAGTGATGATACAAGCAGTGCGCATTAGGGAATACCCTCTGTCTGATTACTTCAGAAAGAAAAATCATAGACCTTCCCTGTTTAAACAAATTCTCATTTGTATTTAACTGCACATATTTTACACATTCCAGTGCATATGTATTAAGATGACCAGTAAAGTCAAATTTACAATTCACATTTAATCAATACATTTAGTCAGAGCTCATCATAACATATTAAATTTGTCGGTATATAAATAATGTCAATAAATATGTCAATATATTATTTTGTGCTGTAATTTATATTTTTATAGACCCCAGTTATAATTGCCTTCCAAAAGGAAAAAAACACTTCCAAGCTATTCAAATCTCAGGAGACAGGGAAACACAGAACGTCACTGTCTCTCTACAATGTCAAAGTGGGGAAGTTCTCCAACATGTACATATAAACAATATCAGGCAAACATACAGATTTCTTAAAACTTTCTCCTTATGAGCTGATGTTTATCATTCAGTTCAGGTCTCATCACAATGATAAAACACTTTGGAAGAAAGATACACATTAATAATCCAGCACTGGAGGAGATCATGGAGAAGATCTCCACTGCCAATGTATATTTTCCCCTTGTGCTTAGATAGGTTGGAATAAAGCACAGCCAAACACTGCAGAAGACCAACATGCTGAAGGTGATGAATTTGGCTTCATTGAAACTGTCAGGTAAATTCCTAGCTAGAAAAGCAGCAGAAAAGCTGACCAGAGCAAGAAAACCCATAAAGCCCAAAACACAGTAGAACATGACTGAGTCTTCATTGCACTCCAGGATGACTTCTTTAGACATTGAAAGCACATCAAAATCTGGATATGGTGGGGATATTATCAACCACACAACACAAAAACTTAATTGAACAAGGGAACAGGATAGTAGAATGAAACTGACCATCCTTCCCCCCACCCATTTTCTCAATCTAGAACCAGGTTTGGTGGCCATAAATGCTAGAACCACAACAAAGGTTTTGGCCAAGACACAAGAAACTGCCACAGAAAAGATGAGACCAAAAGCTGGTTGTCGAAAGAGACAAACAACCGTATTGGGCCTGCCAACAAATAGAAAAACACAAAGGAAAGAGAGGAGAAGAGAAATTAGGAGTATATAAGTGAGATTTTGGTTGTTTGCTTTGACGATAGGAGTGTCTTTGTGTTTCATGAAGATTATGATTACCAAAGTTGTCATTAAAGAAAAGCAAAGAGAAAGAACAGTCAGACTGATCCCCAAGGGTTCTTCATAGGACAAAAAAGTGATCTGCTTTGGAATGCACATATTTTTGGAAGGATTTGGATATTGATCTTCAGGACATGGAGAGCAGTCATCCTTGTCTAAAAAAGAACACACGGGAATTGATACAGTTGAGTGTCGACAGTGTATATACATAGGGTTGTATTTGAAAATTTCCTACCCTTCTCCTTTGATATTTTCCCCTCTGGACATAGACGACAATCATAGCAACAAAACAAGTGTCCTTCTTTCTTGGCCTTGCTGTGTCCTGTCTTACAAGGATCATTACACAAAGATACAGGTAATGCCTATCAATGAATGAAGAAGAGACCCTTAAGATACAGAGAGGAAAGGAAGTGTTCTGAGAGTTACATGGAATCAACAGATTAAAAAGAAAGTAATGTTATGTCATAACTTTAGAAGTAATTGCACTGAAATTATAATTAATTAAATATCAACAATAATAGTATTCATGTCCTTTGTTAATCATGATCAGCACTCTTCACAGACAATTTCTGTGCTGGTTAGTTAAAATTGGTTTTTACAACTTCAAATTTTGAAGCCAACAAATTGAGGAAATCTAGCAGGTTTTACTTCAAAACATGAAAATCATTGTCCATAATTAACAGGGATCCAGGGAAGGATAAAACATTCAATAACAATTGCTAGAAAAGTAAAAAAAAACACTTACTGATACCTTTCTTTCTCCAGGAAATTTGCCCCTATGTTAGTCAGGAATGATCCTCTGAGACGTTCATCAATACAGATATTTAAATGAAGACAGAGAATTCTAAATTAAAAAAAAACTAACCCTATTAAAGCCTAATGGCCATGTGATGGAATCTACAGAAATATTGAAGAACTTCTCTGCTGGAGCTGTGGGATCTATCACTCCAACTTTGACCCTAGCAAAAGATTGATTCGGGAATGTGATCCAGTTGATAATATCAAAACCACCAATGAATTTTCCATTTTTATCAAAGGAGATCTTTTCACCAACACTGTTGTTGAAACTAATTCTTCTCAAAAAAGGATGAAGCTGAAAAAGAGACAATCAAAGATGAACAAACAAAGGGTGAGAAATAATTCATAGTTGTAAGTTTACAAAAACATAGATGTGAATGGTTTTGTAAACTAAGAAAATACAAACTCTTTTTTATCTTAATTGTAGACCAGTATCAAACAATTAACATAACAATCATTCTAAAATAGAGATAAAGGTTACATATCAGATTTTTGAAATAAATTTAACATAGAATTGCAAAATAAAGAATCAGCGGGGGGGGAAAGTTCTGTAGCTTAATTGCGAAAACTACTTAAGCCAGATCATTTCTAATAAATATATAATAAATACTAGGATGTATAAAACTACCATATAATTGCACTCATTTCACACACTAGCAAGGTTACATTCAAAATGTTATAAGCTAGGATCAGTAGTATGTGAACTGAGAGCTAAGAAGTAAAAATGATTTTTTTGAAAAGGCCAAGGAATTAACGATCATATTTCCTGCATTTGCTGGATTATGAGAAAGCAAGAGAGTTCCCGGAAAAACATCTACTTCTGCTTCATTGACCATGCTAAAACCTTTGATTCTGTGGATCACAACAATCTGTGGCAAGTTCTTAAAGAATAGGGAGTACCCAAACTCCATTCCTGTAACCTGAGAAGGTTCATGTCAGCTCTGCCTGATTCGGCCTGGCACCTCACCTGTTCCCTGCCATCAAAGGCCAAAAAGGGAAGGAAGAGGATGAAAGGACAATAAAGCTGTGTGTTTCTGTGTGTGTATGTGATGGGAAATCAGGATGGGGAAAAACAGGCAGTAAAGAACTGTCAGATCCTGTTTGTAACAGCATCTCAAGCCCAAGCAACATGAGAAACATGCAGATTATCCACAAACTTTTTAATGTTCTCAAAACATTTTGGTGAGCTCTGTTTGACTGGAAAAGTACTGGTCAAGTGTGTGTCTGTATGTGTGCAATTGTTGGTGAACCTTTTTTGTACCTGGCATATGTGGGTGAATTGAGAGCTGGTTTGACCTTGCAACAATCAACACCTTTAGTAAAATAATCCATTGCTTTAACCAAATGGAGTCAAGGTGCTTTCTTTCCTAAGATTGGAACAGGTCCAGTAGTGGGTTGCTGAATGGTCAGCGAGGTTCAGGTGAACTCCTAGCTCCACTCACCCACCCATTGTGTTATACTTTCCCTAAATAAGTAACTTTCCTCCTGTCCAGGCTGCCCAGGAGAGTTCTGTGTTGCTCTGCTATACTCACTAGGGCTGCCTGAGTCGATTAGCTGCTGTTTGAAGCTGCATTTTAGCAACAAAGTGGCTCATGACCAGCAAATCCCTTGTCAATAAAAGTGTACCCCCCTCTGGGCAGGTCTGACATCTGCATGTCAGCCAAAAAGCAACAGTTAGAACTGGACATGGAACAACTGATTGCTTCAAAATAGGGTAATAAGTACAACAAGGCTATCAGTAGTGGGATTCAAATTATTTTACTACCGGTTCTAGTGCGCATGGCAGGGGAAGGATACTGTAAAATCTCCGGTCAGAGATGATATTTGCCGGTTCTCTGAACTACTCAAGATTTCCATTACCGATTTTCCAGAAGTAGTCAGAACTTGCTGAATACCACCTCTGAAGGTTATATATTGTCACCTTGATGGTTTAAATTATATGCAAAGTACATCTTGTGAAATGCCAGGCTGGAGGAATCACAAGACAGAATTAGGATTGCTGGTGGAAATATCAAGAACCTCAGATATGCAGACGATATCACTCTAATGATAGAAAATGAAATGGTTCCCTTTTTTAAAAGAAAAAAATAATGTTTAATTTTAAATTCTTTTTTAATTTTTATATCTTTTTCAATTTCTGTTTTCAACTAAACATTTGAAAAATATAGTTTACTTACTTTAATTCTTTAGAAATTTTTAAATTCTTAATGATCTAAGAGGAAAAAATAAAAAACCACTGAAAAAAGAGGCAGACACTTTAAACAGGTAAGATAGCGATGATTTTTTCAAGAGAACAAAGAACTGTAAACTTTTAGCTACAGGAAAAACATTTACATTTTTAGATTTTTAGCAAACCAAAAAAAAAGTAATTGAAATAGACACTGACATATCATGTCAGTGTAAAGTATGCCATGTGTTTCATCGTATGCCCACATAGCTCAAATACTTTGGCAACCTAATGAGAAGAGAGGACTCATTGGAAAACACCCTGATGTTGTGAAAGAGTGAAGGCCAAAGAGTAGAGGATTCCAAAGGATGCAGTGGTGAGATTCAACTAATTTAACAACTGGTTCTTTCTAATGACTGGTTGGGTATGATTGGGGTTGGGGTTATGTGACTGAATGGACATTGCCAACTCCATGTTACTCATGGCAAGGTGAGACAGTGTGACAGATTGAAGCAGTGGTGGTGATGACCGGAACCATATACTTACCTTTTACAGCAACAGCCACAGTGATTCTCTAATGCCTTTTCTCTTTCCAGGTCTTGCTGCCCAACAGTCAGGGTTTTCTAAAAGATTTTTGCAGCAGGAAATGGTGAGCGGCTACTTATGGCCTTTGTTAGTACTGCTGGGTCCAATTCCACCACGAGACACTTGTCTTCGGCTGTCTTTGCTTGCAAGAACAGCCTGCAGCCACTGCCTCTTTGCTGTCTCTAACAGTCTGCAGCCACTGCCTGCGGGTTGGACTAGATGACCTATGAGGTCCTTTCCAACTCTGATTATCTGTTATCTATTGTCTGTGCTAATGATCTGGAGACTACAGCCTCTCTTCTGGCACAAACAGCCTGCAGCCCCTGCCTCTTTACTGACATAAAGGGTTGTAGCTGCTGACTCTTTGCTGAACTGAAAATGGTTTTGTACCAACAAAGAGGCAGCAGCTGCCGTCTCAGTTTGGGCTAACAAAGATGCAGTGGCTGCAGACAGTTTACACTGGCAAAAAGGTGAAGGAAGGCTCACCAGGCAGGATGGTACCATGGGTGGTAGTGGAGAATCGTTAAGGATGGCTCGGCAGGGAGCTGGACTACATGGGAGGCTGGGGTGAAGGCAGGCCACATCTGTAGGAGCTGCTGGAATTTGAAATCTGGCATTAAGTGGATACTTAAGTTAATGTCTCAAATTTCCATCATTTGAATTTATTATTGTTTCATCCCATAGGAGTTCATAAGTCTCACAAAAAGTAGGCTCAAAATAGTATCCCACCTTGATCCACTTTTATTAAGTGCACTGAGATATTAAAAATACCTTCACTCCTTTCCCTTTTCTTCTTAGACCCATGTTCTTGGAAGCATATAAAGTCGCTCTCATTCTTCTCCATCCATTTGCTCTAAAACTATGCATGTGTTTTTGTGAATAACTGAGTGTAGAAATGGTATATGAAGATGCCAGAACCCTATGCCTCATAAAAAGGGAATATGAGCCATGGTGGCTCAGTAGTTGGAAATGCAGTACTGCAGGCTACTTCTGTTGACTGCCGGGTCACTGGATCAAGGGTTACTCAGCCTTTCATCCTTCCAAGGTTGGTAAAATGAGGACCCAGATTGTTGGAGACAATATGCTGACTTTATAAACTACTTGGAGAGGGCTTTAAAACACTGTGAAGTGATATATAAGTGCTACTGTTATTTCAGCATGCTGAATCTTATTTGAGTAAGAATGTCACAATATGACAATCCTTCCACTTCCACATTTGTATTATATGAGAAAAGCCGGATCACGAAATGCCAAAAAGTATTGACATGATTGTACTTTCAATAATCGATGAACTGTGTCTGACTCTATGCAAATATTTCAAATAAAGCATACATAACAACAACAACAATACTAACAATAACAACAACAATACTGCTTCAGCAAATGATGTAGAGGCAGTAAATCACCTCCTTCCATTTATTTATAGACTGAATTTGTAGAAAAGGAATGGAATATAGTAAGGAAATGTAGTCCAAGGACAAAGGGGATCCATTTAAGAGAAATAAACGACAATTTAGATTGGATATTATGTCTGAGAGAAAGAGGAGGAAGATAGCCCCTCCCTAATGATTCATTGAGTAAATTGTAGATACAGATAGTAGAGTGCTCAGATTAACAAGGTTTTATCTATACGTGTAAAACAGGAAGAAATCATCTTAGAATTACCATTTGTCATTTTTGGTTTTGAGCTTCACAGAAAGTAAATTTCATCAAGAAAAGCATATTCTAAGGAATTTTGTAGAATGCCATTTACGATTTTAATATCAGCATATGAATATTTTCATTAGTTAATCCATTATTAAATTTCACTTTTGGATTTTCAAACATTAATATCTCTGGAGAAAATTGTTTGCTAGAGTTTATGGACACACACTGCAACTACAAATATGTTGGTTTCTGCACTACTGTGCTAACAGACTTACTTGCCACCACACTTGATTGTGAAAATGTTTCCTTCTTTCTTTCATCATTGTTGATACTCTAGATTTGAATAAAGACAGAGATTGTAAAGCATGAGCCACAGCATAGACTACATTGTAAATATTGTAACTCTGACCACTCATTAGCGTTTCAAACACAGATGTGGGAAGAGTCTCAAGCCTCTCCTGTCCAGTACATTTCCTCTCAGAGGTCTCAATTTTTGAGTTTGGAAAGAAACAATTGAATGCCTGTTCCCAAAAATCTTTCTGAAAATGATCATGCTGATTGTTGTTGTTGTTTGGATTCAAGTTTTGAATAAATTCTTGGAAATCTTGGATCTGCTTTGTGTGAACTGCAAAGGATAAAGCACCGTGTAGGAAATCTATACTCCAAGATTTATGAACGGCAATTGATGTGTAATCTGTCTGAGCATTTATAAGCCAGATCTTATTCTTCTTTGGTATATCCTCCACTTCTGAAAACTGAAGGAAAGTTCTCAGAACTGATAAGGACTGAATTTCACCATATAAGATTATCACATTGGCTGTGCTGTTCATGAGAACACGATATATATGTAATCCTTCATCCATAGTATCAGTAAAATCACTGTAAAAAGCCACATTTGGTAACTCTGCTATGAATTCAATACAGATGCCATGCTCAGAAAATGTGGGGATCCCCTCCTGGAGAAATTTTTCTCCTTTTTCATCCTTTACCACAAGAATTCCAATCCAGATCCATCTAAAATGCAGCAGCAACTGCAGGAGGCCCTTACGTTGGTGAGATTCATTTGGAAACATTTGTTGAAAGAAAACTGCTTGAGTCTCTTTAGTCATGACCGGAGCAGATCCATAGGTCAACTATAGAAAAAGAAACATATGCAATTTCAAACATCTATGTGAGCCTCTGAACACAGATACATTCATTTGATTCCTTTTGTATCTTTGACCTTATATACTGCAATTATGCAACCAGCTGAGTTTTTTAGGAAATATCAACAAAATGTCACTCTTGTAGTATCTGTAAATCATTTTGCTGAAGTAGTTTCATTGTGAATATTTCAAATTTGAACCTTAGTTCAGTGTCTGGAATAGGAACATATTTTGCTGTGTTAGATATTCCCATTTTCTGTTCAGAATTACAATTGTTCATGCTGCTGTGATGATTCTATCAAACAGAAAATATTATCTGGGAATCTGAAAGGCCATTCCTCTTTACAAAGAGAAGCATATAATGTTTGTGGAATATATCTTCAGCACATCTTACCTGAGGTACTTTGTAGATGCACAATACAGTTGCCATGTGAAGAGAGATGTCAGATGCCCCAATGACTGCAGACAACATTTTTGTGATCCCACATTTGTAGTTAGGGATGAATTTTCCCTGAGTGAAAGGCAGCAACATTGAGGCAAAGTAAGTCAAACTTGGACTAAAATTGCTGTTAAAAATGTGGAAGCCCATTGTGACATTCGGTAGAATCTGGAGATTTTCATTAATCTCTTTTACAGTAAAAACTAAGGTCAGGATATGCTGGTAATTCTGAAAAACTATTCTGTAAAGCAAAATAAAACAACACAGTAAAAAAAGCCTGTTTCACATTATGTGCCCTGAAGTCCTTCAGTACAGCGTGTTTTGTGGAATGTGTTTAATAATTCTTATTTCTATGTTCTACTATTATATGCAAAAGGAAATTGATACATTTTGGTTGCAGAAATATCAGAGAATACTTATCATGGGAAATATGTGCTTTCCCTTCCTTAACTGTAGTAACAGCTTCAGATATATAAGCATACGTATCTGTATATTAATAGATATTAAGATGTGATTTGTTATAAATGGAGATTTGATCTCTATTTCAACTATTTTAACTTTGCTTGGAAACTTGTAGTCAAATATAATTGTACATAAAATAAAGCTAAACATCCTATTTCTGAGTTTTTATCAGAGGAAAATATTTCAAGCTTCATATGATTTAACAACCAGGTTCAGAACTTGACAATAAATTAATGATATACTTACACAAGTCCATCATGAAATGCCTGAGAAGGATCTTGGATGAAAGCAATGGGACTAGAAGATGCAAAGAAGGCAGAAATAATGCCAGCAATATTAATGTCTGCAAGCTGGTGATAGGTGTGCCAAATAGGAAGAGGCTCCTGTAAGTCACATTGAAGGCTAGGATTCTTGCACTCTACTTTAGGCAATACTATCAACAGCAACTCTACAAATGTTAACATCTTCCGTGAATGTTTTCTTTCTGTGTACAAATGCGTCTCTCTGCAACAAGATGTTTGAAGTAGATCAGACAGATCTGCTTTCTGGAAATGTTTTTCAGACAAAACCAGAGAGTGCAACGTACTAACAAAACAGCAGACAGAGCTTTGAGGCTCCCAGCCATGAGTTGGAATAGGATGAGGACAATAAATACTCAGTATTAGTTGATCCTATTTTCATGGAGTCCCAGACAAACTAGATAATTTCATAATGATAGTTATTAATTGTTGTTTGATATAGTCATAGGTATTTTCATCATTGAATCTTGTATATCAATATTTTTTTCTAAAGACCCATAGGAATACTTGTGAAACATCACAGTGAGACTGGTAGGAATACCAATTTAATGAATCAATCAATTATAACTCTGGTTTGCCTTCAATTTATTTAATTCATGAATTCAGGATGAGATTGAAGAAAATATCATATGGATGCAAGATAAACAAAAAAGGGCACTAGTTTGCATCATACAGACATACCAGTGGGGAAAGATATGAATTCCAAGTTCCCACAATTCAATAGGCCCTCTTCCAATTACTTCACTGTCCTCTGCTGTTACTTGATCTCCTCTCTTGCCTGTCAAAATATGGTGATACTTGTATTGCGTGCCCCAGCCCCCCTGGAATCTTCTGTAAGTCCCTCTGGTGTACTTCTACAAAACCTGGAGTTTCCTAGCCGTGAAGATTATATTGGTGCTTTTTTCTGATTGGGGATGTCATCATCTCACATCAGAACCTGAGTTCCCCATTAAGTTCATACAAGAAATCCTCGCTTTATGACCATTTCTTTAGTGATCTTTTGAAGTTACGATGGCACTGAAAAAGTTTGTAATTACAAGTCCTCACAATTTAACTATCACAGCATCCAATGATCATAATCCAGATGGCTGCCTATCATTTTACACTTATGAGACAATTAGAGCATCCTGCAATTATGCTATCTCAAACAAAGTCAATGAGGGAGGCCAGCAGGAAAGCTTATAAGTCATGGTTACATGCTGTCTTGCTTAATGATAAAAAAAGATTATAATATCAGATGAGATCACATAGCAATAGCAATATCACTTAGACTTATATACTACTTCACCGGGCTTTACAGCCTGTCTAAGCAGTTGAGTCAGTATATTTCACACACACACACACACACACACACAAACACTGGGTCCTCATTTTACCAATCTCATAAGAAGAATGGAAAGTTGAGTCAACTTTGAACCAGTCAGGATCAAAACACTGGCAGTTGGCAGAATTAGCCTCCATTATTGCATTCCAATAACTGTGCCACTACAGTTCTACAGCCTCACTTAATGTCTGCACTACTTAATAATAAATGTTGGGGTCACAACTGTGGTTGTAAGTTGAAGACTACCTGAAATTTTAGATCATGTTGACATCATGTCTCTCAGCTCATCACTAGAGGGCAAGGAACAGGCCACAAAAGCTGTCTTCTTGAAAGCCAGAAAGAAAGTTTGCAAGTGTGGGGAAGGGAGGGGGAGAAAAAAGTGAATAAAAGTAAATTTGCAAGACACTATGATATACCAATTACAAACTTATATTCTGGTCCCTACAATTTTGTAGATTTGATTTCTGGCATTGGTTGACAGTTTCTATAACATTCACAACATTCATAGTTCCTTTAACTCCTAGCAAGGAAGAAATACACATGAAGATAATAGATCAAACTTTATTTTATGACAATTTATTTAGAAGCATGTATATGATGCCTACATGCCAGACTTCACATTTCTTAACAAATACCCCAAAAGAAAAAAAGATATTGGACATTAGTGGAAGACCATAAGAAAACATTCTGGAAGCATTTTTGTAATATAAAAATGAAGGATGGCTGGAGTCTCATGATTTTGTTTGGATGCTATGGGGTAAGGGAAAAACAGTCATAGTAAGTAGAACTTGGATGGGGTTATTATTTATTTATTTATCTATCTATCTATCTATCTATCTATCTATCTATCTATCTATCTATCTATTTAACAAATTTATATAGCCACTGGTTTCATTTGCATGTGATTCTGGGAAATGTACACAATTAAACACAAGTCAAATCACCAACATAATTAATAGATGAGTATTAATGCATAAATAGGAGGAGAAAGAAGTACAAGGTATATTCACCATCTTGTTTAGAAAAATATAATGATGAGATCTGAATAAATAAAATAATGGGACACTGAAGAAGTTTCACAGAAGCTAACATATCAGGAAGGCCTAATGAGTTCTGAAGAGACCAAATTGGCCTACAAGAAAAACCAAATTAAAAACTAAAGAGAGGCAAAGAAAGACAAAGCATTGCATGGCCAATGCATTAAAAAAAATAGCAGGGAAATAAATAATAGCAAGACCTGGAATGGCTACAAGGAGGAAAGCTGAAGAAAAAGATAGATGTGCTAATTCTGGCTACATAAAATCAAATATTAAGAACAAATGCATACAAAACCAAAATTGAGAAGACAGCAACATATAGCAAGTGTCACCTCTGCAAGGAAACTGAAGATATAGGGGATCATCTGGCAAGAAGATTGACAGACTGACCACAAACAACAGTATGATAAAGTAGAAACAATGGTACATGGGAAGATCTGCAAGAAATACCATTTGCCTGCAAGCAAGAACTGCTGGGATCATAAAATAGAGAAAGTCATAGAAAACAAAGAAGTTACATTGATCTGGGACTTTAGAATTCAAGCCCTGTATAGATATATTTATATATACTGTATATATCTTATAAAATGCATAAACATCATTGTATTATCAATCCCATCCCTTGACAAGCAGTTTTCAAGGGAAATAAAATCTTGCAGATGCATTCTTATCCACCTTTTTTTTCTCTAGGCAGAAAGAGATGTCTTAGTACCAATATTCAAGACCACACTTTCCCAATGTGCTCCAACATGTGATACAGAACTACATAGTGAGGACATACATACACCATTTAGCTTGGTTTTCTTTCTCCTAATGTATCCAATAGCTGGGAAAGTAATCTCCTGGCTAGAAATGTTTAGTATTTCTCAGAAAATGTAAATAGCCAGATAAAGAAACTGCCTGCCAGAGCAGGAGATCAATGTACCATCTCTGGCCAAGCCATTATGCAGGGAGGAATGGAGAAGGGAGAAATCATTATTATCCGCAGCTGGGAACACAGTGTTTAAAAAGGGAAGCTGCACACAGCGAAGTTGTTTGAAGCAAATTGTGATGTATCTAGTAGCGTTGAGGATTATCTAGGTTCCTGACGTCTTCCCAACTATGTGTGTTTTGCTGGTAACCTGGACATTGGGAGAAAGTTGGAGGTATTAAAGGGACATTTCTTACTTATTTGACTGTGTTGCCTGTGTTATCACACCCGGGTCATCACAGTTCTTTCCTATTGAGTAGAAGGCATATGGCCAGCTTTTGAATTTATCCCATGTTTTGTAGGTGAGAACTACATATGGTGTACATCACGAAATTCCTTCTGTCCAACTACTTCAAAAAAAAATCATAGACCTTCACTGTTTAAACAAATTCTCATTTGTATTTAACTGCATTTCTTTTTACACATTCTACTGCATATGAATTAAGATGATCAGTAAAGACAAATTCACAATTCATATTAAATTGATACATTTAATCAGATCTTGCAAAAATATGCTAAACTATGTCAATAAATAACAGGCAAACATGAAGATTTCTTAAAACTTTCTCTTCATGATCTGGTGTTTATCATTCAATTCAGGTCTCATCACAATGATAAAACATTTGGGAAGAAAGATACACACCAATAAACCAGCACTGGAAGAGATCATGGAGAAGGTCTCCACTGCCAATGTATATTTTCCCCTTGTGCTTAGGTAGGTTGGAATAAAGCACAGCCAAACACTGCAGAAGACCAACATACTGAAAGTGATGAATTTGGCTTCATTAAAACTGTCAGGTAATTTCCTAGCTAGAAAAGCAGCAGAGAAGCTAACTAGAGCAAGAAAACCCATAAAGCCCAAAACACAGTAGAACATGACTGAGTCTTCATTGCATTCCAGGATGACTTCTTCAGACATTGAAAGCACATTAAAATCTGGATAAGGTGGGGATGTTATCAGCCACACAGCACAAAAACTTAATTGAACAAGGGAACAGGATAGTAGAATGAAACTGACCATCCTTCCCCCCACCCATTTCCTCAGCCTGGAACCAGGTTTGGTGGCCATAAATGCTAGAACCACAACAAAAGTTTTGGCCAAGACACAAGAAACTGCCACAGAAAAGATGAGACCAAAAGCTGGTTGTCGAAAGAGACAAACAAATGTATTGGGCCTGCCAACAAATAGAAAGACACAAAGGAAAGAGAGAAGAAGAGAAATTAGGAGAGTATAAGTGAGATTCCGGTTGTTGGCTTTGACGATAGGAGTGTCTTTGTGTTTCACGAAGACTGTGATCACCAATGCTGTCATTAAAGAAAAGCAAAGAGAAAGAACATTCAGACTGATCCCCAAGGGTTCTTCATAGGACAAAAATGTGATCCACTTTGGAATGCATGTATTTTTTGTGGGATTTGGATATTGATCTTCTGGACATGGAGAGCAGTCATCTATGTCTGAAGAAGAATGCAGGTTAATTGATTAATAGGAATTACAGTGTTGTGTCATCATGGTTTAGTCCCAATATATTTGGGGATTTCCTACCTTTCTCCTTTGATATTTTCCCCTCTGGACATGCTTGGCAATCATAGCAACAAAACAACTGCCCTTCTTTCTTGACTTTGCTGTGTCCTGTCTCACAAGGATCATTACACAAAGATAGAGGTAATGTCTGTCAGTGAAAAATATTTTAAAATACAGAGAGGAAAGGATGTAATGGGAGAGTTACTGCAGAATTAACAGATTAAAATTATAGATGACATAACTTTAGATGCAATTCCTATGAAATAATAATTAATTAAATATCTACAATTATTGTATTTAAGGCCTGTGATATCATCACTATTCTTCAGAGACAATTTCTGTGCTGGTTATTTAAAGTTGGTTTTCTTAATTTCTGAATTTTGAAGTCAGCAAACTAATGAAATCTAACAGCATTTACTTCAGAACCATAAAAAATATTGTCCATAATTAATAGAGGACTCATAAAAGATACAATATTCAATAGCAATTGCTAAAAAAGTAAATAAATCTTACTAGTATCTTTCCTTTTCCAGGAAATTTCTAACTATATTGATGAGAGATGATGCTCTGGGACTTCCATCAATAACAATATTTAAATGAAGGCAAACAAATATAGATTCAAAAAGCTAACCTGATTAAAACCTACTGGCCATGTGATAGAATCTATAGAAATATTGAAGAACTTGTCTGCTGGACTTTTGGGATCTATCTCTCCAACTTTGATCCTAAGAAAAGACTGGTTCGGGAATGTGATCCAGTTGATAATATCAAATCCACCAATGAATTCTCCATTTTCATCAAAGGAGATCTTTTCACCAACACTGTTGTTGAATCTGACACTTCTGAGAAAAGAATGAAGCTGAAACACAGAGATAATCAGAGAGGAACAAGTCAAGGGAGAGAGAAATAATTTATATGTTCAAAACATACATATTAATGTTTCTGAAAACAAATAAAATATAAACACTTTTTTTATTTTAGTTGTAGGCCAGTATCAAAGAAATAACATGACAATCATTCTAACAAAGAGATAGAGATTATATATCAGATTACTGAAATAAAATTAATAGAAAATTGCAAAATAAAGAAGCAGCAAAAAAATAAAATTAAGCTCTGTAATTTAATTGCAAAAGCTACTTAAGCCAGATCACTTCTAATAAATATATAATAAATACTAGGATGTATAAAACTACCATATAATTGTGCTAATTTTACTCACTAGCAAGATGATACCCAAAATCGTACAAACTAGGCTTTAGTGAAGAGACAACTTCCAGAAGTACAAATTGTGTTTTGAAGGGGCAGAGGAACTATAGATCAAATTGCCAACATTTGCTGGGTTATAGAAAAATCAAGGGAGTTACAGAAATAGACATCTACTTTTACTTCATTGACTATGCTAAAGCCTTTGATTATGTGCATCACAACAATCTGTGGCGAGTTCTTAAAGAGGGAGTACCCGACTACCATTAGAAAGCTAAATCAGCTTGGCACATCACAAACTTCCTGCCAGCAAAGGCTGGAAGGGGGGGGATGAAAAGACAATAAAGCTGTGTGTGTATGTGATGGGAAATCAGAAAGGGGAATGACAGGTGATAAAGACCAGAGCAGCCAGATCCTGTTTGTACCAACATCTCAAGGCCAAACAACCTGAGAAAAAGCAGATTACTCACAAATATCTCAGTTTTCTCAAAACATTTTGGTGAGCTTTGGTTGTCTGGAAACAGACTGGTCATGGAGGTGGGGAAAGAATGAACTATGGATGAACCTTTTTTATATCTTGTTGGAGTGGGAGAATTCAGAGCTGGGGTGACATTACTGCAACCAACAATTTTAGTAGAAGAATTCTTTGCTTTAACCAAATGGAGTTGAGTGTCTTTCTTTTCTAAAGGATCAGATTGGGGCAGGCCTTACACCTTAATGTGGACTAAGAAGCAATAGTTAGAACTGGATATGGAAAAACTGATTGGTTCAAAATATGGTAATAAGTACAAAAAGGCTATATATTATTACCTTGCTTATTTAAATGACATGCAAAATACATCATGTGAAATGCCTGGATGGATGAATCAAAGCCAGAATTAGTATTGTTGAGAGAAATATCAACAACTTCGGATATGCAGACAATATCACTCTCATGGCAGAAATTGAAAATGATCTAAAGAGTCTCTTGATGAGTTAAAAAAGAAGAGTGAAAAAGTTGGCTTGAAATGCAATATTAAAAATAAATAAGATTATGGCATCTGGTCCCATCACTTCATAGCAAATACAGGTGGAAGAAATGGAAACAGTAACAAATGTTATTTTCATGGCTCCAAGACCACTGCAGATGCTGATTGATTTGATTTAAAAGATGCTTGCTCCTTTGAAGGAAACTATGACAAACCTAGACAGCATATTAAAAAGCAGAGACATCATCTTGTCAACAAAGGTCCATATAGCTATGGTTTTCCCAGTAGTAATGTACAACTACGAGATTTAGTCTATAAAGAAGGCTGAACAATTAAGAATGTATGCTTTTGATTTGTGGTGATGGAGAAGAATTTTTAGAATTCCTTGGAATACAAGGAGGGCAAATCAGTCAATCCAGCTAAGCAAAGTGCCCAACATCAACATATCATACCTGAAAACCCTAGCAGTGGCCATGCAATCAAAAGCCAAGAAAACAGGGAATAAAGGATAAGTACAAAACACTTGAGGAAAGAAAGGAAAGGGATAAACTTTCAAGGCAGGGAGTAGATGATTAAGAGCAAAGCATCTCCTAGAAAACAGCTTGAGATTTCCAAAAAAAGAGAGACGCATATATTATTTCATAAAAGGCCAAAAACTCTTGTAAATTCTTACAATTTTAAAATTTTGGAATTCCTTTTTTTTTTTTTAAGAAAAATCCTTTTCTAATTTTTAATTTTTTTTTCAATTTTTCAATTCTTTTTCAATTTCTTTTGTCAACTAAACGTTTAAAAAACAGTAAAACTTACTTTATTTATAACTTTGTAAATTATTAATGAATTTAAAAAAAAAACAGAAAAAGAGACAGACTTAAAATAGGGAAGATAGTGATGAATTTTTCAAGAGAGAGAACAAAAGGTCAAGAACTCTTGAATACTACTGCAAACTGACACTTCACAACAGGGAAAATATTTATATTTTTAGACATTTTTAACTTTTTAATAAAAGTCATGGAAATAGACACTGACACTATAATGACTAGCAAAGTGTACCATATGTTTCAGCTTATGCCCATATAAGTCAAATACTTTGGCTACCTAATGAGAAGAGAGGACTTATTGGAAAAGATTCTGGTTTTTTAAAGATTGAAGGCAAAAGGGGGAGAAGATAACAAAGGATGAGGTGATTAGATAGTGTGATCAGCACAGTGAACATTAATTTGGGCAAATTCTGGGAGAGTGGAGGACAGCGGGGGCTGGGTTCATGTAGTTGCAAAAATTCAATAGCAACTGAATACCAACAATAATTGAGGTAGTTAATTGAATTTTGAGGTGGTACAGCAACACTTAAGTACAGGTGTTCTTTTTTTAATGACTGCCTGTTCAGCAACCATCTGAAATTGCAACAGTGCAGAACAAGTGGTACTTATGACATCCTTATTGTGCTCACATTATCATAATTCTGGAAGTCAGCAATTGACTTGGATTTCTGACTGTCGTGGCATCCCACAGTTACTTGATTGTGATTTGCAATCTATCTGGATTGATTTGCAATCAATCTCGCTGGCTATTGGGGATGAGATCTTGACCCCCACAGAAAGGGCTCACAATCTTGGTGTCCTCCTGGATGTGCGGCTGTCTTTGGAAGATCACATCATGGCCGTCTCCAAGGGGGCTTTTTATCAGGTTCGCCTGATACGCCAGATGCAGCCCTTTCTTGATCGGGATGCCTTACGCACGGTCACCCATGCCCTGGTCACCTCCTGCCTGGACTACTGTAATGCCCTCTACATGGGGCTCCCTGCGGGGAGTACCCAGAGGCTACAACTGGTACAAAATATGGCCGCACGGGTGGTTATGGGGGCGTTGAGATACTCCCATGTGACCCCTCTCCTGCGCGAGCTGCATTGGTTGCCGGTAGCCTTCCGGGTTTGCTTTAAAGTATTGGTTTTGGCCTTTAAAGCACTCCATGGCATCGGACCAGGATACTTACAAGACTGCATTCTGCCAGTAGTCGTAGTCTCCCACCGACCGGTGCGCTCCCACAGAGAGGGTCTCCTCCGGGTCCCGACGGCATCTATGTGCCACGTGGTGACCCCGAGGAATAGGGCCTTCTCTGTGGGGGCACCCACCCTTTGGAATGGGCTGCCCCCGGGGTTACGAACAACCACTGACCTGAGGGTGTTCAGACGTGACCTGAAAACCTGGCTCTTTGAGCAGGCCGGCCTGAGCTGACTTCAAATGGGATTTTAAATAATGGGGTTTTACATCTGATTGGTTAGGGTATGAAAGTTTTAGCTTATTTTAATCGGGGGTTTTAAATTTTTAATTGGCAGCCTTAATTTAATTCTTTTTTAATTGTATTTATATTTGTAATTTTATATATATTTTAGTTGGCTGTTCACCACTCTGAGTCCTTCAGGAGAAGGGCGGTATATAAAATTATTTAATAAATAAATAAATAAATAAATAAAATCTTTCTGGCTTTCCACAAGCAAAGTCAATGGGGAAGCTAGAAGGAAATTGGAAGCTATGATCACATGAAGTCCATGTTTAAAAAACCATGACTGTAAAATTTACAATAAAATGGAAAATAGACTTACTTTTAGAAAGTAAAAGCTAAAATTAATTTAGAAAATAATTTTAGGAAATCATGTTTTCCCCAAAAATATGACTTACCCCAAAAATATGATCTAGCATGATTTATCATGCTGCTCACAATATAACCCTACCCTTTTCAAAGTAAGCCCTAGATCAGAGCATTAGCAGCAGGGCTGGGGTGGTGGGTACGGCCAGCATAGGAGGTGGCGTGGAGGTGTGGGGCCAGAGGGTGTCCACAAGCAGCTGCAACCTGCGTATGGCCAGGGAGGAAGGGGCATGATCTGCTCCACCACCTGCCTTTGCTTGCAGACTGTGAAGCAAAGCTGGAGGACCAGGTTGGATGATGGGGGGCAAGAAGGCAGGAACTGCGCCTTGGCACCATCTGCACCCCCTCCACGTGATGGCTGTGTGAGCTCCACCAGCAGTGGAGAGGTGCTTCAAGTGCCATAGATCTGGATTATTCACCCCACATTAGGCAGGAGCAGTCTAGCAGGATGGCTGATAGCAATGCTACCAAGAGGGTGAAGGAGTGAAGGAAGGGGCTCCCCTTGAAGAGCGTACAGAGGCTTCAGCTGGGTGCAGAATGCAGCCACGCAGGTGATCTTGGGGGCTTCTCGGAGCTCCCATGTTACACCACTCCTGCGCGAGCTACATTGGCTTCCGGTGGCCTTCTGGGTGCAATTCAAGATGTTGGTGATCACCTTTAAAGCACTCCATGGCTTGGGACCCGGGTACTTATGGGACCACCTGCTGCCACCATTGGCCTCCCGCCGGCCACTGCGCTCCCACAGGGTGGGCCTCCTCGGGGTGCCGCCAGCTGGGCAATGCCAACTGGCGGCTCTGAGGGTGCGGGCCTTCTCTGCGGGGGCATCCTACCTCTGGAATAAGTTACCTATGGAGATATGAGCCATCACTGACCTACGAACCTTCCGACGTGTGCTGAAGACCCACCTTTTCCAGCAGGCCGGTCTGGCCTAGTGTCATTAGAAGGGTTTTAATTTTTAAATTTTTATCGGGTTTTTATGGGTTTTCTGTATTCTTAATTCAGCCACTAATTTAATAATTTTTTAATCTATTTTAAATTTTTTATGGATTGTACTGTTTTATTAAGGCTATTCACCACCCCGAGTCCCTTTTTGGGAGAGGGGGCAGTATAAAAGTTTAGATGGTGATGATGATGATGATGATGATGATGATGATGATGATGATGATGGTGATGATGATGATGATGATGATGATGATGATGATGATAATAATAATAATAATAATAATAATAATAATAATAATAATAATAATAATATTTTCACTCCTCTTCTTCTCCTAAGAGCCTTGTTTGCTCTAAAACTATTTATGTGTTGTTGTTAATACCTGGGTGTAGAAATGAAGGTGGCTCTCAAATGATCTATGAAGAAGTCAGAATCTATGCTTCTTGGGAAGGGAACATTACAACATGCTGAATCTTCTCTGAGTACAAAAATCACAATATATCAGTCCTTTCTGTTCCACCCATGGATTGTATGATGGAGATCTCATAAGATCTTATTTTATATTATGTTATCTTATAATTGCTTGACAAAATAAATACATACATACATACATACATACATACATACATACATAAAATAAAAAGACCAATAAACTGTGACTGATTCAATGCAAACATTCCAAATTAATCATATATAAATGACTTCCTTCCATTTATTTATAGCAGGCATCTTCAAACGTGACAGTTTGAAGATTTGTGGATTTCATCTCCCAGAATTCCTTCTCCAGTCATGTTAGCTCATGAATTCTGGGAGTTGAAGTCCATAAATCTTAAACTTGTCAAGTTTGAACACTCTTGATTAATAGATTAAATTTATGGAACAGTGATGGAATATAGTAAGGAAGTGGCTTCCCAGGATGGATGGGATGAATTTCAGAGAAGTAAAGGGTAATTCAGGTTGGATATTATGTTTGTGAAAAAGAGAAGGTACATAGCTCCTTGCTAATAATTAACAGAGTAAATTGCAGATACAGATAGTAGAGTGTTCAGATTGACAAGGTTTTATTTATAGATGTAAAACAAGAAGAAATCAGTTTAGAAGAATTGCAATCTGTCATTTTGGTTTTGGGCTTCACAGGAAGTTAATTTCATGGAGAAAAGCATATTCTAAAGAATTTTGTAGAATGCCATTTACAATTTTAATATCAGCATGTATCGTCGGGGTGGGGGGGTGGGAGTTTTTGTTTTGTTTTGTTCTGTTTTTTGTTTTCCAAATTTTGTTCTATAGTACTTTACTAATTTATTTGATTCTTTTTGTTAGTTCTTATTGTTTTTGATTTTATATTTTGTTTTAAATATGATTTTACATTGTGTGAGCTGCCTTGAGTCACCATGAGTGAATAGGCAGTAATATAAATCAAATCAAATCAAATCAAATCAAATCAAATCAAATCAAATCAAATAAATAAATAAATAAATAAATAAATAAATAATATTTTGATTAGTTAATCCATTATTAAATCTCATTTTTGGATTTTCAAGCATCAATATTCCTGGAGAATATTGTTTGCTGGAGTTTATGGACACCTAATGAACAACTTCAGATACGTTGGTTTCTGCACTACTCTGCTAACAGACTTACCTGCCACCACTCTTGATTGTGAAAATGTTTCCTTCTTTCTTTCATCATTGTTGATTCTCTAGTTTTGGATATAGAAAGAGATTGTAAAGCATGTGCCACAGCGTAGACTGCATTGTAAATATTGTAACTCTGGCCACACATGTGTGTTTCAAACACAGATGTAGGAAGGTTTTCAAGTTTCTCCTGTCCAGTACACTTTTTCTCAAACTCCTCCTTTTTTGAGTTTGAGAAGAAACAGCTGAATGCCTGCTCCCAGAAATCTTTCCGAAAATGATCGTTCTGATTGTTGCTTGGATTTAGATTTTGAAGAAATTCCTGAAAGTTTTGGACTTCTTTTGTGTGAACTGCAAAGGATAAAGCACCATGTAGGAAATGGATATCCCAAGATTTATGAAAGGAAATTGAAGTATAATCTGTCTCAGCTGTTATTAGCCAAATCTTTGTCTTCCTTGGTATATCCTCCAGTGCTGAAAATTGGAGGAAAGTTCTCAGAAATGCTAAGGACTGAATTTCACCATATAAGATTATCACATTGGCTGTGCTGTTCATGAGAATATGGTATATATCTAGCCCTTCAGCTACGATTTCACTAAAATCACTATAAAAAGCTACATTTGGGAACTCTGCTATGAATTCAATGCAGATGCCATGCTCAGAAAATGTGGGGATCACCTGCTGGAGAAATTTCTCTCCTTTCTCATTCTTTACCGCAAGAATTCCAATCCATATCCATCTAAAATACAGCAATAACTGCAGGAGGCCCTTACGTTGGTGGGATTCATTCGGAAACATTTGTTGGAAGAAAACAGCTTGAGTCTCTTTATCCATTATTGGAGCAGAACCATAGGTCAACTACAGAAAGATAAACATATGCAATTGCAAATGTCTACGTGAGCTTCTGAAAATATATTTATTCATTTGAATCCTTGGGTATCTTTGACTTTATATACTGCAATTATGCAATCAGTTGTGTTGTTTATAAAATATCAATCAAGATGTCACTCTTAAGATTTCAATAAATGCATTTTTCTGGAAGTAATTTCATTGTGAACATTTAAAATTTGAACTTTAGTTCAACGTCTGGAATTGAGGCACATTTTTGGGTCTGTTCAGAATAACAATTATTCATGCTGCTGTGATGACTCTATCAAGCAGAACATATTATCTAGGAATCTGAAAGGTCTTTTCTTTTTACAAAGAGAAGCATATAGGTGTTTGTAGAGGTATAGCAAAATGATAATGTATATCTTCAGCACATCTTACCTGAGGGACTTTGTAGATACCCAATACAGTCGCCATGTGAAGAGAGATGTCAGCTGCCCCAATGACTGCAGCCAAGATATTTGTGATCCCACATTTGTAGTTAGGGATGAATTTGCCCTGAGTGAAAGGCAGAACCATTGAGGCAAAGTAAGTCCAACTTGGACTAAAATTGCTGTTAAAAATGTGGAAGCCCAGCGTGATGTTGGGAAGGATCTGGGGGATTTCATTAATCTGTTTTATAGTAAATGCTAAGGCCAGGATATGCTGGTAATTCTGAAAAACTATTCTGTAAAACAGAATTAAAAACAGCACATTATGAAAGGTCTGCTTCACTTTATGGCACTTGCAAATCCTTTAGTACAACACATTTTGTGGAATGTGTGAAATAATTCTTATTTCTATGTTTCTGTATGTGAGAATGACTCACTATCAAACTGCAGCTTTTATGAATGGTTTATATACAAAAGGAAATTGTGACCTTTTGGTACCAGAAATAACAAATGATAAAACTTAATATGGGAAATATATGCTTTCCCTTCATTAATGGTAGTAACAGCTTCATAAATTAAGCCATACATACCTGTATATAATTGATATTGATATGTGATTTGTTATAAATGGAGATTTGATCTCCATTTCAACTTTATCTGGAAACTGAAATAAAATATAATATCAGATAAGATAAACCTTGGCATCCTATTTTAAATGTTTCTGTGAGGAGATTTTGCCATTAGAGGAAAGTATTTCAAGCATCATGTGATTTACCAGCAAGGTGCAGAGCTTGACAATAAATTAATTTTATACTTACATAAGTCCCTCATGAAATGCCTGAGAAGGATGTTGACTGAAATCAATGGGGTCAGAAAATATCAAGCATATAGAAATAATGCCAGCAATGTTAATGTCTTCAAGCTGATGATAGATATGACGAATAGGAAGAGGATCTTGAAAATTGCATTGAAGGCTAGGATTCTTGCACATCACTTCAGACAATCCTATTAACAGTAACTCCATGAATAGTGACATCTTCCATGAGTGTCTTCTTTCTGTTGATAAATGCCTCTGTCTGCAACAAGATCTTTGAAGTAGATCAGACAGATCTGCCTTCTGGAGATGTTGTTCAGACAAAACCAGAGAGTGCAACATACTATCAAAGCTTTGAGGCTCCTGGAAATGGGATGGAGTAGGATGGGGAAAATAAATGCCATTATTCAGTATCAGTTATTCCTATTTTCATTGAGTGCTGTAGGACTGGAAGAGACAAACTGACTAATTTCTTAATGATAGTGAGACACTCATACATGTGAACAACTTCAAAACATGAGGGCTCTAGACAGGAACATAGGAATTGCAAGACAAAAATATAACCATTAGATCCATAAATCAAAATAGAAATGTAAATTCTGTGTGTGTGTGTGTGTGTGTGTGTGTGTGTGTGAAGGTTACAGGTAGTTCTCAACTTAAGTATGCCAATTCCATTCATAAACCGAGGATTTGTTGGAATTAATAACCAAATTTAAACGTGGTTACTCCCTGCTTTTGCCTGTTAAGTGCACATGAGGTATCTCAGGGTAGGAAAGGCCAGAGTGGGGGTGCGAGTGCTCTTCCCATCCCACTTAGATATCTCATGCTTCTCCACAACCCCATCCTGCCTGACTTGGTCACTTACTTAGGTAGATCTCAATGGTTAATGGAGCTGTCTCCCCTCCAGCTTCTGTGTCACAGTTTCACCTGGGCCAAGCTTTGGCAAGGACTACAGGGATGAGAGATTGTGACAAGAATGGAGGATGGGACAGTCACATGCATCCCTTGAGGCCACAGTTTCCATTGGCAAAGGCCCTGAGGAATAACCTCAGTTGTTCCATTTGCTAATTATAAATACTCAGCTAGAACACCCAAAGCTGCTTTTCCAAGTGGGAACTAGACTCTCTTTCTTTTTCCTTGAAGACATTTCACAGTCAAGAAGCTTCTTCAATTGTGACTGAATCATGGGGAATGGAAGGACTTACATTCCTTGCAAAATTCTGGTTATTAGCATTCTTTCTAAGAATTGTTGAGGCCATTTGGAGGTTTTCTGTGTCCTCAGGGTCAACTTTAATAGTGCAAATGGGTGTGGAACCTTTTTGGAATTGCTGAAAGGATTGGGTTATAAAAAGGAGATAGTGGTATTATATTCCTCACCCTCTGTTAATAGAGGGCTGCTTGTTTAATGTTGCTGGCCTCTTTGACCCTTCTTACAAACCAATGTTTGTCTGTTTTCATGGCTAAAAACAGCCTGAAAAATGGCCTAAAAATGCCTCCCTATGGTTTGAAAATGGCCCAAGAATAGCCAGAAAATGCCCCCCAAACAGGCTGAAAAACAGGCCAAAATGGGTGGGGGTCAGGGGTGGGATTCTACTGGTTTGGTCCAATTCTATAGAACCGGCTGTTACTGTTCCCAGTAGTTTGGAGAATCAGTAAATTGGGCCTTTGGCTGGCCCCGCCCCTCTCCGCCCGCTTCTCCACTGCCTGCCCATCAGTCCTTATCACACATGCGCGACATTGCATGCATGCATAGCCTGTCCTTGCATGCCTGCCTGCAGCCTGTTCTTGCATGCCCACCAGGCCAGCCATTGCTGCCTGCCTTCTGCTGCAGCCCTGCCTTTACTGATCTTCCTGGTGAGTGAGGCTCTGCAAGCCCTAGTCACCTCCCCATCACTTGACTTTTGCTGCTGTCGCTAATGGTCACTTTTCCCCCACAAGTTGCCTTCCCCCGAGGAACATGTGGAAAGCCTTGTATAGGATCCAGCTGCTTTTCTCACCTGCTACTGCACAGCAGAAAGCTTCCAAGTCCCCACTCCCATTAGAAATGGCTCCTGGGCAAGCAGAGAAGCAAGCTAGGTTAATCCTGCTTCTCTCTGCTTGCTCAGAAGCTGTTTCTGATGGGGGGGATTCAGAAGCTTTCCGCTATTTTGGGAAACTTTTGCTCTCCCAAAAACAGCAGCAGGTGATAGAATAGAAGCAGCTGCTAACCTGGCTCAAGCCTTCATGAGCCTCCATGTATTCCTTCCTGCTGCTGTTGATGGGAGACAAGAGCTTCCCAGTACAGCGGAAAGCTTCCAAATCCCCCCTCCCATTAGAAATGGCTCCTGGGCAAGCAGAGAAGCAAGCTAGGTTGAATCATGCTTGGTTGAATCTAGGAGCTGTTTCCAATGGGGGGATTCAGAAGCTTTCCATTGTTTTGGGAAACTTCTGCTCTCCCAAAAACAGCAGCAGGAAAGAACATGTGGAGAGGCTCGTGTCAGCAAGGCACCCCTTGATCAAGTCTGGGACAGCTGATGGTGGCTGCGGGGAGCAGAGCCTGGAAGCCCTGATGCACCATGTGTGCGGCCGCATGGATGGTGGGGGGGATGGACATGGACTGGTCCTAGAAGCCCCAGTGCTGCTGGAATTGTCATTGCCGCCTCACTGCTGCTGCATCCCCACCCCCTACAAGTATGGTGAGCATGAGTGACCAATGGACGGGTGACCAACCGCCTCCACTGGCTGCTTACCATGCCAAGAGTGGAGACAAGAGAGAGAGAGAGCAGCCCTCTTGGTACAGAGAAAAGCTATTGTCTCCCCATATTCCTCTCACCGCAAGTATCACCTTTAAATTTAGTGCGTTTCACAAATGAGAAGGGGACGAGGCTGCTTGAGGAGAAAGCAATATGGGAAGACGCACAACTTTTCTCTGTGGTGAGCTACTCTTGCCAATGACTCCAAATTCCAGCTAAGACTAGATCAGGGTTCTCAAACTTGGCAACTTTGCTAGCTGGAGAATTCTGGGAGTTGAAGCCCACAAGTCCTAAAGTTGCCAAGTTTGGGGACCTCTGGGCTAGATTATCAAGGAAGAGAGTAACATGCAGCAGATGCCTAGCAAAATTTAGTAATGTTGCAGATTGGCTGTTTACATTGAAATCAGGTGCAAGGTAGTAATGGTAGGTAAATTATTGTGCAGTTTAGTTTGATATTTATTTCAGTAGGCTGCTTTTATAAAGCTAAACAGGATCAAACCTGGTAAGTACTTGGCTAGGAAGTCAACACAAAACAGGGTGGAGGGGGAGGAATGAGGTTGGGAAGGAAAGAAGGAAGATAGGATAAGATAACTTATATTGTCATTTTTTTTATTGTAAATACACTGGCACACATTAAAAGTGAAATATATATACATATCCATACACATGTACATAACATACATATACACATGCTACACAAACACACATAAATCATTGCCCATTTTGAATACATAGCAGAAAGGAAGAAAGAATATTGGATACATATACACAAATGTGTATGAAAAAACTGCAAAGAAATAGGATTATAAAAAAACCAGCTTCCAATCTTAGCAGTTGTAGATGAGAGAGAGAAAGGGAAATGAAATAGAGAGAGGGAGAAAGAGAAAGAGAGATGAGGAAAAAAGAGAGAGATGAGAGAGATGAGAAAGAGGGAGAAAGAAACACAGAGACAGAGATACCCATTTAAAAGTAAACAGAAAAATGGCTCTTTGAGTGTTTAAAGTTGCAGACCCCTGGGTTAGGCAAACACCATGGTCGTTAAGTGAACCTTGTCATCATTAAGCAAACACTGGTTGTTAAACAAGTCCATTTTCTCCGATGGGCATTTTTAACCGGAAACCAAAGGGAATTGTTTGAAACTGACAAAAAACGTAGAAAACCTCAGTCACAAGACTGTATGGGATGTTGTAACTGGTCATAAGTGTGTTTGTGTATGTATGGCTGTCAAAACAGCAAAAACAGGTCAAGTAGCTCTGGGGAAGTCAGTCGTAAATTAGAACACTTGCTAAGCAACTGGCCATTAAGCGAGGACCATTTATATTTGTTTTGCCAGTCATATGGCCACCTAGCTATGCTCAATCAGTCACATGACCACCTAGCCATGCCAGTCAGCAAGCCACGCCCACCCAGTCACATGACCATCAAGCCACATCCACAAATTAGGCCACACCCACAGAACTAGTTGTTAAGAAATTTGAATCCCACCCCTACTGGGGGTGGGAGTGGGGCTAGCCAGTAGTGGGATTAAGCCCAACCAGCTGAATCTTACTTCTTCCTTTGAGGTGAGAGGCTGGGTGTGATGAGTGACATCACCCAACCGTTCACCTATCCAGCCAGAGAACTGGTTAAAAATTGGATAAAAAATTTGCAGCCCACCACTGGATAATTCTAAGTTCTTTGCAACCTTAGAAAGAACATTTATAGCCGCAGTCCTTCTCACAGAGATCTCAGAAAGTATTAGGCAATCTATCATATCATAGATCAGAAGAAGATAACAACAAAATATATTCAAAGCAGAGAACAAAGCAATCTTCAAAAAAGCCCTCAGAGAGCATCCACCCCAACTTCTGGTCAGCGCTATGCAGGAAAAATAGGAGGGTATGAGAAATTAATAATCAGGAATGTTAGATAGTAAAAAGGAATTTGAGTTAAAAGAAGATTAGGCTTTTCCATAAAACTTTTTGAGTTCTGCAGTAGATAGTGGGAAATGATATTTGTTGAATCTGAGATAGACATCTGTGATAATGATTTTCTGCCATTTTCTTAGGCAATTTTCTAAACTAGTGCAGTTTATTGGAGTTTTGTATATGACACAAATAGGAGGAGCTTGTTATCATAAGCATTCATGCAGAAGAACAGTTATTCCTTGGAATTCCTAGTAATTCCATTCATGTGCTTTCTGAAGTGTTTGACACCAATGTATGATACTAGTAGAAGAGATTGAACCATAGGGTCATTATTGCTCTCTGAGGTTGGTTGTTATTAAATTACAAGACAAACATGCTAACAGTAAATGGCAGCACAATTAGGACTTCACCAAGTACACTCTCACCAATACTGTTGAGGCAAATCACCAGCATATAAAATTAAACCAAACCCTACTCCCTACTAGTACTGATGATGTTGCCTAGTTTGACAATGAAAGATTTGCAAGAAAACAACCAAGCTCAGAGAGCACCAGATATTCAACCTTGAGCCACAAATATTCTCTTCTATCAGCATGCTCAGCCAAATTCACGTTACCTAATTCTTGCGTAGTTTCTAAACAATGGAAGATTAATGATATAAGGCTACCTTTGAACCATAAGTTAGTAATGGATTTGTCTTTCTTTATATAGCCAATATGATCCCCTTCATTCATCAAAAGCCTAACACTGAAAGTTTTTGTTTCAGCAAATGGCTCTGGAACTCTGGACTCATCACTACCTTCCCTAGTATCACACTTACAAAAGGAAGTACTGGAAAAAATTACAGATTAGTGGCACATTGTAGCCTCTATATATTTGCATCTCATTTCTATCAATAAAATACTTGGTATTTTCCATGGAGCTCTATATCTTATATCTGCTGTCTTATCCCTGCTGCTAGCCCTAACAAGGAATTATTTAACTTCTATGCTGCTCATCTTACAACATAGAAATGAAGGTAGCATACTGTCTTTGGAGATTCTCAGTTATCCAAGTCATAGTTGTCCCAATGGTGCTTTTTTCAAGAGGCAACTGGACTTTCCAGAAAAAGCATCTTTGGGACTAGGTAGTTTACAATCATTCAATCAAATACCATACAAAATGTTAAAGATTAAATGTGGATTAGAAAGAGATCATTATGTAAATTGGATATAAGCATGTATTGGATGTCTGATGGAATTTATTTGAATTTACTATAATTATTTTTGTGCCAGAGATTTCATTGGTTTTGATACTGAGGACAAAACATATGGCCAGTTGGAAGAGGAATGGGACAAATCACCATAATCAACTTGCCACAGCCAACTCACAGCTTCCAACTCAACATTGTCAACTCACTATGGCCAACTTGCCATGACCAACTCACTGAAAGACAATTCAATAATTTTATTTAATTATTTAAAATAATTATTTATTTATTTATTTATTTGTTCATGCTTCTATACCGCTCCCTCTCCCAAAAAGGGACTCGGGGCGGTGCACATTCAACAACGAAAACAGTACAGGTAACGGAGATGAAATAAATAAAAATCTAAAATGGTTAAGAACAACACCCAACAAAAAGATTATCTAAAATTTAATTTAACCCGAATGATTCAATTAGCTAGACCGGCCTGCTTGAACAACAAGGTCTTAACTGCACGCCGGAAGGTGAGGATATCCGACATGGCTCGTGTCTCCGAGGGGAGACAATTCCAGAGGGATGGGGCTCCCACAGAGAAAGCACGTAGTCTCGGGGCTGCCAGTCGGCAGTGATTTAGTGGTGGGACCCCGAGCATGGCGACTCTGTGGGAGCGTACTGGGCGGCGGGAGGTTGTTGGTGGCAGAAGGCAGTCCCGTAATTAAGAAATATTTTAATTTTTGTCATTCACATTTTATTTTATCCCTCCTTCTGCAATCTTTATTTAATGATTATATTCCATCATTTCTTGATATTATGTAACTTTTGTCGAGTTGGCCATAGCGAGTTGTCTTAGACCCAGCTAGGAGATCTTTTGATTTTACCCCATGTTTTGCATGTGAGCACTACCCATGATGTGTGTATCAGAGATTTCCCACTATCTGACTGCTTTAGAAACAATTAATATATGCCTTCATTGTTTAAATGAAAGGCTCATTTGCATTTAATCCCCAATTTTTGTTACAAATTCAAATGTGTCTATAAATTTAGATGACCGCTAAAGACAAATCTATAATTCACACACACACACACACACACACACACACAAATATAATGTAATGTAATGTAATGTAATGTAATGTAATGTAATGTAATATAATATAATATAATATAATATAATATAATATAATATAATATAATATAATATAATATAATATAATATAATATATTGAGTTACATACTGAAATATCACAAAAATCATATTGTGTTTTTATTTATATGGTGTTATGGTACCCATGTTTAATTGTATTCCATAACGGAAAAAAATGAGCTACTCAAATCTCAGGGACAGGGAAGGCATTGGAATGTGGAAGGCGATCAAACTGCAGGTTGTTCTCTGGCTTAAAGGTGCAGGTAGAGAAAATCTGAACATGGACAAATAAAAAGTATCTTTCTTAAAACTTTATTTTCATGAGCTGATGTTTACTGTTCAGCTCAGGTCTCATCACAATGATAAAACACTTGGGAAGAAAGATACACATTAATAATCCAGCACTGGAGGAGATCATGGAGAAGATCTCCACAGCCAACAAATATTTTCCCCTTGTGCTTAGATAAGTTGGAATAAAGCACAGCCAAACACTGCAGAAGACTAACATGCTGAAGGTGATGAATTTGGCTTCATTAAAACTGTCAGGTAATTTCCTAGCTAGAAAAGCAGCAGAGAAGCTAACTAGAGCAAGAAAACCCATAAAACCCAAAACACAGTAGAACATGATTGATTCCTCATTGCACTCCATGATAACTTCTTCAGACACTGACTGCATATCAAAATCTGGATATGGTGGGGACCTTATCAACCATGCAGCACAAAAACATACTTGAACAAAAATGCAAGATAGAAGTATGAAACTGACCATCCTTCCCCCGACCCATTTCCTCAACTCAGAACCAGGTTTGGTGGCCATGAATGCTAGAACCACAACAAAAGTTTTAGCCAATACACAAGAAACTGCCACAGAAAAGATGAGCCCAAAAGCTGGTTGTCGAAGGAGACAAACAATCGTATTGGGCCTCCCAACAAATAGGAAGACACAAAGGAAAGAGATGAGAAGAGAAACTAGGAGTGTATAAGTGAGATTCCGGTTGTTGGCTTTGACGATAGGAGTGTCTTTGTGTTTCATGAAGATTGTGATTACCAAAGTTGTCATCAAAGAAAAGCAAATAGAAAGAGCTGTCAGACTGATCCCTAAGGGTTCTTCATAGGACAAAAAAGTGATCCGCTTTGGAATGCACATATTTTTGTCAGGATTTGGATATTGATCTTCTGGACATGGAGAGCAGTCATCCTTGTCTGAAAAAGAATACAGTGGAATTCATAGAGTTGATTGTAGACAGTATATATACATAGGGAGTAATGGGGTTTAGTCCCATTAAATTAGGAAAATTCCTACCTGTCTCCTTTGATATTTCTCCCTCTGGACATAAACTGCAATCATAGCAGCAAAACGACTCCCCTTCTTTCTTGGCCTTGCTGTATCCTGCCTCACAAGGATCATTACACAAAGATAGAGGTAATGCCTATCAATGAATGAAGAATTTTTAAGATAAAGAGGGAACAGGAAGTGCTTGGAGAAATAATGGTACCATGGAATCAACAGAGAAAAATGGATTAATAAGCAGAAGTATGTATTGACACCATTTTGATATGGAATTGGCCTGAAATAATAATTCATTAAATATCTATCTTAATTGGTATCTATTGCTTTTCATAACTGTCATTCTCACCCTCCAAAGACAATTTCTGGGCTGCTTAGATGGTTTTCTCAGCCTCTGAATTTTGATATGTCCATACTGATAAAATCTATTATACTTGTTTCCCGCCTTTACTTCAAAACCATGAAAAACATTGTCCATAATCATTAGAGAATAAAGTAAATATTCTATGCAAACTACAGATACTTTTTTCCATCCCGAGGACATTTGTACTTAGCCTAGGTAGAACTGATGCTTTGGGACTTTTACTATTTTGAGATGGAATTGGTCTGAAATAGTAATTCATTAAATATATATCTTTATTGGCATCTATTGATATCATCCTCACTCTCCAAGACAATTTCCTTTTTTTCAAGTTCTATTAGATTTTTATTTTTAAGAATACATCAATATCAATATGTGAACAGTATGGCCTCTGGGTATAATTCATTTTGATACAAACATCAATAATGATAATCAAAATAATTGTTATAGTTAATCAAACTTATATAATCCTAATATTAATATACATGTTTTTTTTAATGCCAATGATATTATAAGCATACATGGTAATACCATCTTTCAACATCTGATCTTTCCCATCAAATTATTACTTATATTCTGTTGTATAAAAATTATATATGCTGATATTCCCCCTATTTCTTATTTCTACCTCTATTCTAGCTTCTAATCATGTCACCATTGCTAATCCTAATATTAATACACATGTTTATATTAAGACATAGTCCATTATTTGGTTCCTCAAAGTCATAATATGCCATTCAAGAGCCAGTCTTTCTATTATTTAAACATATGTAATAAACATACCATCTTTCAAACTCCAATTTTCCATCTAACTACATATATAATAATTTAATTCCTTTCTCTCCATCGTCATTCATTTGTTTTAAACCTCCATGGTTTACAGAGGTGCTGAGGGAGATGAAGTGCCGGAAAAGACGTCTGGAGAGTGTTTGGAGAACTAGTTGCGCCGAGTCCAACCGGACACAGGTGAGATCCCATATTAGGACCTATCTTGTGGCGATAGAGGTGGCAAAACGTTTGTATTTCTCCGCCCTTATTGCGTCGGCAGTAAATTGGCCTGCCACTCTTTTTAGAGTGATCCACTCCCTGCTTGAGCCGAGAGCATGGGAGGACCTCTTGCAGGGCAGGGTAGAGGAGTTTTCCCAATTTTTGCATGACAAAATCGCTTGGATTCAGGGTGGGCTGGACTCCAGTTGGATGGTCCCAGGGAAGGTGTTCGGGGCAAGTCTTGAGACTGTTATCTGGGAGGAGTTTGACACTGTGACTGCTGAGGGTATGGACAGGTTGCTGGGGGGGCTGAATACCACCACATGTTTGTTGGACCCGTGTCCCTCCTGGTTGGTTTCTACCTCCAGGGAGGTGATACAAGGCTGCCTGCAGGGGATTGTCAATGGTTTGTTGAGAGAGCGATCGTTTCCTACTGCCTTGAAAACGGCGGTGGTGCGACCCCTCCTCAAGAAGCCTGCCCTAGACCTGGCTGTTTTAAATAACTATCATCCAGTCTCCAACCTTCCCTTTGTGGTGAAGGTTGTTGAGAGTGTGGTGGTGCATCAGCTCTCTAGTTCCTGGAGGAAGCGAATTACCTTGATCCTTTCCAATCGGGCTTCAGGCCCAGGCATAGTACCGAAACAGCATTGGTTGCATTGGTTGATGATCTCTGAAGGCCCGTGACAGGGATTAGTCCTCTATCCTGGTCCTGTTAGATCTCTCGGCAGCTTTTGATACTGTTGACCATAGTATCCTATTGCGGCAATTGGAGGGGTTAGGAATTGGAGGAATCATCTTACGGTGGTTCTCCTCCTTCCTCTCTAACCGCTCACAATTTGTGTTGACGGAGGGGAGAGGTCCACCCCTAGGCCCCTCATTTGTGGGGTGCCTCAGGGGTTTGTCCTCTCCCCTCTTTTGTTCAACATTTATGTGAAGCCACTGGGGGAGATCATCTGTGGTCTTGGGGTGCAGTTTCATCTCTATGCTGATGATACTCAGCTTTACATCTCCACCACAAACCACCCCAATGATACTGTGGAGGCTATGTCCCAGTGCCTGGAGGCCATGCAGATTTGGATGGGTGGAAACAGGCTTCAGCTCAATCCTTCCAAGACTGAGTGGCTGTGGTTTCCGGCATCCCGATATAGTCAGCTGACTCCGTCGCTGGCTATTGGGGGAGAGATCTTAACCCCACAGAGAGGGCTCACAATTTGGGTGTCCTCCTGGATGCATGGCTGTCTTTAGAAGATCATATTACGGCCGTCTTCAGGGGGGCTTTTTATCAGGTTCGCCTGTTTCGCCAGTTGTGGCCCTTTCTGGATCGGGACGCCTTATGCACGGTCACTCATGCCCTTGTCACCTCCCGCCTGGACTATTGTAACGCTCTCCACATGGGGCTCCCTGCGGGGAGCACCCAGAGGCTTCAACTGGTGCAAAATGCGGCCGCGCGGGTGGTTATGGGTGTGTCAAGAAACTCCCATGTGATGCCTCTCCTGCGTGAGCTGCATTGGCTACCAATGTTCGCTTTAAGGTTCTGGTTTTGACCTTTAAAGCGATCCATGGCATTGGACCAGGCTATCTGCAAGACCGCATTCTGCCGGTAGCCTCCCACCGACCTGTGCGCTCCCACAGGGAGAGCCTCCTTCGGGTCCCAATGGCATCTATGTGCCACCAGGTGACCCCAAGGAATAGGGCCTTCTCTGTGGGGGCACCCACCCTCTGGAATGGTCTGCCTCCTGAGCTACGTAACAACACCAACCTGAAAGCATTCAGACGTGCACTGAAAACTTGGCTCTTCGAGCTGGCTGGCCTGGACTGAAATGGGAGGTTTAAAGAGTAATTTTAGAATTTTGGGTTTTAAATTTCGGGATTTTAAATTCGGGGTTTTTATTGTTAATTTATTGGGGTTGGGCATAAATTTTAGTGGCAGCCTTAGGATGTTTAATCTTCTTTTAACTTTTATAATTTGGAATGTTTTATGGTTGACTGTACACTGCCCTGAGTCCTTCGGGAGAAGGGCGGTATATAAATATATAAATAAATAAATAAAATAAATAATACTTTAATACATTAATTCTTATTCATTTTTTTGTTTGCTTCCCATATCCTCTCTTGAATCTTTGTCTCTATCAACATCTGTACCTTCACCATTCAGACTGAATATTTCTTCCATTTCTATCCTCCTAGGCTGCCAATTCTCCGGAGTATTCACCCAAACCTCTATCTCCCTTTCAAAAATATCTTCCAGATTATGCAATTCCATTTTAAATCTTTTAAAGTACTTTTCCCATGGTTTATTTCATCAGTCATTATTGTTTTTATCATCTTCTCCTTCTCATCTTCTTGTGATGTAGTTATAATTATTCACTACAGAAATTGTCTTTTTCTCCAAAGACAATTTCTGTAGTGGTTAGTTATAGATGTTTTTCTCAGCATCTGGATTTGAAGTCAACAGACTGATGAAATATATTACACTGGATTTCAGCTTTTACCAAAACATAAAACATTATCTGTAATTAACAGAGAGCTAAAATGATACCAACTATTAGAAAAATAAGAATGTTTAGAAAAATAAACATTCTTAGAAATCTCCAGGACATTTCTACTTAGCACAAACATTATTCAGATATTTTGCTATGAGATTTTCATTAATAATAATATTTTATAGTATATAAATCGAGATACACCAATCTAGATTCAAACAGCTAACCTGATTAAAGCCTACTGGCCACATGATGGAATCTGCAGAAATATTGAAGAACTTGTCTGCTGAAGCTGTGGGATCTACCATTCCAAGTTTGACCCTAAGAAAGGACTGATTTGGGAACGTGATCCAGTTGATAATATCATACCCACCAATGAATTCTCCATTTTTATCAAAGGAGATCTTTTCATCAACATTGTTGTTGAATCTGACATTTCTCAGAAAGGAATGAACCTGAAATATAGCAATTCAAGAGGGTAAAAGACAGAGGATGGGAGAAATAATATATATATATATTGTAAGTGTATATGGTATGTGTGTGTATGTGTGTATATATAATTGAAATGTTAAAACATATATATACAAAGCTGAAAGCATCAGCCTGAAGATGGCGAGTGAGATCTCGTCGAAATGTTGCCAAGATAGTCTCAATCTTACACGGGAAAAGACCCAAACACGCCAAGACCTGCATACCTATACCCGTGAAAATCTATGAAAACATATATATATATATATGTATGTATGTGTGTGTGTGTGTGTGTGTGTGTGTGTGTGTGTGTATGCCTCTTTAAAGAAAAAATATATAAAAAGGTTTTTTTAGCTATAGACCAATACCAAACAAATAATATAACAGTTACTCCAAAATAGCAGTAGAGGTAAATATCAGATTACTGAAATATAATTATCATGGAATTGCAAAATATAAAAACAAAACAAAAAAAAAACATTTTGTAGTTTAATTATGAAAGCTACTTAAACTAGGTGACTTCTGATAAATATATAAGAAATACAAGGATGCATAAGGCTACAAAAAAGTAATGCTATTCTTACTTCTAAAGAGCCATCTACTTGCTCTAGCCATGCTAAAGTTTGGTTTGAATTATTGCAGTTACAATCCAACAAACAAAAACAAGATAATAACAAGATAAAAGAAAATGTAATTGAAAAGGTGTATGTTTATGTATATATGTATATATACACATCACACATACACAAAGTAAGATGTACTTTTTTCAGATACATTATTTTTTATCCTGTTTTTGTCTTATATATCTGTACCTATAATCTTATATTCAAAAGAGAGAGAAAATGATCATAAGGCACATCAAGTTATATTGACCTAAATAGAATCAGGATCATTTCACTTGGAGGAGTCCCATAAGGAACTGATCTACAATATCTGATATCTCAAATCCTGGCCTGTTGGCAAGAGATTAAGGAAATCAGCTTCCCTCCTTGCCCCAGCTAAAATGTTGTGAATCTATATCTCAGTGATCATGGGAATGATCCAGTGGTGGGATTCAATTTTGTGGGCATGGCTTTGTGGGTGTGACAGGGAAAGGATACTGTAAAATCTCCATTCCCACTCCACTCCAGAGGAAGGTTACTGAAAAATCCCATTCTCTCCCCACCCCATTAACCTGCTTTCCAGCTCCATTCTCCTGTGCAGGACTCGGGAGGCAGAGAATAAATGGGAATTGGGCCAGTCAGAGGTAATATTTGCCGGTTCTTTGAACTACTCAAAATTTCCATTACTGGTTCTCCAGAAATGGTCAGAACCTGCTGAATTTATTTATTTATTTATTTCGTAATTTTATATACCGCCCTTCTCCCGAAGGACTCAGGGCGGTGAACAGCCAACTAAAATGCATACAAAACACAGATATAAATACGATTAAAAAAGAATTAAATTATAGGCTGCCCAAATAAAAATCTAAAACCCCCGATTAAAATAAATTAAAACTTTCGTACCCCAACCAAACTAATCTAAAACCCCTTATTTAAAATCCCATTTTATACCACCTCTGGAATGGTTTAAAGGACAGGAGGGAGAGTCACTATCAAAACAATAGTTAAACAGGAACAGCTGGACCAAGAATTATAAATTCAGAAATCATTTCACACGAGCCCATATCAAACAAAGAGAATATGAGAGAGAGCTAAACATATTTAGTCTTGCAGGATTCTGTTACTATGAAGGAACAGATAAAGGTTCCCACTGTCTAATCGAGTCTGAATCTAGGGAGTAGTGTTAATCTCTGTTTGTTAGCAAAGGAATCAGCATTGTCCAAAGACACTTCTAATTGGCATGATTATATGCCAAGACAAATTGAACACTGTTATCTTCCCTCTAAAGTGGTACCTATTTATCTACTTTTGAACTGCTAGGTAGGCCATTCTTATTTACTATCAGTTTGAATGTGATTGGTTAATTCTGAATATAGACATGTTTCTATTTATAATAAGATATGCACACTTACAAGGTGATGGGGTGGCTCAGTGGCTAAGATACTGAGTTTATTGATCAGAATGGTCAGCAGTTCAGTGGTTCGAATTCCAAGTGCTGCATAACAGAGTGAGCTCCTATTACTTGTCCCAGCTCCTGCCAACCTAGCAGTTCAAAAGCATGTAACAATGCAAGTAGAAAAATAGGGACCATTTTGGTAGGAAGATAACATTGTTCCGTGCACCTTCGACATTTAGTCATATAGGCCACATGACCACAGAGATGTCTTTGGACAGTGATGGCTGTTTGGCTTTGTAATGGAGATAAGCACCACCTTCTAGAGCCAGAAACAACTAGCACGTATTTATTTATTTATTTATTTATTTGCTTACAAGATAATAGGTATAAGTAAAAACATCAATGAATACATGGATACATATAAGAAAAATAGAAAAATAAAAGAAACAATAGGACAGGGATGGTAGGCACGTTGGTGTGCTTATGCACGCCCCCTACAGACCTCTTAGGAAAGGGGTGAGGTCAATAGTAGACAGTCCAAGGTTAAAGTTTTTGGGGTTTGGGGAAGAAACCACAGTCAGGTAGAGTATTCCAGACAATGATCATTCTGTTGCTGAAGTCATATTTCCTGCAATCAAGTTTGGTGCGATTAACCTTGAGTTTGTATCTATTGTTTGCTCTTGTGTTGTTATGGTTGAAACTGAAGTATTCATTGACAGGTAGGACATTGCAATGTATGATTTTATATACTATACTTAGATTGGACCGAAGGCAGAGTAGTTCTAGGTTTTCTAGGTCTAGAATTTCGAGTCTGGTGGCATAAGGTATTCTGCAATGAGTAGAGGAGTGGGGAACTCTTCTTGTGAAATATTTCTGGACTTTCTCAACTGTGTTAATATCAGATACGTAATGTGGGTTCCAGACTGATGAGCTGTATTCGAGTATTGGTCTAGCAAATGTTTTGTATGCTCTAGTTATTAGTGTAATATTACCAGAGAAAAAGCTACATAAGATTAGGTTAACAACACTTAACACCTTTTTGGTTATGTAGTTACAGTGAGCTCTAGCACTTAAATCATTAGAGATGAGTACTCCAATATCCTTGACAGAGTTTGGATCATCAACAAGGTCTTAGCATTCAGCCTGTATTTTACTTTCTGATTTTTTTTGCCAATATGTAAGACAGAACATTTATTTGTTGAGATTTGAAGTTGCCATTTGTTTGACCATTGTGATACATAGTCGAGGTCTTTTTGAAGGGTAGCAGTTTTGTGTGTGGTGTTGAATAGCTTTACATCATCAGCGAAGAGAATGCAGTTGCTCTTAATATGATCACAGAGGTCATTTATGAAAAGAGTTGGTCCTAGAACACTGCCTTGGGGGACACCATTGTTGACAGGTACAGAATTTGATAGGACACTCTCAATTTTGTGCGAGGTGAACCTTTGCTCTTACTTATGCACACCTACACAACCAAATTATTGTATACCTATATTTATCATTATTTTTCCCACAAAATATTTCTTTTTTAATTGAACCCTTTAGCGTGAACACCCAAGGTTCAATTTCAATTCAATTTCAATTCAATTATACATTTTAATGTGCTAGATTAAATATGGATTAAGGTGAAAGATAGATTAAATTTTCTGAAGTGATTTATCTTGGTCTGATATTTTTGTATCTTAAAACCTGACATTTTAATAGGTGTGTGTAAACTTTTTATTTACAGTAAGAAATAAAGTTTCAGTAAAGGATATTAGGTAGTGGGAATTGATGATCAATTGGGTGTGATCAAGAAGAGGCTGAATAAACATCTGCTGGAGCTGTACTTGAAATAGTGCAGTAAGCGGTGCTGGATTTGATGGTTTAAATATCTATTTGAAATCTATGGTTTTTTCATTCCTTAATAAAAGAGGATCAAGGAAGCATGTTATTTTGAGCCTGCATGTTGTGAGATAGTGTTTCATCTCATGATTGCTTAAGTCATCTTCGGTTAAATGCCTGAAATATTAAAAACATCTTCCCTCCCTTCCCTTCTGCTCCTATAGCCATGTTCCTGGAAGCATAAAGGTTCTTCTCTTTCTTCTCCATTCATTTGTTCTAAAACTATGCAGGTGTTGTCGTGAATATTTGTATGTACAAATGCGGGTGCCTCTAAAATGTTCTATTAAGACATGGGAACTTTATGCTAGATGAAAAGGGAACATTACAATATTCTGAATCTTTTTTGAGTAATCATGTCACAATATAATTATCATTCTTTCTTCTTCCACACATGGATTGTATGGGAAGATCCTCATCATGAAATGCCAAAAGGTGCAGACATAATTGTTCTTTCATCGATCAATGAAGTACATCTGACTAAATGCAACTATTCTAAACAAAGCATCTAGGGAAAGACTTACCTGCCACCATACTTGATTGTGGAACTGTTTCCTTCCTTCTTTCTTTATTGTTTTTTCCCTGGATTTGGATAAATACAGAGATTGCAAAGCATGTGCTACAACATGAACTGCATTATAAATATTGTAACTCTGGCCATTCATATGTGTCTCAAACACAGATGTAGGAAGGATCTCAAGCTTCTCCTGTCCAGTACATTTCTTCTCAAACTTCTCCATTTTTGAGTTTAAGAAGAAACAGTCAAATGCCTGCTCCCAGAAATCTTTCCGAAAATGATCATTTTGGTTGTTGTTTGGGCTTAAGTTCTGAAGAAATTGCTGGAAGTCTTGGATCTCCTTTGTGTGAATTGCAAAGGATAAAGCACCATGTAGGAAATGGATATCCCAAGATTTTTGAAAGGAAATTGAAGTGTAATCTGTCTGAGCTGTTATAATCCAGACCTTATTCTTTCTTGGTATATCCTCCACTTCTGAGAATTGGAGAAAACTTCTCATAACTGTTATGGATTGAATTTCACCATATAAAATTATCACATTAGCTGTGCTGCTCATGAGAACATGGTATATATGTAGTCCTTCCTCCATAGTATCAATAAAATCACTGTAAAAGGCTACGTTTGGAATCTCTGCTATGAATTCAGTGCAGATGCCATGCTCAGAATATGTGAGCAGCACCTTCTGGACAAATTTTTCTCCATTCTCATCCTTTACTACAAGAATTCCAATCCAGATCCATCTAAAATACAATAATAGCTGCAGGAGGCCCTTATGTTGGTGGGATTCATTTGGAAACATTTGTTGGAAGAAAACACCTTGAGTTTCTTTATCCATCACTGGAGCAGGGCCATATGTCAACTACAGAAAGATAAATATATGCAGTTCCAAAGGTCTATGCGAGCCTTTGAGAATGTGAATATTCATTCGGGTCTTCGAGTGTGCTTGAGCTAATGAAATACTAGTTATGTTTATTTAGAAATATCACACAAGTTATCACTCTTAAAATATCAGTAGATACACTTTCCTGGAAATAGTATCATTGTGAATATTTCAAATCTGAACCATAGTTCAATGTCTAGAATTGGAGAATGTCTTGCTGTGTCAAATATCCCCACTGTATTCAGAATGGCAATTATTCATGCTGCTATGATAATTCTATCAAGCAGAAAATAATATCCAGCAATCTGAAATGTCTCTCCTTTTTACTTCAAGAAGCATACAAGTGTCTGGGGAGGTATGGCAAAATAGTAATGAATAACTTCAGTACATCTTACCTGAGGAACTTTGTAGATGCCCAATACAGTTGCCATGTGAAGAGAGATGTCAGGTGTACCAATGACTGCAGCCAAGGTATTTGTGATCCCACACTTGTAGTTAGGGATGAATATACCCTGAGTGAAAGGCAGCAACATTGAGGCAAAGTAAGTCCAGTCTGGACTAAAATGGCTGTTAAAAATGTGGAAGCCCAGCGTGACATTGGGTAGAATCTGGGAGTTTTCATTAATTTGTTTTACAGTAAACACTAAGGCCAGGATATGCTGGTAATTCTGAAAAAATATTCTGTAGAAGAAAAAAAAGGAATAATAAAGATCTCCCTCTTAATATGGCACTTAGAATCTTTAAGTACAACGTATTTTGGGTAATATGTTTGAACACAATATTTTTATTATTCATCTCAGATCCTGGAAAATGCAAAGCAAAATACCAATAATATATACCCCTTGAAGAATTGGAGTTATTTGTAATAAAAACAAATGCTGACTAAAATTGGAAGCATTGTTTCTTAATTTGTGGGAAAGATACAGTATCCAATCCCCAGTTTTAAGTATGGCTTATATGCAGAGGAAAATTTCTAAATTCATGTACCAGAAATATCAAATGACAAACATTATTGTGGGAAATATGTGCCCCTCCTCGCAAATATCTTAGTGATAGTTACATCTTCATAAATTAAGACATATATTTCTTTATATTTATAGATATTTAGATGGGATTTATTATAAATGTAGATTTGGTCCCTCTGTCAGCTTTACATGGAAACTGAAATAAAATAATAACTTCACATAAAACAAATCTAGCTTTCTGTTTAAGTTGTTTGTTTTTTGAGCTTTTGTCATTATAGAATAATATTTCAAGCACCATGTGATAGAATAGAATAATTTTATTGTCACTTTAACAATAAAGTGACATACATTAAAATGAAATTTCATTGCACATTTCAAAGGGTCACCCCCTCCAATATGAACTACATAACTATGACAAAATAAATAAATACAAAATTATGCATATACCCACATATATTATATGAGAGAAACAACACAGTCTAGTTCAGATGTATACATGTACATGGCGAGAAAAACGAACCTTGCAAGTTTACTAGATGGATGGCATAGAGAACAAAGCTGTCACAGAATCTGGTAGTCCTGCTAGAAATATTTTGAAATCTCTTCCCAGAGGGGAGCAACAGAAGCAGACTGTAAAGTGGGTGTTTGGAGTCTCTAACAATGCCTTGTACATAGTGCTTATAAGCACTATCCTAAATAACAAGAAGCTATAATCTTCTCAGCTGTCCTTACCACTTTCTGTATGGACTTTCTATCTAAGGCATTGCTGCCACCAAACGAAACAGTGATGCAGTTTGTTAAAATACTTTCAATTGTGCCTCTGTAAACAGTGGGCAGGACAGAAGGAGAAAGATGTGCTCTTCTCATCTGATGCAGGTAATACAGAAGCTGGTTTGCACATCCAGAACTTGACAATGAATTGTTGATGTACTTACATAAGTCCATCATGAAATCCCTGAGAAGGATGTTGACTGAAATCAATGGGTTTAGAAAATGTAAAGAATACAGAAATTATCCCACCAATATTAATCTCTTCAAGTTGATGATATGTGTGATGAATAGGAAGAGGCTCATCAAAGTCACATTGAATTCTATGATGATTACACATTACTTGAGGCAATACTATCAACAGTACTTCCATGAATGATAACATCTTCCATGAGTGTTTTCTTTCTATATAAAAATGTCTCTGTCTGCAACAAGATCTTTGAAGTAGATCAGAGTGACCTGTCTTTTTGAGATGTTTTTCAGGCAAAACTAGAGAGCAGAACATACTATCAAATCCACTCACAGAGTTTTACAATTCTCAGGGGTGGGTTGAAATGGGAACAATAAATAACACCCTTCAAGGTCAGTTCCTCCTTTTTCCATGGAGTTCCCCATAGGATTGGCAAGAGACAAATTGGTTAATTCCATAATGATAGTGAGACAGTCACATATGTGAACATCTTCAAAACATGCAGAGCTTCCAGAGGTGGAATCCTTGAGCCACAAGACAAAAATAAAATCATTAAAAACTTACAGCAAAATATAGGCATTGATATTGATTTGGTTCTGTTCTGATCTCCCATTACACTACACTAAACTATTTTACTCTTCGTTCTCTACTCTCCATTGCACTCCATTCCATTTCAATTACAGATAGTCTTCAAGATGACGTCTGTCCATCGTATTCGAAGAGGATCTTGACATCTAACAAGTTGTGGGCTGTCCATGGTGTGTCTATAGGTGGCTGATAAGGCCTATATGGTAGTCCTCAAGATACAACTGCAATGGACCTTGTCTATTATGGTCACATGTCATGGCAGTTATTAGGTGAAATATGTCACCTAACACATAAGGAACACATATTAGGTGACATGCTCATTCCCAGTGAAACATAAAATGAAAGTATGGGTCATTAAGTGGAGCATAGGTTGCCTCCTGGGTGGTGGAAGCTGTTGGAGGCCTAGTACAGGTTCAAGCCCACCTGCCCTGGCCCTCCCAAGGCCTCCCCAACCCTGAGATAATCCATGCTCCACTTCTCATCCCTGGAGTCCCTACAGAACTTTTCCCACTCTCATCAGGTTCTCTGAGGCCTTAGGCTTAATTTCTACCAAACATCTTTCTCTTCATCTTTTGAAGAGCTCTGAGGACTTCCAGAGCATTGGAATGGTTTCCCTTTTTTTTTTCAATGGCTACATGGCATGGTACACATTTTGTCACATTCAGGTTGTAAGGTCCCAGAAGTTCCCCTGAGATGACAAAGAGTGGGACTTGAGATGAGGCTTGCTAGAAATAACAGCTTTTTTATTCTTTGGCCAAAGCAAAAAGTCTGGTGAATACTATATCCAAAACATATAGACAAAATGTATGTAAGGAATAGCCACACCCTGTGAGAGTGGCACAGGGTATTATATATATTTTACGCTGATAGAAACAAAGTTTATCCAATCAGAGACAAAGGTTCATTATTCAATGTGGGCAATGTCTTGCCCATGCCTTCCCACCCCTTCCTTATCCATGCCTTGTTATTTTACAAGTATCCCTTGTCCTTGGGTGTTCATGCTCCTAGGCAGCCCCCTTATCTATGGATCAGGATATTCCTGGAAACTGTCTCCAAGGATGTGCCTAGCTCTGAAGCAAATTGCAGAAGTGAGAAGCCAGATAGAAAAGGACACAATTCTCTTACAGAATGAATTCCTAACAAATTATTCCCAACCTTAGCAAAATAGTACAAGCAACTTCTTTAACAGAAGCAAAGAGCAAATTTGATTGATTCATGTCAATATGTTCTTTCAAGGTTATTGAACCAGGGACAAACTTTTTCATTTTGCTGCCTGAACAAACTCTGCACTCTGCAGCATTCAGAAGTTTTTGCAGCCTCTGCAGTGAAAACCTCTCTAATGCAGCTGAATGAAGCAGCTTGTCTGAGAGGCACCATTTGTCCCCCCCTGTTTATGGGTGGGGACAAAATAACAACTGTATTCAGATCACTGCTGCATAATCAGGAGATAAACTACTTTGTTTTCCTGCCTTAATGAGGTCTCCATAGTTCGGTGGCCACCATTTTGTTCCACCCACAAATGGGCAAGACAATATGACAGCTGCATTAGGGTTTCAGGCTCACCACATTCCTAAGGTGGGAGGAGTGTTTAGATAGTGAGGATTGTTTTGGCTAGGTAAATTTCCTTCCCATTGGAACTCAAACTGATCCTGCTGAGACCTGGAGGTGGAGATTGGTGACACCAGGCAACGTTGGTTTACTTCTATTGGGGAATGTGACTTTTGGGGGTTGTTTCTAATTTCCAATATTATGTGGTATAATTCTGGTTAGGTCAGATCCGGAATTACCACAGACTTTGCCAATTTGATGTTTTCATAAATAAAAGAAATTATTTTGGAAGGTGGTCTTTGCTCGTTTCTTTTTAAATGGATCCCATCACTTGCAAACCTGACAGATGTTCAGATGCTTCTTCAGCACAAAGGCAACAAAATGAAGCAATTTCTCTGGTGGCTGCCATTTGGTCCCAACAACAAATGTACAGGACATTAGGATCACTGCCATATGGCCTGGGGACAAAAAGCAAGGCCTCCTTGTACAACATGAGATCCAGAAAGCTTTAGAAAAGAAGCTTGGGGCATGATGGGCATTTGGGCAGCAGGGCCAAGTGCTGCAGGGGTCCAGACAGGCAGGAGGGCACTGCAGCAACTCTGTGGTGGGCTGTAAGTGCAAACAACCACAGGTGCTTTGCAAACATAATAATTTTGAAAAGGAGTCATATGTAGTTTATAATTTTGCGGGTGGGGGGGGGGTGATCTGTTGTAATGTTGATCGCTCATTAAATGGCATGTCATATATTGAGAATTACATGTATTTTCATGTATTCTTCCAGAAAAGGGTTGGGGGTTTTGTTTTGTTTTGTTTTTGCAATGTTTGGTTGTCATGTGGTTAAATTCTACTGTTGAAGATTACCATATGATAGGATGCTAATTTATGAAGACTGCATTGGGAAACAGACAAATGACAGTGTGGTAAGCACATAGCAGAGTGAGGATTGGTGTACCAGCCATAGAACTGAGGAAAAAGTTAGCTTTGGTAAGGACTAAAACCATAGTGATAATTGAAAAATCAAAGAATATAGGCATGAGAAATTGGAACTGAAGAAGCTTATTGGATAAGAAGAAAAACATTTTAAAAAAACAAGAAAGTTCCATTGATTTTTGAAAAAGTACCTTTGATATAAAAAAAAGTTCCGTTGCTTTTTGAAAAAGTACCTTTGAGACAACTTTGATCTGGATGATTAAAAATCACCACAGATATTAAGCCAGAGTAGAGTTTTGTTTAACTCTCTTAGAAGTTGGAATAGGCTGAGTCACTTCCCCACTAATCAATTATCTAGCCTATATTCAAATGGGGCAATGAGGGTTAAAGCAAAAGGGGGTAAAAAGGGAAATAAGAATTGGAGATTAGAGAAGGTAATTAAAAAAGAACAATTTGAAAACTAAACAAAATACAAGGAAACAGCAGAAAAAAGGACTACAGAAGAAAGCTTTAAAGGGGGAAGGGGATAAAAACTGGAGTGAGAAAAGGAGGGGAAAATAAATGGAAAAAGAAATAATAAAAAACAGAACCAGGAAGTAAAGAAACATGGAAATCGAACAAAAATAAAAATAAATTGTCTATTTAAAGACACGGAGACAATGGTTAATTAAAAGTTAAGAGGGAGGATTCTGCAAGGTAGTATAAATACATTAGAAATAATACACTATTTAGAAAGTAGGAAAATATATGTTATCAACATGGAAGTTTGAAACTGGTATTGTTTGCCAATGGAATGCTTACTAACAATTAAATATAGAGATAAATGGAATAAAGGTGAAAGAAAGAAAAAATATGAGAAATTTATTAGTTAACATATGGAATGTAATTGAAATGAATTATGAGTATTATTGTAAAAGACTATAAGGTGAAAAGAAAGGAATGATGATATGTTTATTAATTATATTTAATGACTCACAGAATATAGTTGAAATTTGATGTGTACTGACTGAGTCTTCACTCAGGTCCGTGCTTTGAGCGGGAAGCATGCACCTCTCCCATTGGCTGGAGCCGTTTGACAGCTGGCTATAAAAGGCGGCTGTCAAACGGCATCAGCTGTTGCCGCTCCAGCTGGCTGCTGTGTTAGTGCGGCAGTAGCGGTAACCCTTTATTCTTCTAAATAAAGTGTTAAGCTGAAACCTTGCCCTGGTCTCTGCCTGAATATTTCCGTCGCTCCACAACACTGGTGACGAGGACAGGATACTAAATAAAGGCAAGCCAGGCAAGGAAGAGAGAAAAGAGCGAAATCACTAGCCGAGAGCTGAAATCGCTACAGAGTTGCTGCCTCTATCCACGAAGCGCCGTCTCTAACTCGCCTGAGGAAAAACACCACAGCTGACAGAAAGATGACTTCAAATCCTGCATTCCCGCCCTTCAGACCGACCGCTGAGACATGGGAGTCATACAGGAACCGGTTTGACTGTTTTTTAGATGCTATAGACCTGTCAGAAATTTCTGAGCATAGGAAAAAATCTTACTTCCTAAGCTTTTGCGGAGCCACGGTTTTTGACACCGCAACAGCATTACTGGCCCCACGATCTATTAAGACTATTCCTTGGGAGGAACTGCAAGAAATTCTCTCAAATCATTACTCCCCTAAGCCTTCCAGAATTGCTAGGCGCCATGCTTTCAGAAGGTGCATCCAATCAGAGGGGGAAACAATTAGTGATTATATGGCAGCACTGAGAACAGCTGCCTTGCATTGCGGGTTCAGAGATTACCTGGACGATATGCTGTTAGATCAGCTGGTTTGTGGCGTTAGAGATCCCAAATTACAAAGACATTTATTAGCCAAAGGGGATCTAACCTTAAAGCAAGCCATAGAGGAATCCCAGGCTGCTGAGCTGTCAGCACTCTCAGCAGCTGAAATACAGGGAAACCCCAGCAGACTAGAAAATCCAACAGTATATTTTGAGGAAGCCTCCACAGAAAATGGCTCAGAAGAGGCTACTGAGGTAAATCGCCTCAGACAGCCCAACGCAAACCAAAAAGAGTTCAGGCAAGGTATAAGACAAACCCCACATTGACAAACTACATGCTTAAGCTGTGGGGGCAACCATCTCAGGGCATCCTGCAGATTCAGGAATGCCATATGTTTAAAGTGTCAAAAGAAAGGCCATTTGGCCAAAATATGTCAGGCAGGGAAAACCTTCAATCAGCCACAAAGGCCACAGAAGCTCATTCAATATCCTAGACAAATTGAGGACTGTTTCACATGCTACCAGTCTAAGATACAAAAAAACAAATCTAACAAAATTAGTGTCACTGTTTCTATAGAAGGTAAACCCTGCAGAATGGAGGTTGACACCGGCTCTGCATTATCCATCATCTCGTGGGACACCTTAAAGAAGCTACTCCCCAGAATATCAAGACAGAAAATTCCAGCCTGCAATCTAACACTTCGGGACTACCAAGGCAGAACCATCCCTGTCATCGGAAAAGACAAGTTCCTGGTCCAATTTCAAGGGTTTAAGGGTCACTTGCCTCTAGTGATAGTGGATGGCGTCCTCCCAAGCCTATTGGGACTAGATTGGTTCCCAGGCCTGGGCCTCCACATAGGGGGAATCCACGCCATTACGAGTTCAGAAGTTGAATCCCTGTTCAGGAACTATGCAGATGTATTCAGTGAGGGCCTAGGCTGCTATGTGGAACCCCAATATCCTTCAGGGTAGACTCCCAGGCAGTACCAATTCATTTGAAGCCCCGCAGAGTTCCTTTTGCAATTCGTCCTAAACTTGACAAGGAACTTGACAAATTAATCAAGCAGGGCATACTGAAACCTACAGACTTCTCAAAGTGAGAAACCCCCATAGTAACACCGTTAAAGATGGACGGAAATTTAAGGATCTGCTCTGATTACAAATCTTCGATAAACAAATATTTACAACTTAGCGCGTACCCAGTCCCTGTGGTACAACATCTACTCCATTCCCTTGAGCCTGGCTCCATTTTTGCAAAGTTGGACATGTCCCAGGCGTATCAACAGTTTCCTGTTGATGATGAAACTGCTGAACTGCAAACAATAGTAACCCACAGAGGGGCTTTCAAATGCACACGCCTACAATTCGGAGTTAGTGTGGCCCCTGGAATTTTCCAGTCCCTTATGGAACGAATCCTGCAAGGGTTGCCAGGCGTTGTGCCTTACTTTGATGATATTCCGGTATCTGCTACCAATCAACAGCAATTACTACAAAGGGTCAGAAGTGTACTTGACCGTTTTAGGCAATCTGGCCTCAAACTAAAAAGGGAGAAATGCACCATAGGCACTCCACAAGTGGAATTTTAGGTTACAAGATTGATGCCAAGGGTATTCACCCAACCGAATCAAAGGTCAAGGCCATTCACGATGCGCCTACTCCTACTAACAAAACTGAGCTTCAAGCTTTCCTGGGCCTCTTGAATTTCTATGCTTCGTTCCTGCCCCATAAAGCTTCTGTTGCCGAGCCCCTTCATAGACTTTTAGACAAGAATTCACCATGGCACTGGGGACCAAGGGAGACTATTGCTTTCCAAGAAGTCAAGTCATTGTTAACGTCAAAGGCCGTCTTAATCCAATTCAATAAAGACTTACCACTCATTCTAGCAGCCGATGCTTCTCCTTTCGGAATTGGGGCCGTCCTGAGCCACAGACTGCCTAATAATGCAGAAGCACCTATAGCTTTCTTTTCCAGGACACTATCTTCCACTGAATGCAACTATAGCCAGATTGACAAGGAGGCCTTAGCTGCAGTGGCTTCAGTGAAGAAGTTCCATGAATTCCTCTACGGGCATCATTTCGAACTCATAACTGACCACAAACCACTGTTAGGTATTTTATCCGGCACTAAACAAACTCCCCAGATTTTGTCCCCAAGGATGACCAGATGGACAGTTTTTCTAGCTGCGTATTCCTACACTCTAATCCATCGATCCGGGAAAAGCCTTTGCCCTGCTGATGCACTCAGCCGCTGCCCCCTGCCAGTGCCAGTCGTGGACCCAGCACCAGCAACCACAGTCTTTCTCATCAATGAACTCAAGCTACCAGTCACTGCTGCTGACATCGCTGCCCATTCGGCCAAGGACCAGGTAATATCCCAAGTCCTGGACTGGGTAGGGAGGGGGTGGCCTACGGCCCCTTATCCTTCAGACTTCCTACCCTATAAACTACGCCAACAGGAACTTTCCTCCTTGCAAGGCTGTTTACTATGGGGAACCAGAGTAGTCATTCCCCACAAATTGCAAACCTCAATACTGAAGGTGCTGCATGAGGGTCATCCAGGAATTGTGTGAATGAAGGCCCTCGCCCGCAGCTACGTATGGTGGCCAGGCATGGATGCCCAAATCTCTAACTGGGTAAATTCTTGCCATGCATGCCAGGCCACCAGGGCACTACCACCAGCAGCCACCCCTAGGACCTGAGAGGAAGCAGGCAGCCCCTGGTCCAGAATACACCTAGACTTGGCAGGCCCCTTCCATGGGCGCATCTTCCTGGTGGTAGTAGATTCATATTCAAAATGGGTGGAATTGACCTTAATGCACTCCACCACTACGGAAGCAGTCAGCAAGGCACTCATTAGGATGTTCACCACACATGGCCTTCCTGATTCCATTGTATACGACAATGGCCCCCAGTTCACCTCCTGTGAGTTTGAGATGTTTCTAGCAAGTTTGGGCATCAGACACATATTAGTAGCCCCTTTTCATCCTGCCAGCAATGGGCTGGCTGAGAGGGCAGTTAGATCTGCCAAGGAGGTGATACAAAGATTGGGTCCTATAAACTGGCATGCCAAGCTGGCCCAATACCTGTTGAGCCAACATACTACACCCTGTGCCTCCACAAATAGGTCTCCAGCCGAAGTATTAATGGGAAACCGGCTGAGGACCACTCTAGACAGGCTGCACCCAAATTATGCCCCATTGCTTCCCCTTGGGTCAAACAGCCAAGACAGAGGGTTCCTAGTAAATGACAAGGTGTTTGTCAGGAATTTTGCTGGGCAACCACTATGGTTACTAGGGCGTGTGATAGCAGTAACTGGTCCTAAGTCTTATAGAGTCCAGTTACCTGATGGACGGACCTGGAGGCGTCACGTAGACCACCTGAGGAAGCGTTGGAGCACGGCACCCAGAGGTCATCTAGACGGGTCCCATGCAGAAGCAACCACACCATTTGACGAAACCAGTTTCCAACCCACCGGGAACGACAGCCTACCAGATGGAGAAGCTGACCAAGGTGCAGTCCAGCAGCCTCACCGTCGTCAGAAGACACGCAGATGGCACAAGACAGCAACCTGGCGCCATTTTTGACTGAGCCGAGAAGATCCAGACAAGTACGCAGGCGTCCAACGTACCTGAAGGACTATGCATGCTCCTCATTGGGAGGGAGGAGTGTTGTGTACTGACTGAGTCTTCACTCAGGTCCGTGCTTTGAGCGGGAAGCACGGACCTCTCCCATTGGCTGGAGCCGTTTGACAGCCGGCTATAAAAGGCGGCTATCAAATGGCATCAGCTGTTGCCGCTCCAGCTGGCTGCCGTGTTAGCGCGGCAGTAGCGGTAACTCTTTATTCTTCTAAATAAAGTGTTAAGCTGAAACCTTGCCCTGGTCTCTGCCTGAGTATTTCCGTCGCTCCACAACAAAATTAATTATAAGAATTGTTATAATGAGATCAATATCAGTTTCTAGGATGAATGTGAATAGATCAATTTTTCTTTTTGAAATTAGAAGCGTATTGGAAGTAACTCAAGGGGAAAGTACCTTGCGGAATCTGACTGAAAAGTTATATTTGTTATGTAGTTATTAGGAGATGATAGCTATAATTGTTTAAGAGGACAATTTAAATGTTGAATGTTTAATGGGATTTGAAAGGGAACTAATTATAAGTTATAAGGGTGGCACACTCTAATTGGCAATTATAGAGTAAACTTTGTTTTGTAATGTTTGAAATGAGGAAGTTTTTGGAAATGATGAAATAAGAATATGTGATGAAATTGTAAATAGGACCGATAAAAGTATAAGTATAATTATTATGAAGATATGAAAATTTTTAAAGGGAAATGAAATAGGCTAAGAAATGAATGGGAAAGCTATAAAATAAGCCTGAGGGAAGTATTTGAGAAAAATTAATAGACAGTACACAAAGTAATGGTAAGATATGAAATTAAATATAATTTAATTATATTTAATTAAATATAAAAGATGAATAGGTAACTGAAATTGTGTCTAATGTGAAAACCTGGAACCATGCTGTTCGCTAAAAAAATATGTTTTATTTGATTTTTTTGTTTTTTGAAAACTCAAAAAAAAATCATTAAAAAAAAACTATTTAATCTATGTTGTAGTCCCTGTATAAGTCCAGAAAGTCCTTATAGTCATATATCATGACAATCATTAAGCAGGTCACTTCATGACTGGGCTCAATTTTACAACCTTTCTTTATAGACGAAAAGTGAAAGTGGTGATCAGTAAGCAAATCCATCATTTGCCATGGATATTTTTTGTCAGAAACTAGAAATTTTCAGCAAAACAACAAACAAACCATAAATGACTGTATGATGCTGCAAATAGCTTTTAATGTGGTCTGGATGTTACTGGACGAGGTGATGTAATGTTACTGGACATTCAAAATGTGAACATAGAGAGATATCATGACCTTAGATCCAGGTCATAGGTAGCCCTAGAGATGTCCATTGTAACTTTGAATATTCACTGAAAAACTGATTATAGCAATAGCACTTAGACTTATATACTACTTTATAGTGCTTTACAACCCTCTGTAAGCAGTTTACAGAGTCAGCATATTGCTCCCCAACAATCTAGGTCCTCATTTTATAGCTCGAGAACTAGATATAGATGCAGAAACCACTAGTCAATGAAAGAACCAGTTTCTGCCACAATCTTTCAATCAAATACCATTTTCAGATTTATGAAAACAGTATGAAGAATATCCCAGGAGGGTTAACATATTTTGCAGACAGTTGGTATAGAGTGTTTTTAACCCAGGTTGCTCCAGTTGATAATTGTGCATAAGCATCTGCTAGGACAGTTATTGGTTGGTTTGGTGCTGGATTGGCTTCGTTGTCCTTTTTGGCATTATCAAAGAATTAATCTGTTCCTTGAGGGTTTGCAGGGAGATTTGAATATTAGTGAATAATAGGACAAAACTGTAGCCAACCAATCAGAGTTTTGTTTTCACATTTGTGAACAGATCAATTCTCCTCAAGAATTACCCCTGCATACCATCCCCTTTATTTTCCTTTTCTTCAACTTGGTTTACAATATCAGCAGCCTTTGGAATTCTACTTCTCTATTTTCTTTCAACTAAACTATAAAAGAGATTATAGTAATTAAACAGAATTCTTCGCTTAAAAGTAGTGTTTAAACCCATAGGAGTTTCCACAGAGATCCAAAAAGCATGAGACAAATTATCATACCACAGACCAGAAGAAGATGAGAAGAAAACCAACTCAAGACTCAAAACTCAGAACTCAAGAAAGTAGTAGTTTCATTTTAAATCTAAAGTTGATGGCCAAGATTCAACTGGAGTAGAACATTAATTGCATCAGTTAATGTCCACCAGAGTTTATGGATCTCCTTCATCCACATCTTCTCCAGTTTCATTGGCACTTGATTAAGTCAACCCAATACAGATAGACTTCAACTTATGACTACAACTGAACCCTAAATTTGGATTGCTAAGTGAGACACTTATTGAGTTTTGTCTCATTTTATTAAATTTCTTCCATAGTTGCAGTTGTTAAATTAGTAAAATTGCTATTAAATGAATTTGGCTTCTCTGTTGACTTTGCTTGCAAGATTCTCTAGCCCACTGAAAGTTTCAGGTTCATGAAATGGCTTTAGAATTCTGGATTCATCACAGCCTTCCCTAGCAGCACACTTGCAAAACATTGTTGCATGGTGGCAGATATTCTAACCTCTTTCTATCTGCATCTCATTCTAATCAATAAAACACTTGATGTTTCCTATAGAGTTCTCTATCTTATCTCTGAGTTGTAGCTATAACAAAGCTCATTCATTCATTCATTCATTCATTCATTCACTGAAAAACTGTCCGTTGTTAACAAGGCCCCCCTGATTTACGACCTAATTCAGGAGGAGGGCATGGACCTGGCAGGTGTCACTGAAATCTGGTTGGGCCCAGAGGGTGGTATTCCTCTGAAGGAGATGTGCCCACCAGGTTTTCAAGCATTTCATCAGCCAAGGTCTCAGGGAAGGGGTGGTGGGGTGGCGGCGATTATTAGAGAAGTTCTTTGTCCTAGGGAGGCCACTGTTCCTCAGACGGCTGGTTGTGAGTCCCTCTTTGTGAAGTGGGGTCAGGGGGTTCAGATGGGCCTTTTGATAACATACCTGGCTCCCTGCCATGTATCATCGGCCCTGCCCGGGCTCCTCGAGGTGATAGCTGGGCTGGCGGTTGAGACCCCTAGGCTTTTAGTCATGGGGGATTTCAACCTGCCTTCGTTCAGTGAAACCTCTGGGGTGGCTTGGGAGTTCATGGCTTCTGTGATGGCCATGGACCTGATCCAATTAGCTTCTGGCCCCACTCGCACAGGGGGACACACGCTGGACCTGATTTTTGTCTCTGGTCAGTGGTTGAATGATTGTAGTTTTGGGGACTTAGTTATAAAACCCTTGTCATGGTCTGATCATTCTCTTCTTAGGCTTGACTTCTGTGCTGCCACCCCCATCGCAGGGAGGTGGAGCCATGCAGATGGTTCCACCCCAGGCGCCTGATGGACCCTGAGCGGTTCCAGAAGGAGCTTGGGCCATTTCCTGAGACTCTGGCTCATAACTCGGCCGAACACTTGGTGGCCACCTGGGACAGGTTGGCCGCCAAGGCTCTGGACCGAGTTGTGCCTTTGTGACCTCTGACCCGGCACAGATCCCATCCAGCTCCGTGGTTTATGGAGGAGCTGAGGGAGATGAAGTGCCGGAAAAGACGTCTGGAGAGTGTTTGGAGGACTAGTCACGCTGAGTCCGACTGGACACAGGTGAGGTCCCATATTAGGACCTATCTTGTGGCGGTAGAGGTGGTGAAGCATTCACATTTCTCCGCCCTTTTTGCATCAGCAGAAAATTGGGCTACCGCTCTGTTTAGAGTGACCCGCTTCCTGCTCGAGCCAAGAGCGTGGAAGGACCTCTTGCAGGGCAGGGCAGAGGAGTTTTCCCGATTTCTGTACAATAAAATTGCTCAGATTCGGGGCGGGCTGGACTCCAGTTGGATGATCCTGGGGGAGGTGTCCGGGGCAAGTCTTGAGACTGTTATCTGGGAGGAGTTTGACCCTGTGACTGCTGAGGGTGTGGACAGGTTGCTGGGGAGGCTGAATACCACCACATGTTTGTTGGACCCCTGCCCCTCCTGGTTGGTTTCTACCTCCAGGGAGGTGGCACAAGACTGGCTCCAGGGGATTGTCAAAGCTTCGTTGAGAGAGGGATCGCTTCCTACTTCCTTGAAAATGGCAGTGGTGCGACCCCTCCTCAAGAAGCCTGCCCTGGACCTGGCTGTTTTAAATAACTATCATCCAGTCTCCAACCTTCCCTTTGTGGTGAAGGTTGTTGAGAGTGTGGTGGCGCGTCAGCTCCCTCAGTACCTGGAGGAAGCGACTTACCTTGATCCTTTCCAATCGGACTTCAGGCCCGGGCATAGTACCAAAACAGCATTGGTCGTGTTGGTTGATGATCTCTGGAGAGCCCATGACTGGAGTTATTCCTCAGTCCTGGTCCTGTTAGATCTCTTGGCGGTTTTTGATACTATTGACCATAGTATCCTATTGCGGCGGTTGGAGGGGTTAGGAATTGGAGGAACCGTCTTATGGTGGTTCTCCTCCTTCCTCTCTAACCGCTCACAATTTGTGTTGACGGGGGGAAGAGGTCCATCCCTAGGCCCCTCATTTGTGGGGTGCCTCAGGGGTTTGTCCTCTCCCCTCTTTTGTTCAACATTTATGTGAAGCCACTGGGGGAGATCATCTGTGGTTTTGGGGTGCAGTTTCATCTCTATGCTGATGATACTCAGCTTTACATCTCCACCCCAAACCACCCCAACGATGCTGTGGAGGCTATGTCCCGGTGCCTGAAGGCCATGCGGATTTGGATGGGCGGAAACAGGCTTCAGCTCAGCCTCCTGAGCTACGTAAGACCGCCGACCTGAGAGCATTCAGATGTGCGCTGAAAACCTGGCTCCTTGAGCAGGCCGGCCTGGGCTGATTTTAAATGGGAGTTTTAAAGTGTAATTTTAGATATTGGGGTTTTAAATTTTGGGGTTTTAAATTTGAGTTTTTATTGTAATTTATTGGGGTTGGGTATAAATTTTAGTGGCAGCCTTAATATATTTAATTTTCTTTTAATTTTTGTAAAGTGTAATGTGTTATAGTTGGCTGTACACCGCCCTGAGTCCTTCAGGAGAAGGGCGGTATATAAATGTATTATAAATAAATAAATAAATAAATAAATAAATAAATAAATAAATAAATAAATAAATAAATAAATTCATTCATTCATTCATTCATTATCTTCTATGCTCCCCATCTACCTGATTATAAATTGGTCTGTATTAATGTGTTATATCATATTTGATTGAATGACAGAAACCCTAGAGTTTCTAGGAGATTTGTAGTCATTTAATCAAACACCATGTAAAACATTAAAACATTTTAAATGCAGACCAATTTATAATTTAGCTAAAATTCTACAGTATTAACCAAAATGAAGTGGGCAATGGGAGTAGGTGGATTCTTTCTAATCAATTAACCATCTTGAAGATGTCATTTCCATCATTGGAACCCCAGACCAGCTGGTGGAGCCAAGTATTCGACCTTTCAAAAGCCAAACAGATGGGCGTGATTTTCACCTTTGTGGGCACAGGTGTTCCATAGGGCAAGTGACATGGAATAAAATGATATTTTCCTGAATCCTGCCAGCCACAGTTCCTTTAACAACAGCATCTATGTCTCTTCTGCTGGCATGGCTGCGGTGGCCTAATTCCTTAGGATTGAGACAGTTCCTCAGATAACTTGGTTCCAAATTGTCTGCAACCTCCAGCTAGTGTTCATCAAAAGATCTCATCAGCTGGTACTTAGAATCACAATATGCTTCTCAGTCAATAATTGAAAAACTCTTATGACAATGGAACCTGCTGTTCTACACAGTTATCATACTCAATTGAATTTCCTGGAAAGAGACCATCATATTAACATGTATTGGATTTATGATGGGATTTACTAGAATTATTTTTGTGCCAGAGATTTTACTGGTCTTTTATTGCTACTGAGGAGAAGACATGTAGCCAATAAAATATATCTTGATTTTACACCATGTTTTGTAGGTGATCACTACATGTGTGTTGTGGTTTGCCAGCAGCAGGTGCAGATGGCTGAGGTCTCAGAGAACAAGGACTCAGCTGAGGGGCCTGCATGTGATGCAGGGATGGTGCCAGGGCTATCAGAGAGTGGAGTGTGCCTTCGGAGCTTGTGGAGGCTGGCAGCAGTGATGCAGAGGACCCCGAGGAACCTGTGCCCTGTGCACATGCATGCAGCGCTGCTCGAAGGAACAGCAATAGCATGGATGACTTGGGAATAAGGCTGCAAGGTTATGGCCCCTCCCTTAAGGGATAAAAGCTAGCCCTCAGAGGTGGGATTCTTTGCGGGAAGCAAATAAGTTCTTGCACTTCAAGTTTTGTGGAAATTCGGACTATCCTGGTTTGTATTTGGAGACTTTTGGTTTGATTATTTTCTTGCAATTTAATCTCATGTTCTTGGCAGCCTCACACAACCTTGACAAGACTTGTTCTTATTTGGGACAATTACTTTTTAATAGCATTTTACTGTGAATGAACGGCATTCACAGAGAAGCATTAAATTTTTTTTGCTTTTATCTCTGTTTGGTGTTTGTTTGCTTTGAACAAGGCTTGGGTCAGAACAGTATAAAGTACACCAGAGAATTCCCACTATTCAATTGCTACAGAATCAATTAATAGGCCTTCCCTTTTTAAACAAAAGTCTCATTTGTACTTAATCCCCACTTCTTTTTACAAATTCTATGTGCATATGTTGAGGAGACATGATAGCTTAACAGTTAAAGCAGTGGTGGGTTTCCAATTTTTTTCCTTCCAATTCTATGAGAGCATGGTTCTCTGAACTACTCAAAATTTTTGCTACAGATATGCCAGAACCAGTCCAAACCAGCTGAATACCACTTCTGAATTAAAGACACCGGGCTTGTAAACTAGAAAGCTGACAGCCCAGATTTGAGATCCAAGTGCTGCACAATGGGGTGAGTTCTGGTTCTTGTTCCAGCTCCTGCCCACCCAGAGATTCAAAGGCTTGCAAATGCAAGTTGATAAATAGGTACCACATTGATGGAAAGGTAATAGTGTTCCTTTGGCATAAAGCCATGCTGGTCTCATCAGCACAGAAAATTTCTTTGGAGAATGCTGGCTTTCTGAGTCAAGAAATTTAGATGAGCACCATGATCTAGAGTTGGACACAATTGGATAGGAAACCTTTACCTTTAGCATGTATAGGAATTAAGATGACCAGTAAAAATAGATTTATAATTCAAATTTAACCTATATATTTAATCAGAGATGTCTATCACATATGGAAATATTTCAATAAATCTATTTGTGATATTATTTGTTTCCCCATTTTTAGTTGCTTTTCAGAAGGAAAATGTTATGGGCTGTCTAAGTCTTGGGGAAACATAGGAATTACAAAAAAAAAAAAGGTCAATCTAATTACAGATTGTTTTCTGCCTTAAATATGCAAGGAGGGAAGATCTACAAAATGGAGAAATAAAAAATATCATCCTTTAAAACTTTCTTTTCATGAGCTGATGTTTATTGTTCAGTTCAGGTCTCATCACAATGATAAAGCATTTTGGAAAAAAGATGCACACCAATAATCCAGCACTGGAGGAGATCATAGAGAAGATCTCCACTGCCAACATATGTTTTCCCCTTGTGCTTAGATAGGTTGGAATAAAGCATAGCCAAACACTGCAGAAGACCAACATGCTGAAGGTGATGCATTTGGCTTCATTGAAACTGTCAGGTAAATTCCTAGCTAGAAAAGCAGCAGAGAAGCTAACCAGAGCAAGAAAACCCATAAAACCCAAAACTCAGTAGAACATGATTGATTCCTCATTGCAATCCATAATGCCTTCTTCAGACACTGACTGCATATCAAAATATGGATATGGTGGGGACATTATCAGCCACACAGCACAAAAACATATTTGAACAAGAATGCAAGATAGAAGAATGAAACTGACCATCCTTCCCCCAACCCATTTCCTCAATCTAGAACCAGGTTTAGTGGCTATGAATGCTAGAACCACAACAAAGATTTCGGCCAGGACACAAGAAATTGCCATAGAAAAGATGAGACCAAAAACTGGTTGTTAAAGGAGACACACAATCTTATTGGGTCTCCCAACAAATAGAAACACACAAAGGAAAGAGATGAGGAAGGAAACTAAGAGAATGTAGGTGAGATTCTGGTTGTTGGCTTTGATGGTAGGAGTGTCTTTGTATTTCATGAATATTATTATTACCAAAGTTGTCATCAAAGAAAAGCAAAGAGAGAGAACAGTCAGACTGATCCCTAAGGGTTCTTCATATGACAAAAAATTGATCCATTTTGGAATGAACATATTTTTGTCAGGATTTGGATATTGATCTTCAGGACATGGAGAGTAATCATCCTTGTCTGAAAAAGAAGACAATAGAATTTATACTGTTGGTTATAGACACTGTATCCTCATATATGTAGGGTATAATGGGGCTTACTGCTATTATATTTGGAAATGTCCTACCCTTCTCCTTTGAAATTTTCCCCTCTGGACAGAGACGGCAATCATAGCAACAAAATGACTCTCCTTCTTTCTTGGCCTTGCTGTATCCTGTCTCACAAGGATCATTTCACAAAGATAGAGGTAATGCCTATCAATGAATGAAAAAGAGTATTTTAAGCTACAGAGAGGAAAGGAAGTGCTTGGAGAAATACTGTTGCCATGGAATCAATAAAACAAAAATCGATTAATAAGCAGAATTAGTGTATTGACATCATTTTGCTATGAAATTGGACTGAAGTAATTTATTAAATATCTATCTTTATTGGCATCTATGGCTTTTCATAACTATTGTCCCTATTCCCCAAAGATAATTTATGTGCTTGCTAGTTACAGATGGTTTTCTCAGCTTCTGAATTTTGAAATCTACAGATTGATAAAATCTAGTACACTGGCTTGCAGCTGTTACTTGAAAAACCACGAAAAACATTGTCCATAATTAACAGGGGGCCAAAATAAAGGGTACAATGTTTTACACCAACTATTAGAAAAATAAATATACTTTTGTCTTCCTTTTCCAGAACATTTACAAACTTTGTTCAGGGATGATGTTCTGAAACTTTCATTAATAATCATATTTTTATAGTATATAAATGGAGAAATCAATCTAGATTCAAACAGCTAACCAGATTAAACCCTACTGGCCATATGATGGAATCTACAGAAATATTGAAGAACTTGTTTGCTGCAGCTGTCTGATTTACCATTCCAACTTTGACCCTAAGAAAGGACTGATTTGGGAATGTGATCCAGTTGATAATATCATATCCCCCAATGAATTCTCCATTTTTATCAAAAGAGATCTTTTCACCCACACTGTTGTTAAATTTGATGCTTTTCAAAAAGTAATGAACCTAAAATACAGCAAAGAGGGACAAAGATAGAACAGGATAAAGGGATGGAAAAACAATTCATATGTTCAAAACACATATATGGATGTCTCTTTAAAGAAATAAAATATAAAAATCTTTTTATAGTGTAGGCAAATACAAGCAAAAAATATAACAGTCATTCCAAAATAGGAGTAGAATTAAAATATCAGATTACTTAAATAAAATTAACATAAAATTGCAATATAAAAATGCAAAACAATTACAGTTTGTACTTTATTATTTTTACTATAATATTATTTTAATATTAATTTACTTCTAAAGAGTCTTATACATGCTCTAGCCATGATAAAGTTTGATTGGATTTATTACAGTCAATCCAACAGACTAAAAGCAAGATAATTAATAAGATAACAGTAAATGTAATTGGAAAGATATATGTGTACGTATGTATACACACCACACATACACACAATAAGACATACTTTTTCAGTGTTATATTTTATCTTGTTCTTGTCTTACATTTTTAAATATATAATCTTATATTGAAAAGAGAGAGGAAAATGATCATAAGGCATATCAAGTTGTATTAACCTAGATGGGCTCATGATCATTTCACTTAAAGGAGTCATATACATTCAATCAGGTTCCCATAACAAACACAGCTACTGTATAATGTCTGATATCCCAGTTCCTGGACAGCTAACCAAGAGACTAAGAAAATCAACCTCCCTTCATCTCTAGAGGAATGGTCTTCAAGGACAGGATGGAGAGCCATTATCAAGGTGACAGTCAAATAAGATGAGGAATCTGGACCAAGAAATATAACTAGAGAAAACATTTCAGTCATGCCTACATCAAACAAAGATAATATGAGGGAGGGCTAAGCACACTCAGACTTGTAGAATTCTGTTACAGTACCTCATAAAATTAGTCCTGAGCTAAATGGTATTGGTTTCTCAGTCAATATTTGGAGGTCTCTGTAAATGAGGCAGCAGAACAACACATAAATGCAAATGATGTTTGTGTAATGACAGCTTGTTCAACAACCATTTGAAATTGCAATAGTGTAAAATGAGTGGCATATACCACTTCCTTGAAATTCTGACAAATATCTCTGTGCTTGTATGATCACAATCCTGGATCCTAGCAATTGGCCTGGATTTGTGAATGTTCCGACCCCCCTAGATTTACATGATTGTGATTTGCAACCTTCCTTGCTGGCTTTCCATAAGCAAAGTCAATGGGGAAAGTAGAAGGAAGTTGGAAGTTGTGTTCACATGAAGTCCTCCCCAAAAAACCTCTGCAGTCCTCACTAACTGGAGTCTTTGACAACTGCTGGTTAAGAAACATAATTCTTATAATTGCATCACTTAACAATGGAAATTCTGGCCTCAATTACCATTGTTAAGTTAGGACTACCTATAAAATGTTCATTATAATGGAAGATGAACTAACTTTTAGAAAGTAAAATCAATCTAAATTAATTAAGACAATAATTTTAGAAAACAATATTCTACATATGGTAGATATAAAAATCTACATACCCCTGTTTGCATTTGTTTTTGTGTTGGAAGCACCAAGGAACTTCCTAGCTGAAAGGATTAGCCAATGACATTAATATTGCCCAAATGATGCCTGGATGAAGGCTTCTTATATGACCTATTAAGCCAGAGCAATTGATAGGAGCTCACCCTCACGTGCAGGAGTACTGGGGTCTCCTTATGAGCATATATATGTATGTATATATATACACACGGAGACACACAGACACACAAATAAAAAGAATCATGTATAATAATGTGGTTGCATAAATGTGCACACTGTTAAACTAATTTTTTTAAAACAAGTTTTATTCAATTTTTCCAAAACAACATTAAAAAAAGCTCTTTTCGGTGTACAACATAATTCTGAGTCACCACTTTTACATGCGAATATGACAGTAATTATACATTTATTTTTACATTCAACATTCTGTTTTGTCCATTTTTAACTTAATTCTATTATTACTTCTCCATTTCAACTTTTACATAAGAAAAGAAACAAACACATTAATTCTGTTAAGTGATATTACTTTCATTCTAAGCATCTTCTCAATTCATTTCAATTTATTTCAAATATATTTCTTAAACATTAACATTTCTTTTAAGCGTGGCCTTTTCCAAAATATTCTTTTCTCATTTTACCTCTCAACTTTTACATAAGAAGAGGAACAAGCAAATTAATCCTATTCATTAATATTACTTTCATTCTAAAAATCTTCTCAATTCATTTCAATTTATTTCAAATGAATTTCTTAAGCATAAATGTTTCTTTTAAGCGTAGCCTTTTCCAAAGTACTCTTTTCTCATTTAAATCACTAATAGTTCCCATATCTTCATACTTATTCCCTTTTAATTCTTTTTTATCTTGTCAAATTTGCAATTCCATCACATATTCTTTTCTTAAAGTCTAAATTAATAAAACAAAACATAAATTTCCCCTCCCCTTTTACTAGTTTGGGGTATCACCTTAGTGGTTTAAGTATGCCTTAATTTCCGCATCTGTAATTCCCAATTAAACATCTATTTTACTTAGTTATAGTAATAGTCAATCCCTAGAAAAATAAATTACTTTACATTGTACTTTTCAGTCAGATTCTGCAATGTATTTTCTCCCTTTACTTCTGTAGGAAGTTAGCATCCACCCCTCTCCTAGAAAAATTGAAAGAGCCTAGGAAATACTAAAAGGCAGAATATTTCTCCTAAAAAGAATAGTCACTCAAGAAGCAGAAACTCTACTTAAAAGGCAGAAACTCACCCCCACCTTTGTTAATGGGTGGACCATTAAGGCCTGGGCCAGAATACTTTACATAAGAAGGAACTCCAGGGTGATGGGATTAAGGATGGCCCTCAGGAAATGATAGGATTACCCATCTCACCACATGGTCTGGGAAGATTGCATTAGCCAGCATTCAGGTAAAGCCATGTGGTCCAGACCAAGCCTACAAAGTTAAGACCCCTGCCCCTGGGAGTCTGACAACCAATTAGAATACAAGCTCCAATTCAAATCCCAACAGAGGGTATAAAACCCAGGCACTCTCAGCACCTCAGCCCTTTTTCCCCCTTTTTTTCCTTTTTTTCTTTTTCCCCTTCTCTTCTCACCTTGAAGCATGTGATTATTCTTCTCTGGACCTCCAGGCCATGTGGCCCTGTAACCATTAAACTTCCAAGCAACCTCCATGTTTCCAGTGTCTTTTTTCCCCACTTGGAACTGAACCCAGAAGGATATTTCTTTCAACACTTCCATAAAATTTTATTCATAATATCAAAAAAATAAAAAAATAAAAGAGAAAGCTGCAGACAGTCGCAGTCCCTGGTCCATCGACGAGGAGGGCCTAACCCAGAAGTCTCCCTGTTAAATTAATATTTTGTTGAAGAATCTTTTGATTTTTTTGGCTGCATTCAGTCTTTTTCAGTAGGAATGTATGGTACATCTTATCTTGGCAATCCATGCTCACTATTCCTTGCCAAAGCAGTCCAACTGTGTCATATTGCAAGGGCATATTCCATGTATTTATTTTTACAGGTCAGCCCCCATATTTTTTATTAGATTTTAATATGAAATCTGTCTGGGTCATATCAAACTTTTGTTGTTCTTTTGGTAAACCCATTCTTTGCTGAGGTATGCATTGGGTTGTAGTTATATTGAAAGGTGAAAATCCTCTTCAACTTCAGTATTTTGGAGGGACATCTAACTCTTGGTAATGTAACTGTTGTGCATTATTTTCTCCACTTGTTGATGAGTGTCTTCACTGTGTTCTATGATATATCCATTATGTTAGAAATTATTTTGTCCCCTTCTTCTGACTGAGACCTTCCTACAATGAGATCTCTTTGATGTTTTTTTATGCTCTTCTCATAATCATAGTTTTCCTGTAAATTTCTGAGTAAATGTCTGAAAAATCCTACAAGCTAGATAAGAGATATTTGAATTGATCCAGGTACGAGTGACTACTACTTTTCATCAGTTTGAATGTGATTAATTATGAAGACAGCCGTATCCCCATTTACAAGTAGATGTGCACACTTATCCAATCAATTTATTGTATATATTTATTATTAATTATCACCATAAAAGATTTCAGTTATTTTTCAATTGAATTGTACAGCTTTCAGACTTAATGTCAATATCCCCAGTGAATATTATTTTCTAGAGTTTACCTGTTTAGCTGTTGCAACGACTGATATGGTGGGTTCTTCACTACTTTAATTACAGACTTACCTGCCACCATACTTGATTGTGAAACTGTTTTCTTCCTTCTTTTACTATTGTTTTTTCCCAAGATTTTGATAAATACAAAGATTGCAAAGCTTGTGCCACAACATGGACTGCATTGTAAATATTGTAACTCTGTCCACTCATGTGTGTTTCAAACACAGCTCAAGCCTTTCCTGTCTAGTACATTTCTTCTTAGACTTCTTCATTTTTGAAAAGAATCAAATGCCTGTTCCCAAAAATCTTTCCAAAAATGATCATGTTGATTGTTGTTTGGACTTAAGTTTTGAAGAAATTCCTGGAAATCTGGGACTTTCTTTGTGTGAACTGCAAAGGACAAAGCACCATATAGGAAATGGATATCCCAAGATTTATGAATAGCCATTGAAATGTAATCTGTCTGAGCAGTTATAAGCCAAATCTTTTTCTTCTTTGATATATCCTCCACTTCTGAAAACTGGAGGAAAGTTCTCAGAACTGATATGGACTGAATATCACCATATAAGAAAGTTATATCATGTTAGCTGTGCTGTTCATGAGACCACGGTATATATATTTGTTGGAAGAAAATTGTTTGAGTCTTTTTATCCATGACTGGTGCAGAATCACAGGTCAACTACAGAAAAATAAATTTACGCAATTCCAAACATCTACATAAGCTCTGAAAATGTGAATATTCATTTCAATCTTTGACTGCCCTTGAGTTTATATAATGAAATACTAGTTATGTTTATTCTGAAATATCAGCCAAGATGTCACTCCTAAGGTATCACTAAAAACCTTTTCCTGGAATTTGGTCTCATTGTGAATATTTCAGATTTGAACTTTTGTTCAATGTTTAGAATTGGGAAATGATTGGCTATTCCAAATATATCCACTGTCTGTTCAAAGTTACAATTATTCAGGTTGCTATGGTGATCCTACCAAGCAAAAAAAAATAAAAATAAAAACTATTTTTCTCTCCTTTTTGCAAACAAAAGCATACAGATGTCTTAGCAGATATGGCAGAATGATAATGTATATTTTCAGTACATTTTACTTATGAATTAAGATACAGACATAAGATTAGGCAGACACTATTATCAATATCAAATAAAACAAAACAACACACATATATAGAAACTCAATATGGTTATCTACTCTTGAAGCTTCAGTATATCCAAACCTGCTTGGCTGAGGGAAAATTATTACATACAAAGACATTCTAAACAAGATTGGAGAATAGAAATCAATGCAATAATTAAAAGAACAAGGAATGGATCTGGAATGGTGGGCTTAGTTACATGTTCAGTCATAGTAAGAAAAGATATGAAAGAACAGGGAATTAGCAAATAGAAAACAAAATTAGATGAAATATTACTAGGAGCAAATGATAAATTGATAAGGAAAATTTATAGATTGTTATTGGATCATAAATTAGAGGAGGGACAATTAAAAGTAACAATGTTGGCTTGGGTGAAATATATTGGGTTTGGTATTAATTTGAACAAATAGCAAACCTTATGGAAGAGAAATAAAAAATAACATTGGCCACATCATATAAAGAAAATTTATACAAAATGTTTTATAGGTGGCACCTCCACCAGCAAAATTAGCTAAGATGTATCAAAATGTATCGCCTGTCTGTTGGAAATGCACCTAGGAATATGGATCATACTATCATACGTGGTGGTCATGTAGGAAACCATGGAATTTTGACATAAGATTCAGAGATGGTTAGAGATTGGTGAGTTTAAGGTTGAGTACAAACTGGAATTTTTCTTGATGGGAATCACTACAGAGAGACATAATTGAAGGAGTTGAAGTAACTAATAATACATGTGATCACAGTGGCAAGGTTAGCTTATTCTCAAAAGTGGAAAGATAAAGAAATTCCCGATGAAAGCAAAATAATTAAAAAGATATGGATATGCACTAAAACAGACAAATTAACTTTAGAGATAAAAATAAGGATGAGACTGAATATTACAAAGTATGGGATAAATTCTATCAATGGTGGGGGGAAAGGAAGAACTCAGAATTAAATAAGACAGGGTTGTTAGGATAGTATACTAGAAATATGAAAAATGGTTGAAATGTATAAATGTATATAAATGTACAAATGTATGTAAATATGTATTATATGTTATGTATGATAGATATGTATGACAAACAGGATTATCAGGATGATCACACAAGGTTAATTGTTTTTAATGCTTTATTTAATTTTAAAAAATTAAAAATGAATTTACATACAATTTATAATTCACATTTAACCTATATATTTAGTCAGAGCTCACCATCACATACTAAAATATGTCAAAAATTCAATTTGTATTATTATTATTGTGTGTGTGTGTGTGTGTGTGTGTGTGTAATTGACTTCCATGAGAAAAAAAACAATTCTGTGCTATCCAAATATCAGGGTTAGAGTAAATTATTGCAACATAGCAACTCAAATATAACTGCACATTTTTCTCTATCTTAAATGTGCAAGAGGAAAACATCTTAAAAATCTACATATAAGGGGTATGAAACAAATGAAAAGAGTTGTCAAAAACTCCTTTTCATGAGTTGATGTTTATTGTTCAGTTCAGGTCTCATCAAAATGATAAAACATTTTGGAAAAAAGATGCACACCAATAATCCAGCACTTGAGGAAATCATGGAGAAGATCTCCACAGCCAGTGTATATTTTCCCCTAGTGCTTAGATAGGTTGGAATAAAGCACAGCCAAACACTGCTGAAGACCAACATGCTGAAGGTGATGAATTTGGCTTCATTGAAACTGTCAGGTAAATTCCTAGCTAGGAAAGCAGCAGAAAAGCTGACCAGAGCAAGAAAAGCCATAAAGCCCAAAACACAGCAGAACATGACCAAGTCTTCATTGCACTCCATGATGACCTCTTCAGACATTGACTGCATATCAAAATCTGGATATGGTGGAGACATTATCAACCATGCAACACAAAAACACATTTGAACAAGAGAACAGGATAAAAGAATGAAACTGATCATCCTTCCCCCCACCCATTTCCTCAATCTGGAACCAGGTTTGGTGGCCATGAATGCTAGAACCACAACAAAAGTTTTGGTCAGGACACAAGAAACTGCCATAGAAAAAATCAGGCCAAAAGCTGGTTGTCGAAGGAGACACACAATATTATTGGGTCTCCCAATAAACAGAAACACACAAAGGAAAGAGAGGAGGAGGGAAACTAAGAGGCCATAAGTGAGATTCCGGTTGTTGGCTTTGACGATGGCAGTGTCTTTATATTTCATGAAGGTTATTATTACCAAAATTGTCATCAAAGAAAAGAAAATAGAAAGAGCAGTCAGACTGATCCCCAAGCGTTCTTCATAGGACAAAAAATTAATCTGCTTTGGAATGCACATATTTTTGTCAAGATTTGGGTATTGATCTTCAGGACATGGAGAGCAATCATCCTTGTCTGAAACAGAACACAATGGAGTTGATACGTTGATTATAGACAATGTTGTATCCTTATATATTTAAAGTATAATGGGGCTTAGTGCCATTACATTTGGAAATTTCCTACCCTTCTCCTTTGATATTTTCCCTTCTGGACATAGACGGCAATCATAGCAACAAAACGACTCTCCTTCTTTTTTGGCCTTGCTGTATCCTGTCTCACAAGGATCATTACACAAAGATAGAGGTAATGCCTATCAATGAATGAAGAATAATATTTTAAGATACAGAAAGAAAAGGAAGTGCTTGGAGAGAAACAATTATCATGGAATCAACAAAACAAAAATGGATTAATAAGCAGAAGTAGTGTATTGACTTCTTTTTGATATGGAATTGGCCTGAGATAATAATTCATTAAATACCTCTTTATTGGCATCTATGGCAGAGGTGGCATTCAGCAGGTTCTGACCAGTTCTGGAGAACCGGTAGCGGAAATTTTGAGTAGTTCAGAGAACCAGCAAATACCACCTCTCACTGGATATTTTACAGTATTCTTCCCCTGCCACGCCCACCAAGCCATACCACAGATCCGGTAGTAAAAAAAAATTGAATCCCACCATTGATCTATGGCCTTTCATAACTATCATCCCCACTCTCCAAAGACAATTTCTGTGCTTGTTAAACATTGTTTTCTCAACCTCTGAATTTTGTAATCTACAGACTGATGAAGGTTTGAAGCTTCTACTTCAAAACCATGAAAAACCTTGTCCATAATTAACAGAGGTCCAATGTAAATATTCTATACCAACTGCAGATTTATAGTTTCTTCTTGAGGACATTTTTAGTTAGGCTAGGCAGAATTGATGCTCTGGGGCTTTCATCATTTTGAGATGGAATTGATCTGAAGTAATAATTCATTAAATATCTATCTTTATTAGCATGTATGACTTTTCTTAACTATCATCCTCAATCTCCAAATATAATTTCTGTGGTTGATAATTAAAGATGGTTTTCTCAGCTTCTGAATTTGAAGTCAATTTGAAGTTTACTTCCAAACCATGAAAATATTGTCCGTAATTAACAGAGAGCCAAAATAATACCAACCATTAGAAAAGTAAATATTCTTACAGATAATTCTCCAGGATATTTCTCCTGAGTACAAATATATTCAGAGATGAGGCTCTGAAAGTTTCATTAATAACCATATTTTTATAGTTTATATATGAAGACAGACTAATCTAGATTCAAACAGCTAACCTGATTAAAGCCTACTGGCCACGTGATGGAATCTACGGAAATATTGAAGAACTTGTTTGCTGGAGCTGTGGGATCTACCATTCCAACTTTGACCCTAAGAAAGGACTGGTTTGGGAATGTGATCCAGTTGATAATATCATATCCCCCAATGAATTCTCCATTTTTATCAAAGGAGATCTTTTCACCAACACTGTTGTTGAATCTAATGCTTTTCAAAAAGGAATGAACCTAAAATATAGCAAAGAGGGATAAAAACAGAACAGGATAAAGGGAGGGAAAAACAATCCATATGTTCAAAACATATATCTGGATACTTTTTAAAGAAAAAAAATATAAAAACTTTTTTAATTGTAGGCCAATACAAACAAACAACATAACAGTCACTCCAAAATAGGAGTAGAAGTAAAATATCAGAAGACTGAAATAAAATTAGCATAGAATTGCAATATAAAAAGGCAGAAAAAAAAACACTTTGCAATTTAATTTTGAAAGTTGCTGAAACTAGATGACTTCTGATAAATATATAAGAAATATAAGGATGTATAAGACTACAAAAGTTTAATGCTATTTTTACTTCTATGGAACCTTATATGTGCTGTAGCTATGCTAAAGTTTGATTTGAATAATTGCAGTCACAATAATTCAAAGTCACAATCCCACAGACTAGAAGCAAGATAAATACTAAGAAAAAAGTAAATATAATTCAACACACAGTACATTTACACACAGCAAGACATACTTTTTCAGTAAGGTTATTTTTTATCTTGTTCTTTTCTTACATTTTAAAATATATAATCTTATATTGAAAAAAGAGAGGAATAAGATCGTAAGGCATATTGAGTTATGTTACCTAACTGGGCTCAGGATCATTTCACTTAAAGGAATCATATGCATTCAATTATGGTTCCCATAAGAAACACAACTACAATGTCTGATATCCCAATGCCTGGATTTTGGCAACTGGCCTGCGTTTGTGACTATTGCATCATCCTAGATTTACATGGTTGTGATTTGTTATCTTCCTTGCTGGCTTTCCATAAGCAAAGTCAATGGGGGAGGTAGAAGGAAGTTGGAAGTTGTGATCACATGAGGTCCTTCCCCAAAAACCTCTGCAGTCCTCGCTTAACAATGCTAACTAGAATCTTTGACAATGCTGTTGTTAAGCCACTTGGTCAAGAAACATCACACCTATAACTGCATCACTTGACAATGGAAATTCAGGCCTCAATTACCATTGTTAAGTAAGGACTACCTATGAAACGTTCATTGTATAGGAAGTCAGACTAACTTTTAGAAAGTAAAATCAATCTAAATTAATTTAGACAATAATTTTAGAAACAATATTCCACTTATGATGGATATAAAAATCTACATATCCCTGTTTACATTTGTTTTTGTGTTGAAACAACAAGGAGCTTTCTAGTTGAAAGGTTTAACCAATGATATTACTGTTGCCCATGTGATGGCTGGATGAAGGCTTCTTACATAACCCCATTAACATGCCCACTAAAGTGTTACCTATCAATCTACTTATAATTCCATGCATTCAAACAATTGGGTCACCCGGAAATGGAGCAATTGATGGGAGCTTAGCCTGCCATGAATGAGTATTCAGATCTCCTCATAAGCCACCACATATCCCAGTTAAAATGCCAGGTTCTAAAGTATAAAAATATCACATCAAGATAAATTGGTTCAATGTTTTCCACCTTTCCTATATAAACTGTACAATGTAGTTCATTGTTTTTCATTTGAACTGAAATTAAAAACTTTTTTTTTTGGGGGGGGGGGCGTAAAAGTAAACATATTTAATAATGTGATTGTATAAATGTGCACACTGTTAAACTAATATTTTGCTGATTTTATGGCAGATTCAGTCGTTTGTGGTAAGAATCTATCAGCATGGCAGTTTATGCCCATTCTTTCTTGACAAAGCAGTCCAAATTTGTCACATTACACAGGCATCTCCTGTTCATTGCCCCCTTCAGGTCAGCCCATAGAATTCTTATTAGATTCCGATGTCTTGACCATTTCAAACCTTTGCCCTATGTAGTCATATTGAAAGATGAAAATCCTCTTCGTCTTCAGCATTTTAACAGAAGACTGAAGTCTTTGTGCCAAAATTGACTGATATTTGGAATTGTTCATAATTCTCTCCTCTTTGACTTAACCCAGACATATGAAGAATAAAGGAGATTGTTTTCACCTACAGGACATAATCAATACTTGCCAGAAATTCCTGCAGTTCCTATAATGTTGCTTTAAGCCTCTTGTTAGCCTCTTGGATCAGTTTTCTTGTATTTTTTCATTAATTTTGGATGGACATCTAACTCTTGGTAATGTAACTATTGTGCCATCTTTTCTCCATTTGTTGATGGCTGCCTTCACTCTGTTCTATGATATATCCAGCACGTTAGAAACTATTTGGTCCCCTTCTTCTAATTGATGCCTTCCTACAATGAGATCTCTTTGATATTTTTTATGCTCTTTGTAGATCAATTTGTAGTTTTCCTGTAAGAGGCAACTAAGTAAATGTCAGAAAAATCCTGCTAGAACAGCTGCACTTTATACAAGCTAAATTAGAGACATTTGAATTGATGCAGGTGTGTAGTGACTACTAGCTTTCATCAGTTTGAATGTCATTGGTTAATTTTGAACAGAGCCATAATCCTACTTACAGTAAGGTGTACTTAGTTATTAAACCAATTTATATAGTGGATATTTATTGTTATTTTCCCCATAATTATTTCAATTATTTTTTTCAACTGAATTGTACAGCTTTCAGACTTAATGTCAATATCCCTAGTGAATATTATTTTCTAGAATTTACCGACAGCTGTTGCAACTACTGATATGGTGGGTTCTTCACTACTTTAATTACAGACTTACCTGCCACCACACTTGATTGTGAAACTGTTTTCTTCCTTCTTTCACTGCTGTTTTTTCCATGGATTTGGATAAATACAAAGATTGTAAGGCATGTGCCACAACATGGACTGCATTGTAAATATTGTAACTCTGTCCACTCATGTCTGTTTCAAATACAGATGTGGGAAGGGACTCAAGCTTCTCCTGTCCAGTACATTTCTTCTCAGAGGTCTCAGTTTTTGAGTTTGCAAAGAAACAATCAAATGCCTGTTCCCAAAAATCTTTCCGAAAATGATCATATTGGTTGTTGCTTGGACTTAAGTTCTGAAGAAATTCCTGGAATTCTGGGATCTTCTTTGTGTGAACGGCAAAGGATAAAGCACCATGTAGGAAATGGATATCCCAAGATTTATGAATAGACATTGAAGTGTAATCTGTCTGAGCAGTTATCAGCCAAATCTTTTTCTTCCCTGGTATATCCTCCACCTCTGAGAACTGGAGGAAAGTTCTCAGAACTGACATGGACTGAATTTCACCATATAAAATTATTACATTAGCTGTGCTGCTCATGAGAACATGGTATATATGTAATCCTTCATCTATGGTATCAATAAAATCACTGTAAAAAGCTACATTTGGTAATTCTGCTATGAATTCAATGCAGATGCCATGCTCAGAAAATGTGGGGATAACTTCCTGGAGAAATTTATCTCCTTTCTCATCCTTTACTACAAGAATTCCAATCCAGATCCATCTAAAATACAGCAATAACTGCAGGAGGCCCTTACGTTGGTGGGATTCATCTGGAAACATTTGTTGGAAGAAAATTGATTGAGTCTTTTTATCCATGACTGGTGCAGAGCCATAGGTCAACTACAAAAGTATAAATAGTTGCAATTCCAAAAGTCTATGTGAGCCTCTGAAAATGTGAATATTCATTTCAGTTTTCGACTGCCCTTGAGTCTATATAATAAAATAATAGCTATCATTATTTTGAAATATCAACCAAAATGTCACACTTAAGATGTCACTAAGTATCTTTTCCTGGAAGTAGTGTTATTGTGAATATTTTAGATTTAGATCAATGTTTAGAATTGCTATGTAAAATATCCCCATCATCTTTTCAGAGTTACAATTCTTCATCCTGTTATGGTGATCCTATCAAGCAAAAAACAATAACTGGAAATCTCAATGTTTTCTCTTTCTCTCTCTCTCTCTTTTTTTACAGAGAACATCATACATATATCTGGGTAGTTATGGCAAAATGATAATATATATCTTCAATATATCTTACCTGAGGAATTTTGTAGATGCACAATACAGTTGCCATGTGAAGAGCCATGTCAGGTCCCCCAATGACTGCAGCCAAAGTTTTTTGGATCCCACACTTGTAGTTAGGGATGAATTTTCCCTGAGTGAAAGGCAGCAACATTGAGGCAAAGTAAGTCCAACTTGGACTAAAATGGCTGTTAAAAATGTGGAATCCCAGCGTGACATTGGGTAGAATCTGGGGATTTTCATTAATCTGTTTTACAGTAAACACTAAGGCCAGAATATGCTGGTAATTCTGAAAAAATATCCTGAAAAACAAAAAATAAAAATAAAAAAATTCATAAGAGTTGTTAGCTTCTTATTATGGCACTTGATATCTTTCAGTGCAACACATTTTGTGGAATGTGTTTCAGTACAGTATTTTTATTATTCATTTAAGATCCTGGAAAATGCAAAACAAAATACTAGCACATATTTACCCTCACAGAACTTGATTTATTTTTAATACAAAACCAACACTGGCTTGAAATTGGAAGTATTATTTCTTAATACATGAGAAAAGCCTAGCTAATACATAACTATTTCCAAGGACACTATGTTATGAATGCATTATTAGTATGGCAGAAAATTAAAGAACATTATTTGAAAATACCAATCTGGCTTTCCATAATGGAGGTATTAATTTATCCAGATATTATTGATATAAAGAATGTTACCAGATATAAATATATTTTAAATGAAAAGGGGAATTTAAAACTAAACATGAATTGTGGAATCAAAGGATTGAGATAACATGGTGGTCATATGTTATGATACAATCAAGTTATGAGAAAGAAGTTAAAATGTATGGTTTAAACACGGAATTAACAGAACTAGATCAGATATTTATAGGGACAGTTGAAAAATTAATAAAGAAAATATATAGCTATTTGTTAAGTATCAGGATGGAAGAGGAACAAGTAAAAGAGGCAATGATAGTATGGGTTAAAAATGTTGGCTATTCAGTTGGCAGAAATTATAGGATAGAAATTATAAATTAACAATGTCTATTGCATAGAAAGAAAATCTTTATAAAATATTTTATAGATGGCATTTTCTGCCCTCAAGATTAGCAAAGATGTTTAAGGATAAATCTGCAAAACGTTGGAAATGCACTAGATACCTGGTTCATACTATCGTATGTGGTGAACATGTTAAAAAGCAAAAGAAAAAAAGGACAAAAATACATACATGGCTTGAAAAATTATTAAACAACATATAGATTTTAAACCAGAGATATTTTTGTTGGGCATCTTACCAGACAGGTATAACAAAGGGAACATACATATGATTTTACTTGTATTGACTACAGTGAGAATAGTATTTGCATAATGAAAAAGTGAAGAAATCCCAAAGATGAAGATGTTATTAGAAAAATATTAGAATGTGCAGAAATGGATAAGCTAACATTTACAATTAAAGAAAAGGAAGAAACTGAATATTTTTTTGATTTGGTACTTATTTTATCAATGGTTAGCTGACATAAACAGCAGCTAGAAACAGGGAAATATATGAAAGGATTAGTGATATAAGAAACATATGTTAACTTGTTTAAACGAATAGTATGGTTATTGTGGTTATTAATATAATTGATATTAATGCAATAAATATTGTTGTAAATACTGTGATTGTTATTTCCTAAAACAATTTGTACCCAGACAGCACACTGTTCAATTGAAATTAGAATTTAGTATGTTAAAAAGAAAATAAAAAACTTATTACAAGAGAGAGAGGGGAAAGGCCTAGTATCCAACCTCAGTTTTTAAATATGGATGAAATTGCTAAATGTACATACCAGAAATATCAAATGAGAAAAGTCATCAAGTTATCATAGGATATGGCCCACCCCCATCCCTACCACCCAAAAAATCATAGTAGTAGTAGTTATCTGAACCAGAGTGGCTCAGTGATTGGAATGCAATTTTGCAAGCAAACACTGTCTACTGCCAGGAATTTGATCCTGACCATCTCAAGGTTGATTCATCCTTCCATCCTTCCAAGGTGAGTAAAATGGGGACCTAAATTGTTTTGGGAAATATGCTGATGTAGTAAACTGCTCAGAGAATGCTGTATACAAGTCTAAGTACTATTGCTATCTTCATAAATTAAGACATACATCCCTCTATCTTTATCTCTCTATCTCTCTATCTTTTTATAAATGAAGATTTGGTCCTTTTTCCACTTTACATGGAAACTGAAATAAAACATAATTTCACTTAAAATAAATGTAGCATTTTGTTTAAGATGCTCCTTTTTGAAAAGACTTCAAGCACCATGTGATATAACAGCAATGTGCAAAATCTGAGAATGAAATGATGTTGTGCTTACATAAGCCCATCATGAAATCCTTGAGAAGGATGTTGACTGAAATCAGTGGGTTTAGAAAATGTAATAAATACAGAAATAATGCCAGCAATGTTAATCGCTCCAAGCTGATGATATGTATGATGAATAGGAGGAAGTTCATGAAAATCACACTGAAAGCTAGGATCCTTGTGCACCACTTGAGGCATTGCTATTAACAGTAACTGAATGAATGTTAACATCTTCCATGAGTGTCTTCTTTTTGTGTACAAATGTCTCTGTCTGCAACAAGATCTTTGAAGTAGTTCAGACCTGTCTTCTTGAGATGATCTTCAAAGAGAAATAGAGAGTATAACATACTATCAAAGCAACTCTTGGGGCTTCCCTCCATGGGATGAAATATCATGAGAACAATAAATAACATCCTTCTGGGTCAGTTCCTCCTTTTTTCATGGAGAACCATAGGATTCTGGTGAGGCAAACAAACTAATTCCATTATGATAGGGACACAGTCACCATATGTAAACATCTTCAAAACATCTGAGGGCCTCCTGAGGCAAGAAAGAATGATCTACAAGACAAAAATAATATATTGAGATCTATAAAGCAAATTAGAGATACCATTAGGGGCATATGTATAGGTATTGATTATAGGTACTGTAGATCTATTCTGTTCTCTTCTACTCTACTTTACTCTACACTACTCTTCCACTACACTATATTATTCTCCACTCTCTACTCCATTCCATTCCAATTAGATTCATGCATTCTTCAGAAATGAATATGTTTATTGCACTTCTTGGTTGTCATGTGGTTGAATTCAGATTATTTCAGATTGGTATATAATGCTATATGATGCTAATTTATGAAAACTGCACTGGGAGACAGGCAGCTGCATGATAAGGATATAGCTAAGTATGAATTGGTTTACTAGCCACTAACAGAGTAAAAATACAGCTTTGGTATAGACTCAAATCATATTTTCCATTAAATAATTAAATAATATAGGAATCAGAAAATTGTTTGTTTAATTCTCTTAGAAGCTGGAACTTTGTTGAATCAGTTCTCCACTAATCAACCATTTGACTTATGTTGTAGTGTCTTCATATAACATTCTAACTAAAGAAATTCCTTAACATACAGTATGACTGTAATCAATAAGTCATAAGTCATGACAATCATTAAACAAGTCATTTGTGACCTTTTTCAATGAAATTCTAGGTAATTAAGCAAATACATTGTTTCTTAGAATCTTCAAGCAGAATAGATTAAACAGACTAGACTAGACTAAAGTAAAAATAAATAAATAAATCACAGGATGGTGAAAACAACCAGCAGTCAAATGTCAAGTACTCAGAATATGATCTGTTCAGCCATCAGAACTTTCAAATCAAGTTGTGGCCATGGTGATGTCCCTGTTAATTTTCACCTGTAACTTAGCAACTCATCATAACTCAACAACTTCCTATAGTTGCGGGATAAAGGAAAATGTTTTTGCCACTATCTTTTGATCAAATGCCACTTTCAGATCTATGAAAACAGCACTCAGAGCACCTTCCAGATGTTTATATATTTTGCAGAAAATGGTGCATTTTGATGCACTGATCAATCAATGGAGTAGATTGCCTTCATAGAAAACCCAACCTCAACCAGAATTGCTCCATTTGATAATTATGCAAAGTCAGCTGCTAGGATCACTTTGGCTAAATTGGTTTTACAGATGAGTTTTTTTGTATTATACTAATATTTGACTTTTGGGGGGATTTGCAGTGAGCTTTTAATATTAATGAATAAAACAGGAAACCAGGATTTTGTTTCAGAATTGTGGGAGACTCAGTTTCCCTCAAAGATCACTCCTGCCCCACCTATTTTCTCTCCCCTCTTGCTTTTTCCTCTTTTCAAGTTGATGTTGCAATAGTAACATTCTTTGTAATTCTGCTTTTCTATTTTCCTTTGACTCCTAACTCTGATTCTGCTGCCTAAAATCTCTGATACCCCTCCTGTGTCCATCTAATCATCCCTGTGACTAGATGGACACAGGAAAAAGGGACCATGGTCCATTAAACTCAAATTAACTAAATATAAAAAATAAAAGATTGAGTGTGAATTCTAATTCCACTTTGGAACTGCAAATAAGTAACTGGACATATTTCTCATTCTCTAAGTAACTAATAGAATCCTCTTCACTTTGCAGAAGTCAGACTAGACTCCATTGTCCACTGAAAGTTTTGGGTTTATCAGGTAATCCTGGAACCCTGAACTCATAGAACATACCAATAGAACATAGAATAATAGAGTTGGAAGGGACCTTGTAAGTATGCTTGAGCAGAAGACTCTACCATTTCAGATAAAGGATTTCTTTTTGAAAGCTTCTCCCTCTACCCCCAACTAATCAGGTACCAATTCATGCCTGGGAAGAATATTTTAGAGAGCTATATACAGACCCTGACTATGTAACTAAGGAGACAAATTAGTTTGGACCAAACTCCTTACTGGCCCCTGGTTACAACAAGAGACATATCCCGGTTGATTGGAACCTCAAAGCTAATAAGGCTGATAATGCTGAAACCTTGTTGGACAGAATTAGAACAAATAAAGAAATTAGAGGAATTAAAATTAAAAACCAAGAATATAAATTGCAAGCCTTCGCAGATGACATGGTCTTTGTTATAGAGGATCCAATAAAGTCAGGACCAATTTTACTAAATGAAATAGAAAAATTTGGTAAATTAGCAGGACTAAAAATTAACAAGGAAAAAATGCTTGTTAAAAATTTAACAACTAGTAAACAAAAAAAATTAGAAGAAAAGATGGGATTACAAATTGTAACCAAAATTAAATATTTAGAAATTTGGTTGAGAGCTTGAACATTAAATCTGTGAGAGGACAATTACACAAAACTATTGAAACAGACGGAAGAGGACTTGGAAAATTGGAATAAGATTGAAATCTCATTACTAGGAAGAATAGCAACAATTAAAATGAATGTTCTACTATTCATATTCTACTATATAATATTATATCTGTTTCAAATGATTCTGATATTGCTGGATTAAAAAATTCTTTAAATAATTAGATAAAATTGTGTTGAAATTCATTTGGGCAAAGAAAAAAGCAAGAATAAAAAAACATATTTACAAGATAATAAAAGCAGAGGTGGATTTGGACTACCTGCCTGGGAGATATATTATAGAGCAGCGGTGCTAGTATGGTTAAAAAACTGGATCGAATTGAGGAATAATAGGACTTTACAATTAAAGGGACATGATCTACAGCTCGGTTGGCATGCTTTTTTATGGAATCCAAAAAGTAAAAATAACTCATATTTTACCAGACATGTATTCCGAAAATCTCTAATTAAAATTTGGAATGATATAAGGAGGTATCATTATACCAAAACCCCGAGATGGTTTTCAATGATGGAGGCGATGTTCCATCCAAATACAATGGATATTAGTAAAAAACTTAAGTATTACCAAATAATAGACAATGAGGGAAGAATTAAAACAAAACAGGAATTAGAAACACAAGAGATAAATATTGATAATTGGTCATATTTCCAAATTAAAATGAGATATAATAAAGATGTAAAGGAATACGGAATTGAAGTAAAAACACACATTTAGTTAAAATACTTTTAAACCCGGAGAAAAGTTCGATTTCCAAATTATACAACTATTTACTGGAGCGTGAAATAGCCAAAAAAATTGTGAAAAGTCCTATGCTAGCTTGGGAAAAAAAACTTTGGGTATAATATCGATCTGGGCATTTGGGAGGAAATCTGGCAGAAAAATCTGACACTAACCAAATCAGTAGCACATAAAGAAAACCTATATAAAATGATATATAGATGGCATCTGGCACCCTCAAGGCTGGCCAAAGTATTTCCGACAGCAAACCCTCACTGTTGGAAATGTAAAGAAAAATTTGGTACATATTTCTACCTGTGGTGGACGTGTCCCGAAGTAAAGAAATATTGGCTAAAACTAAAAGCCTGGATAGAAGAAGTTATAGAATGTGGGGTGGAGTGGAAACCGGAACTGTTTTTGTTGGGAGTGATTAAAGGGCATTACCTCTCTAAAGTAAAATATTTGATCATCCAACTATTAACTGCGGCATGTATTTCTTTGGGACAATATTGGAAAAACTCAAATATACCACCGATACATATTACTGTTCAGAAAGCTTATTAATGTGTTCAAATGGAGAGACTTACGCTTAAGATTAACGGAAAGGAGGACACAGAGTATTATCGAATATGGGATAAATGGTATAAATGGGCAGAAAATAAATGGGAAAACAAGTAAATGAATTTAAGAAACAATTTATACTTAGCGACTTATACCAATGTATAAAATAATTGATGATGGTAAACCTTCTTTGCCCTTCACTAGTACTATCATTATTATTGGTATTATTTATTATATTCCTTTGTTTAATAGTCAAATAATATTAAAATATTATAATACATAATATGAAGATATTTACAAATAGAAGACTAACTACAATCCAATATGTAAATAAGGACTAAGACTGACCAAGTCGATAACATATCTAAAGAATCAAGGTTTATTTGTATGTTAATGTGTTTTTGAATTTGTATGTTTTTAATTTTGTGAATAAAATTGTTTTTAAAATAAAAAAAAGGCTGATAATGCTGATAATGTCCTTCCAAAAATAATCAAAAGAATGCCAGTTGGTGGGCTCCACTTTTAGCATCTCTATTTATGTTTATAGATAAAACAGGCTGTATGCCAAGAGATTGGGGATTAGCAATTATCATACCAATTTATTAAAAAGGTAATAGAAATGACCCAGGTAATTATAGACCTATTAGCCTTCTGAGTGTCATTAGTAAATTGTATGCCAAACACCTAAACTATAAACTTCAGGATTGGCTAATTTCCTGGGGGATAATCAAAGATGAGCAAGCTGGTTTTAGAGAAGGAAGATCTACGGTGGATCATATCTTGGTACTTCACCATCTGGTTCAAAACTACAATACAAACGAATTTAAAAAAATCCTTTCTTTTCATGGCCTTCCTTGATTTTAAGCAGGCCTTTGATTCAATATCCAGGAACATCCTCTGGGAGAAATTAAAACGCATTATCATTGATAAATGCCTCCTTTTCCTCATACAAAAATGGTATGCTAATTCCACCTTGAAACTGAGGTGTAATCCTCAAGGGACTTTAACTGGCTCAGTATGGGTATAAAACAGGGTGCAAGGGTGCATCCTATCCCTCTCCCTTTTAAACTTCTACATTAACCCTCTGATCAACCTCTTTCAGAACCCTGATTTACATCCTCCTAACGTAGCACAATGTAAAATCCCAATTCTCCTATATGCCGATGCTGCTGCTATAATTTCACAAACTCCAATGGGACTGAAGAGAGCAATTACAGCAATTATTTGAATTTTCTAAACAGAATAAGCTGGTCCTTAACTTTGATAAATCAAAAGTTTTAGTTTTTGCTAAAAGACCTAGACAATACTCCTGGAAAACAGAAGGGTATTGTTTAGAACAGGTTAGGATATTTAGATATCTTGGGATGGTTTTCCACTCACAAGAGACATGGAAGGCACACCTGGATCATACATTGCAAGCAACATATAGGTCCTCAAATGCGATTAAACAGTTTTTTTTACATCAGCAGAGAGCAATTAGTACCTGCGGCCTTAATACTTTTTGTGGCCAAAACATTGGCATAAATTCTATATGGGGCACAAACAGGAATCCTTGCAAAAAAAGACTTGCTAGAACTTATACAAACCAAATTCCTGGGAGCCATCTTAGCTGCACCCAAAGGAACTCCAAATGCCAGATAAGAATTGAGTCAGGCATTCCTCAAATTCAGGTAAGAGCCTGGAAGATGATGATCATTCATTGGCTAAAAATGCATTTCTTCCCAGAGGGACTGACCCCTCTAGTACTGACTGATAACTACCTCTCCCCCTGGAAACAGGCAATAGACCACAAGCTGGGCTCCTATGGGCTCTCACCAGTATTCTTAATGTCCCTAGGCTTTGACCAAGCAAAGCAAGTAGTAATCAATAGAATGAAGGACATGGAGTTCCAAGAACTAAACAGGTTGGCTCACCACAGCAGGGACAGAATTAAACAGGGAGTGATCTGATCTTCCCAAAACAAAGAATAGCATTCTTCAGAGCCAGATTTAATATTCTTCTGTCAGTAATCCTTCAGGGCAGGTATAAGAAAACACCAATAGCAGAACGGATATGTATATGTCGCAAAAGAGAAGTTGAAGATATCTGACATGTTTTATTGTACTGTGAATTTATAGATCATTGTATATTCTCCCCTTACTAGAGAGATTGCCAGGGAGGGCAGACAATTTTTATGTATTTTATTCTCCTCCAGGATTCAAACCCAGCTATTACGCGTGCAGTGGCAAAATTCTGTGTTGCTGCAATGTCTATTAGAAAAAAATTGGTTACAGAATTATAGCTGTCAATTTGTGACAATTTTTGAAATAGAACAAACTTTGGAAAATGATATTTACACACATACTTATTGGCTCTCCACTCATATAAACCAAGGAATGTCCCTAACTGTTTGAGAACATGTATTTCCTTAACAGATGTTTTTATCCACTATTAATGTATTATAATGTGTCAGTATTTTTATATATATTGTAAATAGTGATGTCTATTGCTGGTCTAAAACCATAATAAAATTATATTCTATTCTATTTTTGGAAGCCTCTAGTCATAGAGCATTCATAACTTCTGAAGGCAATCTATTGCATTGATTGATTGCTCTCACCATTAGGAAATTTCTCTGTAGTTCTAGATTGTTTCTCTCCTTGGTTAGTTTTCATCTATTGTTTTTTATCTTACCTTTTGGTTCTTTGGAAAATAGTTTGACCCCCTCATTATTGTAGGAGCCACTCAAATATTGGAATACTGATATCATATCTCCCCTAGTTCTTCTTTTCATTAGTCTAGACATACAATTCCTGTGTGCCACTAGAGAAGATTCATCATAGTCTTCCCTTAGCAGCATACTTACAAAAAGAAGGTTAGTAAAACAATACAGGTCAGATATTGTATCCTCTATCTATTTAAATCTCATTTCTATCAGTGAAACACAACCAAAGAGTAGTTCCAAAGACTCTGCAAATGTGATCCAGTTGTCACCCAGAGAAGCCAGAATGATTTCATTATGTGGCATTTAGAATTATGCTGTGCCATCATTCAAATGCTGTAACAACTCTATGTACTCAATGGACTTATGATCATGAAACATGCTATTCTATACAGTGAACATACTAAATACAGAGATCAGTGAATTTCCTAGAAAAAGATCATTGTGTAAATTGGATAAAGCATGTTTTGGACTTCTGATTATATTTATTTGGATTTGCCAGAATTGTATTTCTCCCCAGAGATTTCAATTGTCTTTGCTACTGAATAGAAGATATAAATTCTAGACTTAGAAAACCTAAAACTATGCCGCCTTTGGTCCAATCTAAGTATAGTATATAAAATTATACATTGCAATGTCCTACCTGTCAATGAATACTTCAGCTTCAACCATAACAACATAAGAGCAAACAATAGGTACAAACTCAAGGTTAATCACACCAAATTTGATTGCAGGAAATACGACTTCAGCAAGAGTGGTCAATGTCTACAATACTCTACCTGGCTCTGTGGTTTCTTCCCCAAACCCCAAAAACTTTAACCTTAGATTGTCTACTATTGACCTCACCCCTTTCCTAAGAGGTCTGTAAGGGGCGTGCATAAGCGCACCAACATGTCTACCGTCCCTGTCCTATTGTTGCTTTTATATTTTATTTTTCTTATATGTATCCATATATTCATAACTATATTTTACTTATACCTATTATCTTGTAAGCAATTGACAAATAAATAAATAAATAAATAAATAAATAAATAAATAAATAAATAAAAAATATGGCCATCTGTAAGATCTTTTGAATTTATGCCACTTTTCATAGATTACCGTTACATATGATGTGCACCAGACAGAGGATCCCAGATTTGATTGTTTCAGAGACAGTTCATAGGCCCTCCCTGTTTAAACAAAAGACTCATTTCTTTTTACACATTCTGTTGTGCATGTGAGTTAAGATGACCATTAAAAACAATTTAATGATTCACATGAAAACTATATATTTAATAGAAGACATTGTTCATGGCAAAATTATAACCAATCAAATAAGGAGGAACACTTCCCATTTTTCTGTAAAGAGAAGTAAGATTTTTTTAACTACTAACCCCTCTATATACTCCCATATTGATATATATCAATAAATAAATTTGCGCTATATTGGTTTATTTATACAGTTTGTTCAGAGATATCCAAATCTTAGGGGCAAGCAACATGAAATATCAATCAAGGTGTACATTGCACTTTGGATTAACTGTCCATGTTTTTCAATTTGTAACTATAAAGAATATTAAATAAACTATGCTATTATAAACCATTATAGCAAATAGATTAAAAAGAATCCTGAACAGGCAAATCAGGAATAATTAAAGAAAATCCTAGATGTTTTGGAATTTTATGAAGCCCATCCTGAAAAACAAATAGCCCAGATGTTTCTAGATGCCCAGAAGGCTTTCGACAATTTAAGTTGACAATTTTTAATTCAACAAATTTATAATATGAATTTAGCCACTCAATTGGAAAATATTATAACTACTATCTATGCCACACAAAATGCAAATATTATAGTTAATGGGGAATATACATGACCAATAAAAATAGAGAAAGGAGTTAGACAGGGCTGTCCACTCTCACCCCTGCTCTTCATATTATCCTTGGAAACATTACTAACACGAATTATCAGATATAAAGGGACTAAAGGTTAAGAAAGAAGAGTACAAGTTGCAAGCATTCGCTGATGACATGTTTTTTTTATTGAAGAACTAATAGAGAGAGGTCAAGAACTGATGAATGAACTAGAACAATTTGGAGCAGTGGCAGGATTTAAAACCAATAGAAAGAAAATGAAATTAATGACTAAAAATTTAACAGAAAAACAGAAATTAGAATTAAAAAAGGAGATGGGAATTCAAGTGATAAAGAAAATTAAATATTTAGGAATATGGTTGACAGCACATTGCAAGACATTAAAGGAAAATAATTATGATAAATTAATGCAACAGGTAAATAAAGATTTAGAAATATGGGGTAAGCTACAACTTTCTTTATTAGGTAGGATTGCTGCCATTAAAATGACTATTCTTCCAGAATTCCTCTATATATTTCAGATGATACCAATCAAAATTCATAAAAAATACTTTGTGAAACTCAATAGGATAATTTCAAAATTTATCTGGCAAGGGAAAAAACCGAGAATAAATTTAAAGGCAATGTAGGATATGAAGAGCAGGGGAGGGATCATAGTGGGAACTGGGAGCTGTATCATAGTGCAGCCTCCTTAGTATGGTTGAAAGAATGGGTGAACTTAACTAACAAGAGAATTCTAGTCCTAGAAGGTCATGACTTACAGAGGGGGTGGCATGCCTTTTTATGGAATATAGGGAAAACTAATCAAAAATATTTTCACAGACACCTAATTAGAGATGCCCACCTAACCAATTAGAAGAAAGTAAGGAAAAAAAACATTATTTAAAGATCCCGATCTGGATCTCAACTATGGGCGCGATGATACACCCTAATAATTTGGATATTACCAAGATGATTAAATATAAGGATTTATTGGATTTTCAAGAAAATTTGAAATCATGACAGGACCTCTAAGATCAGGGACTACAAATTGACCGTTGGGCATACCTTCAAGTTCAAAACAGATTTAGACAGGATAAGAAAGAATTCAGAATTTATAATAAACCTCAGCCAATTGGACAAAATTCTCTTAGGCCCAGACAAAAAAATATATAACAAAATTTTATAATTATCTATTAGAGACAGAATTAGAGGAAGAAATAGTTAAAGGAAACATGATATCCTGGAGTAGGAACATAGGACGTAGTATTACCTTAACAGAATGGGAGAGAGTCTGGAATAAAAATAATAAAATCACAAAATCAGCATCGTACAAGGAAAATGCTTACAAAATGTTTTATAGGTGGCATCTCCCCTCCTTGAGATTGGTGAAAATGCACCCCAATATGAGTTCGAACTGCTGGGAATGCAAAAAAAGGAGGGAACATACTTCCCCATGTGGTGGTCCTATACAGAAGCACAAAGATACTGGCAGAAAATTAAAACATGGCTGGAGGAAATGACAACAGAACAGATTGAATTCAAACCAGAGTTCTTCCTATTAGGGATCTTTAATAAACAATTTCCAAAAAAAGTGAAATACATAATATTGCATATATTGATGGCAGCTAGATTGGCCTTTGCACAATGTTGGAAACAGCCTCATACTCCACCAGAGGAAATGAATATTAAAAAAATACTAAATTGTGCAGAAATGGATAAACTAACCCTAGCATTAAAAGAGAAAGAAACATCAATGTATTATGAGAGCTGGAACTGCTGGTATGAATGGTTAGATAAAAGATGGGCTACATAATATTGTAAAAGAGGATAAGCTACAATCATAGTGGTAATTATATATTCGCAATAAGGATTTCTTGTAAATATGGCATAAAATAACAATAGAAATAATGACCCACAAACTGCCAAAGATGAAATTGTTTTTAATCACTTTTTGATTTTTCTTCTACTCTTACTTCTTTTTTCTTTTTCTCTCTTTCTTCTCTTACTTCTCAACTCTGTTTCTTTTCTTCTTTTCTACATTTGTGTATGTGTTGTTTGTTTATTTTAATTGTAAAATTAATAAAGTTTGTTTAAAAAAAGAATATCAAGTAAACAAAAATATTTCTTATAACATAACATAACATAACATAACATAACATAACATAACATAACATAACATAACATAACATAACATAACATAACATAACATAATATATTGAGTTACATACTGAAATATCACAAAAATCATATTGTGTTTTTATTTATATGGTGTTATGGTACCCATGTTTAATTGTATTCCATAACGGAAAAAAATGAGCTACTCAAATCTCAGGGACAGGGAAGGCATTGGAATGTGGAAGGCGATCAAACTGCAGGTTGTTCTCTGGCTTAAAGGTGCAGGTAGAGAAAATCTGAACATGGACAAATAAAAAATATCTTTCTTAAAACTTTATTTTCATGAGCTGATGTTTACTGTTCAGCTCAGGTCTCATCACAATGATAAAACACTTGGGAAGAAAGATACACATTAGTAAGCCAGCACTGGAGGAGATCATAGAAAAGATCTCCACAGCCAACATATATTTTCCCCTTGTGCTTAGATAAGTTGGAATAAAGCACAGCCAAACACTGCAGAAGACTAACATGCTGAAGGTGATGAATTTGGCTTCATTGAAACTGTCAGGTAACTTCCTAGCTAGAAAAGCAGCAGAGAAGCTGACCAGAGCAAGAAAACCCATAAAGCCCAAAACACAATAGAACATGATCGATTCCTCATTGCACTCCAGGATGACTTCTTCAGACATTGACTGCATATCAAAATCTGGATATGGTGGGGACATTATCAGCCATGCAGCACAAAAACACATTTGAACCAGAGAACAGGATAGAAGAATGAAACTGATCATTCTCCCTCCGACCCATTTCCTCAATTTGGAACCAGGCTTGGTGGCCATGAATGCTAGAACCACAACAAAGGTTTTGGCCAGGACACAAGAAACTGCCATAGAAAAAATCAGGCCAAAAGCTGGTTGTCGAAGGAGACACACAATCTTATCAGGTCTCCCAATAAACAGAAACACACAAAGGAAAGAGAGGAGGAGGGAAACTAAGAGGCCATAAGTGAGATTCCGGTTGTTGGCTTTGACGATGGCAGTGTCTTTATGTTTCATGAAGATTACTATTATCAAAATTGTCATCAAAGAAAAGCAAATAGAAAGAGCAGTCAGACTGATCCCCAAGCGTTCTTCATAGGACAAAAAATTAATCTGCTTTGGAATGCACATATTTTTGTCAGGATTTGGGTATTGATCTTCAGGACATGGAGAGCAGTCATCCTTGTCTGAAATAGAACAGAGTGGAGTTGATACGTTGATTATAGACAATGTTGTATCCTTACATATTTAAAGTATAATGGGTCTTAGTGCCATTTCATTTGGAAATTTCCTACCCTTCTCCTTTGAAATTTTCCCTTCTGGACATAGACGGCAATCATAGCAACAAAACGACTCTCCTTCTTTCTTCGCCTTGCTGTATCCTGTCTCACAAGGATCATTACACAAAGATAGAGGTAATGCCTGTCAATGAATGAAGAATAATATTTTAAGATATTATTAGAAAGAAAAGGAAGTGCTTGGAGAGAAACTATTATCATGGAATCAACAAAACAAAAATGAAGCAGAAGTAGTGTATTGAGATCATTTTCATATGGAATTGGCCTGAGATAATAATTCATTAAAACCTCTTTATTGGCATCTATGGGCTTTCATAACTATCATCCCCACTCTCCAAAGATAATTTCTGTGCTTGTTAAACATTGTTTTCTCAGCCTCTAAATTTAGAAATCTACAGACTGATGAAATCTAGTATACTGGCTTGAAGCTTCTACTTCAAAAACATGAAAAACATTGTCCATAATTAATAGAGGTCCAATGTAAATATTGTATATCAACTGCAGATTTATAATTTCTTCTTGAGGACATTTTTAGTTAGGCTAAGCAGAATTGATGCTCTGGGGCTTTCATCATTTTGAGATGGAGTTGATCTGAAATAATAATTCATTAAATATCTATCTTTATTAGCATGTATGACTTTTCATAACTATCATCCTCAATCTCCAAATATAATTTCTGTGGTTGATAATTAAAGATGGTTTTCTCAGCTTCTGAATTTGAAGTCAATTTGAAGTTTACTTCCAAACCATGAAAATATTGTCCGTAATTAACAGAGAGCCAAAATAATACCAACTATTAGAAAAGTAAAGACTCTTACAGATAATTCTCCAGGATATTTCTCCTGAGTACAAATATATTCAGAGATGAGGCTCTGAAAGTTTCATTAATAACCATATTTTTATAGTTTATATATGAAGACAGACTAATCTAGATTCAAACAGCTAACCTGATTAAAGCCTACTGGCCATGTGATGGAATCTACGGAAATATTGAAGAACTTGTTTGCTGGAGCTGTGGGATCTACCATTCCAACTTTGACCCTAAGAAAGGATTGGTTTGGGAATGTGATCCAGTTGATAATATCATATCCCCCAATGAATTCTCCATTTTTATCAAAAGAGATCTTTTCACCAACACTGTTGTTGAATCTAATGCTTTTCAAAAAGAAATGAACCTAAAATATAGCAAAGAGGGACAAAGACAGAACAGAATAAAGGGAGGGAAAAACAATTCATATGTTCAAAACACATATATAATGTGTTTTATATTTAAAGAAAGAAAATATAAAAACTTTTTTTAGTTGTACACCAATTCAAACAACATAACAGTCATTCCAAAATAGGAATAGAGGTAAAATATCAGATGACTGAAATAAAATTAGCATAGAATTGCAATATAAAAAGGCAAAAAATATACTTTGTAATTTAATTGTGAAAACTACTTAAACTTGTGATAAATATATAAGAAATATAAGGATGTATGAAGGCTACAAAGGTTTAATGCTATTTTTACTTCTATAGTGGCTTACATGTGCTCTAGCTATGCTAAGGTTTGATTTGAATTATTGCAGTCACAATAATTCAAAGTCACAATCCCACAGACTAGAAGCAAGATAAATAATAAGATAAAAGTAAATATAATTCAAAAATGTTATATGTGTATGTAGATATACACACCACACATACACACAGTAAGGCATACTTTTTCAGTAAGGTTATTTTTTTTATATTGTTCTTGTCTTGAAAAGAGGGAGGAATATGATTATAAGGCATTTTGAGTTATGTTACCTAGATGGGCTCAGGCTCAATTCACTTAAAGGAATCATATGCATTCAATTGTGGCACTCATAAGAAACACAACTAAAATGTCTGATGTCCCAATCCCTGGCTAGCTAACAAGAGACTAAGGAAATCAACTTCCCTCCATCTCTAGAACAATGTTCTTGAAGGACAGGATGTAGACCTACTGTAAAGGAGACAGTCAAATAAGAACTGGAGCCTGAACCAAGAAATATAATGAGAAAACATTTCAGTCATGCCCACATCACACAAAAATAATATGCGGGAAGGCTAAGCACACTCAGACTTGTAGGATTCTGTTATAGTACCTCATAAAATTAGTCCTGACCTAAATGGTATTGGTTTGTCAGTCAATATTTGGAGGTCTCTGTAAATGAGGCAGCAGAACAACACATAAATGCAAATGATGTTTGTGTAATGACAGCTTGTTCAACAGCCATCTGAAATTACAATGATTCAGAATGAGTGGCATGTATCACTTCCTTGAAATTCTGATAGCACCCTTCTGGTCATATGATGACAATCCTGGATCTTGGCAACTGGCCTGGATTTGTGACTATTGCATCATCCTAGATTTACATGGTTGTGATTTGCAATCTTCCTTGCTGGCTTTCCATAAGCAAAGTCAATGGGGAAGATAGAAGGAAGTTGGAAGTTGTGATCACATGAGGTCCTTCCCCAAAAACCTCTGCAGTCCTCGCTTAACAATGCTAACTAGAATCTTTGATAACTGCTGTTGTTAAGCCACTTGGTCAAGAAACATCACACCTATAACTGCATCACTTGACAATGGAAATTCAGGCCTCAATTACCATTGTTAAGTAAGGACTACCTATGAAATGTTCATTATATAGGAAGTCAGACTAACTTTTAGAAAGTAAAATCAATCTAAATTAATTTAGACAATAATTTTAGAAACAATATTCTACTTATGGTGGATATAAAAATCTACATATCCCTGTTTGCATTTGTTTTTGTGTTGGAAACAACAAGGAGTTTTCTAGTTGAAAGGATTAGCCAATGACATTACTGTTGCCCAAGTGATGCCTGGATGAAGGCTTCTTATATAACCCTATTAACATTCCCACCAAAGTGGTACCTATCAATTTACTTATAATTCCATGCATTCAAACTACTGGGTCACCCGGAAGTGGAGCAATTGATGGGAGCTCACCCTGCCATGAATGAGTATTCAGATCTCCTCATAAGCCACCACACATCCAGTTAAAATGCCAGGTTCTGAAGTATAAAAATATCACACCAAGATAAATCAGTTCATATTTTTTCACCTTTCCTGTATAAACTGTACAATGTAGTTCATTGTTTTTCACTTGAACTGAAACTGAAAACTTTTTTTGGTGGGGGTGGGTGGGATAAAAATAAACATGTTTAATAATCTGGTTGTATAAATGTGCACACTATTAAACTAATATTTTGTTGATTTTATGGCAGATTCCTATCCGCATTATTGTGGCACTCTATGCCCATTCTTCCTTGACAAAGCAGTCCAAACCTGTCACATTGCACAGGCATCTCCTGTTCATTGCTCTCTTCAGGTCAGCCCAATTCTTATTAGATTCCTATACAGAGTCTGTCTTGACCATTTCAAACCACTGTCCTTCTTTTGCTGATTTGGAGGTATGTGTTGGATCGTAATCATATTGAAAGATGAAAATCCTCTTCAACTTCAGCATTTTAGCAGAAGCCTGACTGATATTTGGAATTGTTTATAATTCTCTCCTCTTTGACTTAACCCAGACATATGAAGAATAAAGGAGATTGTTGTCACCTACAGGACATAATCAATACTTGCCAGAAATTCCTGCAGCTCCTATAATGTTGTTTTAAGCCTCTTGGTAGCTTCTTGGACCAGTTTAATTCTGTTTTTTTTTTTCATTAATTTTGGATGGTAATGTAACTATTGTGCCATATTTTCTCCATTTGTTGATGACTGTGTTCACTGTGTTCTATGATATATCCAGTACATTAGAAATTATTTTGTACCCTTCTTCTGACTGAGACCTTCCTATAATCAGATATCTAGAGATTTATTAATTTCCATCGGTTTGAATGTGATTCATTATGAAGACAGCCATATCTCCACTTACAGGAAGATATGCACTTATCCAACCAATTTATTGTATTTTTTTGTATATGTTTATTGTTATTTTTCCCCATAAAAAGATTTCATTGAATTGAATAATTACAGCTTTCAGACTTAATGTCAATATCCCTAGTGAATATTGTTTGCTAGAGTTTACTGACAGCTATTGCAACTATTGATATGGTGGGTTCTTCACTACTTTAATTACAGACTTACCTGCCACCACACTTGATTGTGAAACTGTTTTCTTCCTTCTTTCACTGCTGTTTTTTCCATGGATTTGGATAAATACAAAGATTGTAAGGCATGTGCCACAACATGGACAGCATTGTAAATATTGTAACTCTGTCCACTCATGTCTGTTTCAAATACAGATGTGGGAAGGGACTCAAGCTTCTCCTGTCCAGTACATTTCTTCTCAGAGGTCTCAGTTTTTGAGTTTGCAAAGAAACAATCAAATGCCTGTTCCCAAAAATCTTTCCGAAAATGATCATGTTGGTTGTTGCTTGGACTTAAGTTCTGAAGAAATTCTTGAAATTCTGGGATCTTCTTTGTGTGAACTGCAAAGGATAAAGCACCATGTAAGAAATGGATATCACAAGATTTAAGAATAGACATTGAAGTGTAATCTGTCTGAGCAGTTATAAGCCAAATCTTTTTCTTCCTTGGTATATCTTCCACTTCTGAAAACTGGAGGAATGTTCTCAGAACTGATATGGACTGTATATCACCATATAAGATTATCACATTAGCTGTGCTGTTCATGAGAACCTGGTATATATATAATCCTTCCTCCATAGTATCAATAAAATCACTGTAAAAAGCTACGTTTGGTAACTCTGCTATGAATTCAGTGCAGATTCCATGCTCAAAAAATGTGGGGAGCACATCCTGCAGAAATTTATCTCCTTTTTCATCCTTTACTACAAGAATTCCAATCCAGATCCATCCAAAATACAACAATAGCTGCAAGAGGCCCTTTTGTTGGTGGGATTCATCTGGAAACATTTGTTGGAAGAAAATTGATTGAGCCTTTTTATCCATGACTGGAACAGAGCCATAGGTCAACTACAGAAAAATAAAAAAGTAATTCCAAAGGTCTATGTGAGCCTCTGAAGATGTGAATATTCATTTCAATCTTTCACTGCCCTTGAGTTTATATAATGAAATACTAGTTATGTTTACGCTGAAATATCAACCAAGATGTCACTCCTAAGGTACCACTAAAAACCTAGTCTCAATGTGAATATTTTAGATTTGAACCTTTGTTCAATGTTTAGAATTGGGAAATGATTGGCGATGCCAAATACATCCACTGTCTGTTCAAAATTACAATTATTCAGGTTGCTACGGTGGTACTATCAAACAATAAATAAAAACTATGAATCTGAAACTTGTCTCCTTTTTGCAAACAAAAGCATACAGATATCTTCAGAGGTATGGCAGAATGATAATGTATATGTATATCTTACCTGAGGAACTTTGTAGATGCCCAATACATTTGCCATGTGAAGAGTGATGTCAGGTGACCCAATGACTGCAGCCAAAGTTTTTGGGATCTCACACTTATAATTAGGGAGGAACTTTCCCTGAGTGAAAGGCAGCAACATTGAGGCAAAGTAAGTCCAGCCTGAACTAAAATGGCTGTTAAAAATATGGAAACCCAGTGTGACATTGGGTAGAATCTGGGCATTTTCATTAATCTGTTTTACAGTAAACACTAAAGCCAGAATATGCTGGTAATTCTGAAAAAATATTCTGAAAAAAAAAATCAAAATTAAAAATGCAGTAAAATTGTTTGTATGTTATTATGACACTTGCAATTTTTCAGTGCAACACATTTTGCAAAATGTATTTAAGTACAGTATTTTTATTATTCATCTAATATCCTGGAAATTGAAAACAAAATACTAGTACATATACCCCAGGAACTAGAATTATTTTTAATACAAAACAAATCATTGCTGAAATTGGAAGCGTTATTTCTTAATATATAAGAAAGGTCCAGTATCCAACATCCATTTTTTAAATATGGATGAAATTGTTAAATTCATGTACCAGAAATATTAAATGAGAAAAATTATGATGGGAAATATATCCCCTGAAAACACTTCAAGCTTCATTTGGACAGTAATGTCCAAAATTTGATAGTGAAATGATGTACTTACATAAGACCATCATGAAATCCCTGAGAAGGATGTTTACTGAAATTAATGGGTTTAGAAAATGTAAAGAATACAGAAATAATGCCAGCAATGTTAATCTCTCCAATTTGATGATATGTATGATGAATAGGAGGAAGCTCACGAAAATCACACTGACGGCTAGGATCCTTGCACACCACTTGAGGCATTGCTATTAACAGTAACTGCATGAATGCTAACATCTTCCATGAGTGTCTTCTTTTTGTGTACAAATGTCTCTGTCTGCAACAAGATCTTTGAAGTAGATCAGACTGACTTGTTTTCTTGAGATGTTTTTCAAAGGGAAATAGAGAATGTAACATACTATCAAATCAATTCACAAAGCTTTGAGGCTTCCATCCATGGGATGGAATATCATGAGAAAAATAAACATCCTTCAGGGTCAGTTCCTCCTTTTTTCATGGAGACCCATAGGATTTAGAAGAGACAAACAGGCTAATTCCATAATGGTAGTGACGCTGTCATCTATATAAATATCTTCAAAATATTTAGTGGCCTCTTGAGGCAAAAAGCAATGAGCCACAAGACAAAAATAATATCTTGGGATCTATAAACCAAAATAGACATATAGTTATGGGCATATGTATAAGCACTGTTTGTAGCTACTGTAGATCTGTTCTGTTCTTTTCTGTTCCATTCCACTCCACTTCACTCAACTTTCGATTCTACTTTTTTTATTAAATTTATATTTATTGGGTACACCAGGTTACCCTGATTAAAAAACACTTCTCAACTTCACAAAGTTTCCACCTTTCCACCCAGCAACTGAAACCTGGACTTCATACATCAACTGATTTGAATGTGTTATGGACATTGCTAACCTCACAGAGATTCTTTGTAACAGAAAGAAGGCACGCTTTCTCAGCGTCTGTGGCCATCTTCAATACCGCTACTGTTCTACTACTCCATAAACTGTCAAAGCCGTGACATGGGAAGAACTATAAAAAGTCTTAAGCAACCACTACATGCCAAAACTGTCCCGCATAGCCCACCGGCACACTTTCAGAAGAAGAAACTAGGTAGAAGGAGAAACCTTCAGTGAGTTCATGGTTGTTCTCAGATCAGCTGCCCTTCACTGTAATTTCCGGGACCTGGACAACATGCTTTTAGATCAGCTGGTCTGTGGCATTAGAGACTTCCGTTTACAGAGGCATCTCCTAGCCAAAGCTGGCCTTAATCTAAAAGCAGCCATGGAAGAGACTCAAGCCATGGAAATGTCAATGCTTTCTGCGGAAGAAATTCAAGGTTCTAGCAGCTACCGAGTAGAAGAACCAGCATGGTCATATACTACGAAGAAACCATAAACAGAGTTTTACGAAGAAGAAGTCAACTGACCAAAAGGTCCACAGCTGACCCAAAAGAAGGAACAATATAGCTAAAAAAGGTTCATCTCACTGCAGATCATCTGTCTGAGCTGTGGAGGCAACCACGCAAAAGGAACCTGCCACTTCAGAAATGTCATCTGCCTCAAGTGCCAGAGGAAGGGCCACCTGGCCAGAATCTGCCAGGCTAGGAAGAACATGAGCCAGCCAATTCCCTACCAGCCTCATCCAAAAAACTTTAAACCAAAAGAGGACTGCTTTACTATCAATACAGCATGTCCAAGAGCTAAAGCACTAATTAACCAAATCAGTTACAATTGTATTAACAAAATACATCTTGATGTTCTTTTAAAAGGCAAGCCCTGCCAGATGGAGGTGGATATTGGCTTTTCCCTTTCTATCCTCTCCTGGAATACCCTGAGAAACCTCATTCCAGACATCACCAAAAAACAACTGACACCTTGCAAGCTGTCACTGCGAGACTATCAAAGTCAATCCATCCCAATTGTTGGAAAAGGCAAATTTAACATCCAATTTCAACACTTCAGAAGATAATTCCCTTTTATTATAGTGGATGAGTGTTTACCAAGTTTGTTAGGTCTTGATTGGTTTGCATCCCTGGGCTTACAGGTGACTGGCATTAATTCAGTTACCACACAAGAATTAGACCAACTACTTTCTGACTGCTGAGGTTTTTGATGACAAATTTGGATGCTATAAAGGCAAACCCATCTCACTAAATTTAGACCCCCAGGTGGCTCCAATCAGACTCAAACCGTGCAGAATATCTTTAGCCCTGTACCTTAAAGTAGATGCTCAACTGGACGAGCTTATTGCTCAGGAAGTGCTAGAACCTATAGATTTAGCCAGGTGGGAGACCCCCATAATAATTCCTTTAAAGAGGATGGCTCAATCAGAATTTGCATGGATTACAAATCCACAATAAATAGAGGGCTCCAGCCCAATGCCTATCCAATGCCCATAATACAATTGCTCCATTCATTGGGCAAAAGTTCAATTTTTGTGAAATTAGATATGACTCAGGCATACCAACAGTTCCCTGTGGACAATCAAACAGCAGAAGCACACACCATAATAACACACAGAGGTATTTTAAGTGCAAGTGCCTCCAATTTGTTGCAAAATTTGTTGTGGCATCTTCCAGTCTATAATGGAACATTCATTATACAATATATTAGGAGTCATCTCTTATTTTGATGACACCCTTATTGCAGCTGACAATACCAAAGACCTTTTGATTTGATTAAGAAAAGTATCAACTTGTTTCAAAAAGACTGGTCTTAAACTTAACAAAAAGAAGTGCAAATTTGCTACTAATCAAATAAACTTTTTGGGATACTACATTGACTCTGCTAGCATATACCCAATTGAATCTAAAGTGAGAGCCATTCAAGAAGCCCCTGTTCCTACTATTAAAACAGAATTACAAGCATCTTTGAAGTTCTTAAACTTTTACAACTCATTTTTGCCCCATAAAGCTACTGTAGCAGAACCTTTGCATAGACTTTTGGATGCCAAGACACCCTGGAAATGGGGCACTAAGGAACAATCCTCTTTTGAAGCTGTTAAATCTTTATTGATACCACAGAAAGCTTTGATTCAATTCAACAAAACTCTTCCTTTAATTTTGGTTTGTGATGCTTCGCCTTTTGGAATAGGTGCTGTTCTAAGCCATAGATTTCCCAATGGCCAAGAAGCTCCTATTCCATTTTTCTCTCAAACTCTATCTGAAACAGAGAGAAACTACAGCCAAATCGATAGAGGCCTTGGCTGCTGTAGCATCTATTAAAAAGTTGCATGAATACCTTTATGGCCATCATTTTGAACTGGTTACAGATCACCAACCTTTGCTGGGCATTTTAGCTGGAAATCAACAAAGCCCACTTATTCTATCTCCATGAATGACCCAATAGACTCTATTTTTGGCTGCCTATAGTTACACTTTACTTACAGGCCTGGCAAGAACTTAGCACATGCAGATGCTTTAAGCAGGTGCCCTTTACCTATTCCTGTATCTGCCCCTGCCCCAACTGCTTCTATTTTCCTCATTGACAAACTGCAATTGCCACTAACTGCTGCTGACATTGCTCAGTTTATAGCCAAAGACTAACAATTATGTGCAGGGGGTGTGAAGGGGGTTGCCTAGAAGACCTTTAACAGTAGAATTCCATCCCTTTACAACACGCCAATTGGAAATGAGCATGCAAAGAGGGTGCCTTCTATAGAGAAGCAGGGTAGTCATCCCTTACCAACTGAGGTCTCATATTTTGGATGTGTTGCATGAAGGGCATCCTGGAATAACCAGGATGAAGGCTTTGGCCCGGAGTTATGTCTGGTGGCATGGTTTAGATAAGGCAGTTTTCAAGAAGATACAAGGGTGTCAGGCCTGTCAATTTTTGAGACCAGCGCCTCCTGTTGCTACACCAGGAGAGTGGGAGAATACTAAAACCCTTTGGTCTCATATCCACACTGATTTGGCAGGCCCCTTTCAAGGGAGAACATTCTTAGTGTGGGTTGATTCCTTTTCTAAGCGGGTAGAGCTATCCCTGCTAAAGTCTACAACAGCAGAAGCTGTGACTAGGGCCCTAGACAGTATTTACATTACCCAGATATCATAGTATCTGATAACGAGCCCCAGTTCATGTCCAGCCCTTTTGAACTATTTCTATCCCAAAGAGGAATTAGACATACCCTTATCTCTCCATTCTATCCAACTTTGAACAGCTTGGCTGAACGAGCCATTAGATCAGCCAAAGAGACTTTAGGGAGAATAACTGAGGGGGATTAGCCTTCCAGGTCACCCAATACTTTCTAATACAACACACTAGCCCCAGTTCTGTAGTAATCTGTCACCAGCAGAACTACTAATAGGCAGGCAATTAAGGACTAACCTTGACCATCTGCACCCGGAATACAGCCCATCAGCCTCATTAGATTCGAACAGCAAAATTAAAATGTTAGTTTAAACGACCTGATCTATGCAAGGAATTATGCAGGAAACCCATTATTGCTACCAGGATAGATAGAGGGGGTGACCGGCCCAAAATCTTATAAAATAAAATTGTCTGATGTGAGAATTTGGCGGTGGCACATTGACCAACTGACAAGTCATTGGAGTGCCCTAAAGGTCCATCCCTAGAAGAAGCCAAGGCTGAAGCAAGAGATGCAGACTCCCCAGTAACCAAAGAACAAGAACAAGAGCCAAATCGCAACAAGCGGTGTCTCAAGGCAGGCCTACCTTTAGAAGACTTCCCACCAACTCCTGAGTCATTCCCAGTTGAAATTCCAGCACTGCCCCCAGAGAAAACTTCCAGTCCTGCAGCAGTACCTCTCCCATCAACTGCTCCAGCTGAACTGAGAAAATCTTGGTGAATCAGATGATGCCCCACCTATTTAAAGAACTACGCATGCTGCTAACCAGGGGAAAGGAGTGTAGCATTCTGCTAAAGTTTTCACTCCAGTCCATTCTTTGAGCGGAAGTCAGAATCATTCCTGATTGGCTGATTCCTTTTGTCAGCTAAATATAAAAGGAGCTATCAAATGGAATCAGTTGTTGCCTGTCAGCCAGCTCCTTAGCTAGAGCAAGCCGCAGCAACTTTTACAGTGTTTCAATAAAGCCTGTTAGCTTTCACTCTCGCTTCTGCTTCTTATTCCCGTACACCAAATAGAAAAAGCTCCACAGTCTGATGGTCACCATTTTGTGCTATCCATAAATGGGCCAGGACAATATTACAGCCACATTAGGATTACCAGTGCACAGCCTGCAGACCAACTGCTTCCTTTTTCTGTCTTACCAAGGTCTGGTAAGATATACGTTCCTCTATATTTATAGATGTTTAGAAGTGGTTCATTATATCCAAGCCTCAGAAGAAGAAAGAAGGCATAGAGAGGTAACCAATAGAGAAGGGACCAAATGCAAAAAGATGATATAAGAATCAGAAATTTGGTGGCAGAAAGAAAGAGTCCAAATGGAACACCAAGGAAAGCTACAATGATGTGTCCAGCTTCCTTGCTAGCAAAGCCCACAACAAGGGAACTGGCAAAGTGGGGAAAAGGGGTGCCAAAAAGAGGCCTGGCAAATGATGAGGCAGAGCCAGTCTGGCCTAGAGTTACTTGCAAGGTTTTTAATTGATTTTAAATGGTTTTTTAGCTTTTAACCTTTGATAGTTTTAATTTTTCAGCCAATCATTTAATTCTTTTAATTCCATTTTAAATATCATATCTATGTTTGTATTTTTATTCAGCTGTACACTGTCCCAAGTCCCGCTGGGAGAGGGAGCAGTATAGAAGATCAATTAAATAAATAAATAAATAAAATTAAGAGCTGTTTGTGATAAGGATTGGAAATGGAATGACATTTTAAGCCCAATTCCGTATACAATATTGGCATAGAACCATGAACAGATATGGGACTTGAACTTTCCTGTTTATGGGTGTTCTGTGAAATGGGAAATGTTTTTGTTTGATACTGAGCACAATACTATTCACACACAAATAGCAAATAGATGCTTTTTGTTGCCTTCCCTTTCAGATTACTTTGAAAATTCTTAATTAAAAAGTTTTGATGGTTTGATCCTCCAAAAAAATGTGATTAATTATAAAGGGATACATCCCTATTTTCACTTTGCATGCAAACTAAGGTAAAATATAACCATGTAAAATACATTTAGGCATCCTCTTTTAAATGTTTCTTTCTGGAGGATTTGTCAGTGGAGGTAAACATTTCAATCACCCTGTGATTTAACTGCAATGTCCAGAGCATGACAATAAATTGATGATGCATTTATACAAGCTTACATAAGCTTACACAAGCATTCAAATCTTTCTGCAGCATTCAGAAGCCACTGCAGCTTTTGTATTTGGTGCGCAAGGAATGAAGAGACAGAGCCAAGGCTAAAGGCTAACAGTTTTATTACCACTTAGTAACCTCAGCCGGTTTGCCACCGCTTGTATTGGCAGCTGGCTGACAGGAGCGAGCCCGCTTGACACCTCCCTTTTTATAGCGAGCTGTCAAGCAGCTCAGCCAATCAGTGACTGCCCCGGTTCCCGCTTCAATGATGGACTGGAGTGAGGACTGCTGGCTGCAACACTCCTTCCCTCTGGTAATGCGCATGCGTAGCGCTCTAGGTAGGCGGGCCAGCGCCTCATTCTCTCGGATCTTCTCAGTGTAGCTGGTGCCGTCAATGGGGAAGGATCGGCCTGGGTGCTGGCATCTTCTGCCGGTGTTGGATCCTTCTCCAGGCTGGCTCCCGTGGTAGACTGGGCATCTTCATCCGGCGATAGGGAGGTCTCGATGGAAGGCAGGGCCGTCTTGGTTGCTGGTGGAGCATCCAATGCGGGCAAGTCTTTTGCGAATGGCTGTCGTTTGGGAGGTGGGTTCCTGCTGCCTCATTGTTATCTAGGGGTGGACCAGCAGGAGTATTCCATTGGCTTCTCAGCTGGTCCACATGCTGGCGCCATAGTCTTCCATCGGTTAATCTTACCCTGTAAGACTTTGGGCCTGCTATCTTTTCTACCCAGCCTGGCAGCCATAGGGGATTTCCAGCATAGTTATGGGCGTAGACCGGGTCCCCTAGTCTAAAAATCCTTGTTTTGCTATGGGAGTCTAGGGGTGTGCTGGAAGCATAGATTGGGTGGAGCCTGTCCAGAGTTGTCCTTAACCTCCTTCCCATTAGTAGTTCTGCTGGGGATAGGTTAGTCTGGGCATTTGGAGTGGTATGTTGTGTTAGGTGGTATAGGGCAATTTTTGAAAACCAATTTTCCCCAGTCATTCTCCCCAGGGCTTCCTTGACTGATCTTACAGCTCTTTCTGCCCTTCCATTAGCTGCAGGGTGGAAGGGAGAGATTAGGGCATGCTTAATGCCCCTTTGAGCTAGGAAAAGTTCAAAGGGAGAGGAAGTAAATTGTGGGTCATTGTCTGACACCAGGATGTCAGGATACCCATGTGTCCCAAAGAGAGTATCAAGGATTCTAGTAACTTCTTCAGTGGTGGTGACTTAAGAAGGGCCAGTTCTACCCATTTGAAGTAGGAATCCATTACCACTAGAAAGGATTTTCCTTGGACCGGGCCTGCTATCTGGACCCTGAGCCAAGGAGTCTTTGTGTCCTCCCATTCACTGACGGTGGCAGCCAGGGGTGCAAGTCATGATGATTGACATGCCTGACAATCCTGCATCTTCCTGGAGACTGCCTCGTCAATGCCTGGACACCAGACATAGCTTCATGCTAGGGCCTTCATCCTAGTGATGCCAGGGTGCCCTTTGTGTAGAACAGATATAATACGGGGTCTCAGGTCCTGAGGGATGACCACCCTATTTCCCCACAACAAACAGTCCTTTAGTATGCTTAATTCCAGATGGCGAGCTTTGAAAGGACAGAGGTCCACTGGAACAGAGTCTCTGGGCCATCCACTCCTGACCCAGTCCAAAACTTTATTCAATTGAGGGTCCTTGGAGGAGGAGTGGGCAATGTAGATCCTCAATTAAAAAAGTGGTCACTGTGGGTGTGAGGTCATCCACAAAAATAGGTAATGGGCATCTGCTTAAAGTGTCTGCATGGGCTACTTGCTTCCCAGGTCTGTAAAGCAATTTGTAATTATAAGCAGATAGAAAAATGGCCCATCTAGTCATTCTGGGAGACATAATTTGTGGGCTGGGCTTGTCCCCAGCCAGTATACCAAGGAGGGGTTAGTGATCAGTGACAAGTTCAAAATCATGGCCGTATAAATATTCATGGAATTTCTTAACTGCAGCTACAGTAGCAAGGGCCTCTTTGTCAATTTGGGTGTAATTTTGTTCTGTTTTTGAAAGTGTCCTTGAAAAATAAGCCCACTTATTGGGCTTCTTGGCCGTTGGACAGTCTGTGACCTAAAACTGCCCCTATGCCAAAAGGAGAGGCATCACACACTAGCACTAAAGGAAGGGCCTTGTTAAACTGCATTAAAACAGAATCTGAAGAGAGTAGGGCTTTGACAGCCATAAAAGAGGCATGCTCCCTTGGTCCCCATGACCATGCAGTGGTAGAATCCAAAAGCCTATGTAATGGTTCAGCTATAGTGGCTTTGTCAGGCAGGAATGAACTGTAAAAATTAAGTAAGCCCAGAAAGGCCTGCAATTCAGTCTTATTTGTAGGGGTTGGAGCATCCTGGATAGCTCTGATGTTAGATTCAATTGGATGAATCCCTGAAGAATCAATGTGATAACCCAAAAAATCAATTTCTGAACTTGCAAAAATGTATTTTTTTCTTATTAAGTTTGAATCCAGTATCTTTGAAACATTGTAGAACTTTTTGTAATCATTGCAAGTGTTCCTGTGCGCTATCGGAAGCAATGAGAATGTCATCAAAATAGGGAATGACCCCCGGGATGTTGTATAGTAATCTCTCCATAATTTATTGGAAAATACCAGGGGCTACACTAACTCCAAATTGGAGACGTTTGCACTTAAAAGCTCCCCTGTGAGTTATGATACATTGCGCCTCTGCAGTCTGTTCATCTACAAGGAACTGTTGGTATGCCTGTGTCATATCAAGTTTTGAAAAAGTGGAGCTTTTGCCCAGGCTATGTAACAAATGTTGTATAATGGACACAGTTGGGTTGAAGACCCTTGTTAATGGTCGATTTGTAGTCTGAACAAAGGCGAATTGAACCATCTTGTTTGAGAGATATGACTATGGGTGTTTCCCATTTAGAAAAATCAATGGGTTCTAGGACCCCTTGTGCTATCAGTTTGTCCAACTGAGCATCCACTTTTGCATGTAAGGCTAAGGGAATTCTCCTTGGTTTAAGTCTTATTGGAGTCACCTGGGGATCTAAGTTTAGGGAAATGGGTGTGCCATTATAGCAGCCAAGCTTGCCATCAAATACTTCTGAAAAGTTAGTAAGTAGTTGTTCTAAATTGCAAGTGTTAATAGCATTTATGCCAGTTACTTGCAATCCTAGAGAATTGAACCAGTCTAACCCTAGCAAGCTAGGCAGGCACCCATTAACTATAACTAGAGGTAAAAGTCCATTAAAATGATGGAATTGTATGTGGAACTTGCCTATCCCGATGACTGGAATACTCTGTCCCTGATAGTCTTTCAAGGCTAGCTTGCAGGGTGTCAGTTGTTGCTTGGTGATATCTGGAACCAGCTGCTTCAGGGTGTCCCAGGACAGGATAGAGAGGGAGGAGCCAGTATCCACCTCCATATGGCATGGCTTTCTTTCTAGAAAGATTGACATTTATTTTATTAATATTAAAACAGTTGGGTAGTGACTCAGCTCTGCGATATGTTTTGGTGACTGCAAAGCAATCCTCTTTGGTTCTGAAGGTTTTTGTTGGCATATGGTTTGATAGTGCCTGACTCATGTTCCTAGCAGCTTGGCAAATTCTTGCCAGATGCTCCTTCTTCTAGTACTTCAAACAAACCATGTTCCTAAAGCGGCATGTGACTCTAGGGTGGTTTCCCCCACAGCTGAGACAGATGTTTTGTGGTATGCTTTGTCTTCTCTCAGCTGGGTTATTTTTTCATTGGGGAAACTGAGGCATTCTTAGACAGTTTAATTCTTCTTCCTCTTCTTCGCTGTACTGGGTTTTGAACATGTCTTCGTAGTGAATTGCTGTATTTGCTTTGACCTCCGGGAAGCTGTTTGAATTTTGAATTTCAACCACGGATAGGTTTGACAGCTCCGCGGCTTGGGCTTCCTTGATTGCTTGCTTCAGGTTAAGGTCTGTTTTTGCTAAGAGACGTCTCTGTAGCTGAAGGTCTCTTACCCCACAGACCAGTTGATCCAGAAGCATGTCATCGAGGTGGTCCCTGAATCCGCAGTGAAGGGCAGCCGATCTGAGTGCTGCCATGTATTAGCTGAAGGATTCTCCCTCCACTTGTGCTTTTCTTCGGAATGTGTGGCGGCGCGCGATGCGAGATGGTCTGGGAGTGTAGTGATTGCTGAGGACTTCTTGTAGCTGTTCCCAGGTGACCTCTTTCACTGTCTGTGGGGCTAGTAGGGCTGTAGCGGTGTCGAACACCGCAGCTCTGCAGAAGCTCAGGAAGTAAGCCTTTTTTCTGTTCGCGGGTATGTCAGTCAGGTTGGCGGCAGCCATTATATATCCAAAGTGATTGATGTAGGATGTCCATGTCTCTGCCGCTGGCTGGAACAGAGGGAAGTTCAGAAGTGCCACCATCTGGGTTAGCTTTGTGGCAGTCTGGTTAGCACTTTTAGCTCAGTGACTTTTGCAGTTCTTTTGTTGCTTCAGCTCTTGTGACTTTCAGCTCTTTTCGCCTCAGAATGTCTCACTTCGCTAACATCCCATCCTTGTCGTCAGTTTTGTATTTGGCGCGCAAGGAATGAAGAGACAGAGGCAAGGCTAAAGGCTAACAGATTTATTGCCACTTAGTAATCTCAGCCGGTTTGCTGCCGCTTGTATCGGCGGCTGGCTGACAGGAGCGAACAGCTGAGCCCGCTTGACAGATCCCTTTTTATAGCGAGCTGTCAAGCGGCTCAGCCAATGAGTGACTGCCCCAGTTCCTGCTTCAATGGTGGACCGGAGTGAGGACTGCTGGTTACAACAGCAGCACTGTGCAGACCTCTCTAAGGCAGCAAAATGAAGAAATTTCTCTGGCAGCCGCCATTTTGTTCCTCTCACAAAGGGGAGGACAAAATGGGGGCTGCATTTGGATTGCTGCCTCATGGCCTGGGAACAAATGGCCTGGCCTCCTTCTTCAACATGAGGTCCAGAGAGCTTCAGAAAGTAGGCCTGGGACAGGATGGGCATATGGCGAGCAGGCCCAAGTGCTGCAGGGGTCCAGGAGGGAAGGATGGTGGGGAGACAGACAGGAGGGCACTGCAGTTATGCTGTAGTGGGTTTGTAAGGGCAAACAATCATAGGCCTTCTTCTGTCATCATAATTTTGAAAAGGGATTATATGTAGCTTTTTTCTGGGGAGGGGTGTCTTTCTCAATTTCAAACGTTCATTAAGTGGTCTGTTGTAGCTAAATGATTACCTATGTTTTCATGTACTCTTCCAGAAATAGGGATGGATTTTTTTTTTTTTTGCAATAACTGGTTGTTATGTAAAATTGGCATATGATACAGGGATATGTCAGGACCTAAAATCCAGGTCATAGGTAGCCCTAGAGATGTCCATTGTAAGTTTGATCTTTCACTATAAAAAACTGATCATAGCTCAAGAACTAGATATAGTTGCAGAAACCACTAGTCAATGAAAGAACCAGTTTTTGTCACAATTGTTCAATCAAATATACTTCCAGATTTATGAAAACAGTACAACGAACACATTTAGTAGGATTAACATAGTTTTCAGAGTTGGTACAGAATGCTTTTAACCCAGGTTGTTCCAGTTGATAATAATGCATAGTCAGCTGCTAGGACAGTTATTGATTGGTTTGGTGCTGGATTGCATTCACTGACCTTTTAGGCATTATAAAAGAATTGATCTGTTCCTTGGGGGTTTGCAGGGTGATTTTAATATTTGTGAATAAGAGGGCAAAACTGTTGCAAACCAGTCATAAATGTTTCAGCATTTATGAGCTGATCTATTCTCAAGGATCAGCCCTGCACACCTTCTTCTTTTTGTTGTTGTTTTTCTTTTCTTTCTTTTTCTCTTTTATTTTCTTTAACTTGGCTTGCAATAGCAGCCGTCTTTGGAACATTACTTCTCTATTTTCTTTCAACTAAACTATAATAGAGATTATAGTCATCAATTAGAATTCTTTGCACAGTTAAAAATAGCATTTAAAATCACATAGCATTTACACAGAGACCCAGAAAGCATCAGACAAACTATCATATCATAGACTAAAAGAAGATGAGAAGAAAATTCACTCAAAACTCAAGAAGTTATCAGTAGATTCATTTTAAATCTTGAGTTGATGGCTAAGTTTCAACAGGAGTAGAACATCGATTCTATGTTAATGTCCACCAGAGTTTTGGGATCTCCTTCATCCATACCCTTCCATAGGTGCTTAGATGAGTCAATATGATACATGTATTCCTTACCTTAGGACCACAATGGAGCCCCAAATTTATGTTGCTGAGACAATTATTAAATTTTGCCTCATTTTATGAAACTTCTTGCCACAGTTTTAAATGAATCACTGCAATTGTTAAGTTAGTAAAAAGGTTATTAAATGAATCTGAATTCCCCATTGACTGTTCTACACAGTTATCATACTCAATTGAATTTCCAAGAAAGTGAACATTGTGCAATACTACAATGTATTGGACTTATGGTGGAATTTATTTGGATTTGCTAGAATTATTTTTGTGCCAGACATTTTATTGGTCTTTGCTACTGAGGAGAAGACATATGTCCCGATAAAAGATCTTTTGATTTTATACCATGTTTCATAGGTGACCACTATACCTGATGTGCTCCAGAGAATTCCCACTGTCCAATTGCTACAGAATCTTTGTTTAAATGAAAGTCTCATTTGTATTTATTCCCAAATTCTTTTTATATATTTTATTGTGCATATGTTGAAGGGACATGATTGCTCAGCATTTAAAGACACCAAGCTTGTCAGCTGGAAATTTAAGACCCAAGTGCTTCACAATGGGCTCCGATCCCAGCTCCTGCCCACCAACAGTTCAAAGGGATGCCACTTTGGTGGGAAGGTAATAGCATTCCATGGGCCTTTGACATGTAGCCATGCTAGTCATATAACCAAAGAAAATGTCTTTGGTCAATGCTGACTGCTTCAGCCAAGAAACATAGATTATCACAATGCTCTAGCGTTGGACACAACTGGGTAGGGAAACCTTTAACTTTAACATGCATAGGAATAAAGATGACTAGTAAAAACAGACTTAAAATTCACATTTACTCTATATATTTACTCAGATAGGCCTATCACATACTGAAATATCTCAGTAAATCAATTGTGCTACTATATATTTGCTTTATGGTTCCTATTTTAATTGCCTTTCAAATGGAAAAAAGTTATGAGTTGCCCACATTTCAGGGAGAGAATAGGAATTGCAACATACAAGACCAATTGGATACATACTGTTTCTGATTTAAATGTGCAAGTGGGAAAGATATGCAACATTGAGAAATAAAGAATATCATTTTAAAAACATCATCTTTTCATGAGATGATGTTTATTGTTCAGTTCAGGTTTCATCAAAATGATAAAACACTTGGGAAAAAAGATGCACACCAATAATCCAGCACTGGAGGAGATCATAGAGAAGATCTCTACTGCCAGCATATATTTTCCCCTAGTGCTTAGATAGGTTGGAATAAAGCACAGCCAAACACTGCAGAAGACCAACATGCTGAAGGTGATGAATTTGGCTTCATTGAAACTGTCAGGTAACTTCCTAGCTAGAAAAGCAGCAGAGAAGCTGACCAGAGCAAGAAAACCCATAAAGCCCAAAACACAGTAGAACATAGTGACCGATCCTTCACTGCACTCCATGATAACTTCTTCAGACATTGACTGCACATCAAAATGTGGGTATGGTGGGGACATTATCAGCCACACAGCACAAAAACCTAGTTGAACAAGAGAACAAGATAAAAGAATGAAACTCACCATTCTTCCCCCAACCCATTTTCTCAATCTGGAACCAGGTTTGGTGGCCATGAATGCTAGAACCACAACAAAGGTTTTGGCCAGGACACAAGAAACTGCCACAGAAAATATGAGGCCAAAAGCTGGCTGTCGAAGGAGACACACAACCTTATTGGGTCTTCCAATAAATAGAAAGACACAAAGGAAAGAGAGGAGGAGGGAAATCAGGAGTATATAGGTGAGATTTTGATTGTTGGCTTTGACGATGGGAGTGTCTTTGTGTTTCATGAAGATTGTGATTACCAAAGATGTAATTAAAAAAAAGCAAAGAGAAAGAACAATCAGACTGATGCCCAAAGGTTCTCCATAGGACAAAAATGTGATCTGCTTTGGAATACAGATATTTTTGTCAGGATTTGGATAATGGTCTTCTGGACACCGAAAGCAGTCATCCATGTCTGAAAAAGAGCACAATAGAGTGGATATAGTGGATTATAGGCCATGTTGCATTCTCATGGCTTAGTCCCATTATATCTGGAAATTTCCTACCTTTCTCCTTTGATATTTCCCCCTCTGGACATGGAAGGCAATTATAGCAGCAAAATGACTCCCTTTCTCTCTTGACCTTGCTGTATCCTGCCTCACAAGGATCATTGCACCTAGAAAAAGGTGATCCCTATCCATGAATGAAGAAGAATATTTTAAGGTACAGAAGGGAAAAGAAGTGTTTGAGGAGATATTATTACTGAGTAATCAACAGATTAAGGACACAGTGATAAATTATCAACCATCCCAGATATATTAGGCAGTAAATGAGCTAATTTTACTGTAGGGCTATAAACAGAACTTTGAAAGTATTATTTCCTGCCATCTCTTTTGCAACCTCAGATGATAGAGTGGTTCCTTTCCATGATTCTTTCTCTGCCCATTATACACGTTCTTAAAAGATCGTTACCTGGGCAGCATCTCTTCACCACATCTCAACCTACTCCAAGGTCTCCCAAGGATATTCCATCAATCACTCCATTATCATCTCCAGAATCATGAAGTAGTATGGAGACTTTGAGACCAATTGTTCTGCATTTGTTAAAAATCCAAGATCGTCTGAAGCTGTCATGGAATCACAATCTTCCTCTAGAAGGGAGGTTAGATACTTGAAAAAATTTTTTCCAGTATAATGGGTTCTAGCAATAATGTTTTTAGTAGGAGGCATACTAGGGCTTTGTTAAGAGGCAGTGGGACACTTCATTCAAAGATAAATTAACTATCACTAGAATCCACTCATGCAATATCTCCAAGGCCACTTTAACAAGTAAGGAGTGTCAAGGATCTAAAGAGCAGGTGACTGAAATCAGAGTACCAAAGACTCTGTTAATTTACTCAGGTCTACCAGTTCAAATTGTTCCCCGATTATTGTGGCACCTCCTTTAGACCTGCAACGAGTTTGATCCCATTGAGAATGACTTTGTCCAGCACATGCTGAACAAATTCCTCCTCATGGCCCTGTATGAGGTTCCCTGAGTTCTCTTTCCCAAAACAGGGCTATAAAGGTCAGAAAAGTACAATGTTATGCCACCCTCAGCCCTACAATATAGGTCTTAATAGCAGTTCTGACCCATATTTTTTTACATTTTTCTCCTTTCTATCTCAATCATGAATGGTTGTTAATTTTTATCTCTTTATTTAAAAATTCAATTAATGTTTTTTTAAAGCAAATAAAAGAGGACTTATTACTTACTAACTATATTTAGAAGCGATAACTGAAACCCAGGACTACTTAGAGTCTACTAGTTAAGAAAAGGGGCTGAGACCAAGGAGCTGGAACATGACATCAGCTCTATATTTGTCAAAACTGCCTGTTCTTTGTCTCCTTCCATGTTTTTCCATGTTTGTCACCACCATTATACTTTGACTTGACCCCACAATATAGCACCATTTCCTGATCCAGCCCTCCACCCCCAAGAATGGAAACCTCTTTCTGTCCCCTACAATCATCCCTGGAATGATAAGCCAGAAAATTTAGTTTACCGGCCAACCTGAAAGCCAGGACTATTAAGGTCTTCTGATTGGTACAATGGCTGAGGCAAAGGAATGCAAAATTGGTAAAAAAACAACAATCTTGCACACTCTGAGAATATGATTTGCTCCTATATCCCTCACATGTGCACTCCAATCATTCCTAAGGAAAGAAGCTGGGCACCCAAGACACTTTAGCTTTGCTAGTTCTTAGTGCTATGGATAAGACTGGAGCTTTTATATCAAAACTATGGTTCCTATTGTCCATTGGTGGTTTTTAGCATACAGTGGGACAAAGTAAAGGGTGCAGTATTTTATGCCAAATATCGGAAATATCAATATTCCTATAAATATACACCCTCCCCTCCAGCTTAAGTAGTTTAGCACAGGAACAATAATATGGAACTTCCATCAATAAAGATAATAGTTTATCTACATAGATATAGGCAGACAAATCTAGATTCATAGATCTAACCTGATTAAAGCCTACTGGCCATGTGATAAAATCCACAGAGATGTTGAAGAACTTGTCTGGAGCAGCTATAGGATCTATTGCTCCAACTTTGACCCTAAGAAAGGACTGGTTGGGGAATGTGATCCAGTTGATAATATCAAATCCACCAATGATTTTTCCATTTTTATCAAAGGAAATCTTTTCATTAACACTGTTGTTGAATTTGACATTTCTCAGAAAATAATGAAGCTAAAGAAGGAGGGAAGGAAGGAGAGAGGGAGGAAGGAAGGAAGGAAATCATTTCAAGCCAAAAAATCATATCTAAACTCTTGTTTCTCATTATTTCCCCATCTTTAAATTAAGAGGGAGGGAAGGAAAGAAATCAGTTTGAGCAAATTATACCAAATTTCTATTTCCCATTATTTCTCCATCATTACATTAAGGGGGGTGGAGGAAGGAGTGGGTGGAGGGAAGGAAGGAGGGAGGAAGACAAAGGGAAGGGAAAGAAGGAAGGAAGTATCAAATAAATATTATACCAGCATCAAACAAATATCACAGCAATTACTCCAAAATATAGAAATACAATACCATATTTCTAATATTCTAATATATTATATTCTAATATAATATTTCATGGTTATTAAAATAAAAATACAGAATATAAAATGTAAAACCATTTAAAAATCTATGTAGCAATAACACTTAGTCATATACTATTCCATAGTGCTTTACAGCCCTCTCTAAGCGATTTAAAGAATCAGCATTTTGCCCCCAATAACCTGAGCCTTCATTTTACTGACCTCAGAAGGATGGAAGGCTGAGTCAACCTTGAGCTAAAGAAAATCAAAGTTGGCAATCAGCAGAATTAGCCTGCAATGCTACATTCTAACCACTGTGCCACCATGGCTCTTGAACCTGGTTTCAATGCTATAAGTGTTTAACTTGGATAACCATAGACAAATGTAAAATGTAAAAGTAATAATAATTTATTTATTAGTAATAAGTAAGTAAAGTAATTATTTCTTTATTAGTAATAAGTAAGTAAAAAGTAATTTCAAAAGGGCAAAAATGAGGGCATTACAGAGGACCAACCTTTTTAGGGGAAATATTATATCTGTATTATCCATAAAGCATGGATAGGTCCATTCATAACAATCATTGCTAACAGGTCATTATTTAAGTTTCAGGGTGAAAAATTGTCAACTATATAATGAATTATTCTTTGAAATAAACAGGTTTGGAAAAGGGAAATTTTAATAACCTGCATCTTTCTTAAGTAAGAATCTCACTATTATCAGTCTTTTTTCTTCCATTCAAGGTTTGTTTCAGAACAATTTAATCTAAAAGTTGAAAAGTGGGCATGAAAATATTTTTATATAGTTTATAATATATATTTTTCATGTTAAACATAAATATTCAATGTCTATATAAACAGTGTGTTGTCTGAGTACAGTTGATTTTGAGAAATAGTAATAATAATAACAATAATATTCATAACATCAATAATAATAACATAGTAATAATATTTACTTATCCATTTATGTACATCTTCAATGTAGTTAATAATTCTCTTATGCTTTCAAGTTTCTAACCTGTTTCTGCTAGTTAGCCTTTCATAAAACAAATCCCATGTTAAAAACTATTCAGTTTCTTCCTTCTCCTTAGTGAAGGAATTGTTAGTCTATCCATTTAGTCTTTTAGTGTTAGTCTATCCATTTCTGCACATTCTAATATTTTTAATTACATTTTCATCTGTTTCATCTCTTCATTTTTCCACTTTTGTGCAAACACAATTCTAGTGTTTGTAAAATTAAATATGTTTTCCCTTTATTATATTTTTCTGGTAGAATATCCAACAAAAATATTTCTGGGTTTAGATCTATATGTTGCTTTACTATTTTTTCTAATCATGTGTGTATTTTTTGTCCAATATCTTTTTGCCTTTGGGCATGTCCATCATATGTGGTAATATGAACCTGGTATCTGATTACCAACACTTAGCAGACATATCCTTCAACATCTTTGCCATATTGTACTCTGACAATAAAGGTAATAATTGTACCAATCTTACTGGTGGAAAATGCCATCTATAAAACATTTTATATAATTTTTTTTTGTATGTAGTTGACATTGCTAGTTTATAATTCCTACCCCACAATTTCTGCCATTTATCTAACTCTAAAGTATAACCATACTATCATTGTTTCCTTTACTTGTTCTTCTTCCATTTTAATGCTATATATTAATATCTGATCTAGTTATGTTAGTTCTTTAAAAAGGCCATACATTTTAGTATCTTTCTCATGTTTTGATTGTATTTGCACATGCAGCCACCATGCTAAATCAATCCCTTACTATTCGATTCTTGCTTAGTTTTAAGTTCCCCTTTTTCATTCAAGATATCCTTATACCTTGTAATATTTTCTGTGTTAACAACATTCGGATGTATCAGTGCCTCCATCATGGAGAGCCAGATCAGTATTTTCAAATAGTGCTTTTCTTTAATTTTTGCCCACACTAATAATAATGCATTTCTAATATAATATCTTTGAAAATATCTATGTATTTTGTTTTTCCCATGCAATAAAAAGGTGTGCTATCCCCGTTGGAGATCATGTCCTTCCAATGTTAATAATCATCTGATGTGAAGGTATTTTGAAAAATTAAAATGCATTGTTAATTTTTTTAAAAAAAAATCTGACACTGAATCTCTTGGAAATTTATAGAATGTTAAATTTCTAAGAGTATATTGAACATTTTGGATCAAATTCAATGTAAATATTCCAAGCAAAGCATCTAGAACAAACATCTGCTAAGCTGGGTTTCAGCACATAATTCAAAAGTAATGTACTTTTTTGTAATTTTAATATGAGCATATAAATATTCTAGCTGGTCAAGATATTACTATATTTCACTTTTAGATAAAATGCCAATCCCCTTACAAAATATGGCTTGTTAGATTTTATGGGCAGATGTTTCAGTTACAAATATGGTGAGATTTTGGCATTTTTCTGCTTAAGATCTTACCTGCCACCACAACTTGTGATTCTGAAACTTTTGCCTTCCTTCTTTTGCTATTATTCTTTCCTTGGATTTAGATAAATACAATGATTGCAAAGCATGTGCCACAGCATAGACTGCATTGTAAATGTTGTAGCTTTGGCCACTCATGTGTGTTTCAAACACAGATGTAGGAAGGGTCACAAGCTGCTCCTGTCCAGTACATTTTTTCTCAGATTTCTCCATTTTTGAGTTTGAGAAGACACAATTGAATGCCTGTTCCCAAAAATCTTTTTGAAAATGATCTTTATGATCTTTAGTTGGATTTAGGTTTTGAAGAAATTTCTGGAAGTTTTGGACTTCTTTTGTGTGAACTGCAAAGGATAAAGCCCCATGTAGGAAATTGATGTTCCAAGATTTATGAAATGAACTGGAAGTGCAATCTGTTTGAGCGGTTGTAACCCAGATTTTTGTCTTCTTTGGTATATCCACTATTTCAGATAATTGGAGATATGTTCTCAGAAGTGATATAGATTCAATTTCCCCATAGAAGACTATGACATTGGCTGTACTGTTCATGAGAACTTGGTATATATGGACACCTTCACCTATTAGATCATTAAAATCAATGTAAAAATCTACCCTAGGGAACTCTTGTATGAAATCAAAGCAGATGCCATCCTGGGAAAATGTGGGGAGCACCTCCTGGACAAATTTATCTCCCTTGTCATCATTCACAACAAGAATGCCAATCCAGAACCATCTAAAATACAGCAATAATTGGAGGAGGCCTCTATATTGGTAGGATTCATCTGGAAACATTTGTTGGAAGAAAACTGCTTGAGTCTCTTTATCCATGATTGGAGCAGAGCCATAGGTCAACTATAAAAAGATAAATATTTGCACTTGCAAAGTTGTATGGGAGCCTCTGAGAATGCACTCAATTTTAGGGTGCTTTTGAGTTTCATATTGAAACATTGTCTAAATAATTTTGTTCATTTCATGACTACCTTGGCTTCAATCTTAGTAGTCAAGAAATGTTTTTTTCCTCCTCAAAAAGCTCTTATTGTTTGTTTGGGGTTTCTTTCTTTCTTTTTCTTTTTTGAAGAAATATAAAAATGACCGTTCTAGAAAAGGAAAGAGTAAGTTTGAACTTACTCAGTGTAGGCATATTTACCTGTAAAGGTGAGTATTTGTGGCTTGGGACTGAAATGTCTGTGAGTTTGGGTTTTTTTTCTTGCAGATGTTTCATTCATTTCATACTGAGGATGTTTGGATAATGAAACATTTTCATGAAAACAACCAAGCTCACAGAGCACCAAGGAGCTCTTATATTTATTGTCAGCATTCCAAGTAAACCCTCAATGCAATTCAGAACTGCGAGACAGATCTATTAAAGTAAGAATTTATTAGAGAAATCATATTGGCACATCTGGGGAAAACCTGAATCTGAATTCCCTCATTCCCTCTCCCATACACTAAAATTCACAGCCTGCCCCATTTAGTGACCTTCACGTCACATGGCCCAATCAATCTTCTGTCTCAGCTGCTGCCAAACTTCAGTCACTCCAGGTGCCAGCAACTTGTCCTTGATATCTTGTGAAAGAATGTTGTTATGGCTAAACTTCCTTCGCTACTCTCCATTCCCACAACCCCTGCTGTGGCAGGGGAAAATCTGTCCCAAGATGGATTCAGGGTTGACATTTACCTCTTCCCAATATTCCCATTGTTTGATCGGGTTTATCATTATTTGTGTTCCTCTGCCAATCCAATAAAAAAAACAAAACACCATGGCATTTTGGGTGTCCTGGATTTCTATAAATGTTTCCCTCTCTAAGAAATAGTTTATCCATTAAAGGGGGTAGAAAGAAGAAAGAGACTCATAATATTAAGTATAAATGAATATTAAATATTATGAGGCTCTCTTCTCTACCCCCTTTAATGGATAAACTATTTCTTAGAGCGGCAAACATTTATAGAAATCCAGGACACCCAAAATGCCATAGGTGGGTTTTTTTTCCTAGAGAAAGCCAAAACTTGGAATATATATTAATGCCAAGTCTTCTCCACAATCCAAATAAATAATTTGGCCCTGTAGGAAATCTGATCATTTCAAATCTCTGTTTTCCTCTTAAAGAAACATTTCTATTTTTATCTCTCTGCATCCTCTTTCAGTCAATGCATATTTATTCTCTTTTTTTATCAACTTTTATCTTTGTTTGGAGTTTGAAATTCAATGGATTATATCAACCAAGTTAGATCATTAGATCATCTTGTATTTTTGCTATTAACCCAATAAAAGTTGACTTCTTTTTAGATGCCATGTCTTCATCTGTGTTCATAAATGCTCACTAAATAACAAGAAATACATGATTGTGTGCTGGCTGAATTCAATTAATCAATATTTTTTATTTATTTATTTATTTATTTCAAACATTTATATACCGCCCTTCTCCCGAAGGACTCAGGGCAGTGCACAGCCAATTCTACCCCACACATGAATACAAAAATTAAAATGGAATTAAATAATTTGGGCTGTTAGATTAAAAATCAACCTCCCCATTAATATTTAAAACCCCCGAATTAAAATCCAAATTAGAACAGGAGACGGTTAAAATCTCATATCAGCCCAGGCCAGCCTGCTCAAAGAGCCAAGTTTTTAACACACGTCTGAAGGTTCTCAGGTCCGTGCTGGTACGTATATCTGGTGGCAGACTATTCCAGAGGGCAGGGGCCCCCACAGAGAAGGCCCTATTCCTGGGGGCTGCCAGATGACACATAGAGGCCGACGGCACCCGGAGAAGGCCCTCCCTGTGGGAACGCACAGGTCTGTTGGAGATCACCGGCAGAATGCGGTCCTGCAGGTAGCCTGGCCCAATGCCATGGATCGCTTTAAAGGTCAAAACTAGAACCTTAAAGCGAACCCGGAAAGCCACCAGCAACCAATGCAGCTCGCGCAAGAGAAGCGTCACATGGGAGCTTCGCGACGCCCCCACAATCACCCGCGCGGCCGCATTTTGCACCAGTTGGAGTCTCCAGGTGCTCCCCACAGGGAGCCCATGTAGAGAGCATTACAGTAATCCAGGCGAGAGGTGACAAGGGAATGAGTGACCATGCGCAGGGCGTCCCGATCCAGGAAGGGCCACAACTGGTAAATCAGGCAAACCTGATAAAAAGCCCCCCTGGAGACGGCCGCAATATGGTCTTCTAAAGATAGCCGTGCATCCAGGAGGACACCCAGATTGTGAGCCCTCCCTGTAGGGGGCAGGATCTCTCCCCCAATAGCCAGTGAAGGTGTCAGCTGGCTATATCGGGGCGCCGGAAACCACAGCCACTCAGTCTTGGAAGGGTTGAGTCGGAGCCTGTTCCCTCCCATCCAATTCCGCACGGCCTCCAGGCACCGGGACATAGCCTCCACAGCATTGTTGGGGTGGTCTGGGGTGGAGATGTATAGCTGGGTGTCATCTGCATACAGAGGGCACCGCACCCCAAGATCACGGATGATCTCACCCAGCGGCTTCACATAAATGTTGAACAAGAGTGGGGAGAGGACCGACCCCTGAGGCACCCCACAAATAAGGGGCCTAGAGGTGGACCTCTCCCCCCCCCCCGCCAACACAAATTGCGAGCGGTTGGAGAGGAAGGAGGAGAACCATCGCAAGACAGTCCCCCCAATCCCCAACCCCTCCAACTGCCGCAATAAGATACTATGGTCGATAGTATCAAAAGCCGCCGAGAGATCTAATAGGACCAGGACAGAGGAAAACCCCCTGTCACAGGCCCTCCAGATATCATCAACCAACGCGACCAATGCTGTTTCGGTACTATGCCCGGGCCTGAAGCCCGATTGGAATGGATCGAGGTAAGTTGCTTCCTCCAGGTACTGAGGGAGCTGACGTGCCACCATATTGATTATCAGCCTTTCTTTTCAGAAAGGAAAGTTTCCTTTCTGAGTATGTATCAAAAAGTTATGTACAGCCTAAGTATCAAAGAGTTATGTACAGCCTAAGCTCATCATCATAAAAGCAAAACACTCCAGGCTTGTTCAGGAAGTGCTATAGAACTCCCACACATCTTACCTGAGGAACTTTGTAGGTGCAAAGAACAGTTGCCATGTAGAGACATATGTCTGATCCTCCCATGACTGCAGCTAAAGTGATTGGGATCCCACATATATAGTTAGGGATGAATCTGCCCTGGTTGAAGAGAAGCACCATTGAAGCGAGATATGTCCAACTTGGACTGGAATTGCTATTATAAAGTTGGAAGCCCAGTGTGACATTGGATCGGATCTGGGTATTTTCATTGATCTCTTTAAAAGCAAATGTTAGGGCAAGTATATGCTGGTAATTCTGAAAGGATACTCTGCAACAAACGTTACATAATATATTAAGAAGGGTATGATTTAGAATCTGCAATCTAGAATATTAGGGGAACTTATTTTAGTGCAATATATTTATCCTTCTGCTAGGATCCTGTTAAATGGTTAGCAAAATTGTAGCACATATATACTACTGCAGAACTTGTGTTATTAAAAAAAGTTAATAATAGTAATAGCACTTAGATTTATATACTGCTTTACAGTGCTTTATAGCTCTCTCTAAGCGGCTTACAGAATCAGCATATTAACCCTGACAATTTGGATCCTTGTTTTACCTACCTACCTCGGAAGGATGAAAGGCTGAGTCAACCTTGAGCCTGGTGAGATTTGAACTGCCAAATTGCAGGCAGCTGGCAGTCAGCAGAAGCAGCCTGTAGTATAGCATTCTAACTACTGTGCCACCAATAATACAAGCAAATACTGGCTTGAGGTTGGAAGAGTTATTTTGTAATACATGAAAAATGCCTAGTAGCAAACCATAGAAATTCATTATATTCAGAAGAATGTAACTCTATTAGGTTACTAATAAAATCAACTGAAAAATGGTAATAACTGTTCTTATATGCCATACATATTTTAGTGATAGTTACATCTTCATAATTTTAATAGACATAATTTCCTAACAGACAAGAAGCAGCAGGTAAAGCTAGGCAGAATCACATCCGATACCTGTACAATCAGCACAGGGTCCCCCCAAGGCTGTGTGTTATCTCCAGTTCTCTTCTCTCTATATACCAATGACTGCATCTCAAATGATCCATCTGCTAAAATACTGAAGTTTGCTGATGATACAACAGTGATTGGTCTCATTTGAGACAACGATGAATCTGCATACAGACAGGAGGTTATACAACTTGCCTCGTGGTGTAACCGGAACAATCTGGAACTGAACACACTCAAAACCGTAGAAATGGTGGTAGACTTTAGAAGAAACCCTCCCATACTACACCTCTTACAATACTAGACAACACAGTATCAACAGTAAAGACTTTCAAATTTCTAGGTTCTACTATATCTCATGACCTAAAATGGACACCTAACATCAAAAACGTCATCAAAAAAGCACAACAAAGAATGTTCTTTCTGCGCCAACTCAGAAGGCTCAAACTGCTCAAGGAGCTGCTGATACAGTTCTACAGAGGAATTATTGAGTCTATCATCTGCACCTCTATAACTGTCTGGTTTGATTCTGCAACCCAACAGGACAGACATAGACTTCAGAGGTTAATTAGGACTGCAGAAAAAACAATTATTACACACCTGCCTTCAATTGAGGACCTGTATACTGCACGAGTCAAAAAGAGCTGTGAAAATATTTACAGATTCCTCACATCCCAGACATAAACTGTTTCAACTCCTTCCCTCAAAATGACTCTATAGAGCACTGCACACCAGAACAACTAGACACAACTTTTCTCCTGAAAGCCATCACTCTGCTAAACAAATAATTTCCTCAACACTGTTCAACTATTATAAAGTCTGCACTACTATTACTGCTAATCTTCTCATCACTCCTTATCACCCATCCCCTCCCACTTGTGATTGTAGGACTGTAACTTTGTCCCTTGTGTCCTTACGATATATATTGACTGTTTCCTAGTATAATTTGATTGTTGATTGTACCCTATGACTATCATTATGATTCTTGATTCTTAACGAATGTATCTTTTCTTTATGTGTACTGAGAGTATTTACACCAAGACAAATTCCTTGTGTGTCCAATCACACTTGGCCAATAAAGTATTCTATTCTATTCTATTCTATTCTATTCTATTCTATTCTATTCTATTCTATTCTATTCTATTCTATTATTCTATTATCTGTTTCCACAGTCCATACTTAGAAATAATTGAATATGATTAAATAAGCTTTGATCTATCGATTGATTAAACAGTCTTATGTATATACTACCCATCTCAGGATGATTCTGGGCAGCTTTCAAATAAAAAGTTTCATATGGAAACTGAAAGTTCCGTAATTTCATATGGAAACTGAAATGTAGCTGACTATAGATAGATATATCCATTATTAAGAAGGATGTTTCTCAGACTATCACCATGTCTTTAACAATTTTAAAATTTAAAAGAAAATTATATACTTTGGTTATCATTTTTTCTTCTGTCCCCTGTATTATTTTGTCCAGTTGTTTCTGATCTTTATAGAAGCCGTGTTTTTTATATCTTGTCTGCATCTGCACATAGGGTCACCAATCAATATCTATAACTTGTTGCTTTAATACTGGAATTGTTTTCAGCTTTCCTTGTGTATCACTCAGTTCCTTGTATTTTATAATTTTATTTAGATCTAGTGCATTGGGGTATATCGTCGCCTCCATTGTTGACAACCAACCGGGTATTTTAGTATGATTTTTTAAAAATTTCCCCCATACCTGGATAAGTACGTCTCTAATCTGATGTCTTTGAAAATAAGAGTGTTCTTTGCTTTTCCCCTCCCATAGGAATCCATGCCACCCTTGTTGTAGACCATGTTCCTCTATTAATAATATTCATTTATTGTCCAAATTAATCCAATCCTTTATCCATGTCATGGCTGCTGCCTGTTATATAGTTCCCAGTCCGGGAGTCCAAAGCCACCTCCACTTCTTTTATCCTGCAATAGTTTAAATTTTATTCTGGGTTTCTTCCCCACCCAAACAAATTTGGCTATTATTTTGTTTAGCTCCTCAAAAAAGGGTTTGCCTAGTTTTATTGGTATTGTTTGGAATAGATATAATATTTTTGGTAACATAGTCATTTTGACTGGTGTCAATTCTTCCTATTAATGAAATTTGCAGTTTTCCCCACATCTTCAATTTTTTTTCTTATTTGTAATATTAATTTATTATTATTATCTTCCTTAATTAAGGAGCATCTTTCTGTTAACCAAATTCCAAGGTTTTTAACTATCTGAATTTCCAATTTCTTCTTTAAATCCTTTTTCTGGGTGTCTGTGAGGTTTTTGGCTAATATCTTTGTCTTATTTTTGTTTATTTTAAATCTTGCCACTTTTTCAAATTCTTCAATTTCTTGTAATAGGATGGCCCCGGTTTCATCAGATTCCTCTATAAAGAATACTACATCATCCACAGATGCTTGTATTTTGTACTCTTCTTTTTAATTGTGACTCCCATTTAAATGGGTTGTTTCAGTCACTTTTTTAATTATAAATTTCAGGAAAATATTTTGAGCACCATTATGGCAAAAAGAGCAAGTTACAGAGCTTGATTATAAGTGAAACATGTGCTTACATAACTCCATCTTGAAGTGCCTGAGAAGGGTGTTGACTAAAACCAATGGCATCAGAAAATGTTGAGAATACAGAAATAATGCCAGCAATATTAACATCTCTAAGCTGGTGATACGTGTGACGAATAGGAAGAGGCTCATCCAGATTACACTTGCACACTACTTGAGGCATTGTTGTTAACAGTAACTTCATGAATACTAACATCTTCCATGAGTGTCTGTATATAAATGCCTCTGTTGGCAACAGCATTTTTGAAGTAGATCAGACTGACCTGCCTTTGTGAGATTTTTTTCAGACAAAAATAAAGAATGCAAGATGCTACCAAATTAAAACACAGAGCTTTGTGTCACCCAGCCATGGTTTGGAATATCATAGGTTTGGAAGAGGCATGTAGGTAATGTTTAATTATAATTGAGATAATAACCTATTCAGACTTCCAAGTTCTTGAAGTATGAAAATGTACATCACAACTGAAAAGAAAATATGCCCTGTTCCCTTGAGACAATAAGCAGTGATACATCTCAAGAACATTGGATTAAAATTTGAAAAATCTCCCCCTAGATGCACACGCAAGATTAAAACAACAACAACCCAAGAATAATAATGTTCATAAAGTATAATTAAAATTCCTTTACAGTCAAACTTTGTTTCTTATGGACATGTCTGTATAATTTTCTTTGCAACAATTTTAAATGGGCTTTCATTGGTATTGTTGGACTGCTCAATCTAGGCTATACTTTTGGAATTTTGGGTTGCCTTTTATCTATATACTGACCAAATCCAAATGTGCTGAGCTTTGCAATATTTAACCTTGGTTATTTTGATAATTTTAAATGTCATTTTAAAATGTTACAAGAAAAACATAAAGGCAAATTTGCTTCCTAGTTGGCATGAATTAAAATGTGATTTCTTCTCCATACGTGGAACTAGAGAAGTAGAAACTGTTACATAAGTATGCTTTCAGGTTCAACTTATGGTCATTCATGCACACACTCACAGGTCTAAAAAATTGCCACACTTAAATCACTTTCAACTGAACACTGAGGCACAAATACTTCTTTAAAATACACGGAGACCCAGTGAATTTGAAATAACAGTAACCTTTTACTGATTACAAAGTATATCTATTTGCTCTTACAAGCACGCACACTCTTTCTCATTCACACTTATCCAGCTAGGCTCCCAGGTACTAGCCAGAGGGATTGAAGCTGCCAAGTCTGGGGTCCAAAAATGGGCAGGCTTGAGGACCCCTTTTATCCCCAAAGATCCATGCCTTTTTAGTAGGGGCAAGTTTCCCATGTGGTCAGGCCCAACTTTTGTCTTTTCTTTTGTGGGAAACCATTCCCTCTTTCTAGAAGAATAAAATATTTTGAGGAATATTTTAAAGAGTCAGGATAAAATATTTTCCCTAAAAGTGAATTTAAAAAAATATTAGGGGAGACAGAAATTCAGAGCCTCAGCTCCCTGCTGTACCTGGCAGATATTTTGTACCCATTAAGAAAGACTGGGCCAGCCTACCTACAAAACAAAAAGGCCTTCAGCTCCAAGGTGAGTGGCTTAAGAACGATCCTTCAGGACATAATAGGATTAACCCACTAAGACACAGAGCTCACTACATTTTACAATCTCCTAAGGACATTGCATTATCCCCTGAAACTGCAACCAAACCTGGGAGTTCAGACAACAGAACCAACTATGACCCCTACAACAGCCAATAGGATATATGTTCTTGTACAGGAAAAGGAAGTTCAAATGCAAAGCCCAAGAAAAGATATAAAAGCCCCTCATTCTCAACTCCATTTGGTCAGCTGCACCAGAAGCATGTGCTTGGTGGTTCTGCTCCTTAATTAAATCATCTTTCCAATCAGCCTCCATCCTCCATTTTGTCTCCAGTGGTTTTCACCTGGCTTGGAACTGAACCAGATTTTTTATTCCAACAATTTTCTTAACACCTTGGTTCCTCAGGGAGTTTTTCCTGCTTTTTGTCCACCCTGCTTACATGCCTTCACCACTTTTAGATATGGTGGCTTTGGCCTAGTCTCACAAAACATTAAAGTTAAACAAATTAGTCAAAAATGTCATACTTGGTTCATTTATTTATTGAAGAAACTGATGCAAAGCGACATATTTCTAGGTGGCAAAAGTATGAAAACATTTGCTTTCAGTATCAAATATTTCCCCCATTGCTATAGCAATAACTGCAGCTAAGTGTTTCTGATAGTTGATTGATCAACTCTATGTCAACTCATAAAATATTTCTATGGTTGTTTTTGAGTTGCCAACAGAAAGGGTGGGGGGGGAGTTTGAAAGAGCAGTGCAGCAGCTTGGAAATTGAAAGTGCATTCCATACATACTTTTTCAGAGATAGTAACTAGGTGACTGGAGTTTCTGCCACACAAAAACCTAACTGGAAAACATGATTGGCTATGGATGTATCTCCTTGGAGAATATGAATTATGATACACCCAGGGATGGGGGAAAACCAGGGTCACGGGTGACAATGAATTATGTGTCTCAGTGTCGGCTACACTCAGGCAGTGTCAGACATGTTAGCTCCCAATAAATCTTTGAAGTTCTGGAAGTTTGGCTTGAGACTCATGATTTCATTGATGTAACTTCTGGAATCCTGACACCCTACACATTAGTCTGGAGGAATTTTAGCCCATTTCTCCTTATAGATTAGCTTTACCTCAGGGATATTAATGACTTTCTTTATATGAACTGTCTGCTTCAGGTCCTTTCACATTTCTAAAGGCTTAAGGTCAAAATTTGAACTTGGGCATTCCAAAAACACTAACTTTCTTCTGCTTTAACCATTCTTTGATTCTACAACTTTCGTATTTTGAGTTGCTGTCTTGCAACATGACCCATTTTTTTGTGCAAGTGTGCCAAAGGAGGGGCTTTTTGGCCAGTGCAATTGAACTTCCAACCCCAAGAGCAGGCTGGGCCAGGCAAAAGGCAAGGCAGCAGCAGAGCAGCTACAGGTGAGGTAGACACCGAAGGCAGTCAAGGTATGTTAGTGTGGGTGTGGCAAAGGTGGGGCTTTTTGGCCAGCTCGCACACTCTTTCCCAGAACAGAGGAGGTGCGATTGAAGGGTAAAGATGTTGTTTGCACAGCAAACTGACTGGAAGTCCCTCACTGTGTGGCTTTTTCAATTTGGAATGAAAGGAGACAGACACTTGGAGCTTCTTTTTTGATGCCAGTCACACACATGCACCTCTCCACATGCTCAGGTGGTACAAACTAGCCTTATTTTCCTAAGGTCGTAGATCTTGGCTGACTCACCCATGCCAGGTAGGAGCAGCCCACTAGGGTGGCGAAGAGCAGCTTGGCCAGGAAGGCAAAGAACCCCTGTGAGGCCAACAGCAATATTGGCAGTCACTCTGTGGCCAATATGGTACCTGCTGTGGCTGAGAAGTGTCCCAGTTGTAGCAGGGTTTGCAGGCAGGGCATGCAGAGACCGGGGTACTCCAAGAGCAGTAAGGAGGAAGCCAGATCTGAGATCAGTGCAGGGAGCAGGTCCTATTACCTGTTGGCCTGGCTGAAGAGCAGCCTGGACTAGGTACCACCGGTCCACAGGTGCAGCAGGTGCAGCAGGCCCAACAGCCAGGCAATGGTGGCAGCTTCTGAAATCGATCCAGGAAAGAATGGATGACTTCTTCTTTATTTATTATTTATTTATTTATACTATTTATATACCACCCTTCTCCCTAGGGACTCAGGGCTGTGTATAGCCGAATCAACCCAGAACAATACAAAAGTTAAAAAGAAATTAAATAATGGCTGTTTAGATTAACATAACCCTCCCCAAAAAATTTAAAACCCAAGTTAAGTTAAGTTAAAAATGAAGTAAGGAGACAATTAAAACTATCTCAGCCTAGGCCAGCCTGCTCAAAGAGCCAGGTCTTCAGCGCGCGCCTGAAGGCCCTCAGGTCCGTGCTGGTACGTAACTCAGGTGGCAGAGTATTCCAGAGGGCAGGGGCCCCCACAGAGAAGGCCCTACTCCTGGGGGCCGCCAGATGACACATAGAGGCCAACGGCACCCGGAGAAGGCCCTCCCTGTGGGAACGCACCGGTCTGCTGGAGATCACCGGCAGAATGCGGTCCTATAGATAACCTGGCCCAATGCCATGGATCACTTTAAAGGTCAAAATTAGAACCTTAAAGCGAACCCGGAAAGCCACCGGCAACCAATGCAGCTCGCGCAGGAGAGGCTTCACATGGGAGCTACGTGACTCCCCCATGATCACCCACGCGGCCGCATTTTGCACCAGTTGGAGTCTCCGGGTGCTCCCCACAGGGAGCCCCATGTAGAGAGCATTACAATAATCCAGGCGAGAGGTGACAAGGGCGTGAGTGACCGTGCGCAGGGCGTCCCGATCCAGGAAGGGCCGCAGCCGGTAAATCCGGCGGACCTGGTAAAACGCCCCCCTGGAGACGGCCACAATATGATGTTCCAGAGACAGCCGTACATCCAGGAGGACGCCCAGATTGCGAGCCCTCTCTGTGGGGGACAAAGTCTTCCCCCCCAATAGCCAGCGAAGGTGTCAGCTGGCTATATCGAGGCGCCGGAAACCATAGCCACTCGGTCTTGGATGGGTTGAGCCGAAGCCTGTTCCCGCCCATCCAATTCCGCACAGCCTCCAGGCACCGGGACATGGCCCCCACAGCATCGTTGGGGTGGTCCGGGGTGGAGATGTACAACTGGGTGTCATCTGCATACAGATGACACCGCATCCCAAGACCATGGATGATCTCGCCCAACGGCTTCATATAGATGTTGAACAGGAGAGGGGAGAGGACCGACCCCTGAGGCACCCCACAAACCAGGGGCCTAGAGGTAGACCTCCCCCCCCGCCAACACAAATTGCGAACGGTCGGAGAGGAAGGAGGAGAACCACCGAAGGACAGTCCCCCCAATCCCCAACGCCTCCAACCGCCGCAATAGGATACTATGGTCGATAGTATCAAAAGCCGCCGAGAGATCTAATAGGACCAGGACAGAGGAGAACTCTCTGTCCTGGGCCCTCCAGAGATCATCAACCAATGCGACCAATGTTGTTTCAGTGCTGTGCCCAGGCCTGAAGCCCGATTGGAACGGATCGAGGTAAGTAGCTTCCTCCAGATACTGAGGGAGCTGACGTGCCACCACACTCTCAACAACCTTCACTATAAAAGGAAGGTTGGAGACTGGACGATAGTTGTTTAAAACAGCTGGGTCCAGGGAAGGCTTCTTGAGGAGGGGCCGCACCACTGCCATCTTCAAGGTGGTAGGAAACGACCCCTCTCTCAAAGAAGCGTTGATAATCCCCTGGAGCCAGCCTCGTGTCATCTCCCTGGCGGCCGAGACCAACCAGGAAAGACACGGGTCCAATAAACAAGTGGTGGCATTCAGACCCCCCAGCAATCTGTCCACACCCTCAGCGGTCACAGGGTCAAACTCCCCCCAGATAACACTCACAAGACCTGCCCCGGACACCTCCCCCGGGATCACCCAATTGGAGTCGAGCCCATCCCGAATCTGAGCGATTTTGTCGTGCAGAAATTGGGAAAACTCCTCTGCCCTACCGTGCAAGAAGTCATCCCGCGCTCTCGGTTCAAGCAGAGAGCGGGTCACTCTAAACAGGGCAGCAGGCCGATTTTCTGCCGACGCAATAAGGGCGGAGAAATGCGAACACTTCACCGCCTCTATCGCCACAAGGTAAGTCTTTATATAAGATCTTACCTGTGTTCGGTCAGACTCAGCGCGGCTCACCCTCCAAATGCTCTCTAGACGTCTTTTCCGGCACTTCATCTCACGTAGCTCCTCCATATACCACGGAGCCAAATGGGATCTGTTCCGGGTCAGAGGTCGCAGAGGCGCAACTCGATCCAGAGCCTTTCAGCCCCTTCTGCATTCAACCAAAGAGCCATAGGAGAAAAGAAGGTAAAGGGGGAAGTAAATAAATTCACCCCCCTACAGTCATCTTCCCAATGCGAGCAATGTAGGTGACTATGGCCACCGCCTCACCCCCTGCTGATGACACTCTTAACTGGGGCTTATTTTGGGGGTAGGTAATATTATTGAGGAAACATGGTAACTAGGATAGACAGACAGACAGACAAATAAGCAGGGTGGGTGAGGACAAAACTAACCAAACACTTTAATTCTAATCTAGTTTTCAATAGCTGATTTATAAAAGAACTCTTTTTTTTAAACAAGTTTTATTCAATTTTTCCAAAACAACATAAAAAAAGCTCTTTTTAGCATACAACATAATTCCAAGTCACCTCTTTTACATGCGAATGTGACAGTAATTATATATTCATTTTTACATTCAACATTCTGTCTTGTCCATTTTTAACTTAATTCTATTATTACTTCTTCATTTCAACTTTTACATAAGAAAAGAAACAAACACGTTAATTCTGCTAAGTGATATTACTTTCATTCTAAGCATCTTCTCAATTCATTTCAATTTATTTCAAATATATTTCTTAAACATTAACATTTCTTTTAAACATGGCCTTTTCCAAAGTACTCTTTTCTCATTTTACCTCTCAACTTTTACATAAGAAGAGGAACAAGCAAATTAATCCTATTCATTAATATTACTTTCATTCTAAAAATCTTCTCAATTCATTTCAAATGTATTTCTTAAGCATTAATGTTTCTTTTAAGCGTAACCTTTTCCAAAGTATTCTTTTCTCATTTAAATCACTAATATTTAAATGAATAAGTGATTCATACTTATTCCCTTTTAGTTCTTTTTTATCTTGTCAAATTTGCAATTCCATTGCATATTCTTTTCATAAAATCTAAATTAATACAAGTTTTTCACATAAAACAAAGCATAAATTTCCCCTCCCCTTTTACTAGTTTGGGAGTGTCACATCAGTGGTTTAAGTATGCCTTAATTCCCGCATCTGTAATTCCCAATTAAACATCTATTTATTTAGTTATAGTAATAATCCCTAGAAAAATAAACTACTTTACATTGTATTTTTCAGTCAGATTCTGCAATGTATTTTCTCCCTTTACTTTCATAAAATTTTATTTATAATATCAAAAAAAATAAAAAAATAAAAGAGAGAAAATTAATCCATTTTGCTTGGTCACTAATATTAATCTCATTTTTAAACCTCCTCACAATTCATTTCAATCATTTCAATAGATATAATAAACATTAACCTTTCTTGTAACAATAAAAAAGAACATGTATTCATCTTCTAAAACAATATCAGTGCCCCTCCCTCCTCTCAATAGACTATATTCTATAATTTGTAATTGCAAAGTACATTATTATTACCCTTCATATCAATGTGGAATCCCATTTCTTAATTCATTAACCATTGTCCCAATGGATTCTAGATAAAGAAAAATTTTCCTTTATTTTACAATTTCCATATTTCTTTCTTTCCTGTTCCTGTTCCTCATTACCTCTCTTCCTTTTTGTTTTTCCAAATCTTTTCTCCCTCTGATTTATATCCCTCTCTCTATATATATTTTCCTTCCCCCTTTTACTTTTCTGCTGTTTCTTTCTGTTTTTCCGATTTTTAGAAGTATTCCCCATTTTAGTTACTTTTTTGAATCTCCCATTTTTAACCCCCCTTCTTTTTCCTCTTCTTTCTGGTGTTCTTTGTGTTGATTGTCTGTTTAAGATGTCTTCTTCTTGAACTAACTCCTACTTCTCTGAGGTTTCTTCTTCATATTCTTCAATCGCCATTTCCATAGCTTTTAACTCAGAGGCAAGTGATTCACCTCTGGCATGTAGTAGTTCTTTCAAATTTTTAAGTTCCATTTTTAGATCCCACAGAGATATCATCGTTACACACTCTTACATCTTATAGTCATTAAAATCCATCAGTCAGCTTCTCTTTTTCTTTTTTCTTCTTCAAACTTTCTGGATTAACAACTATTCCAGAACTGGGTTTATAGCAAAATCACCAATCAGTCCAACAATCCATATTTTTTCGTTTATTCTAATTCAATTTTCACTTTTTAGGGTACTTGTTATATTGTTTCAATATTTCCTTTTCATTGTATCAAATCCGATTCATAGAGAAATAGGAACTTTCCCTTTTTCAGCTTAAATTTTTGTCCACCAGCTGGCACGCGCTGTTATACAATGTCCTCACCTCTCCCCACTTTTATTGTTTGGGGCTTTCCAAACCTCGGTATTCCAAACCAATCAGATCTTCAATTTAAATATTTCCCTCTTCTTTCTGAAAACTCCTAAGTCCAGCTTTAAATTGTGCATGTATGTTACCAATGTATTTTAATTCAATTTGTTTGGATATCTTATTCCAACTTCTTCCTATCCTGGTTCGAAGCCCTGCTCAGCTGTCAAAGATATTTTTACTTTTTTTCCCTTTCCCTTTAAAAATCTGCCGCTTTCTTGTCCTTTCATAAAAATTCTTAAAATACCATCCTGGGATACCTTTTAATTAATTGTTGTGCCAAGTTGTCCCAGTTCTTATGTTCTCCACCTCTTTCTTCTGTCCTGCACAAATCTTAGTCCAGCTAAGTCCTCCTCTTCAGGGTGGCCATTTTGGACCACCGCTCAGTCGTCTTCGCGGGGGGGAAATTGCCTAGCCCAGGGGAAATTGCCTAGCCCTACCCCCGGCTCTCCTCGACCTGGCTGGAGGCTTCCCCTTACTCCACTGCCCTCCAAGGCAGCTTTGGCCCCTAATCACAGTGATTGGGGCTCTCCAATGAGAGAGCATGAACTAAAGCTGTGGACAGTTGCAGTCCCCGGTCCATCAACAAGGAGGGCTTAACCAGGACAGAACTCTTTTTTTAATTTACTAGGACATTAATCATTTGAAGTGTTCATTTCAATGAGAATAAACCTCTCTCCCAACTGTATATGACTGGATAAAGCAGTGGCAAATATATGCACCAGAAATATATTTATATCATTAACAGACATGGAGACCAGGAGAAAGCTAATGCCATGTTTTATATCACTTCAATAATGGAATGCAGTAAATTGTGGCTTGTTGTAAATGCACCTCTCTTTTGAAAAATAACATCATCCAAAAGCTTCTAACCTAAGTTCACCAGCCCATCTTTTAGCCCAGCATGCTATTAGAAGGCTTGAAGATTTGATTGATAAGACAGGTTTAATATCTCAATTCCATTCAGCAATTGATTCAGGAAAGGCTTTTTATAATTTTGTTGGGTTTTTAAGGCCATTGCTTAAGAATGGGCTTGTTATTTATTTATTTACTGGTTAGCCTCCAGGACTTCAACACACTCTTGACTGCATTCCTTCTTCCAATTTTTCTTCACAACAATCATGTAAGGTACATTGGATTAAGAAGTGTGGTTGGACACTCAGCTTCTTATCTATGGATGGATTTGATTTTAGGTTTTCTGAGTTTTAGCCCAGCATCTTAACTATTAAGAAAACTGATTTAATAAAGATTTTCCTTTCCATTCAAGTAAACAATGTGGATTAAAGAGGTCATTTAAAACTTAAAGAATTACCAATTAAAATTAAAATATTTTATTTTAAAATGAAATTGTTAAAATTCCAAATCATAAAAGCCAACTGACTGATTGAATTAACAAAATATGTATTCCATTTGTAGGTAAGAATTCTTGACACATGCCAAAAGGAAGGAAGGAAGGAAACTGCAGCAGTAAATGATAATAGAAATGGATCAAACAAAAAATGTCTTCCCATTTCTTCAGTTCAGCCTAAAAACAGCCAAAAATTTGTGAAATCACTGATTATAGGTTCTTATGAGCTTTACATATAGGTAGTTGATTTTTAAAACTTTTTTTTCATGAGCTGATGTTTATTGTTCAGTTCAGGTCTCATCACAATGATAAAACACTTGGGAAAAAAGATACAGACCAGTAAGCCAGCACTGGAAGCAATCATGGAGAAGATCTCCACAGCTAGCATATGTTTTCCCCTTGTGCTTAGATAGGTTGGGATAAAGCACAGCCAAACACTGCAGAAGACCAACATGCTGAAGGTGATGAATTTGGCTTCATTGAAACTGTCAGGTAACTTCCTGGCTAGAAAAGCAGCAGAGAAACTGATCACAGCCAGGAAACCCATAAAACCCAAAACACTGTAGAACATAGTGACTGATCCTTCATTGCACTCCATGATGACTTCTTCAGACATTGAGTGCATATCAAAATCTGGATAGGGTGGAAATATTCCCAACCATGTGATGCAAATAGTAGTTTGAACAAGGCAACAAAAGAGAACAATGAAACTATCCATTCCTTTCCCCACCCATTTCCTCATTCTAGATCCAGGCTTGGTAGCCATGAAAGCTAGAACGACAACAAAGGTTTTGGCCAAGACACAAGAAACTGCCATGGAGAAGATGATTCCAAAAGCTGGTTGTCGAAGGAGACACATGATCTTATCAGGTTTCCCAATAAATAATAAAACACAAAAGAAAGAGAGGAGGAGAGAAACTAGAAGAGTGTAGGTGAGATTCCGGTTGTTGGCTTTGACAATGGGCGTGTATTTCTGTTTAATGAAGATCCCAAGCACCAGAGCTGTGATAAAAGAAAAAGAAAGAGCACAAAAAGCTAAACTGATTCCCAAGGGTTCTTCATAGGATAAGAAAGTTATGCGTTTAGGAATGCATGCATCTTTGTCATGGTTTGAATAACAATCTTCTGGACAATGAAAACAGTCTTCCATATCTGAAACAAGAAAACAACAATTCTGTGCGTTGTTTTTTCATTCATCAAACCTTAATGTTGCATAACTGAGAGAGAAGCTAGTCATCAACAGTGACATTAACTACTTAGCCATTTTAATATGAAATCATATTTACTGAAGATTACTGAGGATTAGAGAAAATTTGAAGGGCCAGAAACCTTGACCCATACCCAAAGCCTTTACCTGTCATGTGTTTCACTCTACCTTGGATATCACATTCTATATATTATCTGTATATCATTGTTGATTACAAATATGTATGTAATGTATTTTTACAATCCTTTTCACTGTGAATAGCTTGAAGTGCAAGGGAATTTCCACACATAATGGAAGTTATGTTTTAATCTTTACACACTGCCCAGAGTCACTTGTGTGACATTGGTAGTCATATAAATAATTGAAATAAATAAATAATCCAAATAAATAACCCTGTTAATAAGATAGCTTATTCCATTACTTCTCAAAAACCTTTACCTTCTTTGTTTGCAATTTTCCCTTCTGGACATGGATGGCAATCATAGCAGCAAAATGGTTTTGATTCCTTCTTCATCTTGCTGTGCCCTCTTTGGCAAGGATCATTACACAAAGAAATGGGATGTGTCTATCCAAAAATTGAGAACATTGTTAAGATTTTTTTAAAAAGCTTTTAAGTAATTTCTATTTTGCTGGATAATTTAAAGGTCAGGCATGGAGTAATAACTATTATTGAACTATTATCTTTACTGTACTGGAAAAGAATACTTGATCTGCAATGATGTAATGGAATATCCACACTTCTTTGAATGTGTCCCCCAAAGTTTCTTTAACTGGCTGCTGAGGTCAAAGTGTTCTTCATCCTTCAGATGAATGAAATGGTCTTTGCAGCTGAGATCTTCTACTAGGGAGAACAGTCTTAGCAACTGTTTCTCTATCAAAGTACTAAGCAGCACTGTCTGGTGCCCCATGCCTTCTGCATATGTGTCAGTGTTCCATGCCTGAAGAAAAAGGTAGTGCTTTAATCATGATTTCATAACCATTATTTTGCACATTTTGATCCATCTTGAGGCTGATGCTGTGGCTAAGCCCAATCCACTATGTACATAAACCCACAGCTACAGTATTCTGCATATTTTAGCATTCATTTTTCCATCATTATATGTGCAAACATTTTCATTTGTAATTTATTTGGTGGTGGGAAAAAGCTTAATTTGTATTTTACTGTAGTCCTGTGAGAAGCAGTGTAGATTTGCTACAGTGAAGCCTTTTGCGGAATGGCGGTGACAGATTTCACTTTTCTGATGTAAAAAGTTCTGCTGATGAATGAAGCCACTTGGAGGGCATCAAGTCATTATGGGTCACTGATGAAAAAGAAGACATCTCTCAGACTTCTTCCTCAATTGAAGAGTTTCTACCGTTGATGTCCTTTGGGATTGATCCATGACATGGAATTGCCTAGCCTGAAAGGCTAAGATCACCAGATTACCAAAGGTTCTGGCCAGTGCTCTGAAGAAGGCTAAACATTGGCCATCTCCTTTGCAGCACTAATCAGAGCCACCTAACAGAGAGATGTTTCTCTCTCTTTTCCTATGACTCACACTTGTAGAGTATGCTAAGGAGAACTCCTTTACAGATCTAACCAAAGCTTTTGGTAAAGGGCCACAGATGGCTCTACCCTGGATGGCTTAAGTCAGGGGTGTCAAACTCAAGGCATAAATCTGGCCCTCAGGGCTGGCCTGGAAATATCAAAGGACTAGTGCGTGGTGCCTCTGGACTTATATAAAACTCCATCATATTTTATAACATTCTCTGAGTGGTTTACAATGTCAGCATATTACCCTTAACAATTTGAGTCCTCATTTTACCGACCTTGGAAGAATGGAAGGCTGAGGTAACCTTGAGCTGTCCAGGATTGAATTCTTGGATGTAGGCAGCAGTGGTGGGATTCAAAAATTTTTACTACTAGTTCTGTGGGTGTGGCTTGGTGGGTGTGTCTTTATATGTGTTGCAGGGGAAGGATACTGTAAAATCTCCATTTTCACACCACTCCAGGGGAAGGATACTGTAAAATTCCCATTCCCTCCCCACACCTGGAGAAAGATTACTGCAAAATTCCATTCCCTCCCCACCCCACTAACCTGCTTTCAAGCTCCATTCTCCTGTGCAGTGCAACAAAAAAAGACCCAGCCTATCAGCTGGGACTCAGGAGGCAGAGAATAGATGGGAATGAGGCCAGTCAGAGATAGAATTTTCCAGTTCTCTGAACTACTCAAAATTTCCGCTACCGGTTCTTCCATAACTGGTTGAATACCACATCTGATTCTAACCACTGCACCACCATGGCTCCCTGTATCATTCCTGTCTAGGAAGATACATGTTGAGTTGAATAGGGATAATGAGACTTACATACTGGCATATACAGTATATGGGATATCAGACTGAATATGTGGGGGTACGCAGAGTTTGAAAAAAAACCTGTTACATATAAGATAGTAGTCTAATTTTCCTAACCAAAGTTTCAGATTATATAAGTAAGAAAACACTCAGAGCAAGAAATATAAATAAGATTTTTTTTTTTTTTGGTAGCAATTTATGTTTTGTATTTAACTACAAACATGGGATATGAAAGATTCTTTTTCTGTTCCTAGGAAATCAGCCTTCAAAAAAGAGTAGCTTTAATATTTGCTTTTCACAGAAAAGGAGCTGGGAAATACATTTGAATCCAGAATGCTTTTAATGTTGCTAAAATGAAAGAAAATGCAGCTAGTCAGAACTCACTTGGTTAAAACTTTTTGGCCACATGGTAGAATCTTCAGAAATGTCGAAGAATTTGTCTGGGGAAGCCATGGGATCTATCCTTCCAACCTGGATCCTAAAAAATGACCGGTTTGGGAATGTGACCCAGTTATTAATATCAAATCCACCAATGAGTTCCCCATTTTTGTCAAATGAAATCTTTTCTCCAACACTATTGTTGAATGAAACTGTTGTTAGGAAAGGATGAAGCTAAATTGAAAAGAAGAAGGGAGGGAAGATAAAATATTTCAGAACCATTAATTGTTCTATTTATGGTCAGAGTCCATTTTGTTTGGTCTTAGCTCTTGAGGAAGAGATGAAAAAGTATACATATATTGGATTGCATTGTTCTGGAATGGAGGGCTTTGAAAGATGTTAGTAGTACACATTGCTAAAAATGTTTTTCCTCCTTTAATGAGTTTCAGCTTAGTATTTCAGTATGTTTTCAGCAGAAATTATTCATGGAACTTGTGTTGTTATTTATCTGAGAAATGGTGAGGAATATAGAGAGTATGGAATAGGAAGAATATGGAATATGGAGAACCAGTTTGGTCTAGTATTTAAGGCACTGGGCTAGAAAACAACAGACTGTGAGTTCAAGTCCCACCTTAGCCATAAAAAGCAGCTGGGAGACCTTGGGACAACTCATCCTCTCTCAGTCCAACTCACCTCACAGGGTTATTATTCTGTGCGGAAAAGGAGAAGAAAAGTGTGTTGGATATGTTCACTGCCTTGAGTTATTTGTAAAAATAATAAAGACAAAATATAAACAAACAAAATTGGATATGAGGTATATGAAAGACTGTAAGACACCGTCTCCAGCAGAACTATGAACAGCTCTAACCCTGGAGCTGATTCAAAAGCAGAATCAATTTCTAACTATGAGTTCAGTGTCTCCTTCAGTGTGTGAGCTGTAGCAACAAGATATTCCTTGTTTGGAGGGCACTGTTATGAATGCAGAGGAGATCTTCCGTTGTTTGTCTTGAATTTTAATCAAACCAATCACCATAAGGAGATTGTGGTATTAATACACAATTATTTCCTATGTCCTCTTTGGTCCTAAGATTGTGTAAATATGGACTTGGTAGACATGGACTTTATATGTCCCAATTTCCTTTGGAGTGAGCGTTCTGCATGGCCTATTTGAACTTGCAGCACTCCTACATATTTCTGCTCTGATTATTACCTGCCACAATTGTTGGTTCTGAAACTTTGATGCTCTTGTTCCCACAAGATGGTTGTTCTTGAGTTTTGAAGAATGCATTGACTCCAAAGCATGTGCTACAGCATAGACTGCATTGTATATATTATAACTGTGTCCAGTTGTGCTAAATTCAAACACAGATGTTGGAAGAGTTGCTATTTTCTCCTTTCTTGTACAAATTTTATCTACATCAGAGCTGTGAAACAAGCACCTGAATGCATGCTCCCAGAAATTCCTTAGAAACCCATCGTGTTCTGCCATTGTTGGATTTCTGATTAGAAGAAATTCCTGGAAGCCTGGCACCTCCTTTGAATGAACTGCAAAGGACAAAGCATTCTGGAGGAAATTTACATCCCAATCTCTTTGGATAGAAATGGACGTGAAATCCATTTCAGCATTCATGATCCAGATCTTTGTCTTCACTGATATATCCTCCACTTCTGCGTACTGCACTGACATTTTCAAAAAGGTCATGGATTGCATCGTGCCATATAAGACAATCACCTTGGCTGTGCTTTTTGCGATGGTAGAGTAGGTTTTGTGTGTTTCATCCATCACATTTGTAAAGTCACTGTAAAAAGCTACATTTGGGAACTGTCCTATGAAATCAAAGCAGATGCCCTTCTGAGAAAAAATGGGGAGAACCCCCTGTACAAATTTCTCCCCTTGGTCATCATTCACAGCAAGAACTCCAATCCAGATCCATTTAAAGTATAGCAATAGCTGGAGGAGGCCCTCGTGTTGATGGGATTCATTTGGAAACATTTGTTGGAAGAAAATTGCTTGAGTCTCTTTATCCGTGATTGGAGCAGAGCCATAGGTCAGCTAAGAAAAATGATAGGGAACAATGAGGAATGTATAAGACTGGTTTTCTTTCTGAATAATGATAATTATTCTTCCCCTCCCACTTTGGAATAATCTTCATACTGTGATTGCCTGGACAAATTCCTTCAGTTTTCTTAGCAAGATTTCACAAGTTGTTTGCTATTTCCTGCTTCCTAGAGCAAAGCAAAAATGATTGGTCCAAGATCACTCAGTTGGCTTCATGATTAAGATGGGACCAAAACAGTTTCAAGCCCAGTGCCTTAATCATTACATCATACTGGCTTTTTCAATGGTGTTATCCTTTCTAAATTATCATTATATTTTTCAAATAGCAGTTGAAATGTATCAGGGATATACTCATATGTGCCTAGGATGATTTTGAACAAACTAGGCTATTTCCATTTTTTTTCCATGTAGACACAAGAGCATTATGAATGTATTGTTGTACAAACATCTGGACAAGAAGTAATGCCTACTGTCCTTAGTATCACTCAAAACTAGGCATGCACGCCCCTAACTATCTCTATTCTAATCACAACTGACCTTAAATGCAAGCTACCCAATGTAAGAAGCCTTGTAAATAAAATATCTGAATTTCTCCTCTTACTAAATACGGCTAAATTCGACATTATATTTGTCTGTGAAACATGGCTCAATGCATCTCTCCCTGAGTCCATTACCACAGTAAGAGACTATCATGTTCACCGATCAGATTGTGAAATCCGTAGAGAAGGTGGTGTTGCTATCTTCTATAAAAAGTCCCTACATCTAAAACACATCCAAGTTACCCAGAAAGTTGCTATTCCTGAGACCATCATCTGTGAACTGTCCTTAAATATCACATTTTGATTCTTATTATGTTACAGAGCCCCTGATTATGACATTGAACATGCAAACAAGCTAAATACACTACTAACATGGCAGCATCCTGCCCACACGCTTTTATCTTTCTTGGTAACTTCAATCTATCTCATATTAACTGGACCCTTAACGAATATACAACTGAACCCACACATGCAACCTTCTAGTAACCAACAATACTAGACTTAACAACTGCCTTGATCTCATCTTCTGCAGTAGTTTGAATTCAATTTACGGAATACAAATTAAAGAGCCCTTTTCCAACAGTGACCACAACATGATTTATTTTTGTCTCAACATACGTCCACACAAAAATCATCACAATGACAGAATCCCCAATTATAACTTCAAAAAAGGCAACTATGATCTTATAAACAACAATCTCTCATCTTTTGATTGGCAATTTCTATTCTCTGGATGCAATACTGTAGAAGACCATTCCAACATATTTTTACTTGAAGTCAAAAGAGTCATCAAACTATATGTACCATTAACAACTCCCAAAACTAGAAAAAACAAATTACCCAAAACAATAAGGAAGCTTCAATCCAAAAAGAAATCACTTTGGCAGAAAAACAAATCTGGTCACGTTGCCAACTTCAAAAGCTGATACAAAAATTTATGCCACCAGATAAAAACTGAATGCACCAATTATCACATTAAACAAGAAGAAAACCTTCTACACACCAATTCCACCCGCGCTTTCTGCAATTTTGTAAACAACAAACTAAAAGACTCAAGTTCCATCCCACCCCTGAAAGGACCTAATGGTAAAGACTGCAATGACGACACTATTAAAGCCAACCTCTTTAACACATTCTTTGGCTCAGTATTTGTAAACAGCAATGGATCATGCCCAGTATTTCCTAGTCGAACTACAGACAACTACAATGATCTAATACATATCGATTTTACAGAAGACAATGTTGAAAAAGCATTACGCAACCTAAAACCATCTCTATCTATTGGACCGGATGGAATTTGTGCCTACTTCTTAAAAAAGCTATCCACTGCCATAGCTGAACCTCTAAGCATAATCTTTGAAAAATCTTTCAGGACCAGCTCTTTGCCAAAACTATGGTCACAAGCCACGATGATCCCCATCTTCAAAAAGGGAGACCCCAGCCTAGTTGAAAATTATAGACCAATCTCTTTATGCTGCATCACCTGTAAAGTCATGGAATCAATTATTAACCAATCCATCATCCTCCACTTAGAAACAAACAACCTACTCTCTAATAAACAATTTGGTTTTAGGAAAAAACTATTATGTAATCTGCAACTCTTACACTGCAAAAACATATGGACTACACAACTCGATCAGACAAAGCAATAGACACAATCTACATAGACTTCTGTAAAGCCTTTGATTCAGTGGTACATAACAAACTACTCCTAAAACTAAAACCTTATGGTATCTCTGGACACCTGCATAACTGGATAGAAGCATTCCTGTCAAACAGACAACAAATGGTCAAAATTGGGAGCATCCTATCAAATTCTATACCTGTCAACAGTGGTGTTCCCCAAGGCAGTGTTCTAGGACCAACTCTTTTCATACTCTACATAAATGACCTCTGTGATCATATCAAGAGCAACTGCGTTCTCTTCGCTGATGATGTATAGCTATTCAATACCACAGACAATATTGCTACCCTTCTAAAAGACCTTGACTATGTATCAGAATGGTCAAACAAATGGCAACTTCAAATCTCAACAAATAAATGCTCTGTCCTACATATTGGCAAAAAAAATCAGAAAATAAAATACAGGCTGAATAGTCAAGACCTTGTTGATGATCTAAACTCTGTCAAGGATCTTGGAGTACTCATCTCAAATGACCTAAGTACTAGAGTCCACTGTAACTACATAGCCAAAAAGACATTAAGAGTTGTTAACCTAATCTTACATAGCTTTTTATCTGGTAATATTACACTAATAACTAGAGCATACAAAACATTTGCTAGACCAATACTCGAATACAGTTCATCTGTCTGGAACTCACATTATGTATCTGATATTAACACAGTTGAGAAAGTCCAGAAATATTTCACAAGAAGAGTTCTCCACTCCTCTACTCATTGCAGAATACCTTATGCCATCAGACTTGAAATTCTAGACCTAGAAAACTTAGAACTACACCACCTTTGGTCCGACCTAAGTATAGTATATGAAATCATACACTGCAATGTCCTACCTGTCAATGAATACTTCAGCTTCAACCATAACAACACAAGAGCAAACAATAGATACAAACTCAAGGTTAATTCCACCAAACCTGATTGCAGGAAATACGACTTCAGCAACAGAATGATTTATGTCTGGAATACTCTACCTGACTCTGGTTTCTTCCCCAAACCCCAAAAACTTTAACCTTAGACTGTCTACTATTGACCTCACCCCTTTCCTAAGAGGTCTGTAGGGGCGTGCATGAGTGCACCAACGTGCCTACGGTCCCTTTCCTATTGTTTCTTTAATTTTCTTTTTTTCCCATGTATTCATAACTATATTTTACTTATACCTATTATCTTGTAAGCAATTGACAATAAATAAATAAATAAATAAATAAATAAATAAATAAATAAATAAATAAATAAATAAATAAATAAATAAATAAATAAATAAAAATAGGAGGAAATTGACTTGAATATATGCCTTATTGCTCAAGGCTGGAAAAATACATACATACAGACACTAAAATTTTATATACTGTATATAGGAATATTGATACATAGCAACCTGCTATGTGGTTTGCCAAGTGTTCACACTGATTATGAAATCAGTAAAAAGTCAAAAACTGAATTAAAGCCTTTTCCTAAAAAAATGGATGTCTCTTAGCTTTAGAGGAAATATTTACCTTTATGAAGCCTCATTTATTCAAGCAGATGCTTGAAGTAATGAGTGAGTCTTCACAAATTGAGTTGAAACTAAAATGATGTATTGCTTTGTGACCCAGAAACAGATTCTGGAATGAAGCTATTATGTGGATGAAAACTTAAAACAAAGATGAGGTAATGCTCATACATGTAAATGAAACAAATTATAGGTCTGTTTCACAAACTGAAAACTTTATGCGTAATGTAATTCAAGAATTTTCTCTCCCAGCATAATCTAAGTTGCAAGTTTTAATCATACCTTTTCCCAACCCTCACCCACAAGCTGCATCCAAATAACCACAAGAAATGGATAGTTTGGTTCATATTGTGTCATCAACATACTTTACCTGGGAAACTTTATAGATGTCCAGTATGGTTGCCATGTGGAGACAGATATCAGGTGCACCAATGACTGCAGCTGGATTGTTTTGAATGCCACACTTAAAATTAGGACTGAATCTATTCTGAGCAAAGAGAAGCTCCATTGAGGCAAGGTAGGTCCAGCTTGGACTGAAATAGCTATTATAGATGTTGAATCCCATAGTGACATTGGGTAAAATCTGGGGATTTTCATTGATTTCTTTTATAGCAAAAACTAAGGCCAGAATATGTTGGTAACTCTGAAACAATACCCTGCAATGAAAACTGCATGCTGTTTTAAAAGTAAATAGTTTCAGAAACATTGACTATATTTATGTTGAAATCACCTTAATGCTGAGCATTTCATCAATTGTATAAAAAAAATCATGGTTTAATTATATAAATGCAAAAACCCGTCTTGTCTGAATATTTCTGAACAATCAAGCATTGGCTTTAAATAAATATAATTTGCATAATTAATTTTGCACTTATGCAGTATTCATGGTATCACAAACCAGCTTCATAATAGTGGATGGAAACTAAGGGTTAAGAATGTTACTTCTGGTACCAATGATGCAAAAAAGAAGTAGTTGTAGCTGATCTTAGCTAATGTTAGATTAATTTGAATCAAACACAATCTTGGCTCTTGTACTATCCCTTGATTGTTTCTCCTTAATGGTTAAGTTATAGACATAGTTTTCAAAGTGTTTGGGTATCATTCATACATTCTATTGAAGAATGCCAGTATTGACAGAAAATTTCCACATCTCTATGTTAATGTTAAAGGGTTATTCTGTAAGAAAGATGGGTGATTTCCAAGTGTGAAATATAAATAAATATTTATTTTTAAAAAACTAATTAAGCAGATTACTAGGGTTTGGTAGCTATAGTAGAGATTACCTTGAGAAACAAATTTCAACTCAGGGGTAAAAATGCAAGACTTACGCAAAGTCATCAAGAATTTCCAGAGAAGGATGTTGAATGAAAGCAATGGGACTGGAAAAGACATAGACTTGAGAAATAATGCCAGCAATTCTGAGCTCTCCAGATTGAACATATTTATGAAGAATAGGGAGAGGCTTACTAACATTGCAATTATGGTGATGGATTTTACATACCACCCAGGCATTGATACTAATAAGGAAACAATAAATGCCACCATATTGCCTGAAAGTCTTCCTTCCTCTGTATACACATGGACCTGTTTTCACTTTGGCAAGTGCATATTTCCAAATCATAGATCCTGCCATGATTCTCTCAATTGTTGCCAAGACCAAACTGGACAATACAATATGTCAGTGATCAAAGGGACAAACTCTTGTCACCTCTGAATGTTTGGGAATAATTAATAGTATTCTTTACCTTTCTCTTTTCCACACTGATACTTTCAAGGTTTTGGCAAAGAAGTCGAGATAATAATCTCTAATTGGATAATTATAAGGTAGAATATATAATCACCTACTCAGAGTTATTCATTCCATCTCACCTTAAAGAAGAAACAATATAGATGTTTTTATGTGATGTGGATCAGGAAAAGATAAAATCCACAGTACTGGGTCTATTAAAAATCATATCTCCATCCATCCATCCTTCCCTCCATTTCTCCCTCCCTCCCTCTTCCTTTCTCATACACATACAGAACAATGCTTATTACTGGTTGTTACCTTCAACTCACCAACATATTATTAATAATCTATATCCAATATAATACAAATACAATGACACTGCTTTTTCTCAGGCACTAGGTGGCAGGCCCATAACTGCACAGAGACATCTCAGTCTGAAACCAATTTTCACAAGCAAGAAGAAACAACATGATAATGTTGCTGATATGGGAGCCAGAGGCTGCCAGAAACAAAGTGTGTATACTTTCCCCCCATATTTGCCCCAAGTGCCCCAAGCCCCATCACAGGCTTCAACAATTCACACATAACATTAGAGATGACTTGATGCTTGTCCTCTAATGTGATACATTCCACCATTAGCCAGCAATGCTCCATAGGATAAACAGAACAGACTTTGTGAAAGAGAATTCATGGACAAATGTTTTTTTTTAATGTTTAACATTAGGACTCCAAACAAGAATAAAATAATATCTGAATATTTCTATCTTCCAAGACACTTCATTCCATAACTCAAAATAGTCATTTTAGAAAAAAAAAAGAGAGATTTCTGCAAAGGATTACTGAAGTCACATGCATTAAAAGATTTTAGGATATCTCAGGTCTCAACTAATGTAATAGGTTTTTAACACATTACAAATGTTAATTTAAAGTACTTATAATTTGGTTCAGATGACAATGAACTAGCAGTAGTGACCACAGTATAAATTTATTTGGTCTATACCAATTTCTCACTACCATGGTTTTGTTCTGGTCAAATTGAAATCCCTGTCTCATAATACTGTTTAAAAAAATTCTCATTGACAAAATTAATATTCTTTGATAGTCATTCTCAATAGATAAAAAATCTCAATTTCCAAATCTTAATGTACATTAAAATTAGATTTTACTTTCATTATTTTATGAAACTCACAATGAATAGTTATTGTGAAGAATGGGAAACTATCAACAGATTGGATAACCATTTGTCAGAATTTGTGTAGGGTTTCCTGCCTAAGCAAAGATTGAACTTCCAAGTTCAATCCCTTCCCTTCCAACTCCATTATTCTATTCTATTCTATTCTATTCTATTCTGTTCTGTTCTGTTCTGTTCTGTTCTGTTCTGTTCTGTTCTGTTCTGTTCTGTTCTATTCTATTCTATTCTATCCTATCCTTCCAACTTTCTCTTTTACGAAGGAAAGGTCAAGAAATGATCATGTTTTAGAAATCTAGATGCCAAATCTGTCCTAATTGAGTAACACTGTTATTAAACTTCTCAGATAACAGATATATGGAAAAGAGAAACCAATGGCATTATTTTAAAATTTGGAATGTCCTTTCCTACATACTTTTACTAATGAACACTGAACAAAATTGCAGCCTGCCTCATAGATTTGAAGTTGTTCACCCATCATAATCATACAGGGGCGGGCTTCAAAATTTTTTTTCTTTGCCTGGTTGCTGGGTGGCATGGCCATAGTGGGTATGACCTAGTTGGCCTCCTGCACCACAGTGGGGGGTGGGCACATTTTGCCCTCCTCGGGCTCCGGAGGTTCTCTGGAAGCTGGAAATGGGCCCATTTCTGGCCTTCTTGAACTTCTGGGAGGCCCATTTTTCATTCTCCCCAAGCTTCCATGCATGACCTACACTTACTTGCATCCAAAATGGGCCATGTGGGGACTCTTGGAAGGAGCAAGGCAGGTGGGTGGGCCAGCCAGGAGTGGGATTTGGGGGTTCTCTGAACTGTGCAGATTCTTAGCTAGAGGATTTCCTGAACACCTGCAAACCCCCAGCAGTCCACCCATGGAATCATATATTAAAATGTTAACTTCTGATGAACTTTAGAGTTTTTTTCAGTTGACATACAGTGATATAGATTATTATCATGATTATAGTTCAGTATCTAATGAATCAATGATGCTTGTTCATGTTGTTACTATCCTGTGCATATCTCATTCTGCTTCCCATCATTCTTAACCTTTTCTTCCACCATTGTTGAAATTGAAGTTCTTTTTAATTTATGCAGATGAAAGATATACAGCTCACCAGCTCAAATCCCCCAGCAATTAAGTCTAACCTGAGTACAACCAAGCCCCCACCGGAACAGAACACACCCCCAGCCAATAAGAACACAGCCAAGCCCCCACCCAATCAAGTCACACCCCCACTAGCAGTTAAAAGGAAGAAGCAGCTGCAAGCTCACATTACTCTGAGAAGCACAAGGCCGAAGACACAAGCCTGAAGATGATGAATGAGACTTCATCGAAACGTCACCTAGATACTTCCAATTCTATGCGGGAGAAAACCCGAAGAACCAAAGATCCACATACAAATACTCGCGAAAACCTCCGAAAACATATATATCTTGTTAGAGGGAAGTGCTCATTTCATTTTAAAGACATCGTGTCAGCAATGTTCAAAGACATGTCCATGGTTATATGGCCAGCATGACATCACAGAGGACCATTACTTTCCCATTAAAGTGATACCTATTTATCTACTCACATTTGCATGATTTTGAACTGCTGGTTTGGTAGGAGCTGTGGCAAGAATGGGAGCTCTCCCCATCACATAGTACTTGGATCTCAAACTTGAGCTACCAGTTTTCCAGTTGGTAAGACAACCATTGTAATCACTGAACCACCATGCTATCCCTTTCCCAAATGAGTCCCATTCTCAGATGAAAAGCCAGTTTATATTCCCTCTTACTGAGTTACTATTGTCCTTGACCCTCTAATAATCCTGCTATCATCATAAATCTTGTGAAACACGTAAATGGCAATTCAATAACTATAGGGATGCTGTGGCAATCATAAGTTTGAGGACCAGTCATAAAGTAATTTTTTCAGCACCATTGTAAATTCAGTCACTAAACAGGCAATTAACTGAAGACTGCTTATATTGTCTGTAACAATAAAACATGGAGAGATTACAAAGGGACACAAACTGAGACAAATATGATTGAGAACATTACAAATAGTTGCAAATACTTCAGAAAGAAAATGGGCTGTTCTTCAGCTGTTTTATTTATTTCTAGTCATTATTTGCTGCCTGTGGTTCAGCCCAGGTTTCAATACAATGATAAAGCATTGGGAAAAAAGATAAAGAACAATAAGGCAGCACTGGAAGACAAGATGGAGAAGATCTCCACAGCCACCATGTATTTTTCTTTGGAACTCAGATAAATTGGAACAAAAGACACCCAAACACTACAGAAGACCAACATGCTAAATGTAATAAGCTTGGCTTCATTGAAACTGTCAGGTAACTTCCTAGCATAGAAAGCTGCAGAGAAACTGACAATTGCTTAAAAACCCATATAGCTCAATACACAGCCAAACATGATGCCTGATCCTTCATTATATTCCAGTACAATTTCTTTGAACATTGAGTGTACATTAAGTTCTGGGTATGGTGGAAATGTTGCCAACCACACTATATAGATTATGGTTTGAATAAAAGGGCAGGAAAGAAAATGGAATTAATTAATTTTTTCCTCATCTATTTCCTCATACTGGAGGCAGGCCTGATAGCCCTGAATGCTACCACGACAACAATAGTTTTGGCTAATACACAAGAAATTTCCCCTGAAAAAATTATACCAAAAGCTGATTGTTGAAAGAACATGTGATCTGATTAGGTTGCCCAATGAAAAACAGAACACAAAGGAAGCAGAGCAGGAGAGTGATGAGAAGCGCATTTGTAAGATTCCAGATGTTCGTTTTGACAATGGAGTATTTCTGTATTCAATGAAGATTCCAAGCACCAAAGCTATGATAAAGGAAAGGAAAAGAGCAGAAATAGTCAAACTGATTCTCATGGGTTCTTCATATGTTAAGAAAGTGATAGTTTTTGGAATGTATTGATCCTTTTTCTGATTTGAATAATGGTCTTCTGAACAATGATAACAATCATCTTGGTCTGAAAAAAAAAACACAGCAAAGGGTTGATTGTGAAGACCACAAATGAAACACAAAAGGAAGCTTTCTATCTTTCTTACCCAGTTATGTTTCTATGAAGCCATGCTCAACACTAATCAGAAAGAAAGCCAATTTCATTGATTACAGGGAACACAATGCTAACCTTTCTTCTGAGTTTTGACATCATCACACAGCTTGCATTATCTGTCTTTTACCATGTTTTAATAAACTGATTGCAGGTATGTATGTATGTATGTATGTATATATGTATGTATGTATGTATGTACATATGTAAACAATTTGTTCATAACATCAAGCATTTAATCCTTTGCATGATTGGGGCCATATATTAATCTATACATGTTGAAAGAGGGGGCTTTTTTTAGTTACAAGAAGAATGCAGAAAATCCATTCCTACTGTTCAGCTGTTCGATTTCCATATACTAGAATGCTGTTTGAAAATGATGGATGCACAAAAATATTAAACCTTTCTCCAAGTCAAATTATGTGTAATATAACAGCTTGTAATCATGACACAAACTGAACACCTACATACTAGCTTACAAGAAAATGTATTTGTATATTTTAAATATGGACTATCTCACCCTCCTGGTTCGAAATCTTCCATTCTGGTCATGGGAGGCAATCATAGCAGCAAAATGGCTTCCCTTCTTTTTTCATTTTGCTGTACCCTCTCCAGCAACATTCATTACACATAAAAATGGGTTGTACCAATTCATAAATGAAAAGAGAAAGTTTTAACATGGATAAAGCAAAAAAGCACTTTGAAATCTACATTTGATCTATGTAATTTAGAAATTGATCAATAACTTGAACTGGCATGACATAATGGTTTCATTTGACAAGATCACTTGGTGCAGTCTTGATCTAACATTGAGGGAGATGATTAGACAAATAAAAGCAGTGAAAGTTAAATATTAAGTTGACATGTATTTTAAAGGTTTACACCTCTACCTTTCATCAAATGATTTCTGATTCTGATTGCAACACTCCAAGAAATTGATGGGGAAAAAAACAAATTGACCCATAGTAATAGAGGACAGATGGTCCCCTATTCATTCATTCTTTGGACCATCGTATAATTGGCTATTAGATCAGTGTGGAACTTGGATAAATAAAGCAGACTCTTTAATGCTCTTCATTTCTTTGCAAACAGCTAGGATCTGATTTGACTATGTAGAGAATTTAGGACACCTAAAAATATTATTCAAAGCTCAAAGCACATTCCATTATATTTTGTCTTAATATTGTTTTACTTTTGACTTCTCTGTCACTGAACTTATACTATACACATTCCCATAAAGATTCAGATGAAACCAATTAAGTTTTTTTTCTCCAAGAGAGGGTCATGATGTGGTATGAATTCATTTTAGTATGAATGGTTTGAGTTATTGCATGCAGTGCAGTGTTGTTTTAGTTTTTACATTCTGATATTCTTAACTTTTTGTTGACTGGTGAGTGGACAATCATACAAATTAAAGCAATAAAATAAAGAAAAATAAATATTGTTTTCTCAACCATTCTTTGATTGATAAAAGCACTCTTATTCTTCAATACACTAAAATAAATTTTACATGGAATGTTCTTTAATGTTTCCCAAATTATTCAGTTGCAATGAATTGTAGTGACTTTTCAGGTGAATATTTACAGCTTGATCTTATATGCATCTGAACAGAGTTTTTCATAGTTAAAAACAAACAAACAAACAAAAACCAGAAAGCTCTCACCTGATTAAAACTTCCTGGCCATACAATTGCATCCTCACAAGTGCTAAAGAATTTATCTGAGGAAGCTATAGGGTCTAGCTTTCCAAATTTGACTCTATGGAAGGACCAGTTTGGGAATGTGATCCAGTTAATAATATCAAATCCAATAATAGATTCTCCATTTTGATCAAAGGAGATATGTTCTCCCACGCTATTGTTGAATGAAACACTACTCAGAAAGTGATGAAGCTGGAAGAATGGAAGGAAAGAAGGAAAGATTTATATAAATCATTCTGCATCTGGGGACTGTCGTTTTCACATACACATTAATTTTTTCCATCCCATTTCTACTTCTATGTTAATAAAATGGTAAAACCCATCTGCATAAAATACATATTACAGTGGTACCTTAGTACTCATCATTAATTGATTATAGGATGTGCAATAAGTATTAAAAACAATAAGTACCAAACAAATTTTTCCTATAAGGAATAACATAGCGAGTTGCAAGGCAGCCAACACCAACAAGTTCTAGCTTGTGCATTGAGTACCAAACAAAAAATGAGTATTGGGACAATTTTTCACATCAAAATGTGTTGAGTATCAAATTTGATGAGTTTCAAAGTAGTTGAGTATCAACTATTGTATTTTTATTTTTCTCAGCCAATTTTCTATACTACAACTACTTCCTTTAACTTAGACATTCTTGAAGGAATATTCTATATTGTGATGTGAATGAGGATATTCACAAATATCAATTTTTTGCTCCCTAACTCTAACAGAGTATGCACTTATGGAATGAGATCTTTTAGAATGCAAATGATGGTGAGAATCTTTGAACCCTTATATAAGAGAGATGTATCTGCTCCCTGCAAAACTTCTCAGAAAATTATATAGCTGCTGTGCAATGAGGTAATTTCTCTGAATATTATGGTCCAACAAAATATTTATGGAAAGAATAAAGAGATGTGAATATCTGTCTGTAAGGCAGCCTGGAGACCAAAAGTAATGGAATTATTGCTAATTTATTAATTGTTAAAATTATACTATTTTATTAAATTACTTGAATAGTTTATTCTTATTATCTTATATATTAATAATTTTAATTAAATTATTGTTAACTGTGAGCCTGCAAAATGGGAATCAGAGAATTACCTTCCATCATGTCTGTTCAATGATTTTGAGATACGTATGCAAATTAGCATCAATTCTTACTAGAGCTCATTTACTATGCCAGGAGTATATTTCATTGTTTCACTTTTTTGCCATATTTTCATTTCTGCCCTCCAAAGCTAAAAATATATTGGGTTTAATTTAACTATAATCCTGCTTAAAATGAATCAAGTTCAGTTGAAACCAACAGGACTCAGATTACTTGCGATATACTCATGTATCAATATCCAAACATTTTTTTTCAAAGCATGACTTGGTTCAGACTCAAAACAATGAGGATCATATGATATATATTGTGAGGTCTTAAATTACTAAGTATAGCAGTAGATAGATTTGCCTTCCCAAATACAATATTCTTACAGCATTAGCTTTATATTTTTTAAAGATTTGATGTTGCAACTTAATATAGTGTGGATTTTCCTACATCTATCTGCTGTATATATTATCTGCCAGAACTGTAGATGCTGAAGGTTCTCACTATTCTCCACTTTTCTTTGCTTGGATCGAGAGGAACACATTGCTTGCAAAGCATGTGCCACAGCATAGACACCATTGTATACATTGTAGCTGTGACCTATCATGCCAATTTCAAACACAGATGTAGGAAAGGTCTCCAGCTTTTCTTTTCCATAACATATTTTATTATCTTCATTTTGCTGAGAATTTGGAAATGAGCAATGGGATGCATGTTTCCAGAAATCTCTAATAAAACCATCATGTTCATCTGAGTGCAGGTGTCTGATCCAAAGAAACTTCTGGAATCCAAGGACTTCTTTTGAGTGGATTGAAATGGATAAAGCACCATGGAGGAAATGCAGGTCCCAAAATCTGTACATGGAAATGGATATGTAATCTATTTGAGCAGGCATAACTTGTATTTTGGTCTTTTTTGGAATCGTCTCCATTTCTGAAAACTGGAGCAACATTCTCAGGTACATTATTATTTGAATTTCACCATTTAATACCATCACATTGGCTGTGCTTGTCATGGTAATTCTATACATCTTGGGTCCTACCTCCATCGTATCTGTAAAGTCAGTGTAAAAATTCATTGTTGGGAATCTTCCTATGAAGTCAACACAGATGCCATGCTGGGAAAACTTGGAGAGCACAATTTTTTACAAATTTCTCACTGTTGTCATAATTCATTGAAAGGATTCCAATCCATGTCCACCTAAAATGCAATAACAATTGAAGAATGCCCCTATACTGGTTAGCCTCATTTGGGAACATTTTTTTAAAGAAAACACCTTGAGTTTCCTTGTCCATAATTGGAGCAGAGCCATATGTCAGCTAAATGAAATGAAAACAGAATCAACACAGCAACTGGATGTGAATTGCTGTGTATTGCTGTGTATTGCTTGTTTTCAAAGTGCAATGCTTACTCCAAATTTTATCTGAAATCCAATCAAAATTTTAATATGAATTTGAGTGAATAAAATATATACAAACTTATCCCAAAGTGTTTTTTTCTAAAAGCTACTTTGACTTTCTTAGGATTCCCCCCCATCTTTGAAAATGTTTTGCTTCTCATCCAAGAAACTTATTTGTTTCTATTTGTTTTTAGATGAACTAAAGAAGCTTCTTGAAGGTTAAGATAAGCATTTTTAAAGGGAAAAAAAATCCAAGAAAGTCCAGTTGCCATTTGGAAAAAGCATCTTTAGAATAACTGTAATCTGGGTGGTTGAGAATCTCCACAGACAATACAACGTTGATTCAATGTTCTTATGGCTCTCCATAGCTGTGGAAGCACATAATGTCTGATCAGGTTGTAAGAATTTGTGCTCCTTCCTTGCCTTCCCTTCTTGGCCCACCTCCATTTTCGGGACAGCTCAGCTGACAATCAAACAGAAGCATCAAGCTGGTTGGTGCGGAAGACAGAAGACAAAATGATGACCTGGGAACTCTGTGGCCACAGGGTTCAGGAAGAAGGACCTGAATCAACACAATCAAAGTATAGGATTCAATTGGCACCAGCCAATGGGAGCGGTCCGTGCTTCCCGCTCAAAGCACGGACCTGAGTGAAGACTCAAGTCAATACACAACACTCCTCTCTCCCAATGAGGAGCATGCGTAGTCCTTCAAGTAAGTTGGGCGCCTGTGTACTCGTCCGGATCTTCTTGGTTCAGTTGAAAATGGCGCCGGGTTGCTGTCTTGTGCCTTCTGCGTGTCTTCTAACGACGGTGAGGCTGCTGGGCTGTCTGGAGTTGGGTCAGGACCTTGGTCAGCTTCTTCATCAGGTAGGTTGTCCTTCCCGGTGGGCTGGAGGCTGGTTTCCTCGGGTGGTGGAGGTGCTTCTGAATGGGGCTTGTCTAGATGACCTGTGGGTGCAGTGCTCCAACGCCTCCTCAAGTGGTCCACATGGTGCCGCCAGACACGTCCATCAGGTAACTGGACTCTATAAGACTTGGGAACAGTTACTGCTATCACACGACCCGGTAACCATAGTGGTTGCCCAGCAAAATTCCTGACAAACACTTTGTCATCTACTAGGAACCCTCTGTCTTGGCTGTTTGACCCGAGGGGAAGCAATGGGGCATAATTTGGGTGCAGCCTGTCAAGAGTGGTCCTTAGCCGGCGTCCCATTAGCACTTCAGCCGGTGACCTATTTGTGGAGGCACAGGGTGTAGTATGTTGGCTCAACAGGTATTGGGCCAGCTTGGCATGCCAATTTATGGGACCCAATCTCTGTAGCACCTCCTTGGCAGATCTGACTGCCCTCTCAGCCAGCCCATTGCTAGCAGGATGAAAAGGGGCTACTAATATGTGTCTGATGCCAAGGCTTGCTAGAAACATCTCAAGGAGGAGGTAAATTGGGGGCCATTGTCAGATACAATGGAATCAGGAAGGCCATGTGTGGCGAACATCCTAGTCAGTGCCTTGCTGACTGCTTCAGTAGTGGTGGAGTGCATTAAGGTCAATTCCACCCATTTTGAAAATGAATCCACTACCACCAGGAATGTGCGCCCATGGAAAGAGCCTGCCAAGTCTATGTGTATTCTGGACCAGGGGCTGCCTGCTTCCTCTCAAGTCCTAGGGGTGGCTGCTGGTGGTAATGCCCTGGTGGCCTGGCATGCCTGGCAAGAATTGACCCAGTTAGAGATTTGGGCATCCATGCCTGGCCACCATACGTAGCTGCGGGCGAGGGCCTTCATTCTTACTATTCCTGGGTGACCCTCATGCAGCACCTTCAGTATTGAGGTTTGCAACTTGTGGAGAATGACTACTCTGGTTCCCCACAGTAAACAGCCTTGGAAAGAGCAAAGTTCCTGTTGGCGTAGTTTGTAGGGTAGGAATTCTGAAGGATAAGGGGCTGTAGGCCACCCCCTCCCTACCCAGTCAAGGACTTGGGAGATTACCTGGTCCTTGGCTGAATGGGCAGCGATATCAGAAGCGGTGACCGGCAGCCTGAGTTCGTCGATGAGGAAAACGGTAGTTGCTGGTGCTGGGTCCTCGACTGGAACTGGCAGAGGGCAACGGCTGAGTGTATCAGCATGGCAAAGGCTTTTTCCAGATCGATGGATTAGAGTGTAGCAATACGCAGCCAGAAAAACAGTCCATCTGGTCATCCTTGGGGACAAAATCTGGGGAGTTTGTTTAGTGCCGGATAAAATACCTAACAGTGGCTTGTGGTCAGTTATGAGTTCGAAGTGATGCCCGTAGAGAAATTCATGGAACTTCTTCACTGAAGCCACTGCAGCCAAGGCCTCCTTGTCAATCTGGCTATAGTTACGTTCAGTGGAGGATAGTGTCCTGGAAAAGAAAGCTATAGGTGCTTCTGCACCATTAGGCAGTCTGTGGCTCAGAACGGCCCCAATTCCGAAAGGAGAAGCATCGGCTGCTAGAATGAGTGGTAAATCTTTATTGAATTGGATTAATACGGCTTTTGACATTAGCAATGACTTGACTCCTTGGAAAGCAATAGTCTCCCTTGGTCCCCAGTGCCATGGTGATTTCTTGTCTAAAAGCCTGTGCAGGGGCTCGGCAATTGAAGCTTTATGGGGCAGGAATGAAGCATAGAAATTCAAAAGGCCCAGGAAAGCTTGAAGCTCAGTTTTGTTAGTAGGAGTAGGCGCGTCGTGAATGGCCTTGACCTTTGACTCTGTTGGGTGAATACCTTTGGCGTCAATCTTGTAACCTAAGAATTCCACTTGTGGAGTGGCTATGGTGCATTTCTCCCTCTTTAGTTTAAGACCAGATTGTCTAAAACGGTCAAGTACACTTCTGACCCTTTGTAGTAATTGCTGTTGACTGGTGGCAGATACCAGAATATCATCAAAGTATGGAACAACGCCTGGCAACCCTTTCAAAATTATTTCCATAAGGGACTGGAAAATTCCAGGGGCAACACTAACTGCGAATTGTAGGCATGTGCATTTGAAAGCCCTTCTGTGAGTTACTATTGTTTGCAGTTCAGCAGTTTCATCATCAACAGGGAACTGTTGATACGCCTGGGACATATCCAACTTTGCAAAAATGGAGCCAGGCTCAAGGGAATGGAGTAGATGTTGTACCACGGGGACTGGATATGCACTGACTTGTAAATATTTGTTTATCGAAGATTTATAATCAGAGCAGATTCTCAAATTTCCGTCCTTTTTTAGAGGCGTCACTATAGGGGTTTCCCATTTTGAAAAGTCTGTAGGTTGCAGCATGCTCTGCTTAATTAATTTGTCAAGTTCCTTGTCAAGTTTAGGACGAATTTCAAAAGGAACTCTGCGGGGCTTCAAACGTATTGGTACTGCCTGGGAGTCTACCCTGAAGGATATTGGGGTTCCCACGTAGCAGCCTAGGCCCTCACTGAATACGTCAGCATATTCCCTGAACAGGGAGTCAACTTCTGAACTTGCAATGGCGTGGATTCCACCTATGTGGAGGCCCAGGGCTGGGAACCAGTCTAGTCCCAATAGGCTTGGGAGGACACCATCCACTATCACAAGAGGCAAGTGCCCCATAAAACCTTGAAAATGAATTAGAAACTTGCCTTTTCCGATGACAGGAATGGTTCTGCCTTGATAGTCTCGTAGCGTTAGATTGCAGGCTGGAATCTTCTGTCTAGATATCCTGGGGAGTAGTTTCTTCAAGGTGCCCCACAAGATGATGGATAGTGCAGAGCGGGTGTCTACTTCCATTCTGCATGGTCTACCTTCTATAGAAACAGTGACACTAATTTTGTTAGAACTACTTTTAGGTATCTTAGCTTGGTAGCATGTGAACAATCCTCGATTTGTTTTGGATATTGTATGGGTTTCTGAGGCCTTTGAGGCTGGTTAAAGGACTTCCCTGCCTGACATATTCTTGCCAAATGACCCTTCTTTTGGCATCTTAAGCATATGGCATTCCTGAATCTGCAGGATGCCCTGAGATGGTTGCCCCCACAGCTTAAACAGGTAGTCTGTATACATGGGGTTTGGCTTATACCTTGCCTGTATTCTCTTTGATTTGCGTTGGGCTGTCTGAGGCGGTTTATCTCAGTAGCCTCTTCTAAACCTTCCTCTGTGGAGGCTTCATCAAAATGCACTGTTGGATTTTCTAGTCTGATTGGGTTTCCCTGTATTTCAGCTGCTGAGAGTGCTGATAGCTCAGCAGCCTGGGACTCCTCTATGGCTTGTTTTAAGGTTAGATCCCCTTTAGCTAGTAATCGTCTTTGTAATTTGGGGTCTCTAACTCCACATACCAGCTGATCTAACAGCATATCTTTGAGGTAATCCCTGAAACCGCAATGTAAGGCAGCTGTTCTCAGTGCTGCCATATAGTCACTAATTGTTTCTCCCTCTGACTGAATGCGCCTTCTGAAAGCCTGGCGCCTAGCAATTCTGGAAGGCTTAGGGGAGTAATGATTTGAGAGAATTTCTTGCAATTCCTCCCAGAGAATAGTCTTAATAGATCGTGGGGCCAGTAATGCTGTTGCGGTGTCAAATACCGTGGCTCCGCAAAAGCTTAGGAAGTAAGACTTTTTTCTATGGTCAGAGATTTCTGAAAGGTCTATAGCATATAAAAAACAGTCAAACCGGTTCCTGATTCCCATGTCTCTGCCATCGGTCTGAAGGGCGGGAATGCAGGATTCGAAGTCATCTTTCTGTCAGCTGTGCTGCTTCTCCTTAGGTGAATTAGAGACCGCGCTTCGCAAACAGTGACAGCAACTCTGTAGCGATTTCAGCTCTCAGCTAGTGATTTCGCTCTTTTCTCTTCTTGCCTAGCTTGCCTTTATTTAGTATCCCGCCCTCGTCGCCAGTATTGTAGAGCGGCGGAAATACTCAGGCAGAGACCAGGGCAAGGCTTCAGCTCAAACTTTATTTCTTTGAATAAAGGGTTACCGCTACTGCCGCGCTAACACAGCAGCCAGCTGGAGCGGCAACAGCTGATGCTGTTTGACAGCCGCCTTTTATAGCCGGCTGTCAAACGGCACCAGCCAATGGGAGAGGTCCGTGCTTCCCGCTCAAAGCACGGACCTGAGTGAAGACTCAAGTCAATACACAACAGTAAGAATTTGTGCTCCTTCCTTGCCTTCCCTTCTTGGCCCACCTCCATTTTCGGGACAGCTCAGCTGACAATCAAACAGAAGCATCAAGCTGGTTGGTGCGGAAGACAGAAGACAAAATGATGACCTGGGAACTCTGTGGCCACAGGGTTCAGGAAGAAGGACCTGAATCAACACAATCAAAGTACAGGATTCAATGTGAAGATGTAAACTGAAAGATAGACAGACCTGTGGAGGAAAGGCAGCCCTCACCAAAATCACCAGCAGTTGAGAAAACTGGGAATAGAGAAGTATGTATTTTTCTCCTCAGACTAGCATGAAGGAAGGATTCTTCAAGCTATTTCCTTCAGATGGAACCAAGATTCAAACGAGGAAGAGAATTAACAAGCCCAGCCAGGAATACATAAACAATAAAGAATGAAGAAAAAAAGAAAAGACTGACAGAACAGAAATGAGAAATAAAAACTAAATAAATAAATAAAACACAATCAATTCTGAAGAAGAAGGAATATAGTACTCTATCCAAAGCCACAATAGATATACACAGGTATTAAGAACTTGGAAATATACAAGTCAGCCATAAACCAATAAAATTGCACAAATAATACGTAACAATACAATGGACGCCTTATTATCAGCTTAAGATAGAAACCTTTATAGCATAACAAATATTGCAATGTAATGTGCAGCATTTATTAATGGCTTTGGCCATTTAGCTTTGGGTGTAAAATTGAAGCAACTTGATGCTTATTAACAATGACATTTGAACTCATAGTTAATACTGACCAGCAGTGGGATTCAATTTTTTTTTACTACTGGTTCTGTGGGTGTGGCTTGGTGGCCATGGCAGGGGAAGGATACTGCAAAATCTTCAGTCAGAGGTGTTTTTTGCCAGTTCTCCGAAAACTCAAAATTTCTGCTACCGGTACTCTAGAACTGGTTAGAACCTGCTGAATACCACCTCTGATACTGATTTTTTCCTCTTCTTTTACCTATAGAGGTTTAAATTGTCTAAACATTGGAATGCTGATAACCTCTAATTAGTACTGTATAGATATCACTGTACCAATGCAGTATATGTTCATATATTATAGTGATATAATAAAGCACATTTTTAAAATTCTGCATTCTACAAGTATTGTAATTGATGTTGGCTTAAGATAAGGAAACCTGAATTTAACTCAGTAATTCAATCACTATCTCTGAGTCAAACCAACCTATAGAATTGTTATTATGTACAAAAGAAAAATAGAGAACAAAATGGGGCATAATTCCACCATACCTTTTTCCACAAATAATTTTTGCTAAATTCTTGTGTCCCATACACATATCTTACCTGTGAAATTTATAGATGCACAGTATGGTCGCCATGTGCAGGCAAATGTCAGGTCCCCCAATAGCTACTGTAAGAAAGTTTTCAGCATCACACTTGTAGTTTGGGATGAATCTGTCTTGGGTGAAGAGTAGCTCCATAGTGGGAAGATAGGTCCAGCTTGGACTGAAATGGCCACTGTAAATTTGGAAGCCTAAAGAAATGTTGGGCAAAATCCAGGAATTTTTGTTGAACTCCTTTATGGCAAAGCAAGGCCATGATTTGTTGATAATTTTGGGTCATTATCCTGCAATAACATAACACAATCTGTAGATCAGTTGTATCTGCTGTGATACTTGTGATATGATATTTGCTTCACATCGGCTCAACCAGGGGTGGGATTCAAATTTTTAACAACCAGTTCTGTGGGCGTGGCTTAGTTGGTGGGAGTGGCTTGGTGGTCATGTTATTGCCTGGGCGTGGCCAACTCAACATCACTCACATCGAGGCATGCATCTTATCGCCTGGCCTTTCATGACTGTGGGGATGCTGCAACAGTCTTAAGTGGGAAAAATGGTCATAAGTCACTTTTTTCAATGCCATTGTAACTTTGAATAGTCACTTCACACAAGCAAAGTACCAGCAAAGGAGGGGAAAAATCTCCAGAGAAGCTCCAGAGACACGAAGTCTAGTCCTGCCAAGAATGTAATAAGGGTTAACGGAGAGGCAGTTTCTGTAAGCAACACCAAAATGTTTCCTTCCTGCCTTCCTTACAGGATTAGGCCAGTAATTTCTTCTAACAACTGGTTCTTCGAACTGCTTAGAATGTTAACAACCAGTTCTAGCGAATAGGTATGAATCCCATCCCTGGGCTCAACCTAATTTAAGCAAAAATATTATACTAATATACATGATATAATTTTGATTTAGAGAACAGCCAAATAAATTGTCCCAGCAGACAATTTACTTTTCTAACACAAGACCAACTTAACATTGTAAGGCTAGCATTTATTTAAAGAAAGCACACATATACACACAAATCCTAGAGTAGCTACTAGACATTCAATTGAACTGAACATTTAAAAAAAAAACATTTTTGATCCAGTTGAAATTAATTTAAATATATATGCATGGGTCTTTTCCTGTGTTAGATTGAGACTATGAGACTGTGTAAGATTGAAACGTTTCGACGAGATCCCACTCACCATCTTCAGGCTGGTGCTTTTGGCTTTGTGTGAGCAAAGCATGATCTGAGCTGCTGTCTCCCTATATATACTGGTGGGGAGGTTGGTACTGTAACAGAATTGCCAAAAAGGCATTAAGAGTTGTAAATCTAATCTTTTAAAGCTTCTCCTTTGGAAATATTGAATTGTTAACTAGGACATACAAAACTTTTGCTAGACCAATACCAGAATAGAGCTCATCAGTCTAGAATCTGCACTGTATATTGAACATTAATACAATCAAGTGAGTCCAGAAGTATTCATGAGAAGAGTACTACACTCCCCTGCTTGCAACAGAATATCCTATATCACCAGACTTTAAATTTTGGGCTTGGACAACCTTGAACTGTACCACCTATAGTTGGACTTAGGTGTAGTACACAAAATTATTTTCTACAATGTCCTACCTGTCAATGGCTACTTCAGCTTCCATCACAACAATACAAAAGCACACAATAGATATAAACTCAATGTAAAGCGCTCCAAACTTGATTGCAGAAAGTAGGACTTCAGCAAAAGAGTGGTCAATGCTTGGAATGCACTACCTGACTCTGTTATTACATCCTTTAACCTGCACTCCTTTAATCTCAAACTATCCACTATTGACCTCATCCCATTCCTAAGAGGCCTGTAAGGGGTGTGCATAAGTGCACAATTGTGCCTACCATCCCTGTCCTATTGTCCCCATTTATCCATATCTTTTTCTTGTGTTCTTACTCACGTTTATACTTATATCTATTATCTTGTAAGCGATTGACAAATCAAATAAATAAATAAAAATAAATAAATATTTCAGTGGAAATTCACTCAACAATATGCCTGCAGAATCTTTAATATATATTGTTGGATTAGAATGTTATAAGAAACTTGCTTTTGAGTTACAATCAGAATGCTGGAATTTGTTGAAAACCCAGGTAGAAATGTCCTGGTTTCAATAAAGGAGAATATTAGCAGTTTAGGGTTGATATGAGGGGTCCTTAATACTTTGTGAGTTTGGTTATTTTCTTGCAGATGTTTCATTACCCAGTACTAGTGATGATGTAACATCTGATATATGATGAGTTTGGGTAATGAAACATCAGCAAGAAAACAACCAACTTCAGAGACCATCAAGAGCCTCTTATGTCATGGTTCACTTGGATGGAGATATGGAGGAGGAGATTGTATTATCATGGTCTTCACTAAACCTTTTTCAGATTGACTTGATTGAAAGGCAGATTTTTGTAAATTTCTGAAACAAAGCTACACAAACTCTTGTAGAAGTTCCATAGAAGGGTGTCGGTTGAAGATAATGGGATTAGAAAAGGTATAGACTTGAGAAAGAACATCAGCAACAATGAGGTCTCCAGATTGTGAATACTTGTGAAGAATTGGGAGAGGCTTTTTTACACCTCAGTTAGTTTCCTTGCATGTTATATGAGCAATTACTGTTACTACCAAAAGCATGAATGTCCCAATCCTGAATGAAAGTTTTATTTCCAGGTACAAATTGACTTTTAGCTTTAACTTTGCCTCCGATAGCATCTCTTGACCTGAATTCCTCAACATTTTTGAAGCAGAATTAGGCAACACCACATTTCAGTGAAACAAATAAAAGTCTTGTGTCTCTTGAGTACCAATTCTGAATGTCAGGAAAAAAGCAAGTATCATTTGGTATTGCTTATACTTTTTTAACATGATTCTCTTGAGAATTCAGAGCAGAAGAATGGATTACTATGGTTAATGTTGTAATTATAGAAAAGATAAATACATATCTAGCATTTACAATTTTAAAAAAATTCAAAAACTCATTATTATGTCTGACATAAAACACATTTGCTCCAATTAATTACAATGGGAGAAGATCTTTAGGGACAGTCTTTCAAAACATGTTCCTCAGACAAACATATTGAATAATAACTTTTGAAAATATTTTATTAAGAGAAAACTTCCTTTGACAAAACGTAAATTTAACATATTAACTGATTAGTTACCTTTTGCTTTATCAATGATAGAGTCCACTCTGCTTTTTTCCTGACATACAATTTTATGCCAACAAAAATAAGATTTGACCAGCAAGGACATATCTTTTCATTCATACCTTTTAAAATTTAAAGAGTTTTTCTTTGTTTTTTAAGTGCAGATTGTGTAATTTTAAGTGTTTATGTTGTTTGTAAGCTTCCGAGAGCTACTCAAGATTGGATTACTTAATAATATGAGAATGCAGGAAGGGAAAAAATAATTAGTGAGAGAGTTGAGAACAGCTTTAAAAGTAAAGAATAAACTATTGATTGATTGATAATGATGTGCCATCAAGTCATTTTGACTCCTAATGACCACATAGATAGATTTTCTCTAAGATAATTTATCCCTAACCTCTTTCAAGTCTTCCAATGGTGCACTCATTGCCACTGCAATTGAAGTCATTCACCTTGCTGCTAATAGTTCTCTTCTCTTTCCTTCTATATTTTCTAGCACTAGATCTTTATCAAGATGTGAAGAATTGGATCCTCACATATCCTCATTATTGTCAGGTATCTTCTCCAATACCCAAATTCAAAGGCATCAAGAATATTCTTATCTTGCTTCTTTAAAGACCAACTTTTACTTCTGTAGTCTGTGTCACAGAAAATATCATGATCTACACTAGTCTGATCTTTGTGAGTTAAGTATCTTTTCCAAGGCCTTCATGATTTTATCAAGTGCTATTCTGTGGTTGGTATTTCTTGATTGCTTGTTCCTTTACTGTTGATGGTTGATCCTAAAAGGCAGAAGCTATTCACTTCTTGCTATACTTGATAGATTCATTTTCAATTCTAAGGCTGATAGTTCTACCTGTTATCGTTCCTTTGATCTTCTTGATATTTACTTGTACCACATTTTCACTATGTTTTTTGAGTTTTAGTACTAGGGTTGAAGATCCTTTGCATTTTTGGCTATCAAGGTAGAGTCATCAGGACAAGGCTAGTTATTGGTTTTTCTTCCTCAAATTTCTTATCTCTCAGTCCAACTTTCCTTAATATATATTCTGAGGTTAAATAAATAAGGAGAGAATATGCAGCTTCATTGCAATACTTTGCTAACTTTCAGCCAATATTCATTTTGTGTGTTGGATTTATGAGCTATATATAAATTTCTCATGAGAACAGTGAAGTGTTCTGGGATTCTCATTTTCCAAACATATTCCACAACTTGACATGATCAATACAATCAATGAGTTTTCTATAATTGGTGAAACACATACTGATTTCTTTTTGGTAGTCTTCAACTTTTTGAATTACTCAGCATGTATCAGCAATGTTGCCTTGTGTTCTTTGGCCTTTTCTAAAGGCCTTCAACATCTGGCATCTCTCTTTCCATACAGGGCTCTAATTTTCATTGGATGATTCTAAGCATTATTTTTCTAGCTTGTAAAATATTGTGCAATAGTTTTCACCCTATAATCAGTCTCCTTTTTCTTTAGTATTGGAATGTAGATTAACCTCTTCCAATCAGTTGGCCACTGTGTTGTTCTCCAGATTTGCTGACATAGCTGGTTAGAAACTTGAGAGATTCTTCTTCTTTTGCTTGCCATATTTCAATGGGCATTCCATTAGTTCCAGTAGTCTTCTAATTTGATAATGGTCAGAGTGCTGATCTAACCTTATCTTCTAGATCTATAGGTTATCAGGTAAGGAATATCTTCCAAGGCATCTTAGATATTAATATTTCTATTGTCTAGTGGAGGGCTCTTCAAACTTGGCAACTTTAAGACCTGTGGACTTCAATTTCTAGAATTCTTCAGCCAGCCATACTGTCTGGGGAATTCTGAGGGTTGAAGTCCACAAGTCTTAAAGTTGCCATATTTGGAGATCCCTGGTATAGGGCTTTAGTATATTCTTTCCACCTTCCTTTGATCTCATTTAAATCAGTTAGTATCTATACATTGTAGCTTACAAATCTAAGATTGAAACATCCTTCTAAGTTCAGGGATCTTTTAGAGTAAGGGATCTTTTCTGTTTCCATCTTCAGTGTCTTTATAGATGTTGATGTATTTTCCTACTTCTTTCTCTACTAATAGTTCTTTGGAACTCGTTAAATTTTCTTTTGAGATTTTTGTCTTTTTTCTCTTTCTTGGCATTCGGTTGTCTTTTCTTTTTGGCAATTTCTATGTTTGTTTGTTTTTTTTCTAACATCCAGTTTGCTTTTTTTTCCCTCTTTTTTTCATTTCAATTTTTTTTTTCAGGTCAACTTTTTAGAAGAAATTACATTACAGGACACAATGGAAATTGAATCCCCATCCTTGGTTTTACTTCTAATTGATACAAGATTCCTGCATGTACACTCTTTCTCAGAGGGTAGCATGATATGGAGAGGAATATGGATGATGTATAAATTTTATGTATAAATTATACTTTTATTAAAGTGCTGAGCTGAGCTTCCCCAGCAACCATAGCAAGTATAAAAGTGACCTTATCTGTATATTTGGAAAAAAAGGAGGTGGCATCCAATTCCAAGGAGAGATAAAATACTTTGAGATGTACTTTATCATTTGGTCATTGGGATTCAGGAGTTTCATTCAATGTAACAACTGGTGTATAGTTGAGTTGAGGTGAAATTGTTTGCTTCAATGTTTTTGCACTTTCCTAAAATAATTATTATAATTATGGAAATTGCTGGTGTTATCAACTTGTCTAGTTCTGGTGGCTTTGCAGAAGACTAAAGGATTTGGAGAGAAAGAGCAGAAATATCAATATAAATCAACCAGGACCATGGAGAACTTCAATTAGGGACTTAATATAGCAGGAATGTGCCATTAATTCATGACAGTTTGCCCGGCTGATATTAGAGTTTTGCTTAAGATAGCTCTCTCCTGCATACCTTTCAGGGTATGCTTTCATAATCTTTAATTCCTGTTTCAATGTATCTCTTAGCAGACTAGGGCAGCTTGTTTCATAAACCAGGCTGATCTAGTAAACAGACATGGGAAAAAAAGCATCTTAGATGTAGGTTTAGCTTTGGAAATGGGGAGGTTCGTAGTGTTGGCAATCCTGCTGCTGCTGCTTCCTAACATAGTGGGCAAAACAGGTTCTGTTAAATGCATCAAAAGTGAGCCTCATCGTATCTTACATGAGTGGCACAAACCAGGTGATATCTTCATTGGTGGGGTTACCTCTCACATTATTCCTCTTTTGTCTGAGATAACATTTACAAAGGTTCCTTCTCAAGACTGGATATACATTCCAATGTAAGAAAACCACTTCCTCCCTTTCTCCCAAAGCTTTCATGGATGACTAGAGGCTCTCTCCTTTGTTTTTTATTATCAATGTATATGTATATATATATATCTCAGGGTAGCATACAAGTTTCCTAGGATTGCAATGTAGTGAAATCCCAAAGTATCAGAGAAAAAGACTTGCTATTGCCAGAAATTCACAAAATAAATGAATTGAAATAATATGTTATAGAGTTGTATTGCACACCAGAAGAACTAGACACTGGGGCACTTTCCTCTGCATGCCATCACTCTGCTAAACAATTAATTTCTGCAATACTGTCAAACTATCCTAATAAAGCTGTAATACTATTGTTCCTCTCATCTTTCTTATTACCTATCTCTTTATCTTCTTATGACTATAACTTCATTGCTTGTATCTTACAAATTATATTAATTGCTTAGTTAGTATCCTAGGACTATCACTAAGTGTTGTATGTTATTATTTATGATGAATGTATTTTTATGATGATTATGATCATGATTTATCACTTGTTGCTTGTATGCACCAGTGAGAAATTCCTTCTTTGTCCAATCATATTTGGCCAATAAAAATTCTATTCTATTGTATTCCATTCCATTCCATTATTTGCCATGGACCAGCTATTATGATTTTTTCCCTGTTCCCTTTTCTTTCTGCTGGATCACCACATGGCAAGAAGAGATTTATGTATTTAGAACCATATAGTAAACATTTAGAATCATGCATCAAAGTTCTAGTGTGTCTATTCATTCCTAAGTCATCCAGATTTATTTCGATCACTTCTTGTTCTTTCCTAAAAAATCCAAACAGAACAGTTTTCCTGTTGCAACATATTCATTCAAAAACTGAAATGGGAAATAAACAATCCTTCTAAATATTAATTCCTTATAAGGGGTCATAGATTTCATTTTTTCTCCCCTAATAGCAAACATTTCTCCTAAAATCTCCATTGGTCCAAAAGTTTTTCCAGAAATCAAAATAGCTTATAAGGACATCCAGTCCTAAAATATTGAAATGAATATTCAGTTAGGGAATCGATTTTGGAGATTATCATTGGAAATATATATTTATTGTTAAATATATATTATTTCATAATAATATATATTTATTGTGAAAAGTGGGGTTACTATTATTGCTGTTTCTGTTCCAGGCATCTGAAATACTATTATAAAATGCTTTTGTAAAAATACTATGTTGAAAGCTCATCTGGAAAATTGCTTTCTGTTTTGAATGATTTCTGGTCTTAAACTGATGCTATAAAGCTGGAACAGAGTAGAAAGATACCCAAAATACTGGTAACATAACATCTGGATTTGTCCAGTGTCTAATCTCTACTGAGACAGAGGCTCTGTCATCCTAATTTCTTTCCAGTTGATATCTTGGAGAACTTTCAAACCCAGGACTGAATCAGAAGTGCCTTGGAGAGAGATTCTCATACCCCTTCCATTTTTTCAGTGTATGACAGCCCCATTTCATCTAAACATCTTTCAATTTAATTGATCTCTCTATTTCAAACTTTCAGTTGCTAGAATTTATTAGACAAGGCTCATTATACTTGCTGAGTTACACTCATAACAAGGCAATTATTTAAATTCCTGGATAAAAGAAATTTCTTTAACTTCCCAGCTGTATTTTTAGTAATACAGAAGCCCATTGAGGAGCCTCCAGAGCAATTAGTAGAAAAATGTGTGAAAAATTCATTTATTAATCCTATCCAAGATATACATTATATACACAAGTAAGACATACATATAGAACAATAAAACTAATGGCAACATAACATCTGGAACTATCCAGTATCCCTATCTATTCTTATGTCTCTTCTATCAGCTGTCTAGTACATTGTTATAATTTTAAAGAAACCATGAACAGAACTGAGGATAGATTATTTATAACTGACATAGGTATTTGCTAAGTCTGTACCATAAACATATACTTCTCAAAAGCCACATTTATGGAAAACAAGAAAGTGGGTGAAATTACATTACATTTGAAGGATAAGCAGAACTTAGCAAATGAATGGAAGTTACCAATCCAATTGATCCAGTTTTATTAAGAAATTTCTATGTTCTATTAAGTAACTTCACAATCAGGATCAGTAAAAGTTTAATCAGAAATGCTAAACTCATACATCTGGATCCAGATTTAGTTATGCTTGGAATGTGCCCACTGGAATTATGGTAAAATGAATTTCAATCCCATTTATTTAATTTTTTGAGAATAATTAAGCCTGGATTCAATTCACAGGGATAAGAAATGAATAAAATGTATTGTTTAGGTTGTTCTTTCATTGAATGTAATTCCATACAAGAAGCTTATATATACTATGATGAAGTTAATTCAACATAATTTCCATTTAAATCTTCAGTTGCTATAGCCCAATGTGAGCATATAGATCTGATCTGGCTGTTGCACTAACACATTTTTTTTTATTTCACAAGCATAGTTCACGGGAAAGGAAACAATAAATAATTAAAATTAATTGATTTTAATTTCTGCCTACAATAATCCAATCTTTCTTTGCAGATTGATCACAAAGTTCATCCAACATATCCTAGCCTTAGTCTTTGCTGTTGATGAGATCAATGAGAACCCTGAGCTTTTATCCAATGTTACTCTTGGGTTCCACATCCATGACAGCTACACTGATTCAAGGACAACCTTCCGTGCCACTTTGGACCTGCTCTCTAAATCACATCAGTTTCTTCCCAACTACAAGTGTGGAAGCAATGGAAAATTGATAGGTGTTATTGGTGGACTAAGTGCTGATACTTCCTTGTGTTTGGAAGAAGTCTTAGGCCTTTACAAGGTTCCCCAGGTAAGAATTATGGATGAGCACCATGAAATTTATGAAAACTGGATTTCTTAATTCCTTTTTCTCATTTCCTCCTGGTAGTAAGTTGACCATCAACAAAATATGAGGGAGGCATGATTTAAGAAAAAATATTGTATAAGGGCATAAATAAGTACATCATGGTGACTGAATATGTGTCTTTTTGTGTTGGGTTCACTCCTTTTGCAAAAACACTTAGCAATTGAGAAATTCTCCCTTAAATACAGCCAGTTAAGACAGTTTTTTTTTTTAAATAAAAGTATTATCATTGGTACATATCGCCACAGATATCTAGATTGTACAAAGACACTTCAAATTTTTGTTGGAATTAAGAAGAGGAGGAGGGGGACAGGGAGGAAGGAGGAGGAGGAGACATTTTATCATGTTTAATGGGTATATAAAACAGCTAGAAAATTCCAGATTCAAATACACACAGAAAGCATTTTAAAGATCAATATACAATTGAGACCAGAAGTTTTTCTTTTGGGTTTGATGGACCAACATTTGAAACAAAAGTCATTGATCTTTGTTTCTTGTGTATGATAACTGAAGCAAGATTATTGTATACACAAAGATGAAAAGATTCAACATTATCCACAATAGAAAACCATTGATTAGATGGCTAAATTGACTTATTTGATCAAAGATAATATCTATATTTATTGCTGAGTGGAAACCACTCATAGACTTTTTGTATGAAGCAGAAAATGAATATATGATTTATAGTTTTTGCCATGAGACACATTTGATTATATAAAGAAGAGAGTTATGTTGTAACCATAGAATAAGAGGTACATTTTGCATATAATTGCTGAAAAGAAAATGGGAAGTTACTTCTTTGCATCCTTTTTCTTTGTTTCCAAATTTTTTGCTATTTTTAACTTTTTCTTTGATTTTTTTCTTTTCTTTCTCTTTATCTGAGATAATATTTTCCTTTAAAAATAATAATAATAAATATACATCAGCTTTGTAGTACATTTACTGTAAGCCTTAAAAACTAGTAGTACAGGATAATATTTTATAAATTATGCTACAGCTACCTAAAGAACTTCAGTTCACAAACTTACATTATGTTATCATCAATTTCTTGAATAAATGACAGGAAAAACTTTATTATAAGAAAAAATCTGTTACATTAAAAGCTGTATTTTATGAGCAAAGAATACACACACACATACTCACAAATATACAAACCCAGAAATATGGAAAGTTTTTTAAAGTATTCTTCTTCAAATTCTGTGTCATGACCATCTTTTAAGGATTATATTCCAATTCTCCAAATGCATGGAGTACAAATATGTGATCAAGTTGATGCTTTTGCTACTGTCCCTAATCCAACAGCAGTGGAAAGAGAGTGATGATGAAGAACAATAAGAAAAATAATAGTGTTAGAAATGATGAGAGATAAAACATCAGCCCACAACGGAGAATTTTTTCCATCAAATAACTCATCAACATATATAGAGAACAATTGTCTTTGGACTTATTTTTATCCGATGTTCAATACTCCATTAAACTGTTTCATTATGAAATTGTGACCCACATTTTGATACCAAAAACAAGGTTTTTGAATATTTATGTTTATATATAACACCTGGTTATCGATGACTATGTTCTTGGCATCTATTGAAATGGATTGAGATGGATGGTAGATGGATGGAGGGATGGACAGATAGATGATGGATAGATATAGGTAGATGGTAGATATACTGTAGATAGAAGATGATAGGTAGATAATAGATAGATGATAGAGGTAGATTGATGATAAGATGATAGAGATAGATGATAGAGATAAATAAACAGAGGAAGAAACAGATGGCTAGCTAGCTAGCTAGCCAGATAGATAGATAGATAGATAGATAGATAGATAGATAGATAGATAGATAGATAGATAGATAGATAGATAGATAGATAGATAGATAGATAGATAGATAGATAGATAGATAGATAGATAGATAGATAGATAGATAGATCAAGGGTGGGATTCTACCAGTTTGGACCAGTTCAGATGAACCTCTTGCTCAGATCTGCTTGCAATGAACTGGTTCGTTGCAATGATCATGTGGGCCTACCTGCCACCCTTGCTCTTTCCTGTCTTTATTTCCTTTTGATGGTGCACAGCTGATTCGCATGGCAGAGCGGTTTGCCACGCCTCGGCTGTTTTATCCACAGGGACTCCTGTAGAAGGTCAGTAGTATAGCTGTTTTAAATGCAGAGTATGCGTGTGGAGCAGGGGTGGGTTTCTACCGGTTCTGTTCACCTTTGTAGAACCGGTTGCTCCGAAGAGCAGCAGTCATAGAACCGGTTCTATGTCTGCTGCATTTGTGGTCCACCCGCCCACCTGGGCTCTTACCTGACCTTTATTTCCTGCTTTTTCAACTGCAGCTGCTTTGCACAACACAGCTGCAGTTGAAAAAGCAGGAAAAAAGGGCTTTTCCAACTGCTGCGCACTTGCACGCAGCGCTGTTCAGCTGTCCGGGCAGCTCAGCAGGTTGTAAATTGCACTCGCGTGACTTGCGCGACTCACGCAACTCGTGCATACCATGTGATGCTAATAGACAGAGCCGGTAGTTATACCAGTCAGATCCCATCCCTGGTGTGGAGCACACATTTGATGCAATCACTGAGCCTGTTGTTATACTGGTAGAATCCCATCCCTGAAATAGAGAGAGAGAGAGAGAGATGCTATGAAGTATTTTATCATCTTTCCATTTCATTTTTCTTTGAAACATAATGTCTTTTTCCCCCTAGCTTTCTTATGGTTCATTTCAACCAACAGTAAAGTATGATTCTCACTTCTCTTCCTTTTACCGCATGGTTCCAAATGAAGCCATTCAACTTCAGGGGATAGTCCAGTTACTTCTGCATTTCAGGTGGAAATGGGTTGGCCTTGTCAGTATTGATGACCAGAGTGGAGAACATTTCTTGGAGGTTTTGCAACCCATACTTTCTCAGCAGGGAATATGTTCAGCCTTCATAAAAAGGATCCCCAAAAGCCACCCAATATGCAGCGTAGAAGAAATTCTTGGACAAATTTCTAATCACATCTCATTTCTCCAAAATAGCAGAGCCAATGCGGTTGTTGTATATGGAGAAAGTGTAACCTTGTTCTGGCTGGTGGATCTTTTATGGTGGAATGACTTTGGGATGAGCATGACAGATTCAGAACAGAAGTTCAACCTTTCTTCAGGAAAGGTGTGGATTTCAACAGCCCAGATTGATTTTGTATTCAACAATTTTCAAAAAGATTTCAATATACAGATGCTCCATGGTACCCTTTCCTTTTCAATTCGATCAAAGAAAGTTTTAGCCTTTGAAGAATTTCTTCAGAAAGTAAAGCCTTCTTTGGCACATGGAAACAGTTTCATTAATAATTTTTGGGAAAATGCTTTCAGTTGTTTATTTTCAAACTCAACCACAATAGATGATTGTACTGGAGAAGAGATGCTGCAGAATCTACCTACACCTTTCTTCGAAATGAGCATGACTGGTCATAGCTACAGTATCTACAATGCAGTTTATGCCATGGCACATGCCTTAGCTATGATGTACTCATCCAACTGCAGATCTAAGGCAGTACCAAGATCTCAAGACATTGAACCCTGGCAGGTAACAATTCCTTCATAACCTTACTGCTGTGAAGTGCAGGGTTTATTACAGAAATGTAAAAATGTTTCCTGTGCATCTTTTAAAATGCTTTACTTTTTTCCCACCCAAGCTCCATTCATTTCTTCAAAATATCTCTTTCAACAACAGTGTTGGAGATGAAGTGACCTTGAATGAACATGGAGAAGTTGTGGATGGATTTGATCTCATCAACTTGATCACTTTTTCAAATGGCTCTTACGCCAAGGTGAAAGTGGGAAGACTAAATCCTAAAACACTTTTAGAGAAAGAATTTGTGGTGACTGATGAAAGAATCCAGTGGCATGGAGATTTCATACAGGTAGCAGAAAGATAATTGTGCTGAAATAAGAGCTTGCTGGCTTGCTTGCTATCTAGCAGCTTATTTATTTATTTGTTTGTTTGTTTTGTTCATTTAATTTATATTCTGCTGATCTTGTTAATCATCTGAACAGAGTGGCTTGCTTACTTGCTTGTTGATTAGCAGCTTGTTTGTTTGTTTAAGGTATTTGTTCATTTAATTTATATTCTGCCCATTCGCTATCCATCTGAACAGGGTGACAGCAGATTTCATATTGATAAATGAACAAAAGCATTTTTCAAATCACTCTAAGCAATTTGAAACAAATTACATATTGCCACTGGTGTATCATAAGTAGCAAATTGTTTGTAGTAAGTGTATTTTTGGGAGGCAGGTAAATAACGGAGATACAAAACCTTGCAAATTCTTAGAGCCAAAAGCATCCAACTTTATGTAAAAACTCTTCATTCCATTAATCTGAGCAGTTGACAGATGAAAACCAGAATAGAACAGAAAATAGAATAGAATAGAATAGAATTTAATTTAACTTAACTTACTTTATTTATTTAGGCCAAATGTGGTTGGACACACAAGGAATTTGTCTCAATGTATATACAAACAACAAGTGATAAATCATGATCATAGTCATCCTAAAAATACATTATCTCCATCCTAATGATTTTGGACAGGTACCCCCTACTTCTCTGTGCAATGATCCCTGCCAGCCTGGATTTCACAAGGTCAAGAAAGAGGCTGAGCCCTTCTGCTGCTATGATTGTCTTCAATGTGAAGAAGACAAGATTTCCTACTTGATGGGTAGGTCTGTCCCATTTTTAAGCATATCAGAAATGAGAGCTAATAAAGTTTTATTTCAGTCATTCCTCATTCCATTCCTGCAGAAATAAAAAACACGTTCACTTTCAAATTTTTATTAATCACTTCAGAATCATCAGCAAGAGAAAAAGCACAATGATGCATTAAAGATAAAAATATTTCAGAAACAGATGATTAAATAAGTAGTCTTTAAGGGCTGCCTAGGGAGAATATAAAACTTTGATTGTAGAAGATGACCATGTGAAGGAGGGAATCAAATGAATCATTAATCTTGAGTCCCTTTATGTGCATGAGAGATCTAACTCCAGCCCAACTTGAATTCCATTGATTCTTATACCTGGCCTATATATATTCGGCTTTGCTCGCACAAGCACAAAGCCGAAAACACCAGCCTGAAGATGGTGAGTGAGATCTCGTCGAAACATTGCCAAGATAGTCTCAATCTTAGATGGGAAAAGACCCGTGATTGGTCAGTTCTAGGATGTACTTAGGGGAGGTTGTATTTGTTTTGGATGGCTGTCAAGCCTTCTTTAATAGGTACTTGGGTGAAGAGGGATATGACATTGAAGCTCACAAGTAGGTCGCCGGGTTGTAGGTTTTGTTTCTTTATTGTTTCTATGAAGTGGAAAGAGTTTTGTATGTGTGAGGTGATGGAGTTGTCTGGAGATAAATTTGGCAGCCCTAATCACTGCCTAACCAAAACATACTTCATTCACAATGGACAAAGATACAAACAGATAGAAGGAGCACGTATGGGATCACCCCTTTCACACGTCATCGCTAACCTATATATGGAAAACTTTGAAACTAATGCTCTAGACAAATCCGAACACAAACCCAAACTCTGGCTTAGATATGTAGATGACACTTTTGTAATTTGGCCACATGGGGAAAAAAAACTGGACAACTTCCTCACACATCTCAAAAGCCTACACCCCAAAATACAATTCACCATGGAAACAGAAACCAACAACCAACTTCCCTTCCTGGATGTCCTAATTTACAAAAAACCCAATGGCTCCCTAGGACATACCATCTACCAGAAAAAACACACACCAACTGCTACTTAAACGCTCAATCCCATCACCACTCTGCACAGATCAACTCCGTAGCCAAGACCCTCATCTCCAGAACAAAATGTCTAGCTGACAAAGACCATCTAAGAACAGAATTACACACTCTCACTAACATATTAATTTCCAATGAATTCCAAAGAGAGACAATTACCAACCTAATCCTAAAGGAGATACCCCCAACAGAAACCAAGACACAGAACAGCACAACGGTATCTCCCTCTTCCCCTACATCAAAGGCACCACAGATAAAATCAGCAAAATTCTCCACAAACACAATATCAGGACAGCCTTCGGCACTGACCCAAAAATAGCCAACATCCTAAGAAACTCCAAAGACAAGATCTAGCTAGAAAACCAAGGAGTTTATGAAATACCATGCAACAATTGCCCAGCCACATACATTGGACAAACCAACAGGAGAATAAATGCATGCATAGCAGAACACAAGAACGCAATCAGAAAAGAAGAAAATTCTTCCTCCCTTTTCCAGCACCTTAAAGCCACAGGACATGAAATTAATTTTGAGGGAACCAAATTAATCTCCAATACTGAACACTTCAACAAGAGAATAATCAGGGAAGCTATCGAAATAGAGAAACACCCTCATAACATGAATAAACGGGATGATACCTCCCACCTACCAGATATTTGGAAACTAGCCCTTATCAACAAACGAGTCCCAGCCATGAAAACCAACACTGGATCCAAAACAACATATGACGCCACCACCAATCTCCCTCACCAGACTCAAACCCAAACCCATCCCATAGATGAAAGGCAACCACCATCCAGAAACCAGACCATGGCTGCATCACCAGCTGCCATACACCCCGAACTCCAAACCAAGCAAACTGACACACGCCATGAGGCCAGGCCTCAAATTCGGAGCCAAACCAAAACCTGGAACATCACATCACAGCTACCTGCTCAGGATATCACATCACAGAACTCAGGAGGCTACACCACAAAATCTCAGGATGTACAGCCAATGACCCAGGAGATTACAATACAAGACTCAGAGTGTCACAAGATTAGAACTCAGAAGGTCATCACACAGCCCATTACCCAGGTCATTACGACCCAGGAGATTACAGCACAAGACCCAGAATGTCAAAACAATAGAACTCAGAAGGTCATCACACAGCCCATTACCCAAGTTGTTACAGCACAGGAGGTTTATAGACACACAGCCAATACTTCAGCCACACATGTTCGTAAGAAAAAGCCAGCCAATCTGTAAACATCAACTCCATCAACCAATCAAGAAATGACAATACAGCCAACCTCCCCACCAGTATATATAGGGAGATAGCAGCTTCAGATCACACTCTGTTCACACAAGCACAAAGCCGAAAGCACCAGCCTGAAGATGGCAAGTGAGATCTCGTCGAAACGTTGCCAAGATAGTCTCAATCTTACACGGGAAAAGACCAAAACACGCCAAGACCTGCATATACAGTAGTGCAGAGGATGTTGGTGATTTTGAGTCTGATTCTATTTGCATCATCAGGGTTGGTTTTGGTCAGGCTGGTTTCAACTCCGCATATGATGATATGAATCAGACTCGAAATCACCAACATCCTCTGCACTAGCAAACCACCCAAAAGCAATTTATCCAAAGAAGAACAAACTGTATTACTTAACCTGAAAAAAGACACCAGCATAATAATCCTACCAGCAAACAAGGGTAACGCAACAGTGGTTATGAATACATCCAACTACCAAACTAAGTTATCCAACCTACTCCAAGACCCCACATACAAACTCCTGAACACAGACCCCACCACCTACCTAGAAAAAACCACCAGATCCAAAATAAAAGCCTCCCCCATCAGCAAAGAAATCCAGCAAAGAATCATACCCAGAGAGAAATCATCCAGATGCTCTAAGCTTTATGGTCTCTCCAAGATACACAAAAAAGGAACCCCACTTAGACCAATAGTCAGCTCCATAGGCTCACCTCTACAAAACCTAGCTAAATTTCTCGCCAAACAATTACAGCCCTATGCAGAATCCATCAACTCACATGTAAGAAATGTGATGACTCTGTAAATCACTTAGAGAGGGCTGTAAAGCACTGTGAAGCAGTATATAAGTCTAGGTGCCATTGTTATTGCTATATTCATTTGAATTGCCTGAATTTCCTGATTTCCTCAGCCTTGACATTGATCAAATGACAGACGGAAGTGACTTTCTTTTTCTTGCTTTAAGGCAGAAAGCATTTTCTTCTCCAGGGTCTGATAGAACCAACTACCAAGCTATCTCAAGGCTCTTGACTGCAAAGATCCATGATTAAGACTCTTCACCTCTTTCTTTTTCAGATATGGATGACTGCATCAGTTGCCCAGAAGATCACTATGTAAAAGATGGTGAAAATATGTGCCTTCCTAAAGTTATACATTTTCTCTCCTATAAAGAACCTTTGGGGATCACTTTGGCTTCATTTACTATCTCCCTTTCCTTGACCGCATCTTTTGTGCTAGGAGTTTTTATTAAATATCAGCACACACCCATTGTCAAAGCCAATAACCAGAGTCTCAGCTACAGTCTGCTTGTATCTCTCATCCTCTCTTTCCTTTGTGCATTCTTCTTCTTTGACCGCCCCATACAAATAACTTGTCTTCTTCGACAAACATCCTTTGGCATCATATTCTCAGTGGCAATTTCATGCATATTAGCAAAAACTATCATGGTGATCCTGGCTTTTTTGGCCATTCAGCCACATTCCAAGATGAGTAAGTGGATGGGGAGAAAACTGCCAATTTTTATTGTCCTCTTCTGTTCTTTTGTTCAAGCAGGCATTTTGGCCACTTGGCTGGGATTTGCACCACCATTCCCAGATGTTGACATGCACACATTAGAGGAAGAGATTGTGCTGGAATGTAATGAAGGTTCAACTAAAATGTTCTATTGTGTTCTAGGATATATGGGTTTCCTTTCCATCGTATCTCTCTTTGTGGCCTTTTTAGCCAAAAACTTACCTGATAGTTTTAATGAAGCCAAATTCATCACCTTCAGTATGTTGGTCTTCTGCAGTGTCTGGCTGTCCTTTGTCCCAACCTACATGAGTACCAAAGGCAAATACATGGTAATTGTGGAGATCTTCTCTATCTTGGCCTCCAGCACTGGCTTGCTAAGTTGTATCTTTTTCCCCAAATGCTATGTGATTTTACTAAGACCTGATTTGAATCGCAGGGAGCAACTAATAAAGAAAAAGAAATAAATGGTGATGTATAAGAATGTCTTCCTTTAGCTGAGGACTGAACATTCAGTTTCCAAAATTTAAACTCTGGGAAATTTGCTAATAGAGATATGTAATGCAAAAACTGAATGGAGAGGAGCACATTTGGATACAATTGCAGTAAGTTAAAGGAATGTTATTACATTTATATCAAACTGTATTTTAAGTCACTCTACATTCAATACAAAAATGTGCACCAGAGAACATTGCATGTAAAAACAATAGCAATTCTTACTGATGTGTGTTTATTATCTGCATTTCACTTTCTGTATTTTTAAGACATGTGTTTTAATATCTGCCTGGTTGCTTTTTATTTGTGAGTCCATTTATAAAGAATAAATCTATTTAATCTATTAAAATACTGACCAATTTTCTTTTCCACCCTTCAAACAGAAAGTTATTCTTTAGTGCCTAGCTTTGCAATACTTTAACTTAAACATCTGAGTGTCATTCATCAATCCAGGCCAAATTTTCATGCTTTATTTGATATCATGTGAAACAACAAAGATATTCAAGCAAAAATTAATAAACAATAATTTTGGCTTAGAATGGAGACTAGAAATGCTGAGTTCTGCAATTGGTTAATACCACAAGGTGTCAGTGTTGGGCTAGAAATATACACAGAGATACATTATTTCAATAGTGCGTGGTCAAGCATTCCTCCACCCATTCACTAACTGCTCATTCAGCCATGTTAAGATTTCTAACATAGAATCAACATCCCAAGAAAAAGTTCTCCTGTATAGTCAAATTATACCTAAGATACCATATCCACTTCTAGTCTTCACAATAGGCAAAGGATGTTGAAGAAACGGAAAGAATGAAAAAAGCCAATAATCTGGCCTCTAAATTCTATAAAGGCCAGAAAGGAACTTGGTATGTTTAGCTTAAAGAAGAGAAGATCAAGAGGAGACATGATAGCAGTCTTCTGATACAGGAATAAGACAAGCAACAATGGGTGGAAACATTGCAGTAACAGACTGGAACTTGAACTAAGGAGGAGTTCCCTCAATACTTCAATACAGATTAGAGCTGAAAGGAACTTTGAAGATCTTATAGTCCAACCTCTTGCTCAAATAGAAGACCCCCTACCATTTCACACAAGTGGTTCTCCAGTCTCTTCTTAAAAGCTTCCAGTGATGTAGGACTCACAACTTCTGGTGGCAAGCTGTTCCACTGGTTAATTGTTCTTACTGTTAGGAAGTTTCTCCTTAATCCCAGGTTGCTTCTCTCCTTGATTAGTTTCCATCCATTGTTTCTTGTCATCCCCTCTGGTGCTTTGGAAAATAAGTAGACCCCCTCTTCTTTGCAGGAGCTCCTCAAATATTGGAACACTGCTATCGTGTCACCCCTACTGAATTAGATATAGAGTGTCTGGATTACTGGTTCATAATTATTTTGCATTTGTTTTATTTTCTCTGGAGAAATAGTTTATCATATTTTCTTTTTGTCTTTTCTTCTTGTTAGTCCTCATAATTATTTATTTAAGTAACCATATATCATCTACTTTCTCCAAAGAATCAGTGGTAGGAATGGATTGCTTTAAAACAATATAAATACAAAGTACATCAAATATACAGGAACAAAGGAATGATGGCTCGAACACACTTAAAGATCCTAAACAAAAAAAAAAAAAAAAAAGATTGTCAGTGCATACCATTTTGTTTGCTGGCACCACATGAGTTTTCCAACACTTCCTATTTCTCCTGAAGTGTGACTTGTGAAATTCTCACAACTATTCTGTTGAATTTTCCTGATAGGTCTATTGGGAAAACTGATGAAAATACTTTGGGGGTATGATTCCTACAGCAAACCGTCTCCAGGGTGGATCATATCCAGGACTCTTCAGCCCATCTCAGCTACCCATCCCAGTGATCTTTCAGGTGGATCTTGGTCTAAAATTTGTTGTTCTGAGGTGCTCTAAATCAGCATTTGATATGTCAAACAGAAATGTAATTCTTCTGCAACTTCTTCCTGTTAGTTGAGAACTGAAAATATATTAAATAATGATAAGAACAAAAATGGATTGTTGATGAGATAAGCAATGCAAAATGCCAGCTGAGATCTATGATTTCAGTTTTCTATTTCTTGAAACAAGTTCCTATGGTTTTGTTACTGTGTTTCTGTGAAGTCTAGCATTTCTCCACAGAATGATTGTGCAAGTGTGGGCTTCCTTGATAACTCTGTGGACTTCCCATAGAAGGCATTTAGATAATCTGCTTCGAAGGAGAAGGTTCATTTTAGAAGTCAAAATATTCAAGCATTGTTTTCGAAGAACAGTGATTCCCAAGACACCATAATTTTCAAATCAAAATTTGAAAGAAGATTGATCTCACTCAACATGGAAGCCTTCGGCCTGGTCCCCATGCTAAGTGAGTTACCTTTTCCTCAAAACTCTTTTTCATTTCTCTTACTGTTTTTTTTCACTGTTGTTCTTAAATATCTGTTCTCACACCATTCTTACTAAAATGAAAACTTTGACTTGCCAAAAATTTAAAATTGCAGATAACAATGCATCTTGAGTAGCCTTTTATGAGCAAAAGAAATTTAAAAGGCTTCTGCGATTTAGTTTTGAAGCTTGCATAGGTAAATTTTCTTTAAACATTAATCAACATTGGAATTTCAAATGTTACAATAAGGTTGATGTTACAACCTTGCTAACAGCAGAAAACAGATTAGTTTCTCTTTGATACCCAGGATAATGTGAAATATGTAACATGTTATAATCCTATATGACATATCTTTAAATAAATACAATATAGCTTCAAATAAATCCTGCAATTCTAGGTGCATTGCCCAGAGAAGAAGATGTGTTGAATTCAGCTACTGCTCTGCTGCAATGAACTGTTGATATGTATTGTTCATCCTTATTTGAATTATGTATTGTCCATCATTGTCATCATTATCATCTGGACTGGTTTATTATGGGTTAATTTGTTTTTTAACCAGTGAGCTTTTGAGCAATCCAACCAAAATATTTTTGAAGTTGTTCCATTTATAAAATAATCTGCAAACCATCTAGTTTTCTTCATTGGTGGGATTCAAAAAATTTCTGTGGACATGGCTTGGTAGGTGTGGTGTGGCTTGGTGGCCGTGGCTTGGTGGGTGTGGCAGGGGAAGGTTACTGAAAAATCCCATTCCTTCCTCACCCCACTAACTTGCTTTCCAGCTTCCTTCTCCTATGCAAGGCAACAAAACAAGATCCAACCAATCAGCTGGGACTTGGAGGCAGAGAATAAATGGGGGCGGGGTCAGTCAGAGGTGATATTCCAAACTATTCAAAATTTCCACTACTGGTTCTCCAGAACTGGTCAGAACCTGCTGAATTTCACCTCTGGTTTTCTTCCCTCCTCTCCTTTTTCTTCTCTTTTTAATGTATGTTGACAACTGTTATACTTGAAGTGAATCTGTACTTTCCTTGGATGTATATTTAGTTTTCTTAATTAGTTGCAGTACACTAACATTATTTTTTTTAAAAAAAAAATAAACAATTACACCATTAAGAATGTATCTCTAAGTAAATATATAAAGAACTGCTGTGTAAGTCAGTGAAATTCTGGTAATCCTTAACAAAAACATTTCTTATATATTTCTCATTCTTTTGCAGCTTTGCTTTATATTGTGCTCCAAGTATCCTCATCTGCAGGTAACATTTCAGTTTTCCTTCCTTCCTTCCTTCCTTCCTTCCTTCCTTCCTTCCTTCCTTCCTTCCTTCCTTCCTTCCTTCCTTCCATCCATCCATCCATCCATCCATCCATCCACATAATATACCAAAAATGAAGGATAAATAGCTCATCCAAGAAGCTTCTTCAGTTCTTACTGGATGGGAAGGAATTGAAGAATTTATATTCCTTGCAGTCATCTGGTTATTTTGAGAGTCGTTCAGAACACTTGGAGGTTTATTTGTGTCCACAGGATCCCCTGAATAATAGGTGTGCAACCTTTTTTGAAATTGCTGAAAGGACTGTGCTGTAACTGTGCTGGGTCTTTTAGCAGTTCCAAAAAGGTTCCACACCCATTTGTATTATTCAGGTGACCCTGTGGGCACAGATAAATCTCCAAGTGTCTCAAAAAGAGCACTAATGACCAGAAGATGACTGCAAGGAATATAAATCCTTTCATTCCCCACCATTCAGTCATCAGAACTGAAGAAACTTCTTGGATGAGAAGCAAAATGTCTTCAAGAAAAAACAAAGAAAGTCCAATTGTTTCTTGAAAAACCACCTTCAGGACAACCATGACCTAGATGACTGAGAATCTCTGTAGAGAGCTCTCGATTACAGGGAATTGGATGAAAACTAGAAACGAACTCACTATTCCTCTGCCAGGTTAAGATCCAAAAATATTATATGCTTCATGCCCATACAGTTCTGAGAAAGAGGGTTGCTCTCTGCTCTTGAGATTTTTTTGACCTGTTGCCCATCCTTACCAATGAATGGCACCAAAGCAACAGGGCATCCTATTCAGTGGTGAGTTTCAAAACTTTTTCCTACCGGTTTGGTGTGAGTGTGCCCTTTGCGTGCATGCAGCATTTGCAACTCATCTTCTGCTGCGAGCCCTGTGCATAAAACATCTGATGCGCAGCAATTGGCTGTGCCATGCGAAGCAGCTGAGGTTGAAAAGCAGGAAATAAAGGCCAGTATAGAGCCGGGGGCGAGTGGCAGGGCCCAGCAGTTGATCGTTGGAGCTACCAGTTCAGCCAAACTGAACCAAACCAGTAGCATGCCACCACTGATCCTATTAACATGAAACAAGAGTTTGTATGGACAAGTAATAGTAACATCTGGTGTGTGTTTCATGGATCACAAAGTGCAAAACAAAACCACCCAACTCGTGATGCTCAAGAGTGAAAGTTCATCAGTAGTTGTTCTATCTTTATCTGCAGTGTAAAGAAATAGAAACCAAATCTTTTCAAGAAGTGATGGTCTGTTTCTTGCATGAGTGGAAGAAGGAACATTGACTTATTCTTTTCTGTTTTAACTCAGTCACACTTGAAAAAGATTTTTCACAAACAACTCCCTTCTGCTTGAACTGGGGAAAGAGAGAAATGGAGAGAGAAAATGTTCTTGAGTTAATGATAAGAATCTTGACATGTGCAACAAATCTCTCTCTCTATTTTTTATTCCTTCCGTCTTCTAACCACCCATTTCTGTAATTTCTGCACATTGATCACTCTCATTTTATCCCTACTTGCTACCTTATAGTCTTCTGAAAATCGTCTCCCATGTCCCAGAGTCAGCAATCCCCAATTTAGTTCTTTATATATATATATATATATATATATATATATATATATATATATATATATATATATATATACTTTGTATATAATAAGCTGATAAGGAGAGAGCCAGTGGTGTAGAGCTGATAAGCCAGTGGTGTAGAGCTGATAAGGAGAGAGCCAGTGGTGTAGAGGCAATTACAACTGCCTCACATGTAATACTTCCCTGGTTCGAATCCCAGTAAGGGTATGGCTAGCTGAAGAGAGCTAACTAGCTCGAAATAGATCTATACTAGTCTCCCTTATTTATTATTTAAAAATTATCAGCTTAAAAACCTTACATATATATATATATATATATATATATATATATATATATATATATATATATATATATATATATATATATATATATATAATTCCTTCCTCTCTGCTACATGTAACAAATGCACTTGAATCTGGCCATTTCTTAAACCTTAAACAATAAACCTTGGTTCACAGCTAAACTTAAGCAGCTACGTCATTCCAAAGAGGAAGCCTACAGAAAAGGTGACAGAATACTATACAACCAGGCCAGAAACAAGAGAGATCAGCGTAGCAAAAAGAAGCTATTTTGAAAAGTTAAAGAATCAATTCTCAACAAATGAACAGCAAATATGTGGAAAACTCTTAAAAACATCACTAGCTTCAGCAAACCTCCTTCCCAGGCAGAAGGAAATCAACAACTAGCAGATGACCTGAATGTGTTTTACTGCAGGTTTGAAAAGAAACTACAGCCAGCTATCTCCACAACCCACATCTCAAATACACTAACAACAGCCAAGCCTCCTACAACTGGCCCCAATCCATTGGGCTCACAACCTCTGGTGAAAAAGAAGTGCAAGATCTATTACACAGACAAAAGCAAGGAAAAGCACCAAGGCCAGACAAGATAACTCCTTCTTGCTTAAATTGCTGACCAATTGGCCCCCATCTTCACCTGAATCTTCAATAGATCATTAGAGATGTGCTATGTTCCTTCCTGCTTCAAATGCTCTACCATGTGCCAAAGAAGCCCTCCATCAAGGAACTGAATGACTACAGACCAGTTGCTCTAACATCTGTAGTTATGAAAATCTTTGAAAGGCTTGTGCTGTCCCACCTGAAAACCATCACGGATCCACTGTTAGATCCCATGCAGTTTGCATACTGAGCAAATAGATTGACACATGATGCTGTTAACATGGCTCTGCATTACATCCTACAATACCTTGAATCTCCAAATACCTACGCAAGGGTCCTCTTTGTAGACTTCAGTTCAGCATTCAATACCATTATTCCAGACACTCTTTTAAGTAAATTAAACCAACCAGCAGTACCTGAACACACTTGTAAGTGGATCATAAGCTTCCTAATAGACAGGAAGCAGCAGGTGAAACTAGGCAGAATCACATCTGATACCTGTATAATCAGCATAGGGCCCCGCCAAGGCTGTGTTCTATCTCCATTTCTCTTCTCCCTGTATACCAATGACTGCATCTCAAACGATCCATCTGTTAAAATACTGAAGTTTGCTGATGACACAACAGTGATTGGTCTCATTTGAGACAACGATGAATCTGCATACAGACAGGAGGTTATACAACTTGCCTCGTGGTGTAACCAGAACAATCTGGAACTGAGCACATTCAAAACCGTAGAAATGGTGGTAGACTTTAGAAGAAACCCTCCCATACTACACCTCTTACAATACTAGACAACACAGTATCAACAGTAAAGACTTTCAAATTTCTAGGTTCTACTATATCTCATGACCTAAAATGGACACCTAACATCAAAAACGTCATCAAAAAAGCACAACAAAGAATGTTCTTTCTGCGTCAACTCAGAAAGCTCAAACTGCCTAAGGAGCTGCTGATACAGTTCTACAGAGGAATTATTGAGTCTATCATCTGCACCTCTATAACTATCTGGTTTGGTTCTGCAATCCAATAGGACAGACATAGACTTCAGAGGATAATTAGGACTGCAGAAAAAACAATTACTACCCACCTGCTTTCAATAGAAGACCTATCTCCTGCACAAGTCAAAAAGAGGACTGTGAAAATATTTACAGATCCCTCGCATCCCAGACATAAACAGTTTCAACTCCCTCCCCAAAAACGATGCTATAGAGCACTGCACACCAGAACAACTAGACACAAGAACAGTTTTTTCCCGAAAGCCATCACTCTGCTAAACAAATAATTCCCTCAATACTATTCAACTATTTACAAAGTCTGCACTACTATTATTGTTAATCTTCTCATTACTCCTTATCATCCATCCCCTCCCACTTGTGATTGTAGGACTGTAACTTTGTCCCTTGTATCCTTACAAGTTATATTGACTGTTTCCTAGTTTAATTTGATTGTTGATTGTACCCTATGACTATCATTAAGTGTTGTACGTTATGATTCTTGATTCTTAACCAATGTATACTGAGAGTATTTATACCAAGACAAATTCCTTGTGTGTCCAATCACACTTGGCCAATAAAGTATTCTATTCTATTCTATTCTATTCTATTCTATTCTATTCTATTCTATTCTATTCTATTCTATTCTATTCTACAAGTTTGTAAGTAGAACTGCAAGCTGCAGTTACCCTTCAACCCTGGGAAAAGCAGTTTCAGGAATTGCCTCTCTGCTTATCAAACACAATAACACACATTTAGGATGTTTTCATTTCTCTTTAATAGTGTGTATAACAGACATTTCACATTGCTTTGTTTATTTATTTTTTTCCCTGGATGGGACTCTTGCTTTTAACTCTGCAATCTTTCGCTTTTCCAAGTGAACTGCCATCACCCACACCAAATGTCTGGGGAGAGAAGGGCTTAAATGATACATACTGTATTGTGAGAGAGTAGAATATTTGGAATAGAATATTATTTATTGTGATTGGACACACAAGGAATTTGTCTCCAGTGCATATGTTCTCAATATCCATACAAACAACACAGTAATAAATAATAAATCATAAGATACAATCATAAGTCATAAGATACAACCAACAAGTGATAGTCATAAGATTCCAATAGCAGGAGCTAATGGAAAAAATGAGAAGGATAATAGTAATGCAATGCTACTATGTGGGTAAATATCAGGAGTGGGATTCAAATAATTTAACAACTGGCTTGCCCAGGGTCAGATTGGCTGTCATGGGAGGCTTGGCCCATCCCCATCCTTCAGCTCTACTGCACATGCAGGATGAGCCTTCCACAATGGCTGGGCGAACCGGTTTTTAAATTGCCACCCTTTGCCAAAAGGCTGCTTCCGAGGGTGCTTGTCTGCACATTGCTTTTGCAGATGTTTCAGCCTTCTGGATGTGACTCCTTTAAGAGGCATGGGAGGGGGTTACCATAGAGACAAGAAGTTGATGTTCCCAAGAGCTCATATAGGAAGGTGAAGAATTGGGAGGAAGTGGAGGGAGGGATTTCTCCCTGCCCATAGAGCTGTGTGCAGGTGGTGTTGGTCAGTCTGCAGGCAAAAGTGAGAGGGGCAAGGAATTAAGTTGGCAGCATGATCCAAGCTGGGCCCAATGTAGGGAGATTGTGGAGTTAGTTTGGCCAGACAAATAATTACACACACCCTGCTATCAAAAGTGGATCCTGGGTGTTGCACTGTGCTGCAATGGAGAAATGGGCAGTAGAGTGGCTGGCATGAGGAAAGAAGGAGGAGCAGGGAGAAGAAAAGGAAAACAATCTTCTCCTTACCTTGCCCTCACACCAACTGCTTAGTTGTCTATTTCTCCATTGCAGTGCAGTACCCAGGATCCACTTTAATAGTCTTGGGTGAATAATTTAACAACTGGTTCATTTGAACCAGTGCAAATCTGCTGAATCCACCACTAGTGAATATTCTTACAGGAATAAGACAGTGCTGTAGGAATTATATATTTAGCAGAGTGATGGTACAGGGAGAAAAAAATCTTTGTGTCTAATTGTTTTGGCTGCAAGTCCTATAGTGGTGCACTGAGGGGTGGAGTTAAAAACAGTTTATGTCCAGGATGTGAGGAGTCTTTAGATATTTTCTCAGCCCTCTTTCTGGCTCATGCAATATACAAGTCCTCAATAACAATGGCATTTAAAATTATATATATTGTGTGTGGATCTTTGGTTCTTCGGGTTTTCTCCCGCGTAGAATTGGAAGTATCTAGGCAACATTTCGATGAAATCTCATTCATCATCTTCAGGCTTGTGTCTTCGGCCTTGTGCTTCTCAGAATATTTACTCTGAGAAGCACAAGGCCGAAGACACAAGCCTGAAGATGATGAATGAGATTTCATCGAAACGTCGCCTAGATACTTCCAATTCTACGCGGGAGAAAACCCGAAAACCAAAGATCCACATACAAATACCCGCGAAAACCTCCGAAAACATATATATTCCTAAATTTTGTTCTATTGTACTTTACTAATTTATGTGATTTTTTTTGTTAGTTCTTATTGTTTTTATTTTTTGTTTTAAATATGATTTTACATTGTGTAAGCTGCCTTGAGTCACCGTGGGTGAATAGGCGGCAATATAAATCAAATAAATAAAATAAATATATACCGGTTCATGATGCTTTTACAGCCCTCTTTAAGCAGTTTACAGAGTCAGCAGATTGCCCCCAACAATCTGGGTCCTCATTTTACCAATCTCAGAAGGATGAATGGCTGAGTCAACCTTGAGCCAGTCAGAATCAAATTGCTGGCAGTTGGCAGACTTATCCTGCAAGATTGCATTCTAACCACTGCACCACCACAGGTCTTTAATGGAAGGCAAGCTGATGTTGTTTTTTTCCTGCAGTCCTAACTATCCATTAAAGAACCTGTCCTGTTTGATTGCTGCACCAAACCAGACAGTTGTAGAAGTACAAATGACAGACTCAATAATTCCTCAATAATTCCATCAGATCCTTGGTCACTCTGAGCTTTCACTGATACAAAACCATAGATGCAAAACCTAAGATTCTTCCAGGCTTGGAAAAGCATTACAAGATTCTTTAGGTCTTCCAGGAGTATTTTGCTGCTGTTTATGTTTTTTATAGGCTTCTGCAAGCCTTAAAAAAGAACCGTGGTTGCTTTAAGCAGTGGGTTTATTAAAGGTCATGAAATTTTTCAAGCAGTCTTATCTTTTTTTCCCCCTTAGCTTTACATAGAAAGTGAAAATAGAGGGGCTGGTTAAATTAGTAGCAGATGAACTGGCCTGATAAGGAGCCAAGGATATGAAACTCTTCTTCTGATTCATTCCTGAGGCCTGCCCAGTCCTTTGCTTATCACAAATAGTAGGAAATTCTGACAGAAAAAAAAGGAGAAAAAAAAAAAGTCCTGCTAGCAATGATCGTGATCCGACTTGTACTTCTCAAAATAAAGATTGCTGATGAGTCAGAAAGTAAATTCAAGCATTTCCCAATCTGGCTCCTTTTTAATTGTGTAAACTTTTCTATTTGGATGCATGTTTATTGTTTATTAACAACCAGATTTTTTTTTCAAAGTCTGAACATTTTTAAAAAACAAAACTTTAAACCAATGTGCAAGTTTTATCATTTCCAAAGCAAGGAGATGTTTTGCCTATACTCATTTTGTTACTACAATGAGATGAGTAACTTGGTCGTTAAGTGAAGCAGTGGCTAGGTGAAACTATAACTGTTGTTCATGATCTGACTTCAGCTTTCCTTTGTTCTACAGACCTATAAAAAGTCTGTAAAAATTGTTGCTAAATGAGGAAATAGCTAAACTACTGTATTAATACCACTCTAAAAGTCTTAGTAAGACCACACCTAGAATACTGCATCCAGTTTTGGTCACCACATTATCAACAAGATGTTGAGACTATAGAAAAAGTGCAGAGAAGAGCAATAAAAGATGATTAGGGAACTGGAAACTAAAACATATGAAGAACGGTTACAGGAACTGGGCATGGCTAATCTAGTGAAGAGAAGGATCAGGGAAGACATGATACCAGTCTTCCAGTATTTGAAGGGCTGCCACAAAAAAGGAAGGGGTCAAGCTATTTTTCAAAGTACCCAAAAGCCAGACAAGGAAGAGAGATTCAACCTGGAAATAAGGAGAAACTTTTCTGACAGTGAGAACAACCAACCAATCAGAAGTTGTAAGAACTTCATCACTGGAAGCTCTCAAGAAGAGACTGCACTGCCATTTGTCAGAAATGGTGTAGAGTCTCCTGCTTCGGCAGGGGTTTGGACTAAAAGACCTACCAGGCCCCTTCCAATTCTGTTAATCTGTTTCCATGCAAATTTCCTGAATAATGCATGAAGTTTCCCAAATTGTCTTTATAAATTTATAACGTTTATAAGGCCACCCAATTCAAGCAGTGCAACAGAGAGCACCCTATAAAGCAAGCAAATAGTAAGCCCTCAGGCCCTCCAACCATATAAATCAAATATCAACAATGTGTATGTATATTTATATGTATGTATGTGTGTGTATATATATATATATATATATATATATATATATGGATCTTTGGTTCTTCGGGTTTTCTCCCGCGTAGAATTGGAAATATCTAGGCGACATTTTGATGAAGTCTCATTCATCATCTTCAGGCTTGTATCTTTGGCCTTGTGCTTCTCAGAGCAATGTGAGCTTGCAGCTGCTTCTTCCTTTTAACTGCTACTGGAGGTGTGACTTGATTGGGTGGGGGCTTGGCTGTGTTCTGATTGGGTGGGGGTGTGTTCTCATTGGTTGGGGGTTTGTCTGTGTTCTGATTGGTTGGGGGGTTGGCTGTGTTCTGACTGGTTGGGGGTGTGTTCTGTTCCGGTGGGGGTTGCCTAGATACTTCCAATGCTACGTGGGAGAAAACCCGAAGAACCAAAGATCCACACGTATATGTGTGTGTGTGTGTGTGTGTGTGTGTGTGTGTGTGTGTGTAAGGTTTTTGAGCTGATAATTTTTAAATAATAAATAAGGGAGACTGCTATAGATCTATTTCGAGCTAGTTAGCTCTCTTCAGCTAGCCATACCCTTACTGGGATTCGAACCAGGGAAGTATTACATGTGAGGCAGTTGTAATTGCCACTACACCACCTGGGTCTATTCTTATCAGCAGAAGCAGGGGAATAAGTATATACTTTGTGTTACAACACCCTGTTAAGCCCCAATTAAGGGAGAAAGCATACTGCTTTCTTTTCTGTCTTTCGGCTCATCACCAGAGACCATAATGAGAGACCATTATGGTCTCTGGTGATGAGCCGAAAGACAGAAAAGAAAGCAGTATGCTTTCTCCCTTAATTGGGCTTAATAGGGTGTTGTAACACAAAGTATGTATATGTATATGTATATGTATATGTATATGTATATGTATATGTATATGTATATGTATATGTATATGTATATGTATATGTATATGTATATGTATATGTATATGTATATGTATATGTAATGGCATTTAGGTTTCTTTGGGTATTTTCCCATGTAATATTTGTGCTTTTATTATAGCGACATTTTGGCAGAATCTCATCTGTCATCCTCAGGCTTGTGTATTAGGTTCTTTTTAATTTTGTGTGTCAGGTTTGGCAGCCATTTTTTGTTTGAATTTGGTGTTAGCTTTCTGCTATATTTGAATGGTTTTTTCCTCATCCTGATTGGCTGGGAGTCTAGGTCTGTTTTTATTGGTCTTTGAGTTGCTGAGTTTTTGATTGGTTGGCAACATTGTGTTTTGTGCATTGGGGTTTCTTAGTGAAGCTTGGTTTCTTGTGAATGACCGATAATTATTTATTAGGAAGCTAGGTTTTATTTGGATAGCTGGCTGGGGCATGTTTGGGCTGGAGGTATTGGGAGTGTCTGTTTGTGTACAGGTGTTTGCCTGGATTGTGGTATAGAGATTTTTTTTGTTAGTGAGTGCAGGCTTCCAGATCAGCTACCCAAATAAAACCTAGCTTCCTAATAAATAATTATCAACCACTCACAAGAAACCAAGCTGCACTAAGAAACCCCAATGCACAAAACACAATGTTGCCAACCAATTGAAAACACAACAACTCGAAGACCAATAAAAACAGAACTAGACTCCCAGCCAATCAGGATGAGGAAAAAACCATTCAAATATAGCAGAAAGCCAGCACCAAATTCAAACAAAAAATGGCTGCCAAGCCTGACACACAAAATTAAAAATATACAAGCCTGAGGATAGCAGATGAGATTCTGCCAAAACGTCGCTATAATAAAAGCACAAATATTACGTGGGAAAACACCTGAAGAAACCTAAATACCATACATATAAATACCCGTGAAAACATAAGAAAACATATATGAATGTATGTATGTATGTGTATGTGTATATATATATATATATATATATGTATGTATGTATGTATGTATGTGTGTTTTCTTAAGTTTTCGCGCATATTTATATGTATGGTATTCAGCTTTGTTGGGGTATATTATCTCCACACCACAAGCCAAGCAAACACCTGGGCTCAAACAGAAACTCCCCCCCCCCCGATACCTCCAGCTCAAACACACCCCAACCAGGCACCCAGATGAAACCTAGCTTCCTAATAAATGATAGCCGTCCATTTACCCAAAGCCAAGCCACACTGAAAGCCTCCAATACAGGAAACACAATCTTGCCAGCCAATCAAGACAAAAAAAATTGCTATAAAACAGACAGAAGATATTAGAAACATTAAACAAGCAGAACACAGCAAACTCCAAGACCAATAAACACAAGACTCCCAACCAATCAGGATGAAGAAAAAAACATTCTAACACAGCAGTAGGCTAGCACCAAATTAAAACAGAAATTTCTGTGAAATAGATGAACAGATGACAGATGAACACAATACACAAGCCTGATGATGGCAGATGAGCTTCTGCTGAAACATCGCTACAACTTTAAAAGCACAACTATAATAATGTGGGAAAATACCTGAACAAAGCTGAATACCATGTTTGTGTGTGTGTGTGTGTGTGTGTGTGTGTGTTTGTGTGCGTCTAATTTTGATGTATTTAATTGCTTTGTATTTAATTGCAGAGCCCCTAACTCAACCCAAGCTTTCTGTGGATCCTGAGTACCAGGAATATTATGAGGGAGAGACAATCAGGTTGATCTGCTCAACTTCTCATAACCTGACCATGCCACGAAACTTGATGGTAAAAGGTTACCGATTCTTCCAAGAAGAAGGGCAGAAGAGCCATCAAGTGGCCCTTAACGCTTACAAAGATGGCATGATGGATTTTCAGGCACAAAGGAACAACACCGGAAATTACAGATGTGCTTATTGGATGAAAAAAGAAGGCAGGGAGGTTCAGTCGGACCAAAGCCACAAGATCAGCATCCAAGTGAATGGTAGATCATGTTTACAGTCCTGTAGAGTACAGGGAAGTCTCTGTGGAGTCAACTCTCCTATTTCCAGAAAATCAGCTAAGAAATTTAAGGAGCTATAACAAGAGTCTTCAAACTTGGCAAGTTTAAGACTTGTGAACTTCAACTCTCAGAATTCCTGAGCTAACATGACTGGAAGAGGAATTCTGAGAGTTGAAATCCACAAGTCTTAAAGATGTCAAGTTCGAAGACCCCTGAGCTATAGCATTATGTCCCCAGTTGTACTCCAGGAAATGATTGTCTGTCTGTCTGTCTGTCTCTCTCTCTCTCTCTCTCCATATATCATATCATTTATATAATATATATCTATCTCCATATATCATATTATATCATATCATATATCATATCATATCATATCATATCAACCATCTATCTATTCTATCTATTCATCCATCCATCCATCCATCCATCCATCCATCATATCTATCTGTCTGCCTGCTTGCCTGCCTATCTATTTGTCTATCTATCTATCTATCTATCTATCTATCTATCTATCTATCTATCTATCTATCTTTATCTGCTTCATCATCATCATCATCATCATCTATTTGATTTATATCTTGCTTTTATTATGTTTACAAATAACTCAAGGCAGCAAACATAATCAACTCCTATTATCCCCACAACAGCAACCCTACTGAGAGAGTGAGTTAGTGTCTCTAAGTCACAAAGCCAGCTTAGCTTTATTCCTTTATTTTGGATTTATTTCCTAAACCCCTGTTTCCCAGAAGACATAGAATGGGTTTTGGCTCTGTGCCAACCTCTGCACCATCAAAATTCCTTTATTTTGGTTTTATTTCCTAGGTACACAAGTATACTTTTCAACAAAACACTGGGTCATGGACTTTGGCAACATACAGAGGCAGACAGTGAGATGGAAAAAGACAAAAGAGAAAGAAAGAGATAGAGAGGGAGAGAGAGGGAGAGAGAGGCTTAGCAAAGATTGAATGTTAATTATGTAATACTAGAAAAGAATGTTCTGATTGAATGTTATTAAAATCCTAACAGTAAGAATAGTTAGAGATAGCGTCAATGACCAGAAAGGTGTTAGGCTCTCCTCTTGAAAGAAGACAAACATACGTCTCCCAGGACAATGTTGCAGGATCCAATCTGGGTTGGTTACCAGGACCAGAGGTTTAGACTTCCAAGTTTTTGGACTTGTGATGGAGCCCATCCTCAGGGAACTTCTCTCTCACCAGAATGTCTGGTGGGCTCCAGTAATAGTCTGAAAGCTCAGAAGACTAAACTTCTCGTCCTGGTGACTGACCCAGATTGAATCCTGCAGGCTGTCTTCTCCTTGTGTGTTCTCAAGCAGAGGTTGTCTGGGATATTTTAATCTGGGTTTCTGCACTGAGCAATAGGTTGGGTAGTAGGTTGGGCTTGGATTGCCATTTGTCAAAAATGGTGTAGGGTCTCCTGCTTGGACAGGGAGTTGGGCTAGTTCAGGGGTTTGCAACCTTCAACACTCAAAGAGCCATTTGGACCCGTTTCCCACAGAAAAGAAAATACCAGGAGCCTCAAAACCTGGATGGGCATGGCCAACTCAACATCACTTCCCTCCAGTCACATGACAACCCCCTTGGCCACACCTACCCAGGTTTCATGGCTCCCAGTGTTTTCAGTGGGAAATGCGTCTCTCTCCCTCTCCCTCTCTCTCTCTGTCCCCCTCCCTCTCTCCCTCCCTCTCAGTTCTGTTTTTTTGTGTTTTATCTTCTCAGGCCAGCTGAAGAGTGACTGGGAGGGCAGGGTGAGGGGCAGGACCAGCCAGCGGTGGGATCACCCAACAGGGAACCACAGCAGGGGGCCCAAAGAGCCATATGTGGCTCCAGAACCACAAGTTGCTGATACCAGGGCTAGTTGGACTTTCTAAATTGTTAATCTGTTAATTTATCTAAAGGTAAAGGTATTTGTTTTACTGGTTTGCTTGCTTGTTTGTTTGCTTGCCTGTTTGATCTGTCTATCTATCTATCTATCTATCTATCTATCTATCTATCTATCTATCTATCTATCTATCTATCTATCTATCTATCTATCTTATCCAGCTAGCATCTCCCAATCAAGCCTACAGCCTAAGAACTCCTAGTGGTCTCTCTCCAAGGACTAAGTAGCTGCAACCTTGCTGAGCTTCTAAAAGATCAGCCTGGGGTTTTAGACATAAAACTGTAGAAGGAAGTTGGGGCTGTTGCATCATTTGTTGCAACAACATTGAAGAGAAGTGGCTGAGGGTGAAAATTGGGGTAAAGAAGTGACTGACTTCTTTCTAAAGCCTGACGGTAAGTTTATCTAACGGTTTAGCTTTTCAAAAGAGAAGTTTCCCAGGACAGTTTGTAAAATGGTAAAAACATAACCTCTTTCTTAAAAAAAAAAATCTCAAAACCAGGAAAGACTGAATTGGTCCCAAATTGTAAAGAAGAACATAGCTAACAGCAACTAATTGGTTAAACAACTTTGCTGCGGCATATACCTTTAAAATGATAAACAAGTTCATTTAATAAAAGCCTTGGGCAAAAATTATTTAGACTCTTATTCTTTGTATAAACCTTATCTAGTCTAGAAATAGAATAGAATAGCGAGTTGGAAGGGACCTTGGAGGGCTTCTAGTCCAACCCCATTTAAGGCAAGAAAACTTACACCACTTCAGACAAATGGTTATCCAACTCACTTCCAGTGCTGGAACATTTACAACTCCTGGAGGCAAGTTGTTCCACTGATCAATTGTTCTAACTGTCAGAAAATTTCTTTTTGCTTCTCTCCTGGATTAATTTCCAGCCATTGCTTCTGCCCTGCCTTCAGGTGCTTTGGAGAATTGCTTGACTCCCTCTTCTTTGTGGCAGCCCCTGAGATATTGGAACACTGCTATTAAGTAACCCCTATTCCTCCTTTTCATCAAAGTAGATATACCCAATTCCAGCAACCTTTCTTTATATGTTTTAGCCTCCAGTCCCCTAATCATCTTTGTTGCTCTTCTCTGCACTCTTTCTAGAGTCTCAACATCTTTTTTACATTCTGGTGACCAAAACTGGATGCAGTATTCCAAGTATGGTCTCACCAATGTATTATAAAGTAATATTAACATTTCATGTGATCTTGATTCTATCCCTCTGTTTATGCAGCCTAAAACTGTTTTGGCCTTTTTAGCAGCTGCAGCACACAGCTGGCTCATATTTAAATGGCTGTCCACTAGGATTCCAAGATCCCTCTCACAGTTATTATTATTGAGCAAGGTATCACATACCACTGTACTGTGAATTTTATTTTTCTTGCCTAAATGTAGAACCTTACTTTTTTCTCCATTGAATTTCATTTTGTTAGATAGCGCCCAATATTCAAGTCTGTCAAGATCCTTCTGTATCTTAAGTCTATCTCCTGAGTGCAATAATGTTGGCTATTCCTGCTAGCTTGGTATTGTCTGCAAATTTGATGAGTTCCCCATCTATCCCCTCATCCAAATCATTGGTGAAGATGTTGAATAGTACAGAACCTTGGGGTATCCCATTGCATATTTCCTTCCATGTAGATGCAGTTCCATTGTGGACTACACGTTGAGTGCAGTTGATCAGCCAGTTATGAATCCATTTGGTGGTGATGCTGTCTAACCCACATTTTTCTGTTTTATTAAGTCCACTAATTTGTTACTTTGTCAAAGAATGCAATAAAATTAGTCTGCCATGATCTGTTTTTGACAAACTCATGTTGGCTTTTGGTTATTACTTTGTTTGTTTCTAGGTGTTTGGTGATTCGCTGCTTGGTTATTTTTCCCAGAATCTTCTCTGGTATTGAGGTCAGGCTGATAGGCCTGTAATTTCCTGGATCTATTTTTTTCCTTTTTTGAATATGGGAATTACATCGCTCTTTTCCAGTCCTCTGAAACTTTCCCGGTGCTCCAGGATCTTTAAAAGATATAGTTTAGTGGTTTTGAGAACTTATCTGCAGATGGATTACATCTTGTCTAGAGTAGACAGGTGCTTACTTATCATTTTCTTCCCTATTTTAACTTGTGATCCTAATCTGTTTTTTCTGGTGCTGTTTTTGATAGGTTGGACTATTTTTTCTCTGTTGCTTGTCACATTCTTGCCACTTTCTCCCAGCAATGGACCTATTGATTCCTTGATTTTTTTCTTGTTTTTAATATGTTGGAAGAAGCTTTTTTGTTATTTTTTTATTTTTGTTGCAAGCCTTTGTTCATTGTGAGCCTTAGCTTTCCTCACTTCATCTTTGCAGGCTCAGGTTATTTGCTGATATTCTGCCTTAATTATGTGACCCTCTTTCCACTTTTTATACTTGTTCTTTTTCAATTTGTCAGAGATGCTGATTTCTTTTGAGAGCTTTTATTTTTCTACTTCACTGTATTGTGCTAGACTGGGCTTTTATAATCTCACTTTTCAAAATTTCCCAAGCTTCTTGAGTTGTTTTCCCCTTGAGGATTCTCATCCATCCATCTCTAACAATCCTTCCCAAGCTCTTTCTATGTTTATGGAAATTAGCTCTCTTAAGTCCAAGATTCTAGTTTGACTTTGTTCTATTGCTTGTGCTTGCATTCCAATATTGCATGATCACTCCTTCCAAAGTTCCTGGAGCTTCAACAACTTCTATAATTTCATCTCTGTCAGTGAGAATTAAGTCCAATGTGGCTGATCCCCTTGTTCTCTTCTCTACTTTTTGGGAAACAAAGTTGTTTGTTAGGTTTGTCAGGAACCTGTTTTATCTTCCACTTGGTGCAGAGTTTGTCTCCCAGTGGATGTCAGGGTAGTTAAAACCCCCTATTACTATTGTGATGTCCTTCCTACATACCTTAGTTAACTAGCTAGCAAAAAGTATACCTATTTTCTTGGTTTGGAGGATATAGATGGACTCTGTTAGGTGGCCTATAGTATACACCTAGGCAATATCATTTTTTTCCCTTTCATATTGACCCAAATGCATTCAAGACGGTTTTTATCATTTGTTGTGCTCTATTTCTGTAAATATGTAGTTATTTCTTATATAAAGTGCAACTCCACTTTCTCTTTTATTTGGTCTATTTCTTTTAAATAATTTAAATCCCTCTAGCTGCACATTCTATTTGTGGGTTTCATCCCACCAAGTCTCCATAATGGCAACAATATCATGTCTGCTGTCATTTACTTGAATTTCTAATTCACTTTGTTTATTCCTCATACTCTGTGCATTGGTATATAGACATTTGAGTCCATTTTGACTGACCCTGTTGTTGACTGTCTATATAACCTGTGTTGTGCCTGACTTCCTCTACTTTCTTACCACCCATTCAGGGGTGGGATTCAAATTTTTAACAACCGGTTCTGTGGACATGGTTTAGGTGATGGGCGTGGCTTGGTGGTCATGTGACTGGGTGGACATGGCTTGGTGGTAATGTTATTGGCTGGGTGTGGCCAACTCAATATGACTCATATTGAGGCACGCATCTCCTCGCCTGGCCTCTCATAACTGTGGGGATGCTGCAATAGTTGTAAGTGTGAAAAATGGTCATGTCACTTTTTTCAGTGCCATTGTAACTTTGAATGGTTACTCCACACAAGCAAAACACCAGCAAAGGAAGGGAAAAAAACTCCAGAGACATTCCTGAGACATGAAGTCTAGTCCTGCCAAGAATGTAATAAGGGTTAATGGAGAGGCAGTTTCTGTAAGCCACACCAGAATGTTTCCTTCCTGCTTTCCTTACAGGATTAAGCCAGTAATTTCTTTTAACAACTGGTTTTCTGAACCACTTAGAATGTTAATAACCGGTTCTAGTGAATAGGTGCGAACTGATAGAATCCCACCCCTGCACCCATTTGATTAGTGCACATGGTATGGCACTCGCTAGTAAATGCTTGGCTTTGCTTGACGACAAGGTTGATAACCTTACCCGCACAAATTCTATATTACTATATTCTATAATACTACAGAGAAATACTGCAGAGAATATATAATGTGTGTGTGTGTGTGTAAATTAAAATATAAATAAAATAAAGTTAATAAAGTTAATGAAGAAAAGGAAAGGGAAAGGGAGAAAGAAATGAAGTGAGGGAGGAAAAAAGAAAGAAAAAGCAGTGACGTCCAACTTCTCTTGGTACAGAATTTTTTTAAAAATCTAGAATTCTGACCTCAGTGAGAATTTTATGTGATAGTCTGACTTTTTTGTTTTTAGCTTGAAAGGAGGGCACCAGTCAACCAAAGGGGAAAACAGAGAATCTGGCTAGGGGGAACTTCTGAGTGATAAGTTTCTATATTAGCAAATAGCTTACTGGTTAAGGAAACTAAAAATTTGTCTGTTTGTCTGTCTGTGTCTCTGCCTAGTCTGTCTCTCTCTCTCTCTCTCTCTTTCTATATGTGTGTGTGTGTTTGTCTGTCTCTATGTGTGTGAGAGAGAAATCCTATGTTGTGAAAGATATAGATGTAGCACATTTTAGCCACCAGATGGCAGCAAAATACAGCAAAATATTTATGTCACACTGACTTATTTCCTCCCTCTTACTAAACTACTAAACTACTGTTTCCCAATTTTCCCAATTTTCCTTTCTTGATAGTCATTCTTTCTCATTTTTTAAAAAATCTGAGGAATGGTAACCTGGTTGAACTTAGTACTTGAAAGGAAAACACCAACGAATCCTGCAGCTGGGAAGGGAGAAGATATTGATGATAGATGAAAGAGAGAGGGGAGGGAGACAAGTGGAGAGAGAGAGAGAGAGATTATAGATAGATGATAGAGAGAAATTTTATAGGGAGGAAAGGAAAGAAGGAAAGGAGAGGAGAGAGGAGAGGAAAGGATAGCAGGGCAGGCAGGCAGGCAGGCAGGCAGGCAGGGAGGAAGGGAGGAAGGAAGGAAGGAAGGAAGGAAGGAAGGAAGGAAGGAAGGAAGGAAGGAAGGAAGGAAGGAAGGAAGGAAGGAAGGAAGGAAGGAAGGAAGGAAGGAAGGAAGGAAGGAAGGAAGGAAGGAAGGAAATATTCTCTAACAGCTATCTCAAAGGATTGTCCATCTATCATATGAAGGCAACTACTGAAAAGAGTTTCCATGGCGTTGGTTATAACAACTGCGTGCAAGATTATTTGAATACAACCAAGTTTATTTAATCGTAGCATGTTTCATACATCTGCCTTTGTGTTTGTGCATGTCAATTCATGTTTGAGGAGACAGGTAGATTAGCAAATGTAAGATCAGAGAGAAGGTAAATTAAATTGCAACAGGCAGTGATAATTGCTGATAGTTCTTACTCACAAAAGCCACTGCTATGTTTTTTGTAGCAATGCCATGCTTGCTCTGGTGTCATTAGCTCTGCCTTTATGGTAAGAAATGTCCCTTCAAGAGAATGTTTAAGATATGACAACAATAATTCCTTGTTGATTTGACCACAAGGGATTAATCTGACTTCTTTATGAGAACTGCCATGACAGTGAATTCTAAGAGGGTTTCTGAAGGAGTAATATACCCAGGTCAAATAAGATGCTTTAATTGGTATTATGTCTGATATTGAGACTAAAAATGGGTGTCTCATTCCTTCCTCTCACAAAGGAAAAGATATATCAGTGTTCCAAAATTTGAGGGGACTCTGCTACAAAGACAAGGAGTTCAAACTTTTCTAAAAGCACCAGAACGCAGGACAAGAAATAATGTATGGAAATTAACCAAAAAGGGAAGCAACCTAGAACTAAAATGAGATTTCCTGGCAGGGAGAACAATTAATCAGTGGAATGGCTTGCCTCCAGAAGTTATGGGTGTTCCATCATTGTAGGTTTCTAAAAAAAGGACCAGAGAGTTGATCTCCTGCTTGAATTGAGGATTGGACTAGAAAAACTTCAAGGTCCCTTCCAACTCTTATTATTCTATTTTCTGTGTTCATTATTTGCCATTGAAGAGAAGCTGAAAAGCAAGCAAAAGGAAGACATTCCAGTGCTGAACACATGTCTTTCTTTTTCAGCAGCCCCATCAGCTCCATCTCTGAATTACAGTATTTTTAACCATGGAAACTCCATCAGCCTACAATGCTCAGCTCCACCAGAAGCTAATACAATCAAGCAGTTTCGCTTTGTTACCGACAGAATCGTTGTCTCAATCATTGCTACCGTCAACAGCACCTACACATACAATCTAACAAATGTGAAACACAAAAACGTGGGGATTGTCAGGTGTGCTTATGTTCAACACCTCCATGGAAGAAAAGTACTTTCCAGGATCAGCAATCCAATTTTCATCGACATGCGAGGTAATGTTGCTTCTTCAGGTTCCCATGTTCTTTTTTTCCTCCAACATTCCAACAATATCTAAAGAGATACTTGGGCATCCAGATCATGATTGTCCCAAAGGCGCTTATTTCTAGAGGCAACAACTGGACTTTCTTCATTTTTCCTTGAAGACGTTTCACTTCTCATCCAAGAAGCTTCTTCAGCTCTGAAGAAATTCTTCCTTTCCAAAGAAGTCTTGGATGAGAAGCGAAACATCTTCAAGGAAAAACCAAGGAAGTGCAGTTACCTCTTGAAAAAAAACCTTTAAGACATGTTAGTGAAGAGCTGGCTCAGAAAGAAGCTGTAGGAGAAGATCATAGATTGCTGTGAGATCAAAAATTATAAGAGAAACCACTGAGCTTAACAAAACTGCTTTTTGAATGATGAATAAGCACTCTTTAATAGAAAAGCCAAGAATAACCAGCCTAATCTGATTCTGAATAAGTATACTTGCCTGTTGATTAAAAGAAACAAGGGATGTGGTAAGTTTGTGTTAAAAACAATATCAGCATTTCTCTCTTTGCAAATTTAGGTGTCAGATGGGTTCGATTGTTGGCTGTCGGTGGGAGTTTCTTCACCATCAATGGTCTCATCTTCTTAATCTCCTATTGTATTTCTTTAAGAAGCAGGTAAGGCAAATTGGAGACATTGGTAGAATGATAATCTCTTTAGAGATTTAGTGATTTCATTACTCTCACACTATCTCTTTGAGAAGATAAATTGACAAATGTGGAATTTACATAACCAGGAAAAAACAAGCATAAAAATCTCATTGTATCTCCAGAATAGTCACTTCAATTCTTCTTCAAAGCCTTCTTCCTAACAAAGAAGGACTCTAGTGCCCATTATCCCATTATGAGAAATAGCTAAGGATGATGGGAACTGAAGGACAACACCTGAAGGGCCAATTTTGTCCCATTTAGGATTTAAACCAGGAGTTTGTTGACTCAAGAGCTAATGTTGACATTTGCAAAGATTGACATGTTCCAAAAAAGTGAAAAAAGCCAGAGAAGTATACAAGTGAAAAATTGTGAAAAATAAATTATTTTGATGGAAATAAATTGTGTTCCCTGAGATGACTTACTCCATCCAGGATAGTCTCCACTAATAGTTGGGGAAAACCTTTAGGAACTATATCCATGATTCTGTGTGTGATCCTGAGTCAGGTAGCCCATCACTGCCTTTAACAATCTAGGACCACAGTAGTTTAAGGCCTATTTTTCTTATGAATGAAGGCAAATATACAGGATAATGTTGCAGGATCCAATCTGGGTTGATCAACTGGACATTTAGTCTTCTAAACTTTTAGACTCATGCTGGAACCCATCCTCAGGGAATTTATCTCTACCAAATTCTCTGAGGATGGGCTCCAGCATGAATCCAAAAGCTCAGAAGACTAAAACTCTAGTTCTGGTAACCAACTCAGATTGGATCCTATTTTTCTTCTTTTGGACACCCTGATGTATTTAAGCTAGAACCCACCCACCCCTAAAAACAATTAGTAAAGCTTTTAATTTCTGGCCTTGATAGCATGACAGAGGATGGAGCACAGGGACAATGCTCCCATTCCCACAATATCTAAATCAATTCAGCCACTCACTGAGATCTCTATTGTTGGCCCACTGGAAAGACACAATCATAGAAACTGGGTCAAAAAGGTCTAGGCTGCAAAACTCTGAATGGCCATTGGTGGCACCAAAAACACAAAGAAAAATTCTACCTCCTTGATGCCATCTCTTGGTTGGCCAAGATTCTGAAGACAAATATATTAGTTTTAATGTAGAGAATACCACATTTATATCCCCAGGGAAAGGCTAATGTTCCATAAACCCTTGTGAGAAATTCTTGAAAAGTTTTCATGGCATACTTAGTCTTTCTCTCTCTCCCAACATTGGCCTTAAAGCAGGGGTAGGTGAGCTATTGCAGCCAATCAGCACTTTGGAGGTATATTTTTGTCTTTGGCAGTCAGTTCTCTCATTGTTAGGCCTTGGTTACTCTTTCTCTCCCACACCTTTTCTTGGATGATTAAGTTCACAACATGAGTCAGTAGTCTGAGTTTTGATATTTTTGTAGTACAACCAATGGGGCACAGTTGTTCAACCCTAGGCATGACCCCAGATGTTACATTGCAACCTGATGATGTCTCTAATCATAATAAGCTGTAGAAGAGGAGGAAGAGCAGGCCCCCTGTCAACAGTTTGCTTCTTTGAACAAGGTTTAAAATTGGGGGATGTAGGAGATGACCAAGCTGAACCTGAGGGCAGGGTCAAATGCATCATTAGTTTAGAGTCTTTATAACTATTACTACTACTACTACTACTACTAATTATTATTATTATTGTTGTTGTTGTTGTTATTGTTGTTGAGTTAATATTATTGTGATTATGATTTCCTAAAAATAATTATATCCAGACAACACACTGATTGATTGAAATTGAATTTTTATGTGTCATATAAATAAAACAAATAAAAAATTTGGGGACAAAAAATTCAGACATTTGGCAACAGGCTAATACTTATGATGGTTGCAGTGTCCTTGGGTAATCAGATCACATTTGCGATCTTCTGACAAGCAAAGGCAATGGGGAAGATTCATTTAACAATTGTGTCACTAAATTAACAACTGTGGCACGAAAGGATATAAAATGAGACAAAACTCACTTAACAAATGACTTACTTAGCAAGAAAAAATTTGGCCTGAATTATGTTCTTAAGTCAAGGATTACCTGTACTTTTGAACTATATCCTGGCTCCTGACTTCTTCCAGTTTATTAGAGGCCCAGTTTTGAGGGCCTATATAAAACCTTCAGAGATCCCATATCTTGGATATCCACTTGCCAAATAGTGGATAAGCAACAGGAAATGGTGGTCCTGTCAAACCTGGCCTGGGAGCTTTCCACAGGCTGATACAAGAATGACCCACACCCTGCCCCAATTTTTCTATTATGTATTGTCAGTATTTGTTTAAACCAGAAACCTCCAAAACATTTCCTGATCGTTATTTTGCTGCCTTAAATATTTTGCTGCCTTACTAACTCTAATCTTTGGCTATGGCTGTTTTTTGTTTTTTAAAATATATTTTTCAGATCTCTTCTCCAGAAGACTGAAGGAACCATTTGACCATGGTCTACTTCATAAGCTTCTCTTTGGCTGAAATGCAGTTGAATTGATGGTCTTCATCAGGTGCTTCAGGCCATATATTAGACGCACCCTTAAGCCACCAACAAAATACAATGCCTTTGTCCTTTTAATGAATCTCCCAAATGTGCTATTTCTGCAGCCATGCCTTTTCAGCTGAGGTTTTCCTGCAGTTTGGCATTTCTCAAAAACACATGAAAAACCTCAGCAAGAAATTCTGACTTTTGCAAATTGCTGCTGCGGTTGCTCTTGCTTTTTCTGCTGCTGTTTTAAATAAACCAGGTGTCAATATCTTTCTGTTTGATTTTTTTTTTAAAAAAAACCTTTACTATGGTGAATGAGACAAAAACATAAAATAGCTGACTTGGAAGAATTCTAAAATGAAATGGATGTGAATTTAACTGAAAATCTTTGAATTATAACTGATCGTTTCATAACCAGTTAAAGTTATGACAAACCTCCCAGGGGATACTTACAATTTGAAGCTCAATTGGTCTTTTCACACCCTTTCAATCACTCCCAGTGGTGGCCTTCAAAAATAATCAGCAACCGGTTCTCTGCCCGATTGCTGGGTGGGCGTGGCCATGGTGGATGTGGGCCAGTCAGCCTCCTGCACCATGGCAGAGGGGCATTTTACCCTCCTCGGATTCTGTGTGGGCCCTGCACTTACCTAGCATCTAAACGGGCCACATAAGGACTCCTGGGAGGGAAGGGGAGGGGTTGGCAGGGCAGCCAGGGGTGGGATTTGCCAGTTTGCTGAACTGGCCATAAAACTAGCTAAGGGTTTGCCCAAACTCCTGGTCATCCCCCCTCCCCAGATTAAAGTATTGTTTTTATTTTTAATATCAAAAGAGGCAGAATAGAATATTTCCCTAAGGGAGAAATGGAGAAACATGTTCTTAAAGGCAGAAAGCATCCTCAGTGTTCCTGCCATAGTAAAACAGCCTCAAGCAGAAGAGACTGGCTTTTAGGAATGGAGATTTTATATCCATTCAGAAAAAGAGAGCCAATTTTATTCATAAATAAAATGCACAGAAGGCTGGAGCTGATTAGAACCTCCCACCCAAATTCTAAGGAAGAGATATGACCTTTAGGGCAGAATAGGATTAACCCACTACCATTGTAATAGTAAAAAGAACAAGGCTCACTACATTGCACAACCCCCTGGAGCATCTCAATCACCCTATAACAACCCATCCACTCCCTCAGCCATTTTATCAGCCATCCCAGAAACATTGCTGCTATCAGTGGAAACCAAATAAACCTTCTTTCCTTGCAGTCACCTTCCTTTTTATTTCCCACACCTTTCTCCCAGATTGGAACCTGACCGGATTTTTCTTCCCATACCAGAATGTTGTGAATGCATGCTGATTGCCAAGTACCTAAACTTGGTTGCATGATTGCTACAAACTGTCATATATACAAGGCCGATTACAAGTCACTTATAACTTCGAACAACCACTGAATGAATGGTTGTAAGTCAAGGACTACCTGTAGTTTCCAATTAGATTCACAATAGTGAAAATACTGTCCACTTCATCTTGGAAAGCTGGTCAATCTAGAGCCAATGGACTTGAATATGTTCATTAGGGGGAGTTATACAGGGTTGAGTATCAAAGTAAAACCTACCTTTTTGCATCCTGTTTTGAAGCAGGAAAACCAAGATGGCCTTCAAGTCTTTTCTTCAAAGAAAGGAGTAAATTTGATGAGGGACTTCACAGGTCACTTTTTGGGGGAATGAGGTAGTGGCCATTCCTTGCTAGGAAGCCCCCTGCGTGATGCAAATGCTATGAGGTAGATCAAGGGTCTTCAAACTTGGCCATTTTAAGACTTGTGGACTTCAATTCCCATAATTCTTCATGCTGGCTGGAGAATTCTGGGAATTGAAGTCCACCAATCTTAAAGTGGTCAAGTTTGGCGATCCCTGAAATAGCTCACTGGAGAGGATGAACTTTTTATTTTTTTTTATTTATTTATTTGATTTGTCAATAACATACAAGATAATAGGTATAAGTATAAATATGAGTAAGAATATAGGAAATAGGTATGAATAAATGGTGACAATAGAACAGGGATGGTAGGCACTATTGTGCATTTATGCCTTTTTGGCAATGCTGTTACTATGAGCTCTGGTGCTCATATCATTTGATATGAGAACTCCAAGGTCCTTGACAGAGTGAGGATCATCAATAAGGTCATATCCACCTAGTTTGTATTTGGTGTACTTGTTGTGAACTGGACTGCAGTTTCCACTCAGGTCCGTGTTTCAAGCGGGAAACACAGACTGCTCCTATTGGCTGAAGCCGTTTGACAGCCGACTATAAAAGGAGCTGTCAAGCAGCATCAGCTGTTGCCATTCCAACTGGCTGCCGAGATAGTGCAGCAGCCGCGGCAACCCTTATTTCTTAAATAAAGTTAAAGCTAAAGTTTGCTCTGGTTGTCTGCCTCAGTCATTCTGCCGCTCTACAACACTGGCGACGAGGGCGGGATACATATAAGAGGCAAACCGAGCAAAGAGACATAAGAGTGAAGTCATTACAAAAGAGCTGAAGATATTAAAGAGCTGCTGTCACTGTTCGCGAAGCACGATTTTCAAATCACCTCAGGAGAAGCGTCACCGCTGAGAAGATGATGACTTTGAACCCTGCATTCCCACCTTTCAGACCATCGGCAGAGACATGGGAATCATACCAGTTTGACTGTGTTTTAGATGCCATTGACCTTGCTGGCATTTCAGACCATAGGAAAAAGTCTTACTTTTTAAGCTTCTGTGGAGCCACGTATTTGACACTGCTACAGCATTATTGGCTCCACACTCAATTAAGACTGTTCAGTGGGAAGAATTACAGGAAATTCTTTCCAATCTTTACTCCCCTAAGCCATCTAGAATTGCCAGGACCATGCTTTTAGGAGATGTACCCAGGCCGAGAGAGAGACTATTAGTGAGTACATGGCAGCACTACGAACAGCTGCCTTACATTGTGGATTCAGAGACTATTTAGAAGACATGCTTTTAGACCACCTAGTTTGTGGAGTCAGGACTACTATTAAGACTACAAAGACATCTATTAATCAAAGGAGATTTGACTCTAAAACTAGCTATAGAAGAATCTCAAGCTGCTGAGCTGTCAGCACTCTCAGCAACTGAAATACAGGGAAATCCAGTTAGTCAAAGTAGCTCAGCTGTTCATTTCAATGAAGCCTCCACAGAGGAGGGCTCTGAAGAGGCTACTGATATAAACCGCCTCAGACAGCTCAAAACCAATCAGAGGGAATACAGGTCAGTTCCCAATCAACCTCCACGACCTCAGCCTACCTGTCTAAGCTGTGGAGGAAACCATTTCAGGGCATCCTGCAAATTTAGAAATGCCATTTGTTTAAAATGCCAAAAAGAAGGGCCATTTAGCAAGGTTATGTCAAGCAGGAAAGACTTTTAACCAGCCACAAAGGCCTCAGACAACCATGCACTTCCAAAGACAAATCGAAGACTGTTGCACATGCTACCAAGCCAAAATGACAAAAAGAAGTTCTAACAAAATTAGTGTCATTGTTTCATTAGAAGGTAAACCATGCAGGATGGAAGTAGACACTGGCTCTGCACTGTCCATCATTTCGTTGGGCACCCTAAAACAACTGCTTCCCAGAATGACAAGGAAGAAGATTCCAGGCTGCAATTTGACTCTACGTGACTACTAAGGCAGAGCCATTCCTGTCATCGGAAAAGGCGTTTTTAATTCAATTTCAGGATTTTAAGGGTCACTTGCCTTTAGTGATAGTGGATGGCGCCCTCCCTAGTCTGTTGGGATTAGACTAGTTCCCTGCCCTAGGCCTCCATATAGGTGGAATCCATTCTATTGCAAATTCAGAAGTGGACTCCCTGTTCAGGGAATATGCTGATGTATTCAGCGAGGGCCTAGGCTACTACGTGAGAACCCCAATATCTTTCAACGTGGACCCACAAGCAGTTCCAATTCGTTTAAAGCCCCGAAGGGTACCCTTTGCAATCCGCCCTAAACTTGACAAGGAACTAGACAAATTGATTAAATAAGGCACACTACAACCTACAGACTTCACTAAATGGGAGACCCCAATAGTGACATCCCTAAAGAAAGACGGCGGGTTAAGAATTTGTTCTGACTACAAGTGCACATTAAACAAATATTTACAAATCAGCGCTTATCCAGTCCCCATTGTCCAGCATCTCCTGCATTCTTTGGAGCCTGGTACTATTTTCGGTAAACTGGATATGTCACAGGCCTATCAACAGTTCCCTTTTGATGACGCAACTGCAGAACTTCAAACCATTGTGACACATAGAGGTGCTTTTAAGTGTACATGCCTCCAATTTGGTGTTAGTGTGGCCCCTGGAATTTTTCAGTCAATTATGGAAAGACTGCTTCAAGGGTTACCTGGCGTAGTACCCTATTTCGATGACATTCTGATATCTACCCCTGACAAGCCTCAGTTGCTACAGAGAGTCAGAAATGTCCTTGAATGTTTCAGGAAGTCAGGGTTCAAATTAAAAAAGGAAAAATGCACCATTGCCACTCCACAAATCAAATTTGGCATCCACCCAACTGAATCCAAAGTAAAGGCTATTCATGAGGCACCCACGCCTATTAATAAAATTGAACTTCAGTCTTTTTTGGGACTTCTAAATTTCTATGCTTCATTTTTGCCACATAAGGCTTCCATTGCAGAGCCTCTAAACAGGCCTCTAGACAGACAAGCAGCATGGCATTGGGGTCCTAAGGAAGCTTTTGCTTTCAAAGCAGTCAAGTCCCTACTTATTTCTGATGCTGTTTTAATACAATTTAAGAAAAATTTGTCATTAGTACTACCTGCAGATGCTTCACCTTTCGGTATAGGAGCTTTCTAAGTCACAGACTGCCTAATGGATCAGAGGCACCCATTGCATTTTTCTCTAGGACGCTATCCTCCACTGAACATAACTACAGTCAAATTGATAAAGAGGCTTTGGTTGCAGTTGCTTCAGTAAAGAAATTCCATGAGTTCCTCTATGGACATCATTTTGAACTGGTTACGGATCATAAACCTCTTTTAGGACTTTCATTGGGCAACAAGCAAACATCTCAGATTTTGTCTCCAAGGATGACCAAGTGGACATTATTTCTGGCTGCATATTTCTATACGCTGGTTCATCGCTCTGGCAAAACAGTCAGTCATGCAGATGCTCTTAGTCACTGTCCCCTACCAGTTCCAGTGAAGGATCCTGCTCCGACCTATGCTGTATTACAAATCAACGATCTCAAGCTGCCTATCACTGCCTCTGACATTGCTGCCCAATCTGCCAAGGACAAGGTAATTTCCCAAGTCCTTGACTGGGTGGGGAGGGGATGGCCTACAGCCTCTTATTCATCTGAATTCTTACCCTTCAAATTATGCCAGCAAGAACTTTCTTCCTTACAAGGCTGTTTGCTTTGGGGAAGCAGGATAGTGATTCCTCCCTGACTGCAGACCACAGTCTTAAAAGTCCTGCATGAAGGTCTTCCTGGCATTGTCAGGATAAAGGCCCTTGCTCGCAGTTATGTATGGTGGCCAGACATGGACGCTCAGATTGCCAGCTGGGTTAATGCTTGTCAGCCATGCCAAGCCACCAGGCCTTCCCCTCCAGCATCAGCGCCAGGATCGTGGGAGGATACAGGAAACCCCTGGTCCAGGGTACCTGGCTGGCCCTTTCCATGGGCATACATTCCTAATATTAGTTGATTCCTTCTCTAAAAGGGGGGAACTGACTTTAATGCATTCCATGACCACAGAGGTGGTCACTAAGGCCCTGAAAAGAATGTTCGCCACCCATAGCCTCCCTGACACCATTGTGTCTGATAAAGGCCCTCAGTTTACATCTTGTGTGTTAGAAATTTTCTTAGCCTACCAAGGAATCAGACATGTATTAATAGCTTCTTTTCACCCTGCTAATAATGGTCTGGCTGAATGGGCAGTCAGATCAGCTAAAGCGGTCCTGCAAAGACTTGGGCCCATAGATTGGCACTCTAGACTTGCCAAGTACCTTCTAAGCCAGCACACAACCCCTTGTTCCTCCACAAACAAGTCACTGGCTGAACTCCTAATGGGGCACCGTTTAAGGACCACCCTAGATAGGCTTCACCCAAATTATGCCCCAGTGCTTCCCCTTGGCTCAAACAGCCAAAATAGGAGTTTTGTAGAAAATGACCTGGTGTATGCCAGGAACTATGCTGGGCAACCATTGTGGATGTCTGGGCGTGTGGTGGCAGTAACTGGTCCTAAATCTTACAGAGTCCAGCTACAAGATGGGTGCATCTGGCGCCGTCATATAGACCAACTAAAAGGGCGTTGGAACACTGCACCCAGAGGTCATCTAGATGTTCCCGATGCAGAAAGACCATTGTCGCCCGAGGAATCCCACCTCAAACCCGTTTGCAACAAAGGCCTACCTGAAGAAACAGCAGTCCAGCAACCAGAACCGACTCCAGGAGAGCCTCCAGCCCTTCCTTCGTTGGAAACCAGATGACAGGCAGGAGATATCCGTCCGGCGCCATTTCCAACAGAGCCAAGAAGATCTGGCCGTCTACGCAGGCACCCTACATACTTAAGCGATTACGCATGCTCCGTCTGGGAGGAAGGAGTGTTGTGAACTGGACTGCAATTTCCACTCAGGTCCATGTTTCAAGCAGGAAACACGGACCGCTCCTATTGGCTGAAGCCGTTTGACAGCTGGCTATAAAAGGAGATGTCAAACGGCATCAGCTGTTGCCATTCCAGCTGGCTGCCGAGATAGCGCGGCAGCCGCGGCAACCCTTATTTCTTAAATAAAGTTAAAGCTGAAGTTTGCTCTGGTTGTCTGATTCAGTCATTCTGCCGCTCTACAACAGTACTGATTATTTTTACCAATGTGTAGGACAGAACATTTGTTACTTGAGATTTGGAATTGCCAATTGTTTGACCATTCAGACACATAATCAAGGTCACTTTGAAGGATAGTAGCATTGTTGGTGGTGATGAATACTTTTACATCATCTGCATTTTAATGAGGTGAAGTCTGTTCCATTTTCACCCTCATAAGTACCATTAAGTTAACATTTCTGTCCTCAAAGCTTTGCAAAACAGAAGCTACTTTAGGAAGGAAAATCTAGTCCTGGTTCCAAGTCGGGAGAACAACACTGGAAAAAATGGAGGATGATTAGAAAGAAGAACTCTGTTTATTTGAATGCCAGAAACTTCAGTGACAGAAGCATGTTTCTGGGGTGGCTGACAAAATGGCTGAATGAGTGAATGGATCTTTATAAGGCTCTGGGGATTTGTGTTGGTCCAGGGGGTTGGCAATGTCTGAGATCTTTGTGTCTTTTGCTGATTCAATGATGGTGGGTTACTCCTCTTATGTCCTAAAGATCCTTCTTAATCCCATCAGCTGGAGCTGAAGGTGTTTTATTTTTGAATAGGCTGCCCCAGTCTTTCTTAAAGGGCACAAAATATCCATCTCTAAAGACTTCAGGCATCTGCTGGACACTATTAGAAAGACTGGTCTGCTTTCTGCCTTTGAGAACATGTTTTTCTAAATCTCCTTTGGGGAAATATTCTCTCCTATCTCTTTTAATATTAAGAATAAAGAATATTTTAATCTGGGGAGGAGGGGCTTCCTATCCTAGCAGCAAAGGGAAATGAAACACTTGTAATACTCAGTCTGCTTCTGAAACTTACATCAAATTCAAGCCTTTTAAGTAAGATTTATCAAACTTTCAACTCATTTATGGCTAGCTCAGACACAAACTTAATCAATATGGTTTTCCCCTTGTAGAATTTGACAACCCCATATACCTTCTCAATAAAGGACAAAGTGCACCCTACTGTGATCTAAATTTGGAAGAAGAGGAACAACTTTTTTTCTTTTTTGCACAGACAAGAAAAAGGAACCCTTGTGGGTAAAATGTACCCATTGCACAAAATGAATTTTTTTTCTTTTGTTTTGACTTGGTAAATCTGCCACTTGGTAAATATGCTGATTGGGGAATTCTGGGAGTTGAAGTCCACACATCTTAAAGTTGCCATGGTTGAGAAACACTGGATTAAGCAAACAATGACTTAGCACAGGAGTGGGAAGTTATTGACAGCTAAGGCCTGCATTTGGTGTTTGTGTGAGTGTATGTGTTTGTGTGTTGCTGAGCAGAATGGCAAAATGGGAAACCATTGCTACATCCTCCATGGAAGCAAGGCTGATATATAGGGTCTCCTGTTTGAGCAAGAGGTTGGACTAGAAGACCTCCCAGGTCCCTTCTAGGTCTATTCTATGCTGAATTATAGTACTGCAAAAGAGGGAAGGGTTTTCCTATTCTTTATTTTTTTATTGATAGGGCTATTTGTACCTCACACGCTTCCTTTTTTTCACCAAGCAAATACATGCAACAGAATTAGTCCAGTTTTTAAGGGGAATTCTAATCTTGAATTGACCCTCAATTATTAGCTTGCCCATCTTGTTTAAGCTTTTTGGTGTGTGACAAGTCAATCTCTTGAAGGTAAACAGACAAATCCATGGCATCTCTTAATAACTAACGGTATATATATATATATATATATATATATATATATATATATATATATATATATATGAAATTTGAAAAAGGGGCAAACTTGAAAGAAGCAAATGAGGGGGAAAGTGCTTATGCTTATAATGTTGCTTCACAAAGCAAAATTAAGAACAAAACCAAGAAAAAGATTTATTTTAATAAAAAAATATCTGCAATCAAACAGTACATCTGAAATTTATTTTAAAAAGACAACTTCATTTTGTATTTTTCAACCTAAATGGGAAACACTGTGCATAAAGTGCCTCCACTTGTACATTAAAAGTTCAACGATCCAAATACAAGCAGTCCTTGATTTACAACAGTTCATTTAGTGACAGTTTGAAGTTACAATGGCATTGTAAAAACGTGACTTAGGACTCTTTTTTCACATTTACCACCGTTGTGATCAAAATTCAGATGCTTGGCAACTGACTCATAACTATGACAGTTGCAGTGTCCCCGGGTCATGTGATCCCCTTTTGGGACTTTCTGACAAGCAAAGTCAATGAGGAAGCCAGATTCACTTAACAACTGTGTCACTAATTTAACAGCTGCATTGATTCACTTAACAACTGAGGTGATTCCTTAACAATGGTAGCAAGAAAGGTCATAATACAGGACAAAAGTCACTTAACAAATGTCTCACTTAGCAATAGAAATTTCGGGCTCAGTAAGTTGAGGACAACTTTCAAGGCACAAAAGTGAAGTGAAGAAACCTAAAGGGTAGCTTTCTGAAATAAGAGACTGTCTGTATTAATAAAGGAGGTATGGCCACTGTATCAATAAGGCAGAGTCAAACTTAATTTCATTGAGGGCCACATCAGGGTTGTGATTGACCTTGGGGGTAGGGGTGGGATTCTACCAGTTCAGATCAGTTCTATAGAACTAGTTGTTATGATTCTGTGCAATTCAGAGAACTGGCAAATCGTGCCACTGCCTGGCCCGTCCCCTCCTGTTGGATTTCTGCTTTCTAGTTAATCTAAATTCTGTTGTACTACTTTGTCTTCACCCAGGAGGCTTCCCTGAGGCCCAGTCAGGGGTGGTATTTAGGGGGTGGGCGGGTGGAGGAGAAGGGGCCTGACAGCAGAGCTGCACCTTCCTTAGGACTGAAGCTTCTATTTTTCAGTGCAGACTCAGGCAGCAGATTGCAGAAAGGTAGGTCTGTGAGTGAATCTGTGATTCTGCAAGCAACTCATCTGCTTTGCCTGATTTTGGATAAAAGTTGCTCTGTCTTTATATGTATGTATATATGTATGTATGTATGTATATATAATTCAATATTTACATAAATATTTACAATATTTACATATAAGCCATGCCCAGCCAGTCACGTAACCACCAAGTCACCCCCCAGGCAGCAAGCCACACCCACCCAGCCACATGACCACCAAGCCATACCCACAAGTTAGGCCATGCCCATAGAACCGGTGTTAAGAAATTTGAATCCCATCCCTGCTTGGGGGGCAGGAGCGGGCATGGCCAGGTTGACATCACTCATGTTGGAGGTACATAGAGAGGTCTGAGTGCTCTGCCAGTGAAAACAGGCTCCCTGGCTCTGTTTTCAGCTGCAAAGGCCTCTTGCAACTCCCTGCCAATGAAAATGGAGCTTTAAAATAAATAGTATATTGATAGTCGTATTGATAGTAGCAGTGGTAGTGAAATAATACATAAAATAGTTCTAGGCTGCATAAATAAAGCAATAGAATCAAGATCAACTGAAGTGTTAATACCATTTTATAATACCACTATAAGGCCACACTTGGAATACTGCATTCAATTTTGACCTCCACGATGTAAAAAAGATGTTGAGACTCTAGAAAGAGTGTGGAGAAGAGCAATAAAGATTAGGGGATTGGAGGCTAAAACATCTAAACAACAGTTACAAGAATTGGGCATGGCTAGTCTAGTGAAGAGAAGGAGCAGGAGAGAAATGATATCAGTCTTCCAGTATCTCAATAAGTATCTTATCAGTATCTGATAAGCTTTAGCAATAGTGGCCCGCAACCAACGACCTATGGTGGTGGAAGAGGCCCTAGTACCTTGACTATGAGGCAGAAATACAACAAACAAGGCCTCTGTCCTCCTAAAGGATGCCGTGTGATGGATATAGACCTTCAAGGCACGCCGGACATCCAACTTATGTCTCTGATGTTCCAACTCTCGGGAAGGATGAGGACAGAAATTGGGCAAGACCAACTCCTGTGCCCTGTGAAAAGCCGAATTAATCTTTGGAATAAACGTGGGATCCGGCCGGAGGACAACCCTATCTGCATGAAAAACACAGAGGTCTGACCTGATAGATAGGGATGCCAACTCGGAAATGCGCCGAGCTGAAGTAATGGCCACTAAGAAAGCAACCTTATATGTAAGAAATAGTAGTGATGTGGAATGAATCGGTTCGAAAGGAGGTTTGGTAAGGGCCAGAAGGACCTTGTTCAAATCCCAAGTAGGATAACGATGAACCATGGGCGGTCGCAAATTAGTAGCAGCCTTAAGAAAGGTGCGAATAAGAGGGTGATGAGAAAGAGATGGGAAATTCTCATGGTCAATCACGGAAGACAGGGCAGAAACTTGTCTTCTCAAGGTATTTGGTGAAAGCCCCCTATCGAGACCAGCTTGTAGGAATTCCAAAATTTGACAATCGAAGGAGATCGCGGATCAATATGAAATTGGGAACACCAGCTGGTAAATATGGACCAAGTTGCATTATAAATGCGATTTTTGAGGGGCGCCTTGCAGCCTGGATGGTTGAAATAACCTTGTTGGATAATTGCTTGCTGATTAAATGCGACCGCTCAACCTCCAGACGGTCAATTGAAACCACTGAGGGTTCGGATGTTGAAGAGGACCCTGGGTTAGCACAATCCTGTCCAGAGGAATCCTCCATGGTTTGAATACCGACAGACAACAGAGATCGGCGAACCAAGGGCGTCTGGGCCAGTATGGAGCCACCAAAAGCAGATCTGCCCGTTCCTCTAGCATCTTCCATATGACCTGAGGGATCAAAGGAAGAGGGGGAAAGGCGTACAAGAGCCCTGGGGGCCACGGGCAGCGAAGGGCGTTGAAATCCTCCGCCCCTTGAGAGGGGAATCGGGACACGAACCATGGCAGGTGGGCATTGAGAGGGGAGGTGAAAAGATTGACCTCCGGAAGACCAAACCTCGTGACTGCCTCTTGAAAGAGCGACGGATGAAGACACCACTCCGTGGGATCGACTGTGGCCCGGCTGAGTCAATCTGCCTGGGTATTGCAGATGCCCAAGATGTGTTCTGCCCTGATAGAAAGTAAATTTGCCTCTGCCCAATGACAGAGACATTCCGCTCCTTCTTGAGAGGTTGAGACTGTGTGCCCCCTTGCTTGTTTAGGTGCGCCTTGGCTGCTGTATTGTCTATGAGAACTAAGATATGTTGGTTGCGTACCTGCGGCAGCAGAGCCCGAAGGGCCAGATGAATTGCCCGAAGTTCCAGCCAATTGATATTGTGGGACTGTTCCCTTGCTGACCAGTGACCTTGAACTGTGGATGAATGAAGGTGAGCACCCCAGCCCAGCAGGCTGGCGTCAGTGGTGACAATGAGTCTGCGGGGCTCCTTGAAGAGACAACCCTTGTTGGTTGTGGGCCGGGACCACCAAAGAAGTGATGTAAGAACTTTGGTTGGAACCTTGACTTTGTGACCGGAATTGCTGAGACGTTGAAACGGGAGAAGGGACCTGGAATGAAGACGAGCCCAAGGAATAATAAAAATACATGAGATCATTTTCCCAAGAAGAAGAGGGAGTCAAGCTATTCTCCAAAGCAGTGGTTGCCAATTGGTGGGCCACGGCCCACTGGTGGGCCGTGAGAAAATTTTGGTGGGCCGCAGAGAAATCTCAACCCCAGAGCACCCCCACAAAGCAATTAATTCAGGCTGTGCAGAAAGACAAGGCAGCACTGCCCACATGACCTGTGGGAACCCTCCCCGCCCACTCACTCCTTACCCAGTAAACTTGCCTGTTAAATTGCTATTTTTCCTTTTTCCGACCATCATCTGTTCTGCTGTGCTGGGAGATTTAGATTAGCTAGGAAGCAGGAAATAATTGGATTTCTTACTTTCTAGCTAGTCTTTAGATCTTCAGTTCAGCACAGCCCAACCTCCCTTAGGACTGAAGGTTTGCTGGCAAGCAAATTCAGTGCAGACTCACAGCAAGCAAATTTGAGAGACTGAGCTAGCCGATGGCAGATAAATAGATCACTGAATGATTCTGTGAGCAACTCAATCTGCCTGCTTTGCCTGATTTTAGGTAAAAGTTGCTTTTTTATAAAAAAAAATATTTACATGCATAGTGTGTTGTGAGTTAATTTTGTGAGTTTGCTTGCTAGCAAATTTTATGTGACAGACTGAGGTAGCCAATGGCAGATAGATAGATCTCTGAATTAATCTGATTCAGTGAGCAACTCAATCTGCCTGCCTTGCGTGATTTTGAATAGAAGTTGCTCTTTTTTTATAAAGAATTCAATATTTATATAAATATTTATAATATTTACATACAAGCCATGCCCAGCCAGTCACATTACCACCAAGCCACACCCACAAATTAGGCCACACCCACAGAACCAGTTAGTAATCCCTGGGATCTAAAATTATGAGTTTGGTGGTCCCTGAGGTCCAAAAGGTTGGCGACCCCTGATCCAAAGCACCTGAGGGCAGGACAAGAAGCAATGGGTGGAAACTAATCAAGGAGAGAAGCAATTAGAACTAAGGAGAAATTTTCTGACAGTTAGAACAATTAATCAGTGGAACGATTTGCCTCCAGAAGTTGTAAATGCTCTAACACTGGAAGTTTTTTAAAAGATGTTGGACAACCATTTGTCTGAAGTAGTGTAGGGTTTCCTGCCTAAGCAGGGGGTTGGACTAGAAGACCTCCAAGGTCCCTTCCAATTCTGTTATTCTATTCTATTCTATTCTAAATACTTAATAAAACTCACCCACTGTATTGTGGAAATTGCACAGGGAGGGAAGGATAGATAAATGTTTGCCTGCATGCTTGATGGGGTTTGGCTTTCAGCTTCCCACAGATAAAGTGCTGCGGTTTAAGTCCCTTCCTTCTGAAGCAAGGCAGAAGGAGATCTCCGCAAATGAAGGAATGACACAGGAAGGGATGATTGACAGCTGAGCAGAAGGCTAAGGCCAAAAGGAAAAGGAAGGAAAATGAAAAGAAAAAGGATACACACAAGCTTGCTCAACTTCCAAGTTGGGACTTGTTGGAGGAAGAAAAGCCAAGGGTGTGGTTTTCTTTCCTCCAGCAAGTCCCAACTTGGAGGCTGCCTGGAGAATCCAGGGGTGTGAGTTCATGCCTGCAGACTGAGACAGCCTCCTTGACACTCCCCTGCTCTTCCATTACTCAATCTCATTCCAGCTTCTAGTCTAGACAAGCAAAGGAAGAGCAGTAAGAGAAGCAATCTTGGTGTGAAAAAAGACTGGTTATGAAGGCATTATTAATCCAGCGAAGGCAGGAGACACTGGCCCATCTGTGACCTGAAGTGAATGGCTATCCCCCCATGTAAGTATTTTTTAACTTTGGGGCATGATTGTAAGTGGCATTTGAGGCCCAGATCAAGTGGAGGTAAAAAGAAGAAAACAGGTAAAGAAGCATTCCCATTGCATGAAATGTTTGGGGAATCCTTGAATCATTCTGTTTGGGAATTTGGAAATGAAAGGAATGAGTAGAAATGTATGATAAGAATACAGAACAATATTTATGTTTGCCTGTCTGTCTGCCTATGCTGCTTTCCAAGCAGTCTCAATTAATCCTAATTTATAGATAATAATAGTGACAACGGTAAAGACATGCAAAGCATTAAAGCAAAATTCCACAAGGAAAGGACGGTGGGAGGAAAGACAGAAGGAAAGAAAGACAAAGAAAAAGAAAAAACAGAAAGAGGGAAAGAAAGAAAGAAAGAAAGAAAGAAAGAAAGAAAGAAAGAAAGAAAGAAAGAAAGAAAGAAAGAAAGAAAGAAAGAAAGAAAGAAAGAAAGGTATTTTTTCAGATTCTGGTTCCGATTATCATTTATTTGTGCATTTCACTTGAGAGATGGAGAAAGATGGAGACTCACATTCCACTGCAATGGAAAATTTCTATGGAAGAATTTGAAAATGAAATAACAAGGGTTAGTTAGGACTTTCCTGATTGATGCATACTAAAGTGGAGGAACACTCTGCTGTGTTTTGATTGCTTTGTTTCAAAAGGGATAGCAAACTCAGAAAATTGTTGAAGCATCTTTAGGTAGGAATACTAAAGGGATTTTTCAAAAAAGAGATCCAGTGTGGTTTAAAACGTTAGTCAAACAGTAAAGAAAATAGGATAAAAATAGAGTGAAAATGATGGGTGAGGTGTTTTCCTCCCTAGTAAATGAACTTCATAACTGTTAAATGTAAATGATTAGCAGAGAAATAAGCAAGATAAAACAGAATCTCTATTGCCTCACACACTACCTTGGTGCTCTTTGAGCTTGGTTGTTTTCTTGCAGATGTTTCATTACCCAAACTAGGTAACATTATCAGTGCTAGTCACTATCCATAATAAGCCATCATCAATCACTAGCACTATGATGATGATGTTACCCAGTTTGGATAATGAAACATCTGCAAGAAAATCACCAAGCTTAGAGAACACCAAAGACGCCTCATTTCAACTCCAAGTTACAAATATTCTTCTTTACTCCTTTACATAGAACCTTCTGAGACAGTGAAACTCACAGCTACTGGACATGCAATAGTCAGGATTTTTAAAAAGGTAAAAAGATAAAGGAGTCCCTGCAGATTTTACTCTGTTAGTCATTGCTGATTATAGGGAGCGGTGCTTATCTCCATTTCAAAGCCATTGAGCTAGCACTGTCCAAAGACACTTTCTATGGTCATGTGACCAGCATGACATCATGGAGAGCTGTTACCTTCCCACTATAGTGGTACCTATTTATCTACTCACATTTGCATGCTTTCAAAGGAGTGGGGGGTGAGGTTAGGATCTCATCCTATCTCGTGGCTCATCCTATCTCGTCTTGAATCTGGGCTGCCAACTTTCCTGCCAACAAGTTAAAGAAGCCTAGCATCTTTAACTGCTGAGCCACCAGACCTCCCCTAAAAAAGTAAAAAGTATGGAGGCAAATTTCTATGGAGATTCTCAGTCATTCAGGTCATAGTTGTCCCAAAGGTGCTTTTTCAAGGGGCAACTGGACTTTCTGGCTTTTCTTTGGAGATGTTTCACTTCTTCTTGGATAAGAAGCATAATGCCTTCAAAGAAAAACCGGAATGTCCAACTGCCTCTTTAAAAAGCACCTTTGGTATGGAGGGAAAATTCAAGAAATAAACAGAGAGCACCCATTTGGGTAAGGAAGCCAATATGAGAGGTAGCAGCAATCAGAAAAGCAAAGAGAACGAGAAAGGAATATGGCCAACATGTCCCAGAGATTAGATTTTGTGAGACCTGTAATTTCAAGTCCACTTCTGGCTCATTGCAACTAAGGGAGCTGTGATGGCATAGTGGTTAGAATGCAGTATTGCAGATTAATTCTTCTCACTGCCCAGAGTTTGATCCTGATCAACTCAAGGTTGACTCAACCTTCCATCCTTCCAATAAAATGGGGACCCAGATTTTGGAGGGCTATATGCTGACTCTGTAAACCACTTAAGAGAGGGCTGTAAAGCACTATGAAGTGGTATATACAGTAAGTTTTAGTGCTATTGCTAGTGCTAGTAAGCAGCGTGCTGAACAAAATAAAGTTTTGGTGGTGGGGTATAAGCATAATCCATCTCTTGACCTCTCAAACTTCTCCATGCCTTCCTTTTTAACAGGGCGCCCCAATTCCATTTGCTGAACGCAACCACCAATGATTGCGTTCTCATATCAGGAAACAGCACCCTCTTGAGCTCCTCAACTTCCAGTGTCACTGGCATTGTGTTCCTCCTCCTAGCTGCCCTGATTGGGCTACCTGGGAACTTCTTTGTGATTTGGAGCATCCTTTGGAAAATGAAGCCAAGCCATCGCTCAGTCACCTGCCTTCTGGTCCTAAACTTGGCAGTGGCAGATGGGGTGGTTCTTCTCCTGACACCCTTCTTCGTCCTCTTCCTTATCTTCAAAAACTGGCTGTTTGGCTGGGCCATTTGCAAAGGGGTGTACTACCTGTGTTGCATCAACATGTTTGCTAGCATCTTCATCATCACTCTCATGAGCGCAGATCGCTGCTTGGCAGTCAACCAGCCCTATTATTCCCAAGCCATCCGGAAGAAGAATCTGGTAGTCAAGATCTTAGCAGGGATTTGGACGGGGGCCATTTTATTGTCTCTGCCAGCTTTTTTCTTCCGCAAAGTTTTGCAGGAACCCTCACAAAAACATTTCATTTGTGAGCCTTGTCATTCCAGGAAGAGCCTGACCATCTTCCACTTCACCATGGAGACAGTGGTAGCCTTTGTGATTCCATTTGCCATTATTGTTGGCTGCTATTCTGCCATTCTTGTCCGCCTCAGAGGGGTACGGAAGAGAAAAGGGGCTCGGACTGAAAAACTGATTGTGGCCATTGTGATCTGTTTTGCTGTCCTATGGATGCCTTACCACATCATCAACATGATCCAGGTGGCTTCCAATCTAACCTCAGGGAAAATGGCGGACAGACTGGGACAAGCCTGGAAGAGTGGGCGAGCAGGAGCCACAGCCTTAGCCTTCTTGAGTAGCAGTATTAACCCTGTGCTCTATGTCTTTGCCGCTGGGAATCTCATTAAGACTTCGGGTGCCAATTTCATTGCTCAGTTCTTTGAGGGAGCATCGGAGGGGCTCGGACGGAGGTCTCAATCTCAGAAAAATTTGGACAAAGACTTAATACCAGCAGCTGGAGCATCTGTGAATCTGGACCAGCAGTTATTGGGAAAATGTGATAAGGTCGACAAGGACACAGATTGTAGGCTGACCGATGGCACAACACATAACATTTCCTAAATTGAGTCACTACACAAGAAATTCTAAAACTGCCTTAGGCAGGAACTAGTTCCTCCAGCATTTGACAGTCAACACTGATTGGGTAGTCCTTCAATATTTCATGCAGAGGTCTTAAAGTCTTAAGTAAAGACTTGAAGCTAGGGTTATTTGCCTGCAAAATATGAATTCCAGTTCTGCTCCTTGCCCGCTCTTCATGCAAAACTGAGATTCAAAGAAAAGTGTCAGTAACATTTCTACACTACATGACATGCACAGCTATTCCTCCCCCCCCCTCTCCTCTGCCTTTCCCCTTTGTACCTAATGCTGGAAGAAATATCCTTCTGGGTTCAGTTCCAAGTGGGGAGAAAGTCACTGGAATCATGGAAGTTGCTTGGAAAAAAGGTTTATTGATTAACAGGATCACATGCTTTGGAGACCTTGGGCAAAGAAAAAGGGAAGGGATCCTGGGTTTTATATCCTCTCTGGGCTTTGAACTTCCTGTGACGCAGGAAGAGTATCCTGATTGGTTGCTATCGGAGGTCATAGCTAGCTCTATAGGCTGTCTGTGTGCTAAGTTTGGTTGAAACTTGTAATGCAATAAAGGGCAATTAAATGGCTCTGCCTGGAGGAGGTAGATCTTTGTTATGTAGAATAAACTGGCCCAGGCCTTAATGGCCCATTAACAAAGGTGGGAGGGGGTTAAGTTTCTGCCTCCCTTTTAGGAGAAATATTCTGCCTCTTTAATATTTCCTAAAATATTTCATTTTTCTAGGAAAAGGGTGGGCTTTAACTTCCTACACTAGGTTAATGTAAGTGTTGTTTATTTCTTTGTTTTTTCATGACTGTATTGTCTCTTCTTGCCACATCCATTTGAAGAAATGCAATATATTGATTTCATAGCTGTTTTTTATTTTTATAGCTAGACTTTAGGCTTGACTCTTGTGAAAAGAGCAAAGATCTGTGGTTGATTTTGAGCATGTACAGAGTGCTTATCTGTTAGTAAATAAATTGTTCATGAATGGTTGGATGCCAGTAGCCTCCCTCTCTGCCTCCCTGCCTCCCTCTCCCTCCTTAAAAATTACATACAGTTTTTTTGCAGGAAATATTTGGATGAGAAAAAATAAATATAATTTCTCAAATATCTTAAAATTAAAAGCAAAGCAGAAAAGGAAAAAATGACAGAAGCTATTTGAATAAACCGATACACACACAAGCATATAAACATGAACTTGGGTATATGGGTTTGTATTTTCACCATGGCAAATATTCCATGGAATATTTGCAATCACCATGGAATATTTGCAATCTGACTTATCATAAACTAAAAGGAATCAGGAGAATTTCTGCAGTAAATTCTTTCATTATCTGCTTGCAGGCATAATTCCTCCAACATATTTTCTAAAAGCAGAGAAAGGCATTTGGTCTTTTTTAAGACAAGAGGAGGAGGAGGAGGAAGTGGAAGAAGAAGAGGAGGAGGAGGAGGAATGTAAAACCAAAAATGGTTTTTACTTCTTTTTTACTTCAAACAACCTCTCTTTTTGTGCTACAGCAGCCATTAGGAATGCAGGAATTGAATTTGAAAAACCCCAGTGCATAAGTACATAGGCCAACAATATTTGTCTTGGGTTGTTTACAATAATAAACTGGTTATTATATACAAATGATTGTCTGCGTTCCATTTATGTTCTTGTCTCCTTTTAATGACAAGCCAGTGGGAAAATTCCGATAACTGAAATTTAGCATGCCTATCTTAACCTTAGACTATCTACAATTGACCTCACCCCCTTCCTAAGAGGCCTATAGGGGGTGTGCATAAGCACATCAATCGTGCCTACCGTCCCTGTCCTATTGTTTCTTTTTATTTTTCTTATAAGTATCTATCTCATGTATTCAAAACTATTTATTCTTATATCTGTATCTTGTAAGCGATTGACAAATCAAATAAATACTAAAAAATATCTGTGACAAATATTTCTTGCACAGTAAGGAGGTCCACATTTTTTTTAAAAAAAGTATTCAACCCATTATTATGTGCAGGCTATTTGTCCAAAATGCCTGTTAAAAATAGGCCCAGACAAAGCAAGATCTCTTCCTTGTTTGGGTGTTTCATCCTATCTATTTATCCTAGCTGCCTACTGAAATGAGGTGCACTGGTTGCTTTCGTGATGTGGAGACAATAACTTGGTCCTCAACACCAATAAGACCAAGGAGTTATAGTGGACTATTAAGGTGGCCAACTTTTTTACAATGAAAAGGAGAACACAAATAAATTGAAGAAAAAAACCAAAGCCATGGCATACTCTCTCAAAACAATTCTCCTGTGTGAAGTGCATGCATCTCATAATCATGTCTCGCCGCATTGTACGGAGCCTTGACAAATTGCCATGTCAAATACAAATACATCACATCACACACAATGGATCGGATCAGCATCGATCAAATACGGAGATTTACAGATTAGTCTCAGAATGGAGGACAGGTAGGAGGACACTTTCTGAGAGAGGACAGAACTTACAAAAGGAGGACTGTCCTCCCTAAAGGAGGATGGTTGGCCACCTTAGGACTATAGATGGAATAGATCAGACATCCAGCCCTGCTTATGAATGGAGAACAAGTGGAGCAAATGACCAGTTTTAAGTTTCTGGGTGTTACCAGAAAAGAGGACCTGACCTGGGGTGCTCACATTGTAGCACTGGTCAAAAGGGCCCAGCAGAGATTATACTACCTGAGACTTCTCAGGAAACAACAACTGAATGAGAAACTGCTGACCTTCTACCGCTGCACCATAGAGAGTATGGTAACTTACTGCACCTCTGAATGGTTTGCCAATTGCACAGTGGAAGATAGCATAGCACTCCAGAGGTTTAATGTCATTGCCCAGAGGATCACTGGTTGCCCTCTCGCCTCTTTGGAAGAACTTTATAGCTCCTGCTGTCTTAAGATAATTCAAAACATTCTCAAAGATCCATCTCATCCTGCCCCCCCCCCTTTTTTTTTTTTAACTATTACCATCTGGCACTTGGTACAGGAAAATAAAAACAAGGACAAATAGGCTGAAAAACAGCTTCTATCCCAGGGCAGTAACTCTATGAATTCTACTGTATAATGCAATATTAATTATTGGGGTTTTCAATTCAATTGTATAGAATGTGAAGGATATGTGTTTATGTTTTATTTTTATAGTTATAATGTACACTGAAGATGGCATTTAATTTCGTTGTACAATATGCAATAACAATAAAGTAAAGTAAACTAAAATTCATGGCAGAACTCAATTAGGTTCACCTCATTGAGGGATGATGATGACATTGTTCTTTTGAAGAACACATTCTTTATTTCTCCCTTGGCCCACTCCAACACAGAGAAAGAAGCTGAGAGAGCTCCATGACATCAAGACCCAATGTCAAATTAATTCAAATATGGGAGAGTTGGGAAATGACTGCAATGGGTTTAAATTGTCATGTCTACAAGAGGGAACTGCACCTTTATGCTGAACACGAACAAGTGCTCAATGGGACTTCAGTTGAGCTTGTAGAAGATTCTCATCATTTCATGACACATCAAAATGTCATCAAAAAACAAGTAGCCTTAGTTCAGCCTTGCGAAAGTTGGGGGTGAGGCAATTGCTGGTCCTAGAAGTCTTGGAGCCATCTTGCTTTGCAAAGCAACATTGGAGGGAGGGGGGGTGGCAGGTAATTCTATGAACTCACTTTGATGTGGTGCCATCACAGAAAAGCTTCACGCAATCCTACCTCACCCTGCCTAATTATGGAAAGAGACACTCGTAGATTTTATGAATGCATTCAGATTGCCTCACACAGACAAGCACACCTTTTCTAATTTGTCAACTTGCTTAGATTTTTCAGATGCCTCTCTAAACCCAGGAAATCCTGCTTAGACATGTAGATCAGAGAAGGCTAATTAAATGGTGTTGGAAGAAAACTCCATTTGGTTCAGTTCCAAGCTGGGAGAAAGATGCTGGAAATAACATGGAGGCTGATTGGAAAGAAAGAATCTGTTTATTGGTAGACAGAATCAATACACACATAGCATGCGGTTCTGGGACAGCTGACAAAATGGAGCTGAGAGTGGGTGGGTTTTTATATTTTCTTGATTCTTATGGGGTCATGTAGGGGTCATGGCTATAGGCAAAAAGGGTAATGCAAATCCTTTGTGTTTATGTGAGCTAATCTTGTCAACCTTTGGCTTGCCTAATTGTGTGGCTTATCCGAAGTCTCTGTCTGACCCAGTCTTTTCTGAATGGATTACCAAATCTGTATTTCTAAAAGCTGGCCTTCTCAGTTTCTGCTTGGTGCGGGGAGACTGGGCTTGTTTCTGCCTCCCTTAAGATGTTCACCCATTTCTCCTTTAGGGGAAATATTCTATCCTACCTTTTTAATATTTAATATTCCCCAAAATATTTCATTCTCCAGAAGGGTAGGTAGATGCTGACTTCCTACAATGGTATGATTTAACTGGAGCTGGTGACTTTGTAAGGAAGTGGCTGTCATTTTCTCACCCAAAAAAGAACAGAACAGAATAACAGTGTTGGAAGGGAGTCTTCCAGTCCAATCCCCTGCTCAGGCAGGAAATCTTATAACATTTCAGACAAGATTGGTTGTCCAATCTCTTCTTAAAAACCTCTAACTTCGGGAGGAAAATCACCACTGATTAATTGTTCTAAATTTCTCCTTAGTTCTAGGTTGGTTCTGCTCTTCATTGGTTTCCATACCTTGCTTCTAGCTCTGCTTTCAGGTGCTTTGGAGAATAGGTTATCTTTTCTTTATGGAAGCTCCTTAGATATTGGAAGACTGCTATCATGTTACCCTCAGTCCTTCTTTTCATTAAACTAGGCATATCCAATTCCTGCAACGTTTCTTATGTTTTAGCCTCTAGTCCTCTAATCATCTTTGTTGCTCTTTTCTGCCTTCTTTCTAGAATCTCAACATCTTTTTTATATGGGTCAACCAAAACTGGATGCAATATTCCCAGTGTGGTCTTATCAAAGCATTATACAGAGGAACTAACACTTTATATGATCTTGATTCTATCCTTCTGTTAATATAGCCAAGGACTGTGATGTTCTTTTGGCAGCTACAAACATTGTGCTGGTTCACAATGATGTGATTTACTGTTTTTTAAAAAATCAATTTTCTGGTCTAGCTTACGATTTTTTTTACTGTATCCCTATCTATGTAGAAACCATATGCAACCTAGTTTACCTTGCTGGTCCAAATATGATCAGTCATTCCAGTTACCAGCTGAGATTTTCTCCCATTTGGGTGGTCTTCATAAATAATTAAGCTGTTACTATTAACATTGATATTTGTTTGTGAACTCAAGCATCAGAGTTGAACTAGTAGCTGTGTAGTAGTAGCAACAGAGAAAATTACTTTTTTATCCATGTGTGTGAATTACCCAAATAGTGATTGTGTGATTTTGAATTATAGTTTTACAAAGATACCAGTATCAACATACAGTGATTCTTAACTTTGGCAATTTTAAGACTTTAAGTTCAACTCTCAGAATTCCCCAGCAAGCTTTGGATGAAAAACACTGCCCTAAATTAACTGGACTTGTAGAAGGTCAGTGCCTACCTCTCCTAGAAGAATGAAATTTTTGGGAAATATTAAAAAAGGGCAGAATATTATATTTCCCCAAAGGGAGAAATAGAGAAACATGTTTGTTTTTGAGGCAGAAAGCAGCCCCACTTTCTTTAATAGCTCACAGCAGATGTCAGCACTTAAGAGATAAAGAGCTTATTGAAAGAGGAAGACAAGTATCCAGATAGCTCTATTCACAGGAAAAGCAAATTCTGCAGACAGAAATCCATTCAAGACATTTTGAAACTCCCTGCAGCAAAGTTTGAAGAAAGGCAGAATGGTAGGATTAGAAGCAGCCCCCTCACCCAATATCCAACATAGGATGAAAGCTATTAAGACACAATAGGAATTGCTCAACACCCTTTCAGAACACAATCCCTTCATTGCACCACGCCTTGAGCAGTCCAAGCTTATCTTGGGAGCTCAGATAAACAATAAGCCTGAGGCTGACCAGATTAGCTCAGACAAACACCCAGGATTTTAATTTCCTCTTTTGCCTATAGAGCCAGCTATGACTCTTACATAGCCCCTACATGACCCCATAGAAATTTGACAACAGCCAATTGAATACAGGTTCTTGCATAGGAACATGAAGCTCAAGTGCAAAGCCCAAAAAAGGTATAAAACCCTTCACTTTCAACTCCATTTTGTCAGCTGCCCAGAACCACAAACCCATGTGGTTCTGCTTCATCAATAAACCATCTTTTCAATCAGTCTCCATGTTTCCAGTATCTTTCTCCCAGTTTGGAACTGAACCCAATGGATATTTCTTCCCACTGACTGTCACTGCACAAATCCTATTCTAAGGCACATATGCAATGCTAGTTGAGAAATACAAGAAGAAAAGCTTGCTTGAAAGTAATTTTTTAAAAGAGGGGGATGATTAAAAAACTGTTTCTGCCCTCATTCTTTTTTTTAATTTTAATTTCATTAGACAAACACAAAAACAATGGATGTGGATGTGGTGCAATCTTCCTAACCCACATAGTTGTCTTACATTGCTAAATCATATATAAAAATAGTACATATTTACATTGTATATACATAGTATATAATATATATATATAATCATTTCTTATTATCTTGATCCTTCCTCCTTTCTAATCAACAATAAAACTTATCCCACACTTTTTAATAATCCGATTCATCCTTATTTTTTAATTCTTTTGTCAATTTGTCCATTTCTGCACACAGCCAAATTTTCCTAATTATTTCTATTTCACTTGGAGTTTCTTTACATTTCCACTGTTGTGCATAGGCCAATCTTGCAACAGTAATTACATGAATTATTAGGTATATAATATCTTTATCGTATTTTCCCACATTAATTCCTAAAAAGAAAATTTCAAGTCTGTATTATATTTTGATCTTACACATCTCTTCTAACCATTTCTGAATTTTCTGCCAAAACTTTTGGGCTTCTTTACAATTCCACCATAAATGATAATATGTTCCATTTTCCTTATTGCGCTTGCAACACACAGGGGAAAGGTTGCCCTACCATTAAGTGTTAAGCAGATGCGCTTGGAAGAAAATTCTATTTTCACTGTTTTCTGATTTGGTTTTACTTGTCTGCTTCTTCCCCCCACTCTAGTCAGCCATAAATACCAACATTTTCACTTGAAGGGGAAGTTCACAACATTTCAACTTCATTTTCTGTGGAGTTTCTGCACTTCTTCTGGTTATTTCGACAGTGCCTGCATCTCCACACACCAACCACAGATCTTGTGAAGCCTGGAGTGCTGCAAAACTCATTGTGAAGGTTTGGTGTGGCTAACCAATGCAGAGGATTGTCTCCAGGACAGGAAATGAGTCAGCTAAGATGTGAGAGAATACCAGTAGAGGGAGCTGGTCAATCAATCAGAATAGAGTTGGAAGAGATCTTGAAGATCTTCTAGTCCAAGCTCAAGCAGGAGGCCCTATTTGGGACAAGTGGCTGCCTAGCCTTTTCTTAAAAATCTCCAGTGATGAAACATGTACAACTTCTGAAGGCATGCCCTTCATGGCATGGGACCAGGTTATCTTAGGAACTGTCTCACTGCCAGTGGTATCATCCCACCACATTTGATCTGGAAAAAGGGGCATGCTGAGGGCCTGACTGGTCAAGGAGTTTTGACTAGGTCTAAGGTAGAAGGAGGGCCTTTTCGCTGTGGCCTCTGCTTTTTGGAATATCATGCTGCCTGAAGTAAGGTCTTCCCCCACTTTTTGGCCTTCAGGAAGGCCATTAAAACCCTGGCTCTACAAGGCAGGACAAGAAACAATGTATGGAAACTTATCAAGGAGAGAATCAATCTGGCATGAAGGAGAAATTTTCAAATCGAATAATTGATCAGTGAAATTTATTTATTTTTTATTTATTTATTTATTCGATTTATATACCGCCCCCCTCTCCCCGAAGGGACTCGGGGCGGTGAACAGCCAATAAAAACACATATACAAGGTACAATACATGAGACAACATAATAATATTAAAATTTAAAAACTGAAATATAATATGGCTCTAATTAAAATATAAAGCAAGTATTAAAAAGATTAAAACCCGGTTAAAATTTAAAAACCCCTAGGCCAGTCCGGCCTGCCGAAATAAATGCGTTTTGAGTAACCGACGGAAGGCCATGAGATCGGGGGCGGCCCTTACCTCCGGGGGTAATTCATTCCAGAGAGGGGGTGCTCCCAATGAGAAGGCCCGCGCCCTCGGGATCGCCAGCCATCCAGCCGGCGGCACCCCGAGGAGACCCACTCTATGGGAGCGTACCGGTCGGTGGGAAGCCGATGGTGGCAGGAGGCGGTCTCGCAAGTAACCTGGTCCCGAGCCATGGAGCGCTTTAAAGATAGTGACCAAGACTTTGAAGCACCCGGAGGGCCACCGGGAGCCAATGCAGCACGCCTAGAAGTGGCATAACATGGGAGCCCCTAGGTGCCCCCATTACCACCCTCGCGGCTGCATTCTGCACCAACTGGAGCCTCCGGATGCTCTTCAAAGGCAGCCCCATGTAGAGAGCATTGGCATAGTCTAGGTGGGAGGTCACCAGGGCGGAAGTGACCGTGCGAAGCGCATCCCGATCCAGAAAGGGCCGCAACTGGTAGATCCTACGGACCTGTCCAAAAGCCCCCCTGGCGACAGCCGCCACATGATCTTCCAATGACAGCCGTACATCCAGAAGGACACCCAGATTGCGGGCCCTCTCTGTGGGGGCAAGAATTCCCCCCCCCCCACAGCCAGCGATGGAACCAGCCGGCTGTATCGGGGTGCCGGGAAGCACAGCCACTCAGTCTTAGATGGGTTGAGCTGAAGCCTGTTCCGCCCCATCCAACACCGCACGGCCTCCAGGCACCGGGTCATCACTTCGACGGCTTCATCGGGGTGGCCCGGGGCAGAGATGTACAGCTGGGTGTCATCAGCGTACTGATGGAACTCTACCCCAAAGCCAAGGATGATCTCACCTAGCGGCTTCATATATATGTTGAACAGGAGGGGCGAGAGCTCCGACCCCTGAGGCACCCCGCAAACCAGGGGCCTCGGGGCCGACCTCTGCCCCCCTGCCAACACAAATTGCGAGCGGTCAGAGAGGAAGGAGGAGAACCACTGCATAACGGTGCCTCCCACCCCCAACCCCCCCAGCCGCTGCAATAGGATACTGTGGTCGACAGTATCAAAAGCCGCCGAAAGATCTAAGAGGACCAGGACAGAGGAATAACCCCTGTCACGGGCTCTCCAGAGATCATCCACCAATGCGACCAGCACCGTCTCTGTGCTGTGCCCAGGCCTGAAGCCTGATTGGCGTGGATCCAAATAGACAGCTTCATCCAGGTGCTGGGGAAACTGTTATGCCACCACACTCTCAACAACCTTCACCATAAAACGAAGGTTGGAGACAGGACGATAATTAGATAACAAAGTTGGGTCCAGGGACGGTTTCTTGAGGAGGGGTCTCACCACCGCCTCTTTCAAGGCGGCGGGTAGATATCCCTCACTCAAGGAAGCGTTAATAATACCCTGGAACCAACCTCGTGTCACCTCCCGGGTGGCCAACACCAGCCAGGAGGGACACGGGTCCAAATGACTTGCCTCCAGAAGTTGCGGGTGTTCCACGAGGTTTTTAAGAAGAGAAGGGACAACCACTTGTCTGAAATGGCATATAGGGTTGGACTAGAAATCTTCCAAGATCACTTCTGTTCTATGGGTCTGGGCAGTAAATGAGAGGCAGGACGCCAGGAACTGATAAGCAACCTTTATTTAAGCTGGTCTCGGAAAAAAGCCGCTCAGACGCAGCAGGCGCCGGCTTTTATGGCTGGTGCTGTCTAAAGCTTCAGCCACTGACGGGACTTTGTTTTTCCCACCAGCGGCTGGGCCAATAAGTGGAGTCTATTAGCTGACTCCACTCCTTGGCCATATTTGGTTATATACAACAGCTTCCAACTCTGTTATTCTGTTATTTGCCTTGAAGTTGGAGATGACTGACTGACTGACTGACTGACTGACTGATTTGATTTCTATAGCTGCCCATCTCAGCAAAAAACTCTGGAAGGCTCACAGTTAAGAAACATATATTATAAGTGGAATCATACAATAAAAAAATCAAAACACTAAAAAAATTATAGCATCTAATTTGAATATAAAAAGAAAGACAGAAGGGCCTTGGTGCATGTAGCCCCCTAAGCTTGGGACAATAGCCAGGTCTTAAAAGCTTTATAGAAAGCTAATAGAGTTGTGTTCTGAAAGCAGAATGTTCCACAGAGCAGAAGCTGCTACAGGAAAAGCTCATCTTCCAGTACCCATCAGCCAACATTCTTTGTCCCTCCTGTTGTGTATTGACTGAAGTTCCCACTCAGGTCCGTGCTTTGAGCGGGAAGCATGGATCTCTCCCATTGGTTGATGCTGTTTGACAGCCGGCTATAAAAGGGAGCTGTCAAATGGCATCAGCTGTTGCTGCTCCAGCTGGCTGCCGTGTTAGAGCGGCAGTAGCGGTAACCCTTTATTTTTAAATAAAGTGAGAGCTGAACCTTTGCCTTGGTGTCTGCCTGAGCTGCTTTACAACACTGGCAACGAGGGTGGGATCCTAAATAAAGGCAAGCCAGGCAAAAAAGAAAAAAGAGCGAAATCACTAGCCGAGAGCTGAAATCGCTACAGAGTTGCTGTCACTGTTCACGAAGCGCGATCTCTAAATCGCCTCAGGAGAAGCAGCATAGTTGATGGAAAGATGACTTCGAATCTTGCATTCCCACCCTTCAGACTGAGGGCAGAGTCATGGGGATCATACAGGAACCGGTTTGACTGCTTTTTAGATGCTATAGACCTTACTGATATTTTTGACCATAGAAAAAAGTCTTATTTCCTAAGTTTTTGCAGAGCCATGGTATTTGACACCGCAACAGCATTACTGGCCCCACGATCTATTAAGACTATTCCCTGGGAAGAATTACAAGAAATTCTCTCTAACCATTAGTCCCCAAAGCCTTCTAGAATTGCCAGATGCCATGCCTTCAGAAGGCGCATCCAGTCAGAGGGAGAAACCATTAGTGACTATATGGCAGCACTACGAACAGCTGCCTTACATTGCGGATTCAAGGATTACCTTGAGGATATGCTGTTAGATCAGCTGGTCTGTGGAATTAGAGATCCCATGCTGCAAAGACGACTACTAGCTAAAGGGGATCTAACCTTAAAACAAGCCATAGAAGAATCCCAGGCTGCTGAGCTATCAGCACTGAAATACAGGGAAATCCAATTAGACTAGATAACCCAACAGTGCATTTTGATGAAGTCTCCACAGAGGAAGGTTTAGAAGAGGCTACTGAGATAAACCGCCTCAGACAGCCCAACCCTAATCAAAGGGAGTACAGACAGGTTGCAAGCCAACCTCCACAAATACAGACCACCTGTTTAAGCTGTGGGGGCAACCATCTCAGGGCATCCTGCAGATTCAGGAATGCCATATGCTTAAGATGCCAAAAGAAGGGTCATTTGGCAAGAATATGTCAGGCAGGGAAGACCTTTAACCAGCCTCAAAGGCCTCAGAAAGCCATACAATATCCAAGACAAATTGAGGATTGCTTCACATGCTACCAAGCTAAGATACCTAAAAGTAGTTCTTACAAAATTAGTGTCACTGTTTCTATAGAAGGTAGACCATGGAGAATGGAAGTAGACACCGGCTCTGCACTATCCATCATCTCGTGGGGCACCTTGAAGTAACTGCTTCCCAGAGTAACAAGAAAGAAGATCCCTGGTTGCAATTTGACTCTGCGGGACTACCAAGGCAGAGCCATTCCTGTCATCGGAAAAGGCAAGTTTCTAGTTCATTTTCAAGATTTTAAGGGTCATTGCCTTTAGTGATAATGGATGGCGCCCTCCCAAGCCTATTGGGATTAGACTGGTTCCCTGCCCTGGGCCTCCACATAGGTGGAATCCATGCCATTGCAAGTTCAGAAGTTGACTCCCTGTTCAGGGAATATGCTGACGTATTCAGTGAGGGCCTAGGCTGCTACGTGGGAACCCCAATATCCTTCAAGGTGGACCCCCAAGCAGTACCAATCCGTTTAAAACCCCACAGAGTTCCTTTTGCAATTCGTCCTAAACTTGACAAGGAACTAGACAGATTAATTAAACAAGGCATACTACAACCTACAGATTTTTCAAAATGGGAGACCCCTATAGTGACACCTCTAAAGAAGGACGAGAATCTGCTCTAACTATAAATCCTCCATAAATATTTACAAGTAAGCGCTTATCCGGTCTCTGTGGTACAACACCTACTCCATTCCCTTGAGCCTGGCTCCATTTTTGCAAAATTAGATATGTCCCAGGCTTATCAACAGTTCCCTATTGATGATGAAACTGCAGAGCTGCAAACCATAGTGACACACAGAGGCGCTTTTAAATGTATACGCCTACAATTCGGAGTTAGTGTAACCCCTGGAATTTTCCAGTCTCTAATGGAAAGAATTCTGCAAAGGTTGCCAGGCGTTGTGCCATACTTCGATGACATTCTTATATCTGCCACCAATCAAACTCAATTGCTGCAGAGAGTCAGAAGTGTCCTTGAGCGCTTTAGAAAGTCAGGTCTTAAATTAAAAAGAGAGAAATGCACCATAGCCACTCCACAAGTGGAATTTTTAGGTTACAAAATTGACGCCAAGGGTATTCACCCAACAGAGTCAAAAGTCAAGGCCATTCATGAAGCTCCCACTCCTACTAATAAGACTGAGCTCCAAGTTTTTCTGGGACTTCTAAATTTCTATGCTTCGTTCCTGCCCCATAAAGCTTCAATTGCAGAGCCTCTTCACAGGCTCCTAGACAAGAAGACGCCATGGCACTGGGGACCAAAGGAAAGTCTTGCTTTCAAGGAAGTCAAATCGCTACTAACATCCAAAGCTGTATTAATTCAATTTAACAAGGATTTACCACTAGTTCTAGCAGCAGTTGCTTCCCCTTTCGGAATAGGGGCCGTTCTGAGTCACAGACTGTCTAATGGTGCAGAAGCACCTATAGCCTTCTTTTCAAGGACACTATCCTCCATTGAACGCAACTATAGTCAAATTGACAAGGAGGCCTTGGCTGCAGTTGCTTCAGTAAAGAAATTCCATGAGTTTCTCTACGGTCATCATTTCGAACTCATAACAGACCACAAGCCCCTGTTAGGTATTTTATTTGGCACTAAACAAACTCCCCAGATTTTATCCCCAGGATGACCATGTGGACCATTTTTCTGGCTGCATATTCATACACTCTAGTCCACCGCTCTGGAAAAACCCTTTGCCATGCTGATACCCTCAGTCGCTGCCCTCTGCCTGTTCCAGTCGAGGATCCAGCACCAGTGACTGCCGTTTTCCTCATTGAAGAACTCAAGCTGCCGGTCACCACTTCTGACATCGCTGCCCATTCGGCCAAGGACAAGGTAATTTCCCAAATCCTTGACTGGATAGGGAGGGGGTGGCCTGCAACCCCTTATCCATCAGAATTCCTACCCTACAAGCTATGCCAACAGGAACTTTCCTCATTGCAAGGCTGTTTACTATGGGGAACCAGGGTAATCCCTCCCAAGTTACAAACCTCAGTCTTAAAGGTGCTGCACGAGGGTCATCCAGGGATAGTTAGGATGAAGGCCCTCGCCCGCAGCTATGTATGGTGGCCGGGCATGGATGCCCAAATCTCAAGCTGGGTCAATTCTTGTCAGGCATGCCAAGCCATCAGGTCATCCCCACCAGCAGCCACCCCTAGGACCTGGGAAGAGGCAGGAAGCCCATGGTCCCGAATCCATATAGATTTGGTTGGCCCTTTCCATGGCCGCACATTCCTGGTGGTAATGGATTCATTTTCGAAGTGGGTGGAACTGACCTTAATGCACACCACAACCACTGAAGCAGTTAGTAAAGCATTAACCAGGATATTTGCCACACATGGCCTCCCTGATTCCATTGCATTTAACAATGGTACCCAATTTACCTCTTGTGAATTTGAGATCTTCCTAGCCAACCTGGGCATCAGACACATATTAGTAGCCCCATTTCATCCTGCAAGTAATGGGCTGGCTGAGAGGGCAGTCAGATCTGCTAAGGAGGTACTACAGAGATTGGGACCCATTAATTGGCATTCTAGACTGGCCCAATACCTTTTGAGCCAACATACAACACCTTGTGCCTCCACAAATAGGTCACCAGCTGAAGTGTTAATGGGACGCCGGTTGAGAACCACTCTTGACAGGCTGCATCCAAATTATGCCCCAGTGCTTCCCCTTGGGTCTAACAGCCAAGACAGAGGGTTCCTAATAAATGACAAAGTATATGTCAGGAACTTTGCTGGGAAACCATTGTGGTTACCTGGTCTGTAGCAGTAACTGGTCCTAAGTCTTATAGAATTCAGCTTCCAGATGGGCGTGTCTGGCAGCGCCATGTGGACCACCTGAGGAGACGTTGGAGCATTGTACCCAGAGGTCATCTAGATGCAGAAGTACCACCACCTCCCAAAGAAACCAGCCTCCAGCCCACCAGGGATGACAGCCTACCTGGAGAAGAAGCTGACCAAGGTCCTGACCAAGTTCCCGATGTTCCAGCAGCCTCACCACCGATGGAAGCTATGCAGCAAGCAGAAGGCAACAACCCGGTGCCATTTCCAACCAAACCAAGAAGATGTGGACAACTACTCAGGCGCCCAACATATTTACAGATCTACGCATGCTTCTTACTGGGAGGGAGGAGTGTTGTGTATTGACTGAAGTTCCCACTCAGGTCTGTGCTTTGAGCGGGAAGCACGGACCTCTCCCATTGGTTGATGCCGTTTGACAGCTGGCTATAAAAGGGAGCTGTCAAATGGCATCAGCTGTTGCCGCTCCAGCTGGTTGCCGTGTTAGAGCGGCAGTAGCGGTAACCCTTTATTTTTAAATAAAGTGAGAGCTGAACCTTGCCTTGGTGTCTGCCTGAGTGATTACCGCTGCTCTACAACACCTCCTACAGTATCCTGATCTTGCCTTTTATTTCTTATCCTTGTACCTAAAATTATTAATGTTTTATAGTTGTGGTTTTAATTGTTGCTTTGCAGAGTGAGATGGGCAGCATATACATTTAATAAATAAATGCACTTATACATTTACTTCCATAGAGCAAGAAGGATGATTAGTGGACTGAAGACTAAAACATACAATGAACGATTGCAGGAATTGGGCTTGGCTAGTCTAGTAAAAAAAAGGACCAGGGGAGACAGGATAGCGGTCTTCCAATATTTGAGGGGCTGTCACAGAGAGGAAGGGGTCAAGTTTTTTTCTAAAGCGCCTGGAGGCCAGACAAGGAATAATGGATGGAAACTGAACAAGGAGAGATTTAACCTGGAAATAAGGAGAAACTTTCTGACAGTGAAAACAATCATCCAATGGAACACCTTGCCCTTGGAAGTTGTGGGAGGACCATCACTTGAGACTTACAACAAGAGATTGGACTGCCATTTGTCAGAAATTGTGTAGGGTCTCCCACTGGGGTGGGGGGGTTGGACTAGATGACCTACAAGGTCCCTTCCAACTCTGATTATCTGTTATCTGTTATATATTTTAGACCAGAAAGGTTCCCCAACTTTTCTGGGTTGGCAGCCAAGAGTGGGAGGGAAGGGAGGGACAGGATTTTTTCTGCATGCATGCACATGTGCAAATGGGACTATTTGTGCATGAATGGGACCATGAGTACATGCACAATGCAAATGAAGTGGCGATGATACTGCCCACGTAGTACTCACAGTGATGGTAGCACCCACACAGTGCTCCGGGTGATGCTAACATGAGTGGGTTTTTTTTCTTTTTAAAATATATATTTAGGAGGAGTTTTGATGTTAAACTCAACATATTTTGGATATCCCAAAAATTTGATAGCCCCCAAATTTTTTGAGGGGGATATCCTAAACATCTTAATATTTGGAGCTTCCGGTTTGGGCTTCTTTGGGAAGGACCAAAATCCACAATAATGTGAGGTTTTGATCCGTGCCTGCCACTGGAGCGCCCCGATCCTTTGGATTTGGGGCTGAAGCGACCCCGTAGAGGTGGTGAAGAGTGGGGAGACCACCAGGTGAGTCGAGGGGAGCCGTATCTCTCCTCCTCAGCTGGTTATTACTCCTTTTCCTGAAGGCGGTTGCAGTGGTGGCCAGAAATGGCCACCTCAAAGATGAACCTGATCAGTCAAGATTGAACAGGGGGGAAGACAAAGGGGAAAGGCTAAGCAGAGATAACATGTAAGCAAGATACCCTGGAACTAACATTATTAAGAGTGTTATTTCTAAAAGAAGACTTTTAAAGCGGCGGAGAAGAGAGGGAAAAGGAAAAAATTGGCTTTGAATGCTAAAAAAAAGATATTTAAGTAAGAAATTTGTGTTAATTTACTTTGACACTAACAGGCAATTTTAAGCTGAAATTAAAGTATCAAAGGGAAAATAAAGACTTTCTGGATATTCTAAAGCCCTCAAAAGGAGGAAAGTGGAGGAAAAAAGAAAGGGTGAAACTTGGAAACAACAGAGAGTACCACCTGGAAATAAAAAAGAATTAAATGTGAATTTTAACAAGACTTCCAAAGGATATATTGTAACTGAAACTTTATTACAAGATAACAGAGCCCCTGAAAAGGGAAAGTGGAAAAAAGAAGCAAGAAGAAACAGTTTGGGATTATTTGGTGATTTTTGGAATTTTGGGTATTGGATTTTTAGTGTTCTGAATTAAAATTAATCGGGTGGTTGTTTAAAAGTACTTAAAATGGCAGTACTCCTTGAGGAATTAAAAATGGAACTTAAAAGAATGAAAGAAGAGTCACGAGGGAGGGGGATCCTTTGGCTTAGCATTTCAATTTTTTGAAATGGAGATTATGAACTATGAAAAACAACAAGAAATGCTTGAAGAACAAGAAGGGCTGGACAAAGAAGAATCCATTGTTGATGACCAAACAATTCAATGTGGGGTAAAATGGAAAAGGAGGGGAAAGGGAGTTAAAAATTCAAGATCTGAGGAAACAACTAAAAAAAGAATAGTCTGAAAAGTAAATATAACATTAGGAAGAAGCAGAAGAGAGGATTACAGAGGGGAGAATCGGGGGGGGGGGGGACGGACAAAAAGGATGATGAGAAAAAGAGGGGAAAGATAAAAAAGAAAAGAAATTATAAGGGACAGAAACAGGAAATAAAGAAACAGGGGAAGCGTACAAGGATTAAAGGTATTAGCCTATTTAAAAGACATAAAGATAATGGTTAAAATATAAATTAAAAGAGAGGATTCTGCAAGGTACAAGAGATAGTGTTATATTGGAAATAGTAACGAGCTAGAAAATTTGAAACACAGGTGTTTAAAGTGAAAGACAAAAGTGGTATTGTTATGTAATGGAATGTTTGCTAATAATTAAATGAAATAAAGAGAGAAAGGGAATAAAAGTAAAAGAAGAGAAAGGAATGAAAATACTTTAATTGTTCTTAATTATTTATACAATACAATTGAAAAGAAATGTAAAAGAATTATAATGAAATCAATATCAGTTGTCAGGATGAATTGGAATAGAATAAACCATTCATTATTATTATATAATTTTTCTTTTTTTAGAATTGTGTATTTTTAAGGGAAAGTACCAAGTGGAATTCGGTTGATAAGAGTTATAAGATATAAAATAGATATTAGAAATTGAATATTATAATTGTATAATGTATAAATTAAATGTTTAATGAGATTTGAAAGGATAACAATTATAAGAGGTACTTGGATATACTTGGTAATCATAGGGGAAACCTTGCTTTTCAATGTCTGGAAGGGGAGGGAATTGTTTTTTTTTCTTCTTCTTCTTCTTCTTCTTCTTCTTCTTCTTCTTCTTCTTCTTCTTCTTCTTCTTCTTCTTCTTCTTCTTCTTCTTCTTCTTCTTCTTCTTCTTCTTCTTCTTCTTCTTCTTCTTCTTCTTCTTCTTTTCCCTTTCTGGATGATGATGGAAAAAGAATGTATGAAAATATAAACAGGACAGATAAAAGTACAAATATAATGACTAGAAAGATATAGAAATTTAGAAAAAGATATGTAATTGAATTAGAAAGGAATGATAATCATAAATAAGGTTGAGGAAAGTAAGGGAAGTGAAAAATTATTGAGAAATTGATAAAATAGTGACAAGATATTAAATTGAATACAAAGATGAATTTGTAACTGAGACTATGTCTCTATGGAAATGTGATAACCTGGAATCATGCTGCTCTCAAAAAAGATATTTTATTTGTATTATGTTTTGTGAAAACCCAAATAAAACTTTTTTCAGAAAAAAAATCTTAATATTGTCTGCTTGGATCATCTAATACTGTAATATTGACTAATAATTGCATGATCCCAATTATAGTTAATATCATTTTTAAATAGAGTTATATTTATTGTTTTAAATATAAAATGCTAACAGTGCTATAACAACAATAACAAAAACAACAACAACTTCCATTCTGTGATGATATATGCAACAATGTAAAACATCCAGATTTACCTATCTCAGGTCCTTGGTTAGGATTCAATAGGTAAACAAAAATGCTAAGCCTGGTCTGAACATCAGTCTTACTGTGCAATGAATAATACTAATACTAATAATAACAACAAAAGCAACAGTTTCCATCCTGTGACTATTTTTGTAACACTGTCAAACATCCAGATTTGATTCCAGGTTGATCCTAGGTAGGCTAAAATACCAAGTCCAGATAATAAATAACAGATAATCAGAGTTGAAAGGGACTTTGTAGGTCATCTAGTCCAACCCCCTCAAGCGGGAGACCCTAGACCATTTCTGACAAATGGCAGTCCAATCTCTTCTTGAAAGTCTCAAGTGATGGCCCTCCCACAACTTCCAAGAGCAAGGTGTTCCATTGTTTCTTACTGTCAAAAAGTTTCTTCTTATTTCCAGGTTAAATCTCTCCTTGTTCAGTTTCCATCCATTATTCCATCCCTTATTCCAGTCTAAACATCTGTCCAAGAACTTTGCAAAATACATCTAGAAGTTGCAGCTTCCTGCTGTAGCCCCAGCAGAGCTGCAAAAGACTGCGCTATTCGGAACATCATACATTTTAAAAAGATGCCTAGTTGATACTTGGTTGATACCTAGGATGCCAGCAGAGATCCATATCAACCATCAAAGCCAATCAATGATATTTGTGATACATTTTTAAATGTTCAGTTGGCTGAGTTTCATATTTAATGAATAAAAGTTTATGATTATGATTATATAGGCACTACCTTGACATAATTGTGGGAAGATGAGAACTATGCCAGATTTTTAAGTGATCAATTATACTGGCAGGTCTTATCAGAGGTGTCAGACAGTATCTCTCCCATAAAAAAATATGGTGACACATAAATTACAAAAGCCCCCACTAGTTTGGTCCTTGCCTAGGTCAACAAGGACTATGCTAGGAATTTGAATTCCTGGACATTTTTTAAAAAAATGGGCTACAGGACTCAGCAACCAGGACCAGTAGCTACAGGACTACTGGAAGAAAAGGTGTTTACTTATTGCAAATACAAGTAGTCCTTGAGTTATGACCACAATTGAGCCCAAAATTTATGTTGGTAGCTGAAACTTTTGTTAAGTGAGTTTTGCCCTATTTTACAATTTTATCTACCACAGTTGTTAAGTGAATGCATTTGTTAAGTTAGTAACATGGTTATTAAGTGAACTTGGATTCCCCATTGACTTTGCTTGACAGAAAGTTGTAAAAGGTGATCACATTAAGCTGGAACATTGCAACCGTCATAAATATGAACCAATTGCCAAGCATCTGAATTTTGATCATGTGACCATGAAGATGCTGCAATGGTTATAAGTGTGCAAAATAGTCATAAGTCACTTTTTCAGCCCAATTATAACTTTGAACAGTCAGTAAATGAACTGTTATAAGTTGAGGACTACATGTATACAAAGAAAAAAAGAAAATAATGAAGCCCAACAAGAGGGCCACTTAAAAACCATCAGTATTGACAAATTGACCATGAGTCAATTGCAAAAGGCAGCTTTATTTGGGACAGCTTACATCCTACAAGGATACCTCTAATCCTATCAAGCATCCACATCTGCCTAAAAATGTATAGAGATTCTCAATCATCGAGGTCAAGATCATACCAAAGGTGCTTTTTTTGGTCCAATTGCCTCCAAAAAATTACCTTTGGGATAATCATGATCTGTATGATTGAAAATCATTACCGACTTTTAGTTATACAATTCGGGATGAATATTCTTTGAATGGTGTGGGAGTAGGAATTTATTTCCAGAGAAAAATTGCAGACTATAATCAGGTGACCCTGAGGACTCAGATACACCCAGGGATGGGCTTCAAATAATTTAACAACCGGTTCTCTGCCCAATTGCTGGGTGGGCGTGGTCATGGTGGGTATGGCCTAGTCGGCCTCCTGCACCATCCTGGGAGTGAAATTGGGCTGCGGGGAGGCTGTTTTTGCCCTCCCCAGGCTTTAGAGGCTTTCCCCGAGCCTCCGGGAGGGCAAAACAGTCTCCCCGGGCTCTGGAGACTCTCCGGAGGCCAGAAATAGGCCCATTTCCACCCTTCCGGAACTTCTGGGAGGCCCATTTTTCACCCTCCCTGAGCCTCTGCATAGGCCCTGCACATACCTGTGATCCAAATGAATCATGTGGGGATTCCTAAAAGAGCAGGACAGAGTGGGCAGGGCCAGCCAGGGGTGGGATTTGCCGGTTTGCTGAACTGGCCATAAAATTAACAACCAGTTCACCCAAAGCGGTGAGAACTGGTATCAGCCCCACCACTGGAAAAACCTCCAAGTGCTTCAATGACCCTCTAAAAGGATTCAAATGACAAGCTGTCTGCAAGGAATATAAATCCTTCCTTTCCCCACTATCCTGTCAGAGCTGAAGAAGCTTCTTGGATGGGAAGAGAAACATCTTCAAAGAAAAAAACAAGAAAGTCCAGTTGCCACCAGAAAAAGCACCTTTGGAATCCACATCTGTCTATTTTTGGTCCTGGGAAGGGACTTGATGAAAATGCCAAATCCAGTCTTAACATCTGGATGACTACATGATGAACCACAATAATAAAGCAAGCACAGAACAATTGATTGATTATCTGTTTTAGATTCCTAGAGACCACAAAGATGGATTTTCTCCATGAAAGCAGAGTATTGTTGATGTACTTTTTTAAAAGAGGGAAGTGAGGATATATCTCTGTGGATACGTATTTGTACAGCTGTACACTCTGTATCAATGTTAAAGGTTTTTTTAAAAAGAGGGGGGAGGGGGGGGACAGGCAACATGAGTTCATGAAATCCAGAAGCCAAAAAGGACAAAAAGCACTCACACTCATTCACACACAAACACACAAACACACACACAATCAATCCCAGAAGCTGACTGTGCCTACAATAACTCATAACTGTTTTTAAATTAAAAAAAAATATATATCTTACCCAACTTTTCTGAAAGTTGCTATCACTTCCTTTTTGAGTTAGTGGAAGGTGCTATGACCAAAAAAAGAGATTGAGCAAAGAAAAAAAAAAAAAAACCTCTGCAAAGGACAAGACAAAGTGAGAGGCTCGTCTCAGAAGAAGACAGAAGCAGGAGATTGAAAGAAGAGCTGAGAAAGAAAATTGAAGGGTAAGCATGCTCTTCTCATCTCAATATAAAGAAGTTGTATAGTGCACTGGATTGTGCACCCAGCTTCTGGTTGGGAAGTCAAGCAGGAACCCCAGAAGGAGAAGGCTTCTTAGCCAAGCTTAGTTGAAAAAGGATTTGTTGGAAACTGTTTGGGATGACAAGGAACAATGCTCCTTGGGAGGAGTGTTAGGCTATGAATAAATCATGGTAGTGTTTACAGCCTATCCTTTTTCCCGATTGCCCAGAAAGATCTGTGGTTTCTCTCATTTGATCCCATGACAACTTTATGAGAATAAATGAGTCCAGAGCATAATGAAAGTTCATGTGAATTACATAGTGAAGAAAACTTTGATCCATTTTAACCAATGCAATTTTCCTTGCTTCCACATTTCCACAGCGAAGTTCTTAGAGCTGAGATTTTGAGGGAAAAATTGGCAGATTCAGATTGATTTGACCTCATGGCTTCACAGTACGCTCAACCAGTGACTTCAGCTATTTTTGTATTTATTATTGTTGTTGTTATTATTTTTATTATTACATTTGATAGATAAAACAGCATATTTGTCAGATCTCCAATGTAGAAAGGCTGTTAGGGGATAAATGTAAAGAGATATTGTTTTCTTTTCCTGAGGTGATACTAATGTTTGAAAAACAGTTAGAAAACTTCTTCCAATTTGCTGGAAAATGGGGTGCTTTCTTTGCATACAATAATAATGTCAGAATAGGCACTTTGCAAAACTGATCTTCCTGCTCTCCCACAGAAGATATTTTTGTTCTGATTTGGCTTTGTGTGTGTGTGTGTGTGTGTGTGTGTGAGAGTAATCTGTTTAATCTGCATAAATGGGCATGAGAGAGAAACTGGCCTCCAAATTTTGATTGTTGATTTTAGATAAGGAGTCTGCAGATTCTACAAACCATAATCTTAGAAGAGATATTTTCCTTTCATAGATCAACCAAAAATTTAATCGTGTCCTTCTAACATTTTTGATGCTAATTGGCACAGATTTTTTTTTTTGTGAAACACAAAGTACAGAATTTGCCATTGTTAATCAACAGATATTTTTATTGCTATTGTATTGTAATCTATTCCTTCTCTTCATTCTAAGCTTCCATTTTACAATCTGTCTTAATAATAGTAATAGTAATAGCAAGCTCTGCAAGCTGCTATCTTAAACAGGGAAAAAGTAGGGAGATGTAACATGAGGTAATCCTCAATTTATGACCACAATTGAGTCCAAAATTTCTGTTGTCAAGTGAAATATTTGTTAAATGAGTTTTGCCCCATTTTATGACTTTTCTTGACACCATTGGTAAGTGAATCCCTGTAATTGTTAGGGTTAATAACACAGTTGTTAAGTGAATCTGGCTTCCCAGTTGATTTTGTTGGACAGAAGGTGGCAAAAGGGGATCACATGTCCCCAGGAGATTGCAATTGTCATAAATACGAGCCAGTTGCCAAGCACCTGAATTTTGACCACAAGGGTAATACAACGATTGTAAGTGCGTGAAACAGTCATAAGTCACTTTTTTTAGTACCATTGTAACTTGGTCACTAAATGAATTGTTGTAAGTTGAAAACTACTTGTATACTACTAAATCACACAACACATTTTCTTGACTTGTTGCTATTTCTTTCTAATGTCATCTTTCCTGCATGATGGCCATTAACTGAAGATATTGGATACACATTGGCCCTAATCATCCTCTGTTTTTGATTAATGCCTTCAGAGTTCAGGCAAGGAAAGGGAAGAAAGGAAAGAAGGAAAGTATCAAGCCTGAATTTGATTTGGTGGTGAATTGGCGTATGTCTGGGTTATTAATAATGAATTTAGTTTGACACACTGGACTGCCATTTCTTAGAAATGGTGTGGAGCCTCCCACTTGGGAGTGTGTCAGTTTTATACTCATTGGACTGCCATTTATCAGAAATGGTGTAGGGTTATCTATTATCTGTTACACTTGGGAGCTGAAAGGGGGGAAGAATTGAGGTGGATGGAATTCCAACGAAAATACATAGCTGGACAATGAGTTAGCCCCATTCCCATGACTACCTGGTCAGAGGAAGGAGGAGCAAAGTTTTTAGGAAACCATTTCACACTCTGGTTGGACAATGGGACATATTGTTTTGGAAAATTGAGAAAATTGATATGGAAAGCCGGGAAACTTTCAGTACTGGCTTTCTACTAATTAGTGCTAAGATGGTGTATCCTAATAAACTTGTTCTTTGAGGAATTGAAGTGCCTCGAAGTTTGTTTTATAATGGTTGCCTTACTTGGAACCTGACAGAAAGAAGGAAGGCAGAGGCAGGCAGGGAAGGGAAGGAAATGAAAGGGAAGGGAAGAAGGAAGGCAGAGGCAGGCAGGCAAGAGAAAGAAAGGGAAGGGAAGAAAGGAAAAAAGGAAGGAAAGAAGGAAGGAAAGAAGGAAAAGCTGGTCAGTGTAAACTTAGTAATACACTTCATTTTCTTTCCTTTAAATAAAAGATGACAAAATTCAAGGAACTTAAGAACACCAAATGCTCACTGTCTATCTGAAACTTTGCATATTCAGCTCTAGGTTTATGTAATACATTTTTGGCAATTTGAAGCAACTATGATTCAAACAACCTGCAGACATAGCTAATCCTTGATTTATAGCCATGTGGGACTGGAACTTCTGTCTCTATGTGATACAGTCATTAACAGTATCATTCTGTGACCATGCTCAATTTTATAACTTTTTTTGCTGTTAAGTGAATCATGCAGTTTTTTAATGAATCCAGGTTCCCCCCACTGATTTTGTTTGTCAGAAGCCAGCAGAGAAGGTCACAAATGGCAATCACATGATATCAGGATACTGTAACAGTAATAAAATACATTTTTGTTGCCAAGTGCCTTACTTGTGGTGACAATAGGTATACTCTGACAGTCACAAGTGTGAGGACTGCCAGAAGTCTTTTTTTTCCCCAGCACCAACAGAAAAGTAAGAACAGTTGTGAATCAAATGTCAAGGACTGTACTCCAGAATATTTTAAATCTAGTATCAGGTTTTAATTCTCTTTAAAAATAGGTCCTATAAGAAGAAGAAAAAGAAAAGCATTATGTTAGACTGCATTAACAGATGGGTAGAATCAAGATCACATAACGTTCTAGTGCTACTTTACAAAGCCTTAGTAAGTAAGACCACACTTGGAATAGTGCATCCAGTTCTGGTCACCACAATATAAAAAAAATGTTGAGACCCTGGAAAAAGTGCAGAGAAGAGCAACAAGAATGATTAGGAGGCTTCAGGCTAAAACATATGACTTAATAGTTGCAGGAATTGGGTATGTCTAATCTAGTGAAAAGAAGGACTAGGGGAGACATCATAGCAGTATTCTGGTATTTGAAGAGCTCCTACAAAGCTGAAGGGTCAAACTATTTTCCAAAGCACCAAAAGGCAAGGCAAGAAACAGTTGATGGAAACTAACCAAGGAGAGAAGCTATTCCAGAACTAAGGATAATATTCCTAATGGTTAGAACAATCAACCAATGGAATAGCTTGCATTCAGAAGTTATGGGTGCTTCATCACTGGAGGCTTTCAAAAAAAGACTGGACAACTGTTTGCCTGAAACGGTATAAGATTTCCTGCTTGAGCAGGGATTGGACTAGGAGACCTCCAAGATCCCTTCCAACTCTATGTTCCAATGTTCTAAGTCTTCAGCAACTGAGTCCTACCTATGGTTTAGGGAGGATACTGAGTAGCCACACATACCTTGGAAATGTGTGGTTAGCTTCTGTTAATGCTCATGGGAGCAAATGAAGTTGTGAAAATGCAGGTACCTAGATGTCAGGAAGCTGAAGTAACTCAAATAATTTTCTTGCCCTGTACACAAGTAACTGTGAAGAATCATAGGTCACTGAAGTCCCAAAGATGCTTTTTTCAAGAGGAAATTGGACTTTCTGATTTTCCTTTTGAAGATGATTTTCTTTGAAATGTCTTCAAAGGAAAACCAGAAAATCCAGTTGCCTTTTGAAAAAAAGCACATTTGGGACAACCATAACCTGAATGACTGACAATCTCGATAGACATAGGCCATTAAACTTGAGCATTTGCACTCCACCTGGTGGATCACCCAATTTACATACTTACTTCTGAAGAACTGGTAGCAGAAAATTTGAGTAGTTCGGAGAATTGGCAAATCCCACCTCTGACTGGAGATTTTACAGTCTCCTTCCCCTGCCACGCCCACCAAGCCACACCAACAGAACTGGTAGTAAAAAAAAATTGAATCCCACCACTGACTTACTTTGTCAACTGCAGCAATGAATACTGCTCTATGGATGCTGTTCCAAAATGGCAGCCATACCAAATGGGATAACAGAAGGGAAACTAGTTTTCTGTCACTGGTTTCTGGTCCTTCAGAATATTCTTTATTCTTTTTTTTACTGGACAAGTGGCCACATTCCTAAATGAACAGTAGAGTAGAGATTTTCTTGGTGTTCTTGAGGTCTCACAGATATTTTTGTAAAGAAAAGTTATACCGAAGGTCGGAACTATGCTATTGTTTGAAGTTTACCTAATTAAAATAATCTAAACTTCTGTTTCTCCACCTCAACAACTTTAGGATGAATGGACTTCAACTCCCAAAATTCCTCAGCCAGCATAATCTAAGCAAATAAGCATAGGAGTAGCAAAGTTTATGGCAGGTGACCAATGAAGATTATGCTCACATTAACTATGGTTTTGAGAATTTTGGTCTCCATTGGTTACCAACAAAGAGGCACAAATTTTGGTATTCTTTCACTGATAATAAATAGCTGTCCAGATATACGTAGATGAGTTGCTGCTTCTCATTGGATTATGCAACTGGAGAACAATCTGTTCCATCAACATTAAACCGCAATAAGGTGCAAACCAAAAATTTCACATGCCCTAAAAAATGCAGTTCCTGTTATTCTAATCTTGACTGAAATTAAAGGATGCATCATTTTTTTTTTCCTGGAGATCACAGAAAACTATAACATTTCCTTCTACTTGAATTTAACCTGCTTCATGTAAGGAAGGGGGTGAGAGAAAGAGAAATAGAGACAGAAAGGGAGGGAGGGAGGAAAGAAGGAAGGAGAGAAAGGAAGAAAGAAAGAAAGAAAGAAAGAAAGAAAGAAAGAAAGAAAGAAAGAAAGAAAGAAAGAAAGAAAGAAAGAAAGAAAGAAAGAAAGAAAGAAAGGGGAAGGAAGGAAAAAAAGGAAGGAAGGAAGGAAGTCACTCTAAACAGCAATTTCATATCCAAAGTCTACTTACCATTTCCACATCATTAAATTGTTGCCTCACAATTTGTGTAACAACTGCAAAGGAAATTGCTCCATCAGCATAGAAGAACTAGAAGTTTGTATACTTTTAGCTCACAGTGATGTTGGCTGCCACTGTTTATCATTTAAATTCTAAGCTTCAACTTGGGTGGCAAGCCTACCCATAGGAAGAATCTGTTGATAGGTTGTGATAGAAACAAAGAACAAGAATAGGTGGCAGTATCATACAAATGGATGGTGAGATGGTTTTGTTTCTTTACCCAGTTCCTCCTCCAGTTAAGTTTTGACACACTTCATTAGGCCAGCTGGCAACACAGGGCTCCTTTGAATGTTCTTGGATAGGAAACCCAAAAAATATCATTGTAGAGGACTGATTTACAGTCAGTTGTTGACAAGCTAAGAACCATGAGGCTTTTAAGATGGAAGAAGAGAGTGGCACATAGGATTTTAACAATGTTTTCTGCTTCTCTTCTTTTTTTCACAGTGCCTACTCCACCTCCTGACTGCTAACGGGACCATGGCTAGTTGTATTGAAAACCAAAACAATACATCTTCCAAGCCTCTGTCAGGAGCCTCGATAGGCATAGGGGTGCTGTCACTTGCTTTCATCTTGGGATTCCCTGGCAATGCCTTCGTAGTGTGGACAGCCATTTGCTGGGTTCGCAAGCGGACAGTCACCTGCCTCCTCATTCTTCATTTAGCCATCGCTGACCTGGCAGTCCTCCTGACTGCCCCTCTCTTCCTGCGATTCTTAAGTGCCAAGAAATGGGAAATGGGTCAGGCTGTCTGCCAAATCTGCTACTACATCTGTGGGGTCAGCATGTATGCCAGTGTTTACCTCATTGCTCTCATGAGCCTTGACCGCTGCCTGGCTGTTTCCAAACCTTTCGTCTCACAGAAAATCCGTACCAGGCGTACCATCCGGCTTTTGGTGTTTGCGATTTGGGTGATGAGCCTTTTCTTAGCTGTGCCTTCTCTCCTCTACCGGAAAGTAGTGACTCATAACAGCACATCATACTGCATTTTGTGTCACCAAGAAGGTAAGGAGTTGGTCTTCCAGAATCTCTTTGAAACCATCACCGGGTTTCTGCTGCCTTTCACCATTGTCGTCTACAGCTACGGGATGATTAGTCAACGCCTCAAAGAGACCCGTTTCCGTCAAAAACGCCGGACCAGCCGACTCATTAGCCTCATTGTGATAGCCTTTGCTCTTTTCTGGCTTCCTTACCATATTGTCAACCTTCTAGATGTGATTGGTCTGTGGAGTGGCTCGTCAAAGGTTCAAATTGCAGGGAGGAAGGGTAGGCCCATTTTGGTGGCCCTTGCCTTCTTCAGTAGCAGTGTCAACCCCATCCTCTACACTTTCAGTGGAGGCTCCTTAATCCGATCATCTGGTATTGGTTTCATGGCCAAACTCTTTGAAGGAACAGCCTCGGAGATGTCCAGTGTAAAACACGGTACAGCCCGAGACAAAGATGCTAAGACAGAACCCTTAAATAATGAGAAACCGGAGTTGTTAACTATGTCTACTAACCCTACAGAAAGTAGCTCAGCTCAAGAAGGTGGAAAAGGCTTGAACCTGCTCCCATGAACTTGAAACTAGGGACAAGGGGGGAGATTCAGACTTTTGTTGTCAATTTTTTTTAAAGATCTATAGAAATGTTCTCTCTTACTTTTCTCTGTATCTTCTTCTTCTGTACGAGGTAGGCAGTTTCATTTCCTACTGATTTCATTCAACAACATGGCTTGTATTTGTTGGCAAGGAATTGCAGGGACTAAATATGAAGAGGTTTTTTACTATTATTATTTGTCATCATATTATAATATTATGTTTAAGAAGCATTTCCCAAGGATTGTGGCAAGGACAGTGAAAATCTGAACATATGAAAAGATGAATCTGTGACTCTGTGTTCATTAAGTGCTAAACTTTAGAGACCATAAAACACCAAACTTGCACACAGTCTGACCCCACCCTAATTCTACATTTAAAATCAGAGCAGGGTTTGTCCAATTCCACTTTTAGACAAACCAAACTCTTGTTTCCTCTTTTTTCCACTTTTAAATCAATTGACACAACTTTTATGGAATGCTTCCTTCCCTGTTTTATGCATTAGTTCACAATTGTTTTGAGAGAAGAAAAATGTGCTTAATGCTTTGCTATTCCCTCTTGAGACCTTCCCTCTTTTCATCTTCTATTTACTTACTTTTGTTATTATTTTGTTAGTATTATTGAAGTGTTTTGTTGCCCTGAGTCTTATTATTTCATTTCTGTCTCTCACATCTATCTATCTATCTATCTATCTATCTATCTATCTATCTATCTATCTATCTATCTATCTATCTATCTATCTATCTATCTATCTATCTATCTATCTACCTACCTACCTACCTACCTACCTACCTACCTACCTACCTACCTATCTACCTATCTACCTATCTACCTATCATCTATCTCTATCTCCAGAGAAAGAGGAATCATAAAGAGCTTAAGTCCTGATATCTGCAAAAAAAAAAAATATTGCATCCCTCTAAGTCAGGGGTGTCAAACTCAAGACTCAGGCACTGGATTCGGCCTGTGGGTGCTTAGATCTGACCCACAGGGCTGCTGTGGAAACAGTAAAAGTCTGGCCCACAGTGCTTCTGCAATGAAAATAGAGCTCGGGAGAACCACACACAGCCCTCCTGAGCTCCATTTTTGGCCAAGACAACCTCCTGCAATCCTCTGCCAGCAAAAATGGAGCAAGGGGGGCTCCATTTTCATTGGCAAATGGCTGCAGGAGGCTGTCCCAGTTGAAAACAAAGCTCAGGAGCCCATTTTCCCTGGCAGAGCACATGATCCACAGGTGCCCCTAACACAAGTGATTTCAAGCTGGCCATGCCCATTCTAGCCACACCGATCCCTGGCTCCCTAAGGTCAAACATAACTCTGATGCAGCCCATAATTAAATTAAAGTTGAAACACCTGCTCTACGTGGCCAGTAGGAGAAGGTAATGCTCAAACATTTTGAACTGTATTTCATATCTACATTACAATAAAAAGACATTTATTATATATAATTAGCACCTGGCCATAGAGCTACATACAAGGGCAAGTTTTTAAAATATGGGATGGAAGTTGTAACCACATACATTTGAAATTTGGCTGGCATTCATGTACAACACTGCAGCAGGATCTTATGGTGGACTTAATATACAAACTTTTTGTTTGTTTGTTGGGACTATGGTTAAAAGAAGGTATGCTTAAGGGTAATTGAAAGTTCTGAAGTGGAAAGTCAGAAGACCAAAACATTGCAGAACAGATTAATATGGGCCACTAGAGCTAACTTCATTCCACACCCTAAATTACAGATAGTCCTCAACTTACAACCACAATTGGGATCAGAATTTCAGTACCATTGTAATTTGGTTGCTAAATGAATGGTTGTAAGCTGAGGATTACCTGTCCTGTCTTCCAGGGAGGGTGGGGGGATGTTTAGTCTGTCATCTTGTTCTTTGCTTTGAAACAAGCTTTGGGACAGTCCTGACTCCCTGAATCAAAACAATCAGCTTATTTAGTCCTTCAAGGAGGCCACTGAGTCTTTCAGGATTGGATAGTATTTTGATTCCACAAAGATCTTTTGTTGTTTAATATCTACTCTGAATCAATTTTCAACATAGCACTAGAAAACATCGATGCTGGCCAGCAGTGAGATTCTACCTGTTCCACTACCAGTTTGGTGATCACACGTGCGCTCCTCCTAATGCTCACGTGCAGCTTTTCACCCACCAGCTGAGGCCTGCAGCACCAATCAGCTTAGAGGAAACAGAACAGAAAAGCAGAGGGGCAGGTGGAAGAGGCAATCCTGCCCTTTTCTCTTCTTTTTCCTTTCAGCTGATGGTTGGAGGCCTTTTTTACTACCGATTTTGGTTGAACCGGATCGAACCAGTAGCTTACCACCACTGATGCTGACCTCAACACTAACAATTTAAGATATACTGATAATACAGTTCTGCTTGCCAGTAAGCATGAAGATCTTCAGTTCCTCATCAACAGAGTCACAGAAATATCTGAAAAATACCCTCTAGATTGAAGGCTTGAAGCTTAACACCTCAGAAATCAAGATCATGGTCATCAGCAAACAACCCATTAATTTATCACTGATAACTTTGGAAGGAATACAAAAAAAAAGTTGAAAGGATCACGTACCTCATTTCTAATTTATATGAAAGGTGGAACATGACCACTGAAGTAAAAACAAGGATAGGGAAAGCTCAAACAGCATTCTTTAAAATGAAAAAGGCCTTCTGCAGTCACAACATAAGCCTAAGATTAAAAATCAGGCTTGTCAGATGTTACATTTTTGTTATCCTGCTCTATGGAATAAAGAGTTGGCCGCTGACAGAAAGTCACCTGAAGGAACTAGAAGCATTTGAAATGTGGATTTACAGATGGCTGTTATGTATAAGTTGACAAAATCAGAAATGAGGAGGTGATAAGCCATTTGGGGAAGCAAAAGGAAATCATCAAAACCATAAAAAAGTGAAAGTTATAATATTTTGGACATGTGATGCAACACCCAGAAAAATACAGCATACTTCGCTTAATCCTCCAGGGAAAGACTGGAGGCAAATGAAATCCAGGCAGAAGAAGAACATCATGGCTTCAAAATCTAAGGGACTGGTTTGGACAAAACTCAACAGCACTTTTTCATGCAGCTGTTGATAAAAATAGGATCACCAACATAATAGCCAACATCTGATGATGGATATGGCACAAGAAGAAGAAGAAGAAAGGTCTTTCAGAATACAAAGAGATACTGAAACACAACTCTTGAAAGCAACTGCGTCTTTCCCCCAATTCCCATGACAGCTGCATGGGACAAGACACAGCTACATTCAAGAGCTGCAATTAGGGCTTATCTTTCCTGTGCACTGGAAAACATACTTTTCAAACTACAGGTAGTCCTTGACTTACAACAGTTCATTTAATGACCATTCAAAGTTCCAATGGCACTGAAAAAAGGGACTTACGACCGTTTTTCACACTTAAAACCATTGCAGCATCCCTATTGTCTCATGACCAAAATTCAGACGCTTGGCAACTGATTCATATTTATGATAGTTGCAAGAACCGAGAGCAAATGATCCCATTTTGTGGCCTTCTGACCAGCAAAGTAAATGAAGAAGCCAGATTCACTTAACTATCACATTCCTAACTTAACAGCTGCAGAGATTCACTTAACTGTGGAAAGAAAGGTCATAAAATGGGGCATTTAAGAACTGTTTTGTTTAAGCAACAGAAACTCTGGGCCCAATATAAGTCAAGGATCACCTGTATTTTCAAATCTTACACAGCCCTCAAGTTTGCATGCAGCATGTTGCAATTTTATGAAAACTAAGTAATACTTCTTTTCCTCTCTAAATTAACACAGGAGACCCTTGTGAAATTTGACATCTGTTTCTGCACTAACTATTTTTAGATTCTGAAAGGAGGGAGGGAGAGGAAATATTTTTGTCAACTCCCAGATTTTTACGTGAGTCACACGCATTCATAGAACTTCTTCCCGTTAACTTCATCCGCAGGTGAGTAAATCTGTTGTGGGAATCTGAAGAGATTCTCAGAAGGAATATTTGAAGCCTGACACAGCAGAATGAATTTTCATGACTGCATCTCACCTATTCAAACATCATGAGTTGACAGCCTGGTATTAGTGCAGGTGTGGGGGGGAGGATATAGAGAAAGAATGGAATGTAAAGAAGAGAGGGGGGAATGGAAACCCAGCTGAACTTTGTGAGAAACTACGGCCAAGGTCAACTAAGGATATGCAGAGCTGGGGACCTTGGAATTGAGCACCTGTTTGCTAAGCAATATACAGGAACCTGATTGGACATTTGCAGGTAACCAGGGAATGACTGGGGTGGGGTGGGGGGCTTGGGAGAGGGGATTTTCCTTTGTGTTATTTGCATGGGAGAAGCTCAGATTCAGTTTATGCTACTTCTGTAACCATTTAAGTTTCAACAAAGTATATTCTGGGCAAAACAAACAGGCAAGAATCTGTCTTCGCTAGATGACTGAGTGGAATGGTTGAGAGATTCATGCAAATGCTCTGTATACTGGGCAAAGTTATCCTTCATGGGTATACTGAATGCAGAGCAGTTTTTTGGGAATCAAAATGCAGCGGGCCGCATGGTTTTGTGTAGAGCTCAGCATGCACACCAGTGGTGGGATTCAAAATTTTTTACTGTTCTGTGGATGTGGATTGGTGGGCATGGCAGGGGAAGGATACTGTAAAATCCCCATTTCCTCCCCACACCTGGAAGAAGGAAAGTTACTGCAAAATCCCCATTGCCTCCCCACCCCACTAACCTGCTTTCCAGCTCCGTTGTACGTTGTACAGGGCAACGAAAGAAGACTCAGCCAATCATCTGGGACTCGGAAGGCAGAGAATAGATGGGGCAGGGCCAGTCAGAAGTGGTATTTGCCAGTTCTCCAAACTACTTAAAATTTCCACTACTGGTTCTCCAGAACTGGTCAGAACCTGCTGAATTACCACCTCTGGTGCACATGTGTCACTTCTCCAGTGGAGGCTGCAATGGATTGCCAATTTGCTTCTGGGTGCAATTCAAGGTGCTGGTTGTCACCTTTAAAGCTCTTCATGGCTTGGGATTAAATTATCTGGTCACATCCACCTGACCCACTAGAGCAGGGAGGCAAAGAATGTTGCCTCTCCTATCCCCTAAGGAAGTATATCTGGTGGGAACCTTTTCTGTGGTAGCTCCCTCTCTTTGGAATCTCATCCATTCAGAAATTGGCCCCCTTTTGATACTCTTTCATAAAGCCATGAAGACTTGATTTTGCCAGTGGACCTGGGGAACCCAGAGTGAGATGGAGCCCATCAAACAGCTCATTTGACTGTGTGTTGTCACTTGGGTGGGTGGGTGGGTTATTGCTTTGTTATTTTTTAATTTCTATACTGTGCTTTTATTGCTTGTAAGCTGCCAAGAATTGCCGTGAGCAAGTAGGCAACTATGTAAATTTTTTAAATAAATAAAATATTGAATATGGCATTCTCCAGGTTCTCATATAACTCATTTGTATCTCTTTAAGGCAGCATTTAAAGGTTATTTTTTTTCCTGGCAAAAGCAAAACTTTTATACTCCCACCAATAAATGCTCTTTTAAAAAACCTGGCCAAGAACTGTAGTTCTTAGGGAAAAGGCCTGCAAGCCTATAAATGTTAACACAAAACAGGCAGCATGTTACCAACCAAATAAGTCATTGGACAACTTAAGATGTACAAATAAAATAGATAACACTGTTTATTTTTGCAAGAATTTAAATATGCCAGCTTTGGTTGTAAAATGAATACAGAAAATGAAAGAGAGAGAAAGAGAGAGAGAGCGACAGAGACAGAGACAGAGAGACAGAGTCAGAGAGGGAGGGAGGGAGGGAGGGCACACAGAACTGGAATAGAAAGACATTTTTTCTGGCAAGGCCTCCTTTTACATCAGTAAGAGACACTGCATTACATACTTCCTGGAACAGGGGTTGCCAACCTTTTGGACCTCAGGGACCACCAAACTCATAATTTTAAATCCAGCGGACCAGAGACCCTGGGGAAATCCCCCAAAAAGTCTGCAGGAAAATTCCCTACCCCATTTTCCTACCGATTGATCATTCTTTATTTGGGATCGCAGGATACCGTCTCCAGCTCCATTCTCAGGTGGAGAGAGAGAGAGACTTTTGGCTTCATGCAAGGAAAGCAGCAGAAGTCTTTCTTTCTCTCCCCCAAACTCTGCCAGAAATGAGTTTTTGTGAGATTTGTTGCGCAGGCACAGCCCCTTGGAGCAGGATGCCTTGCAGGATTCATTTCTGATGGAGTTTGGGAGAGAGAAAGAAAGTCTTTGCTACTTTCCTTGCATGCAGCCAAAAGCAGAAGAAGAAAGAAATGGAAAGAAGCAACCAGGTGGCCAGATGAGATGAGTGGGGCAAGTTTCCCCCCTCCGCTCTTTCCCCCTCCCCTCACTACTTCGTGTTGTTTGCAATGCAAGCGATACAAGCCTTGTGTTCCCACGGGCCATGTGGGCAGCGCAGCCTTGTGTTCCCACACAGCCTGAATTAATTGCTTTTGGGGGTGCTTTGGGGGGTGATATTTCTCTACGGACCACCAAATTTTTCTCGTGGACAACTGGTGGTCCCTGGCCCACTGGTTGGTGATCACTGTCTTGGAAAACTTACAACAGATTTCAAGTGGGATTTTGCTTTTACTCATTGTAAATTACTGGAAATCTCAGTTAAGGAGGTTTCAGGAAGAAATTACTCTTGTTGTATTCAGGTCAACACCAATGCAGATCACAAATTCAGCAATGTGGCAGAAAGAGGTTGTTGTTGTTTTTTTAATCCTCAGAATGAACCTAACTTGTTAAATATGGTTCCTTAAGGGAAGAAAGTAGGAAGTGTTGAATGTCACACACTTCAACTATCCTGGCAATGGTTTGCCTGGGTTTTCCTTTCACCATTAACTAAGGGTTGCTAGAAGCTGTAGATTAGACTCTGGAAGGTCATGGATTGTCCATTCCTGCTTTAAAACCACAATGCCGAGATTAAATCTCAGTGCTATATGTTCACCGTTTCTTGTAAAGTTTATGCTGCAATTATTTAAAACACATTTGCCATCTTTTTTTCCAATTCTAAAGAAGGGAGGGAGGGAGGGTGAGAAAAAGGAAGGAAGGAAGGAAGGAGGGAGGGAGGGAGGGAGGGAGGGAGGAAGGAGGGAAGGAAGGAAGGAAGGAAGGAAGGAAGGAAGGAAGGAAGGAAGGAAGGAAGGAAGGAAGGAAGGAAGGAAGGAGTGACAATTGCAATGTTCTAATATCTAAGAGATTGCGACAAAAAAGGATTCAAGCTATTCTCCAAAGCACCAGAAGGCAGGACAAGAAGCAATATATGGAAACTGATCAAGGAGAAAACCAACCTAGAACCAAGGAGAAATTTCCTGACGATTAGAACAATTAATCAGTGGATTGACTTGCCTCCAGAAGTTGTAGGTACTTCAACACTGGGAGTTTTTAAAAAGTCTAAAATGGTATAGGGTTCCTGCCTGAGCAGGATGTTGGGCTAGAAGATTTCCAAGGTCCCTTTTATTCTTTTATTCTGAAACAAAGAAGGAGGAGAAAGAAAGAAAGAAAGAAAGAAAGAAAGAAAGAAAGAAAGAAAGAAAGAAAGAAAGAAAGAAAGAAAGAAAGAAAGAAAGAAAGAAAGAAAGAAAGAAAGAAAGAAAGAAAGAAAGAGCAGGGGGAGGAAGCAAGGAGATCCCCTTAGTTGTTAAGTTCCTTTAACCACATAAACTGCTTTTAAACTTGGCCAGGCAAACATATGCCAGCATTGCAAAACACACAAACCACAAAAGAAAGAAGAAGTGTTGCTGGGGTACCAAGCAGGAAGTTGACCTAGAAAGAATGGCAGGAAATGGTAGAATTTTCTGTAGCCAATCTACTTCCATCAGATATATCTAAGTCAATATCCAACCAGCTCTATGCCACTAGAAAATACCCCAGTAATAACAGTAGAATAATAACTTCTCTACTGCCCTCATTCTCCAATTATCCTTAACTCTAAATGTGACCTGCCTGTTGCGATATCTGCACATCCCACAATGTCACCAATGCTATGCACTCAATCTTCAGAGGCTCTGTGAAGCCAATCCTCAATTTTGTTTGAGAGTGGGTTGAGTTTAAAGGACTTCTGGACATGGTGGTTGTGGATTGGTAATAGCAGTACAGACCAGATTGAAAGAATATTGTGAACAAATCATCATCAAGCACCACATATTAGTAAACATGTAGGACACTGAAGGTCCTTAAAGGAGGATCAATTGCCTGCAAGTTGATTGGAGAATTCCAGCTTTCTTCAGATCAGGAGAAAGTTCCAACTTGTCTTCTCAAGAGGATCACAAATGCTCTTAGTGGCTCACTTCTGCTGACTTGCAATTACAGTTAAACATGGGTTCGCTGTAGTGATGGAGCTAGAGGTTTCCTCATACAAGACAAAATGGGACTTCCTTAGGATCTGTCTCTTCCAATTTTCATGGAAAGTGCCTCTTCCAACAGAACCAGAAAGGTCTGTTAAAATAAGCCACCTGCTGCCCCCAAGTACCAGGAAGAATTCACCAAGAATTCCAACCCTCGAGAGTCTCAATTTCATCCCACAAGATTTAGCTCAACATTGGTGCTTGGGAGGAAGAACGGGCTGTTTCCGTGCAGACAAAGTAAGTTTTTAGTTCACCTTTGCCCTTGACCTTGATAACTCCACGAAGGGAGCAAGTGTAGCCCAATGTCTCCAAAACTTTAGTTGTCTCTTCTGTGACCTAGGAGAAGAAAAAAGGAGAATGTAAAGGTGGTTCATATAGCTACAGCTAAATGACCAAGTCCTCATTTACATTAGCAATATGTTTTGGGGAGAAACGCCTTCAGTTGGTATGGTAAGAGTTAGCACTTTTTAGTGACTCTCTGACTCTTTGCCTAACTCAATTTTTTTTTTCATTTTGACTGAAGAAGTTACTTGGATGAGTAATGAAATGAATCAGTTTAATAAACTTTGGTCCAGTTGCCATGATTTAACCTACAGCTATACAGTTATTTTTGTCCTGTCTCTTTTGCCAATTTTAACTTATTTATTCCTTTGAATGAATGGTATAACTTTTTATTAATGGGAGAAGATACTTTGGATTTTATTTGGCGCAAGAAGATGTCAAATGTTTCAGCTGAAGTCCCAAAGATGCTTTTTTTTTTTTTTTCAAAAAGCAACAAGATTTTCTTGTTTTGTTTTTCTTTGGAAACATTTCAGTTCTTCTATGAGAAGTGAAATGTTTTCAAGAAAACAACCTCAAGAAAGTCCAGTTACCTTTTTTTGAAGTGGGGGGTGGGGAACATATTTAGGGCAATCATGACCTGGATGGCTGAGAGTCTCCATAGATTTTCAGGTGAAATGCTTCAACAGAAAGGGGGTTTAGCAAACTATCTGCATAGCTGTTCTCTTAGTTAAGTTGGTTTCAACCAGATTAAGCAAGTAAAACTAATGTAGAAATTAAATTGATTTGTTATGGTGGGGTGGAATGGCATAAATAAATACTATTAACCTCAGCACCATATATTGAACAGTTGCTTCCTCTTTCTGAAGTCCTAGAACCCTTCTGATCCCACATTACTGAATTTCAGCAGCGCAGTTGTTAAAGATAGAATGAAAATGGAAAATCATCTCCTGTCCTGAGTTAAATATATTTCTGGAGATTTTGCTCCTCTTGATTATGTCTGTACTCTGATTTCAAAGACAACCAAAAAGGGAGAGGGATATTAAATATATTGTTGTTGGTTTAGAGTTGAATGAAAAAAGCAAAGGAGAAGCACTGAATTTGGAGGTGCTAGATACACTGGTACAATTACTAATAATAATTCTAATGCATTTCAGACAAGGTCCTTCTTTTAACTTTCCTGTAGAAGACAGGAAACAAAGCATACATTGATTCTGCAGAAGATATATCTGTTTTTTGGGGGTGGAACTTTCCCAACAATGTTTTTCTTATCTGAATCAAAAAGTGAACCATTCTGTGGTATTATATTTGCATATGCTTTACCACTTGTGAGCATGTGCATGGTAAACAATCATTAGTCCATCCGCATGAGCTCCCTGACTAGGTCTCAAACTTGGCAACTTTAAGAATTGTGGACTTCCATCTTCCAGAATTCCTCAGCCAGCAGTTGCCATGTCTGGAGAGTTCTGGTCTAGGTTAATCTGCAGAATAGCAAATGATGGCAAGGAATTGGCACAATTCTGATTTGCTGAGCTACACTCAAGGCCAGGAAACAGACTATAGTTCCCCAGTCCTTGATATGTAATTCCAGGTGAGTGGGTGATTCTGCCTAAGCATGTCAGGCATAGATTGTTTTCTCTCCTACTCTAATGGGATGGTCAACCTTGATGCAATCAGCCACAATGTGAATATACACAACATTCCTGGAATCTATTGGCATTCAACTCAAAAACCCTGACCCAAAAGTACACCACACAGAGGTACTTTCTGTAAATGGGCCACCATATAAATTTGATTCATAAATAAGTAAAATGAAAGAGGGTAAATGGCATATAAAAAATAGCCATATAGCAAAAACACCACAGTAAAATGTTTACTTTAGGGCAGGGTATCAAACTCAAGGTCCGGGAGCCAGATCTGGCCTATGGGTGCTTAGATCTGGCCTGCAGTGCCTCTGCCAGTGAAGAGGGAGCTCGGGAGGGTTATGGGCAGCCCTCCTGAGCTCTGTTTTCGCTGGCAGAGGGCTGCAGGAGGCCATCACGGTCAAAAATGGAGCCCAGGCATTCCGTGTGCTGTGTCCCCAAGCTCCCTTTTGGCTAGTAGAGGGCTGTAGGAGGCCATCACGGCTGAAAATGGATCTCAGAAGGGCCGTTATGGCTGAAAACAGAGCCTTGTGAGTGACATTGAGTTGAGCCCTCCAAGCTCAAACACAATCCTGATGTGGCCCTCAATGAAATTGAATTTGACACCCCTGCTTTAGGAGAAAGCCTTATAACAGACAAATATATTTGGGGGGGGGGATGCACAAAAGTGCACATCTAGGATAATGTTCTGTGGAAGCCACTAGAAGCTATATTCCAAAAATAAGATCTAATAGTACAGTAAATCAATAATTTAGTATTGAATTCTGAAGTATTTGATTCTGTTTGAATGTGGTGCTGATGTAAGCCTAATTGGGTAATGAAACATCTGTAAGCAAGCAACCAAGCTCAGAGAGCATCAGGAAGTCCACCAAAATAAATTAATGATAAAAAGAAAATTATTCCATCACATTTTATTAAACAAAGCAATAGAGATAGTGGATTAGAAGAACAAGGATAAGAAGAACAAGATCATTTTCCTATCACTGACAAAGGGGGACATTTTCAATAGCCTGGCAGCCTGTCACCAGAAGAGTTCAGCCAGATGTTTTTTGGGGAAAACATATGTAGGTCTTCATCTCCCATCCTTTGATCCATGAATGACAGGAACGAGGAAAAGAATGCTACCTTTCCATATTGTTGTTATGAGGAAGAACCATGGTAGATATTCTTCAGCAACTTCCAACTCCAGTTGCATTTTCTATAGTTTTATTTCATCTAAATCTCTTGAATAACTGAAAATTCTAGGACCCAAGTCACAGACAGGAGACCACATAGAAAGGTTTTATATCTACCTGTATTTTTCCCAGAACCCCTGTGCTCTCCATTCGACTGGCTACATTCACAGTGTTTCCCCAGATATCATATTGGGGTTTCTGTGCTCCAATGATCCCGGCCACAACTGGTCCATGATTTATACCTGCAAAAGTTTCCAGAGTTTAACAATGGCCATCAATTGAATCAAGCAAGGATATAAGTAGTGTTAGATCAAAAGTTCATACAAGCTCTTCATGATCAATTCTCTTCTCACATTTTTGTTGCTATCTCCCTCGTTACTACATGTTCTAAAGTGAATGTACACCAGCAATCCAAATACTGATCCAAGAACCTGGCCTTTGTGCTTTTTCTAGTTCTCCTCAGCACCATGTAAAAATTTTAAAACATTATTTATTAAATTGCAATATAAGCACTTTTAAAAAATTCATGCTAAAAATTCAAAAGCCAATTGGTGTTTGAGCAAGGGCTGTGAGGCTAGGCTGAAGCCAATGTAGAAAGTTAGCACTCACCCCTTCCTAGAAGAATGAAATATTTTGAGGAATATTTTAAAAAGACTTATGGGAGACAGAAACTCAGAACCCCAGCTCCCTATTCCCAGCAGTTATTTTGTGCCCATTAAGAAATACAAAACAAAAGACCTTCAGCTCCAGGGTGAAGGGATTAAGACATGACCCTTCAGGACATAATAGGATTAACCCACTAGACACAGAGCTTACTACATTGCACAGTGTCCTAAGGACATTGCATCCACCCCAGAAAACTTCAACCAAACTTAGCCCAGACAAATTCTTAGGATTTGTACATGGCCCCATGGGAGTCTGACAACAACCAATAGAATACATGCTCTTGTATAGGAACAGAAAGTCCAAGTGCAAAGCCCAAGAGAAGGTATAAATACCTCTACTCTCAACTCCATGTGTTCAAGATGCACCAGAACTACAAACATGTGGTTTTGTTCATCAATAAATGGACCCTCTTTCCAATCAACCTCCAGCCTTCATTTTGTCTTCAGTGCCTTCCTCCCAGCTTGAAACTGAACCAGATGGATATTTCTTCCAACACTACTATACCTAAAACTGGTGAAGGCATATAAGCAGGATGGACAAAAGCCAGGAAAAGCTCCCTCAGGGGAAAGGATGCAAGTTGTTAAGGAAACAAAAGGACAAAAGATGGGCCTGAGCATATGGCAAGCCCCCTCCTCAAATGTCACCAGTAAAGGAGTTCACCTTGCATAGGAAGGCCCTTCCCACCAACAAAGCAAGAACTTTTGGGGAGATAAAAGGGATCCTGAAGCCTGTTTACTGTTTGAATTGTTTTTGGATCCCAGATTTGATAGCTTCCATCCCTCTGATTAGTGTCTGGCAGCCTAATTGTGGACGTTGGATAAGTGTGAATGAAAGAGTGTATAAGAGGAAGTAAATATATTTTACAATCTGTAAAAGTTTGCTATTATTTTAAATTCCTTGGATCTCCATGTATTTTAAAGAACTGTTTGTGCCTCCTTGCTCAGCTGAAAACAATTTGAGTTGGCCATTTTCCAGGGCTGTGAATAGATGAGTGAGTAACCATAAGCTCAACCTAAGAGCACACTTGTATATTGGTGCCAACATTTTTTATAGCTCAGCTCCAGAAGAAAAATAATTCGATTTGCACAACAGCTTCCCCTTTTCTCCACAAATATAAGTCCTATTTTCATTGTATTGTGAGTTCATAGCCAAAGTATGTTTACAGAAAGGAATTTTCTTAGTTCATGCTCAGTTTATTAAACACTCACCCACACGGAGTTTGAAAGTGTTGAACGAATGTTTGTTGATAATGTCCAACTTGGCTACCAAAGCCATGGCAAACTCCACCATGGTTCCCAGGTGGGTGTAGGTCCGCTCAGTGTCCTGCACAAATCATCCATGTAGATGGAGGTATCAACACAAGCCAATGGATAGAAAATGTAAACCACAAAGATTCACACAGGTAATATTAAGAAGAAAGTGGCTTAGCACAAAATGATCAAGTAACAAATGTACTAAAGATGTGTTTTCCTCTCATTTTCCTATTGCAAAGTCAAAGTGAGCCCTTCAAGTTAGATGAGACTAGGAAACCAATGCTATGTAAGTAGTCCTCAACATACAACTACAAGTGGGGCCAGAATTTCCATTGCTAAGCAAAAAGCTTGTCAAGTGAGTCACACCTGATTTAACAACCTTTTTTGCCACAGTTGTTAAGCGAATTATTGGGTGAATCACAAAATCATTAAGTGAATCCATTCTCCCCCATTGACTTTGCTTGTCAGAAGCCAGCTGGGAAAGTCACAAATGGTGGTTACATGATCCTAAGACCCTGCAACTATTGTAAATACATGTTGGTTGCCAAGCAACCCCATTTTGATCACATGGGCATGGGGGTGCTGTGATGGACATATAAATGTGAGGACTACTCATAAATCACTTTTTCAGTGTCATTGTAACTTTAAATGTTCACTAAACAAGAGGTTGTAAATCAAGGACTATGTGCACTACTTTTCTTGTAGTGCTACAGTGACAGAAGTTACAAATTTGAATTAGATTGTCCCTTCCTTCCCTTTATCTGAATGTTTTTCCAGCAAACCTAGGGAGATCCCAGTCTGAGATACTTACTGAAGCTGCATACCTGCTCTGGACTCAGCCATCTCTTATCTAATCTTTGGTTTTGTAGTGTTTCTTCCTCCTGTTTGTCACAGTCATTCCCTCTGATCTCTACAGATTCCTTATCATACACATTCCATTCATATACATATATAATTTCACACATATGTCCCAGGATCCCAAAGAGCAAAATTATGGTACCATTCCAAAATTAAAAGATCCTGTATTCTCAAATAATTCATACGAAAAAAGATGTAACTAATAAACACTAAAACTATGGCCTTGAAGATGCCAAAGTGGAAACAAGGTGGAAACAGAACATGTAATCTCAGTTCCACTGACAGGTTCAAGATGAGTAGAGTCATCCTGAATGAAGATATCACCTGTTGGTTATCCTGACCAACAGCCACATTTAAGCCAGTAGCTGCCATGTAAGTGCTGCCAATGGTTTTGATCTTCTCAACTCCACTGAACTTGGGTTTCAGAAGGAGCTATTAAAAGAAAGATGGAAAATGGTTTATTCCGATAGTTCAAAAGCTAAGACATTTTTGCACATCAATCATTTATCAAGTTTAGCATTTTTCTCTGAAAAGTATTTAGTCAGATGCACTATGAGCCTGAATTATGATGATGATACAATCAGACAGATGTCATCTCTGAGCACGGATGGTTCTTACAATTCTGAAACCGAAATTAGAAGTGCCTATAAGAAATGTTATATAATTTATTGGAACAAAATCCTACTCCCTTCTAATACCAATGAGCTTAGTTTGATAATGAAACATCTGCAAGTTGGGGGTTTTCACAAACTTCAGAGAGCACCGAGGATCCTACAAATTACAGTTCCAACAGTTGTAGAGATTATTCAACTAGATCTCCATCCATGGTGATATTTCTACAAAAAGCCACATGAAAGACAGTGATAATCTGTCATTTTCAGTTTCAATTTGAAGCAGTTCACTTGAAGAAGAATTACACTATGCCAGTTTTATTAATATACCATTGGGATCTTTTTAATTTTTTTTTACACTAGTACATTTCTATTTTGTCAGCTTCTTTTCATTCTGAATTTAATTAAGCTTATTCTACTTATTAATTATAATCAGAATATAGTATAATATCATGGAGTGTTTCTACTTCCTAACCTAGTATTGTGCTAATCCAGATCATAGATTCCTCAAATCCTATCACTATCTTACATCTTATTATTTTAATTGGGAATTAAAACCATGTTTTGAGATCTTTAGAACTTCCCTTGATCAACACTGCTGGAACATAATTTCCACCATTTTGTGATAGGAAATAGTTGGAAATTATAGTTTAAGTCCAAAACAAGAAACAGCATGATAAAAAACAAAATCTCTGTACACATCCCAATAATTTTTCCCTTCAAATTCCAGCCTAGCCTACAAACCAACAAGCTTTTGACCCTGAACCCTTCCCAAAAGTTAACTGTGACCTTTGATGACTCAAAAGGTGGTGCACTTGTACTTTTAATAATTATTGGCTGTTGGCTGTGATTGGGTGATATTGGTCCCTTAAGTATGAATTATTTATTTATTCAAACATTCTATTTCCTAGAAATAAACCGAACTGTCATGAGATCTGCTGGCTTTGATTAGGTTACAGCACATATAAGTAGCGGTTTTCCCTTATGCACAATTAACTCTCTGTCTTACAAGAGGAAGAGGCCAGTGTAAGGAAGAGAGAATCTATTAAGCATAAGCTGTTTAAGCAGTTTTTATATAAACTGGAATAAAAATGTATTTGAGAGAAATTTCTGTTGGCAGATGAAACAGAATAAGCATATTCTTTTGCTTGTTCATAAATCTGTCTCATCTTTTCTTTGCATTCATCTGTATTTAAGTTATCCTTCACATTTTACTGCATTTTGTATGGAATTTCTGCTAATATATAAGATGCATTTTATATATGCTGTTTGCTTCATTTGGACTTTTTTCTAGCTTTTTATTGACATTTTTACAAGTATGAATACTTGTGGGAATAATCAGAAAGTGGTATAAAAATTTTGCAAGTGTATATATTTAACTTTATGTATGTAGGTATACATGCACACATATACACACAGAGAGACAAGAAAGAATGAGAAGTTATAAATGCATGCAGCTACCTATAGGTACATATATTTTCCCATACCTCATCAAAGTCAGCAATGATCTCGTTGAGCAGTCGGAGGCATTCAAGTCCTTCATGATTGACGTTGGATTCAGAATAAAATTCTTTGAAGTCCGGGATCGAAGCAAAGAGAACACAGACACAATCATAAGATTGGTGATAGAGATCCTGCTGGCAGAGAAAGACTGGGAGTTATTCAAATTCTGCAATCCTTAAACTTCCACATCAAAGAAATTCAAACTCTACCAGCTATAGAGGGATAGGAAAATATTAAATTATCATTTCTTCAGGAGATGGATGGCAAATAAGTGATATATTAGATAGATAGATAGATAGATAGATAGATAGATAGATAGATAGATAGATAGATAGATAGATAGATAGATAGATAGATAGATAGAGATATGGAAGGATGGATGGACAGACAGACAGATAGAAGATAGATAAATCTTCAAATTCTCATCCCCTCCCTGGAAGATCAGAAAAGATAGCTTAACCATTGCAACACAGCTACAACAGATCCAATTCTTTGGATATGGTTGTCCTATCCCAAAACCAAATGGAGAGCATGCCTTTGAATACATGCTGGGCTATGATGTTTTGGGTCATGAGTTTCATGCTTGTCATGGTAGCCTAGAAACCCAAGAAGCCTCTTTTGTCAGCTGAGGTAAGGAAAATGCTGAACAGCAGCACAAGTTTTCTATTGCTTTATTTTATTTCATTATCAAATTTATATGGCTTCCCATCTCACGAAAAGTGACTCTGGGCAGCATGCAACAATTCCATAAAACTTTAAATATATAAAGCAATTGTTATAAATAGTTACAAAACAATCATAACAATCACTAAAATCAATGAAGAGGCAATTCCACCTCCTTCCCCCCATGCATCCTGTTTCCTCCCTCCCTGTCTTTTAACTATAATTTTATTTTGATTGTGATTTCCATTTTTAGCATTTTAGAAATATTCAAATTCTACTGTTTTATTGCTTTTAAGCCACCCAGAGTTGTTTTGATACAAGATGAAGACTAAATAAATGTGATAAATAAATTACATAAAACCTAATAATTATTAATATCAGACCTGCTAGCACTTACACCTCTAAATAAAAATGATCCTGGTCTTCATTTGTTGAGAAAGGTATAGTTTTATTAGAAATCAAGTGCATTGTAGTAGTGTATAGCCAGAACTGAGAATGACATGCAAAAATCCCTATGTTCAATTTTTCCCTCCCTTAACTGCTTCATATCTCTGACTCCCCATGGCAAATCAGGTTCAGGTAAGATGTTTTCAGAATGGCAACTTCAAACGTAGGTTGGTATGCAACTCCATTCTTCTCCCAGCCAGATGGCCTTGAAGCAGCATCTTGAAGAAATGTAACAGTACTTTCATTTCCCCCCAAGCATTCTCCCTCCCCAGAGTTCATGGCAGGTTGTTACCATGTTAGTGAAACACCCAAGGAAGTGTAAAGTGGCAGCTGACAATTTAGAACATTAAAACCTACCAGAGCAGAATTAAAACAGGAAAAAAGACTAATAGAAAGGGGGCTGTTCAGGGGTGGATTTCTACTGATTAGGACTGGATCATTGTTCCGATGATCAGTTTGCTCTGAACTGGTTTGCTGTGATGTGCATGTGGGCCCGCCCACCTGCCTCTGCTCTTTCCTGTGCTTTATTTCCTTTGTTTAGAACACAGCTGATTCACGTGGCAGAGTGGACTTTTTAAAATGCAGAGCATTCACGTTCTCATGCAAAGCATGCAATCACCGAACCGGTTGTTATACCGATAGAATCCCACCCCTGGAGGTTGTTAATAATAAAGAAGCCACCGCATGAGTTTGCTTGTCCTCAGGTCTCTCCAAGCCTGCTAGCATAACCTTATTTTGTGAAACGTCTTCTCCGGTAACATTGAATTGCTAACTAGGGCATACAAAACCTTTGCCAGACCAATTCTTGAATACAGCTCATCTGTCTGGAACCTACACTGTATATCGGACATTAACACGATTGAGCAGGTTCAAAGGTATTTCTTGAGCAGAGTACTCCACTCCTCTTCTCACAATAGAATTCCCTATGCCTCCAGGCTTGAAATTTTGGACATGGACAATTTGGAACTGCACTACCTGCAGTCCGATCTAAGCATTGTTCACAAAATTGTCTGCTATAACATCTTGCCCATCTTTAGCTTCAATCACAATAATACATGGGCAAACAACTGATACAAACTCAAGGTAAACCGCTCCAAATTCGATTGCAGAAAATATGACTTCAGCAATAGAGTGGTCAAAGTCTGGAACGCCCTACCTGACTGCATTGTTACAGCCTAAACCCCTCACAGCTTCAACCTCAAACTATCTACTGTGGACCTCACCCCATTCTTTAAAGGTCCATAAAGGGGACACGCATAAGAGCATCAGTGTGCCTACCGCCTTGTCTTACTGTCCACATTTATCTGTATTTATTTCCTTTGTTCATGTTTATGTGCATACCTATACTTGTTGTACATGTTTGACAAATAACTAAATAATAAAATAAAATAATAAAATAAAATAAATAATTAACCAAGTCTTGAGGGACCTTTAAAGCTCAGGAGTGATAAAGCCAACCTCATTCCTGGGGAAGAGGATTCTACAATGCGAATGCCACAGCAGAAAAGGGCCCACCAAATGTAGCTGCCTAGATCAGTGGTCTCCAGGCTTGGCAACTTTAAAGACTTGTGGACTTCAACTACCAGAATTCCTCAGCCAGCTTTTCTGGCTGAGGAATTCTGGGAGTTGAAGTCCACAAGTCTTAAAGTTGCTAAGGTTGGAGACCCCTGCCCTAGATTTATTTATTTATTTATTTATTTATTTATTTATTTATTTATTTACTTATTTATTATTTTATTTGTCAATTGCTTACAAGATAATAGGTATAAGTAAAACATAGTTATGAATACATGGATACATATAAGCAAAATAAAATGTAAAAGAAACAATAGGATAGGAATGGTAGGCATGTTGGTGCACTTATGCACGTCCCCTACAGACCTCTTAGGAAAGGGGTGAAGTCAATAGTAGACAGTCTAAGGTTAAAGTTTTTGGGGTTTGGGGAAGAAACCACAGGTAGAGTATTCCAGACATTGACCACTCTGTTGCTGAAATCGTATTTCCTGCAATCAAGTTTGGTGCGATTAACCTTGAGTTTGTATCTATTGTTTGCTCTTGTGTTGTTATTCTTGAAGCTGAAGTATTCATTGACAGGTAGGACATTGCAATGTATGATTTTATATACTATACTTAGATCGGACTGAAGGCAGTGTAATTCTAGGTTTTCTAGGTCTAGACTTTCGAGTCTGGTGGCATAAGGTATTCTGCAATGAGTAGAGGAATGAAGAACTCTTCTTGTAAAATATTTCTGGACTTTCTCAATTGTGTTGATACGTAATGTGCGTTCCAGACTGATGAGCTGTATTCAAGTATTGGTCTAGCAAATGTTTTGTATGTTCTAGTTATTAATGTAATATTACCAGAGAAAAAGCTACGTAAGATTAGGTTAACAACTCTTAATGCCTTTTTGGCTATGTAGTTACAGTGGGCTCTAGTACTTAGGTCATTTGAGATGAGTACTCCAAGATCCTTGGCAGAGTTTGGATCATCAACAAGATCTTGACTATTCAGCCTGTATTTTATTTTCTGATTTTTTTTGCCAATATGTAGGACAGAGCATTTATTTGTTCAGATTTGAAGTTGTCATTTGTTTGACCATTCTGATACATAGTCAAGGTCTTTTTGAAGGGTAGCAGTATTGTCTGTGGTGTTGAATAGCTTTACATCATCAGCGAAGAGAACACAGTTGCTCTTAGTATGATCACAGATCTTTTTCTCAGAATGAGATGATGGAACCTGTAACCTGTTTTGTTTCTGCAATCCAATGCAAGACCCAAACTTTAGCAGCCAACTTCTAGGTGGATTAAAAAGACCCCCCCCAAAAAAAATTCTGATAGATGAGCAAAATATTCCTTCCTGCCATCTTTCTTCCTGCCCCTCCAACCTGTGTTGGCAATGTGTCAAGAACCTAGCCAAGTAACATTAGCATGGTGTAGCTTCATCTCTCTCTGTGGCATCATCAATGAAATATCAACCTTCAAGACTCACCGTATTGCGCCGGTTCTGGCGAATAAACTGCTGAGCTACATCAGCTGGGAGAACATTTTCCAGCAGGACTCGGTTGAGATTCTCCATGGTTTCAATCTCTTCGCGTTCTTTCTTGAACTTCTTTTTCCAGAGAAAATCTAAGCGGCAGTAATACTCATTCTGAGAAAAAGAAGATTCAGTTTTGCAGTGAAAACCTTTTCTTTTGCGAAGCACTAGAGGATATTTTTAGCTCCAGGTTGAACTTTGAGTTTACTTGATGCTCTCTGAGCTTGATGGTTTTCTGACAGATGTTTCATTACCAAACTAGGTAACATCATCAGTACTAGAAGGGTGTGGGATTTGCTTTAGCGGCATGCCCTGTCAGGGTTGATGGGAGTATTCTTGGCAGTGCTTTGACTGAATAAATAATAAATATTATGCAACAATTTGAAGGATGGAATATACAAAGTCATAAACTTAGAAGTTACCAAAAAGTGCTCCTATCCCACACACTCCTGGAAAGTGGAGATTTAAACAACATATCCTCTCTCCCCAGGACCACAAATAATCTTAGATCAAAAGAAGAAGAAGAAGAAGAAGAAGAAGAAGAAGAAGAAGAAGAAGAAGAAGAAGAAGAAGAAGAAGAAGAAGAAGAAGAAGAAGAAGAAGAAGAAGAAGAAGAAGAAGAAGAAGAAGAAGAAGAAGAAGAAGAAGAAGAAGAAGAAGAAGAAGAAGAAGAAGAAGAAGAAGAAGAAGAAGAAGAAGAAGAAGAAGAAGAAGAAGAAGAAGAAGAAGAAAAGATTGAGGCTCTCCATGGAAAGTCCGCTTGTGGTAAACAAATGAGCTACATAAAATTACTGTAACTCTTAATAGAGACATATACATTCTTCCTAGTCTTTCAAACACATTCATATAATATTTATATAAGCTACTGATATAAAGTTCAGTATGGCTCTGAAGATGTGAAGTATCGTATAGAAATACATTCATTTTTTGCCCTGGTTGTAGTCTTGATTCATGCCACCTTTTTGCATATGGGAAAAATGTCCCACTACATCAAGCAGATTTTCCCCCCAATTCTCTTCTACTTGAAGCTTCTTTCTGAAGCTTATTTTTTAATTTATTCATTTATTTAATGTATATCCTGCCTTTATTATTGTTATAAATGACACAAGGGCAGCAAACATATCTGATATATCTTTCTTGTCTTATTTTCCCCAAAAAAAACCTGTGAATTGGACTAAGAGATAGTGATTGGCCCAAGGTCATCCAGCTGCTTTGCATGCCTAAAACAGGATTAGAATTTACAGATTTCTAGCCTGGTGTCTTAACCTTCTGAGACCACATCTCAGCAGAAGCACGCAGAGTGAGATAAGGTTGCATCAATATGACATGCACTGTGAATGTGTTACTGGCAATGTGTGAAAAGCTAACACTGTATAGAATGCCTAGAAAATCTATTGAATGTTTTTAGACTAAAGGCTAAAGCATACAAAGAATAATTGCAGGAATTATGTATGTTTAGTTTAATGAAAAGAAGGACTAGGGGTGATATGATAGCAGGGTTCCAATATCTAAGGGGCTGCCACAAAGAAGAGGGAGTCAAGCTATTCTTCAAAGTACATGAAGGCAGAACAAAAAATAATGGGTGGAAACTAATCAAGGAAAGAAGCAATCTAAATAGAATTACAGAGACATTTCCTGACAGAGAGGACAATTAACCAGTGGAATGACTTGCCTCCAGAAATTGTGGTGTTCCAACACTGAAGGGTTTCAAGAAGAGATTGAACTGCCATTTGTCTGAAATGGTCAAGCAAATGGTTCGACCAGAGGACCTCCAAGGTCCCCCCCAACTCGCTATGTTGTGCTATGCTATGCTATGCTATGCTACAATATGATGAATTTTGGTTTTTATTAAGCAGTAAAGTGATTACAAAGAAAAAGAAGGTTTGGGTTATGCCTTTTTCCAACAATGAACCAAACTAGGTTCCAAGAAAAATCACTTTAAGAACATTATATTTTGACAAACTAATTCTTACATAAGATTGTACTTGGAACTTTTTTTTTCTATCGTGCTCTATTTTTCATCAAATCAGTTACTGACTGCATGAAAACTCTCTCATTCGCAAATAAGAACAAAGCCAGATTTCTGTAAAAACAGACAGCTGCTTTAACCACGTGAAACAACTTTTTGAATGCTGGTGGACTAACTTTAGTAAAGATTTTCAAAGCCTCAAACCACAAAAGAGGAAAGGATGGCAGGATGTGAAGAGGTGACTTTGAAAGAGTGATGGGAAATTTGCCTTGCAATTTCACCCAAACCAACTTCCCCAAGGTGCATTTCGTGAATCCCACTTCTTATCTGTAATAGAAGAGAACTTCCTGGTAAAACCAATGCAAATATGTGTTTGTCATCCAACCTAAAACTTATGTGACAATCCTATACTTGCGTTGGACCTACCAGGAAGTTCTTCTCTATTGCAGATGAGAAATGGGGCAGGTTCTGTATTGTCACTCAGCCCTAAGCTTATGAGATATGGAGAGCACTGAAAGACAACAATCAAAGAAGTCGCATTCACAAACTGAATTAAAGTAGGAGCTGGGGGGAACTCACCTGTCTAGCCAGACCCAAGAGGGTGAAGAAGAAAACAAAGAATGAGAATGCTCCCATCACCTTCGGCTCCTTTAGCACCCCAGGTCTGAAAGAATGGAGTTACAGAGAACATCATTTCTGGTCTATTCCTCTAGAATTACCTTCTGGAGCACAATATGTTCATTTGGAGTTATCATGCCACTCATATGATCTTTGCCAAAGTAACAGGAAGTCATTTCTAAACAGGCTGGGTCTTTACTGAGGCTAGTGCTGTGCTAAATATTGCTCCCTATTCAGTTTTGTGAATTTGACAAGAGGAATCAAAGTCAAATGGAAGAAGATGGTAAAAAATGTCCTCTCTTTTCACTGCCCAGCAGTAGTTTTTTTTTTTTTTAAGATTTAATATGGTCCTGTCTGTGTTGTCTCTGTCCATACCCTATTCCATTCTTTTTTACAATTATCAATCAACCACATACAATTATGTAGTCATCTGACCTTCCTGTGGTCAATGGATCATAGAATTACATTCTTGGAAGGTACCATAAAAATCATCTAGATCAACATTCTGTTCAGTGCAGGATTTTCAAGAGCAGGGATGCCCAACCTTTTTGATTCTGTGGACCAGTGGTGGCAGCTGAAGCTTCAACAGTTTCAGCAGCAGTGGAAGGAATGTTTTTGCACATGTAACCAAAATCCAATGCATACGCAAATGAAACTTCACACTCTTGCCTGCTGTTTTGGCAGCCTGATTCCCAATGGGCAGTGGGCCAGGGATTGGGACCCCTGAAATAGAGCATTTCTGACCAATGACCATGTAGAACCTGCTTTGAAGACCTCTAGTGAAGAGACTCCTTGATATGTAACCTAAACCTTCTTCCTTGCGCTTCTAATTAATTGGTCGTGAATCTGCTGTCCCATAATCTCTGGGACAACAGAAAGTATGTCTATTCCCTCTTCTGTTTGACAGTCCTTCAGAGAATTGAAGATGGCCATCATATCTCCTGTCAGTCATCTCTCATATAAATTAATATGGCCAAATTTAGAAACAGTATTTTAAATTGAGTTAGATCTTTATCCCAAGCTCGAAATATGGTTTACTGTGATCTGGACTCTATGCTCCTCTAAAGACATGCCTTTTTAGCAATTGCATCACATTGGTGGCTCATGTTTTATTCTTTTCACAATCAAATTCTTTTTTACAGTCAAGTAATACTATTGATTGTTGCATGGATAAAAAAAGATGGAGAAACTAAGAATCATTTCATTACTGCAACATGCATGGTTCTCTTTTGAAGCACAAAAAAGCCCTCAGGCAATCATTAATCAAGGTGATATAACCTTCCGTCCCTATCATTGTTAGCAGAACTTGTATATTCCTGGTGACAGACAAGGCAAAAATGTCTCTTGCTGTGATTTGTGATTCTTGTGAATGCCTTAATTTACATAGTCCATTCTTCAGAAGAGATTGTACTTCTCCTTTTTCTGTAACTGAGGACCAGGTGACCAGAACAGTGTTGGTTTCATTTATATTTCATGTCATTTTTGTTGGTTTGCTTGCTTGTTTCATTTCAATTTTTTACATCAGCACAAAAAAAATGTGTGTTTTGCAATTTTATGAACAAGATAAATCAGTAATATTTTATCTATACAATTGTAACTTGAGGCTATAAATCAGGCTCATTAGCTTTCCAAATGTGGAAAAAATATATATTCGAAGAATACTACTTCCCTTAATTCTCATCTAAGAAAGAACAAAGTAAGAAGGTCTGACATAATTTCAAATCCACAAGTTACAGCTTTTAACTTGATAAATATACTAACCATCTAAGTCATGGGTGTCGAACTTGATCATGTCACATGTTGTATTGTGATGTATTGTGAATTTTTTTGCCTCTGGGGAACTGGGGTGACCTTAGCCTGCACATAACACATCCGGCCCGCAGGCCACACCAGTTTGACAACCCTGACCTAAGTAGTTCCTGATCATCTGAATCTGTTCTTCAGTGAAATTAGGTTAGATTAGATTCAACTTTATCGTCATTGCCATGGATACAGGCAACGAAATGCAGTTAGCATCCAACCAGAAGTGCAAAACAACAGTAAAAATATGTATGCAAATATGCAAGGCATCTATGAATATGTCAATGGAAAACAAAACAAAATGTATGTACACGAGCACACAAAGATAAATGTGACTGCACATATATGAACATATACAACTGTACAATATGTTTATGGACACATTGAATATAAATACAAATGCACAGAGAATTATACAAAATACATCATATATTATCAAGGGAAGCATCAGCATATGTGTGGGGACAAACGAATAGAGGAGTTCAGCAAGGAAACCGCTGTGTGGTAAAAGCTATTCTCTAACCTGCTGGTCTTAGACTGCAGGCACCTGAACCTCCTCCCAGATGGAAGAAGAGTAAACAGTTTGTGGGCTGGATGGAAGGGGTCCTTAACGATGCTGTGGACTTTACACAGACATTGTTTCCTCTGAATGTCCACAATGGCAGGAAGTTGAATCCTATAATGCATTGGGCAGTTTTCACCATCCTCTGCAATGCCTTTTTTTCTTTTATAGTGCAATGTCCATACCAAACTGAGATAAAGCTAGTTAAGATGCTCTCGACTGTGCAGCGGTAAAAATCAGTCAGAATAGCTGAGGAGAGGTGATTCTTCCTCAGTAATCACAGGAAGAAGAGGCCCTGGTGAGCTTTCTTAATCAGACTACTGGTGTTAATTTGCCAGGACAAGTCCTCAGAGAGGTGGATCCCCAGGAACTTGAAGCTGGTGACACGTTCTACCATTCTCCTGTTGATGTATATAGGAGAGTGTGTGTTTGACCATTTTTTTTCCTGAAGTCAAGTTAGGTGATTCATGTCTGCTAGGAATGGATGACATCAAAGTAATTTTTCAACTAAACATAGCCAAAATGTTTACTCTAAGGCAATTAAATTCTTGGATATGATGATATGCTTTCTTGGGCTATCCATGGGCTGTCAGACTCCTGAATGCAACCTAACATCATAAATATGTAGTATGATAGACTTGCAGGGCCAGCGCAACATGTTCATTAGATTGGTGCAATATAAAATAATGTTATGTTCTGCACATATATGTATAGAAGATTGTGTGTTTGTTAGTATGATTTACTGGATAAGGGATTTTCTTTTTTTCATTGTGAGTTATTGAGATGTATTTGTGTTGGGGGATGTACTAGGGGAGGCTCAGCCAATTTTATTGTACACATGTTGTGTATTGACAATAAAGGTTTGAATTGAATTGAATTGTGAAAGATGAACATCCAGAAGAAACCATCAAAATCACATAATCTCAAGAGTATTTGCCTGAGTCCATGCTGTAAGAATACATGAAGACACCTCTTTGGGTGAAACCAAAAGTCCTTCTAATCCAGAATCAGATTTCTAGTCTAATGTTTTGGGTACTTCCTTAAACAGATCCTGAGTCAACAAACTTGTATTGTTATCTTCCAGTAATGTATATTCATACTACCCTTTTGGATCACGGCCTTCTGTGAAGGCTTCAGAGATAATGGTCTCAACTTATATCTGACCATTAATCTAATCTTCCTTTAAAAGCCACCTAACAAGATGGGAATAATCTTTAAACATCTCCCAAATCATAATAGTGTCTGTTAACCAGCTTTTACATTGGTGGTGGTGATGGTGCTACATAGTGTAGAAAGGAAGTTGCTACAGCTCCTTGATCATTTCTATTGTTCTTTTCTGCATCACTGATGTCATGCTCCATTAAAATGGGGGCCATTCAACCCAGAAGCCAGAAAGGAACACTAATCAAGAGGGATAACTGGTAATCTTTTTGCTTTTATTCTGGGAGAACTCAATGAGGGCTAATTACCTGAGTGCAGTTTGGTTACGGTACAGCTGAGAGACATAGCAGTCAGAGAGCCAGGAATGGGTGTGAAGGAACAGCACATTGTAAACAACAAGGCAAAGTATCAGCATGGTCAACTTGAGCTCGAAGTTCATGTGGAGGAAGAGGGAACATGAGAGGAATCCTAGGACACAGCAATATATATAATACTAAGGGAGAAGAAAAAGAGGGAGAGGGTCGGAGAGAGAGGGGAGAGAGAAAAAGAGAAATGGAGGAGGAAGAAGAGAAGCTATTGGTGAGATTGGTACGTCCATTAATCAAAAGAATATAAAAAGAGAATTGATTAAAGAGATCAACCTTACCGGCACACTGAAGAGGGAGTTAAACCGAGAGAATTCTTGTACAGTATTCATGCTTGATAAGGTAGAATTTTCAAGTTTCACAAAGCATGAGGTTTCTGGCATAAAGAACTAGGAAGCAGAATTAGAGAGCACATTAGAAGGGAAGAGGGGATAGAAATTCTTCTGATCTGCACTTGATAACAGAAGCTATCCCATATGCCAGGGATTCAACAACCCCTTTCTGTTTCTTGGGAATAGCATCAATGTGGTAAAAGCAATATACCGCAATGGCCTCTATCAATGGCCAGAGAAGGAATATTGGTGGGTACTCATCTTGAACCCTTCCAGTATCTTTTACATTCAGATTACTGGAGCAAAGTCCAGATAGAGAATCAATACTTTTACCGCCATGCAGATTGAATTAATTGCACATCTAGCAACATTGGCTGAAACAGGGTTGGACGGAGTGATCCTTAGATGGAAGACTAACAGGAGATCCCAGGGGTATACTTTAGATGGGGAAGAGGATGGAGGTTTGTTCTCTAAGCTTGTGGGTTGGTTTCAAAACATTTCATTACCAAGCTAGATAACATCTTCAGAGAATTTAGAGCAGGGATGTCAAACTTGTGCCGTCAAGGCAGCATCATGTGACGTATCGGGACTTTTTCAGGGGTCAGTTCCTGACGGTTCGCAGAGGTTTGGGAGAGCCCCTAGCTAAGACTCTGTGCAGTTTGAGAACCCCCAAATCCCACTCCTGGCTGGCCCCAACCTGCCCCTCCCTTCCCAGGAATCCCCACGCAGCCCATTTTGGATACAGGCAAGTGCAGGGCGTGCGTGGAGGCTTGGAGAGGGTGAAAAACAGGCCTCCCAGAAGTTTGAGAAGGCCGGAAATGGGCCTGTTTCTGGCTTCCAGAGAACCTCCACCATGGTGCAGGAGGCTGACTAGGCTATGCCCATCATAGCCATGCCCACCCATCAACCAGCCATGCCCACCCATCAACCAGTCAACCAGAACCCTTCGCTAAAATTTTCAAAGCCCACCCCTGGACTTTTTCCCCCTTCACTAAATTGGATGGTGACGGGGCCAGCACGGGATGCATCTGGCCCACAGGCCATGAGTTTGACACCCCTGGTTTATAGGATCTCCTAACTTACGGGACCGCCTACTGCCATCGTCAACCTCCTGCCGCCCAGTACGCTCCCATAGGGTTGCCCTTCTTGGGGTACCGCCACCCGGCCATTGTCGGCTGACGGCCCCGAGAGTTCGGGCTTTCTCTGTGGGAGCTCCCTCCCTTTGGAATGATCTCCCCCCGGAGATACGTGCCATGACAGATATTCTGACCTTCCGGCGCGCAGTTAAAACCCTATTTTTTAGACAGGCTGGCCTGGCCCAGTAATCAGGTTTCGGTTTTTAAACTTAATTCGGTTTTAATAATAAATTTTTAATTTTTATTCAGATCCCTGATTTTATATTTCTAAATTTAATTTTGATGGGACACAGCTGGACCAATCGCGTTTAATATATTTTTAATTGTATTTATAGTGTATTTATTATGTGTTTTTAGTAGGCTGTACACCGCCCCGAGTCCCTTTTTGGGAGAGGGAGCGGTATAAAAATATGATAAAAAATAAATAATAATAAATAAAAATCCACTGAAGATGTTACCTAGCAGGGTAACAAAACGTTTGGAAACTAACCCCCAAGCTCGGAGAATGAACCTTCACCCTCATCCTACGCCTGAGCTACAGATATTAGCCACTATTGAAAAGCTAGTCTGGAAATTGACAAAGCATTCTGAAAGAAAGAAGTGTTAAACTACTGTAGTCTCAATGACATAAATATAATGTCTAGAACTCAAGCACAACTTGGAATAAACTTCACTTTTGAAAAACATATGTGAATGCAATTCATTCTTTCATCCATGAAGCCTCTTAGTGCTGATAATGCACATTAAAATTAAATGTGCTTTGGCTCTCCCGGGCTATAAGGAGTTCTTCCCAGGTATCTTGAACCTTTCCTCTTCCTCCCCCCCCCCCCCCAATATTCTATTTCTCTCTCCTTCCCATTCACTAGCAACATACCAAGTTCAACACTGACATTGTGAGAACCACAAGAATGGTGATGATGCCCAAGGAGACACGTAGCCATGGCTGAGTGCAAACATTGGCCAAAATAGATGGAATCCAATACAAGATCTTGGGACCTTTCAGGAAACATTTCTGTGTGTAGCAAAAAAAAACAACAGAAAACAAAAACAATATAAGCACCCATAGAGCCAAAATGTTGGATTCCTTTCTGTTACTACACCATCAATCTTCTCTGGACATTGAAAAGTCTATTTAAAAATAAGAATAATATTTCCCAGCAGATCAAAGCCAGGTTGGCTTATTCTATTTTAATATTTGTTTGTGTATGGGAATTGTACAAAAGAAAACAAAATATAATGGAGCTCACATTAAAAATAATGACAAAAACCCATCAACACATGAGGGATGCTCTCTGAGCTTAGTTGTTTTCTTGCAGATATTTCATTACCCAAACTAGGTAACATTTATTTATTTATTTATTTATTTATTTATTTATTTCTAAGTTTTATATACCGCCCTTCTCCCGAAGGACTCAGGGCGGTGAACAGCCAACTAAAATACAAATAAACAAAGTATAAATTATTTAAAAAAGAATTAAATACTAGACTGTCACAAATCTAAAAACCCCAATTAAAATCAATAAAACTTCATACCCCGTCCCAAGTAATCTAAAAACCCCATTTAAAATCCCATTAGTCAGCTCAGGCCGGCCTGCTCGAGTGGTGGGATTCAAACATGTTTACTACCGGTTCTGTGGACGTGGCTTGGGGGGCATAGCTTGGTGGACATGGCAGGGGAAAGATATTATAAAATCTCCTTTCCCTCCCCACCCCACTAACCTGCTTTCCAGCTCTGTTCTCCTGTGCAGGGTAACAAAAGAAGGCCCCAACTGATCAGCAAGACTCGGAAAGCAGAAAATAGATGGGGATGGGGCCAGTCAGATGTGGTATTTGACAGTTCTCCAAACTATTCAAAATTTCTTTTACCGGTTCTCCAGAATTGGTCAGAACCTGCTGAATAGCACCTCTAGTAGCATCCTCAGTGCTAGTCTAGATTAACAGAAATGACTGCAAGGAAACAACCAAGCTCAGACAGTACCAAGGACCCCTGAGCTACAAATATTCTCCTTTATTAGTACCCATCAATACAATAAAAATCAACAGGGACAAAAATACAATAAATTAACATACAGAATTGTTACTGCATATGTCTATTCTTTCCCTTGTGCCCAATTGTGTGGGAGCATCTTATTCAGTTTGGCAAACTATGCCCTTATAACAGCTTTGTGGAGGCATTTAGACAATTAGGTATGATTAGGTAACATCTATGTGGGGATTTTGTAAACTACTTCTTCCAAGTACGAGCTGAGTACCCAAAGTCATACACCATTTTGGCTGTATTTTTTAATATGGACTATAAGTAAGAGATGACTTCCCCCTTCACCCACATTTCTTCTGTAGAAATATGCCTACATCTCAGCTCTTCTGAGTCCAAGGACCAAGACATAGGAGAGTTTAAAAACTTTTGATACTTCTTGCAAATGACCTTGCTCCACTTCAAAACCTAACCCTAGAGACAGCTTCCAACTAGTCCCAAGAATATGGGCATCTTTTAAATTTGTCTGCAGAAGCTATGGCCCAAAGGTAGAATGGACTACATAGCTACAACGGCCCTGCTCAGGGGTGGGATTCAAATTTTTTAACAACCAGTTCTGTGGGCATGGCTAATTGGTGGGCGTGGCTTGGTGGTCATGTTATTGGCTAGGTGTGGCCAACTCAATATCACTCACATTGAGGCATGCATCTCCTTGCCTGGCCTCTCATGACTGTGAGGATGCTGCAACAGTCGTAAGTGTGAAAAATGATCATAAGTCACCTTTTTCAGTGCCATTGTAACTTTGAATGGTCACTCCACACAAGCAAAGTACTAGCAAAGAAGGAAAAAAAACCTCCAGAGAAGTTCCTGAGACAGTAAGTCTAGTCCTGCCAAGAATGTAATAAGGGTTAACGGAGAGGCAGTTTCTGTAAGCAACACCAGAATATTTCCTTCCTGCCTTCCTTACAGGATTAGGCCAGTAATTTCTTCTAATAACTGGTTCTCCGAACTGCTTAGAATGTTAACAACTGGTTCTAGCGAATAGGTGCAAACTGGTAGAATCCCATCCCTGGCCCTGCTCATTGCCTGATTACAGATCCCCATGAGTTTCTCCTCTGAAGTATGCCCTCCAGAGACTTACCGCCAGGTGACCAGCAAAGCAGGTGAGAAGGAGGAGGAGAAATAGGAAGAAAGAAATTCCATAGGAGATCCCCAGTGCTTTTGTTCTAGATGGAAAGAATAAATGAGGAATTCAGTTGGCTGGCGTTTGTATAATTCAATGTTTATCTTTGCTTTTATTAATCTTGAAGAAGAACCACCCATTGAGATAATGACCTCCTGGCATTCTGTGCTGGTTAAAGTCTTGCCATAATCAATTTACTTGAGCATCCATGAGAGCTATTCATTTTCAGTCTCATATATCGGTTGCCACATAGATCTTCAAGTGGGAAGTGGCCTTTGATAATTTTCTCCCTGCATGACTTAGCACAAATCTACTATTCATTTCTGTACACATGTTCAAAACATCTCCAAGCTGGTGCCAAAGCTAGTCCAGTGAAGAGGAGGACCAGGGGAGACATGATAACAGTGTTCCAATATTTGAGGGGTTGCCACAGAGAGGAAGGGGTCAAGCTATTCTCCAAAGCACCTGAAGGCCAGACAAGGAATAGTGGATGAAAACTAATAAAGGAGAGATTCAATTTGTAAATACAGAAGAAATTTCTGACCGTGAGAGCAATCAACCAAAAGAACACCTTGCCTTCAGAAGTTGTGGGAGCTTCATCATTGGAAGCTTTCAAGAAGAGACTAGACTGCCGTCTGTCAGAAATGATGTAGGGTCTTCTACCTGGGTGGGGGGGTTGGACTCGATGACCTACAAGGTCCCTTCCAACTCAGTTAATCTGTATCTATGTCATGCTGACTGGAGGATTCTGGGCACTGCAATCCAAAGAACATTATGGAATTTTAAGGCATTGGCCTTACAGTTGCACTCCTGAACTTAGCACCTATACATTTTAAGGAGAGTATGAGCCTCGGTGGTGCAGTACTGTAGGCTACTTCTGCTGACAGCTGGCTGCCTCCAATTTGGCAGTTCAAATCTCACCAGGCTCAAGATTGATTCAGACTTCGATCTTTCTGAGATGGATAAAACGAGGACCCAGATTGTTGGGGGCCATAGGCTGACTCTGTAAACCTCTTGGAGAGGGTTGTGAAGCACTATAAAGCAGTATATAAAGTCTAAGTGCTATTGCTATTCATATTTCAACAGGTAGAATCACCCCTAGTTTGGGCCTGTCTTTTCTGGATTAACTACCCATTCCCTATTGGTCAATTCCTCCTTACTTATAAACGACAAGGATCTGGATGAGAAAGTTGGAAACGAAGACAAGGAAGCTGCAGGCCGTATAGTAATTAAAAGATGGCAGTGGTGAGAGGCGGTACTGCAAAAAAAAATAAAGAGAAAGAGAGAGAGAGAGAGAAATTGAGAAAAATTATTCAGGTAGTCCTTGACTTATGACCACAATGGAACCCAAAATGTATGCTGCTAAGTGAGAAATTTGTTAAGTGAGTTTTGCCCCCATTTTATGACCTTTCTTGCCACAGTTGTTAAGAGAATCATTCCAGTTCTTAAATGAGTGACACCGTCGTTAAATGAATCTGGTTTCCCCATTCACTTTGCTTGTCAGAAGGTCACAAAAAGAGATCATGTGACTCCAGGATGCTGCAACTATCATAAATATGAACCAGTTGACAAGCATCGGAAAGATTACATTATAAATAATGTGAAGCTGCAACGTTCATAAGTGTGAAAAACAGTCATAAATCACAGTTTTCAGTATCATTGTAACTTTGAACTGTCACTAAATGAACTGTTGTAAGCCGAGGACTACCTGTAATCAGCAAATAGAAACATTGGTTCTAGATCATTGCTTTTGCAGTAGAATCTCTCCTCTCTGCCAGATTACTTATTTGTATTAATTCCTGTTGATATTAAGAATCTTAGGCTTCTCAACATTAACATTTTAAATCATTGTTAATACTGATTTAATAACTTTTTTAGCTTGAAAGGTATAAATGTAAACAAAGTGCTATAATAATCTCCTGGGCAATACTGTAAAAACAGCACTGTATCAAAATAATATAATGTATTATTCTTCTTTTATAAGAATATAACAAAATGTTTTTTTAAAGAAAGAAATAATCACACTACAGTCTTTTATAGTTTACCTCCTTCTCCAGAGATTCCTGCTTGAAATACAATGTGATGCAGTTGAAATCTTCAGATTTCTTCCATTGCCTACAAAAAAGAGAACAAGCACACCTAGAGTGAGATTTCCATCAATTGCCATGACAATATTCATTTCCACCAATTGCCATGACAGCATTCATTCATTCATTCATTCATTCATTCATTCATTCATTCATTCATTCATTCATTCATTCTTTCTTTCTTTCTTTCATTCATTCATTCATTCATTCATTCATTCATTCATTCAAATTCAACTCAACCAAGTGACTCTGGGCAGCTTACAAGTTTAAAATTTTAAAACAATTACAGGTAGTCCTCGAATTACGACAGTTCATTTAGTGACTGTAGTTACAACGGCACTGAAAAAAGTGCCTTATGACCATTTTTCACACTTACAAAATTTGTGGCATCCCTACGATCACATGATCAAAATTCTAACAATTGGCAAGTGGTTCATAGTGATGACATTTGCAGGATCCTGGGGTCATGTGAGGTTGCCTGACAAGCAAAGTCAATGGGGAAGCCAAATTCACTTAACAACCTTATTACTAATTTTACAACTGCAGTGATTCACTTAACAACTATGGCATGAAAGGTCATAAAATGGGCAAAATTCACTTAGTAACTATCTCACTTTAGCCATGAAAATTTTGAGCTCAATTGTGATCGTAATTAAGAACTACCTGTGAAATAACTTAAAATACAGTAAAACAATAAAAACATCCACAAAATAAATAATATTTATTTGTTCGATGTCTATAGCCACCCAGCCAAATTGGTTGTATCTTTGATCCACCATGGCCAACTCACTGCACCCAAGTCATTGTTGGCTAACTCACCATAACTAACTTACTTTGATCAATTCCCTAAGTTAACTCACCATAGCCAACACGCCACAGGACAATTCAACAAATATAAAAGTTAAATTAATATCAGTAGAACCATGCCCAATAATAATTAAATAAATAAAGTCAATCCAGAAATACAAGAGTTACAATAATGAAAATGTGGTCTCCAATAATAAAATATAAATGAATGGAACAATTAATACAGTATTAAATTGTTCAGCAGTGAGTTGTCCTGTAGCAAATTAGCCATAGCAAATTATTTTGGGTAAGTTGGCTGTGGCAAATTTTCCCATGGTGAGTTGGCTACAATGAGTTAGTTGCAGTGAGTTGTTCTAGATCCTCTTGTTCTATTAAATCTCTTTCAGTCTAATTAAAGAGCCATGGTGGTACAGTGGTTAGAACACAGTATTGCAGGGTATTTCTGCTGACTGCCAGCTGCCTGAAATTTGGCAGATCAAATCTCACCAGGCTCAAGATTGCCTTCCATCCTTCCGAGGTGGGTAAAATGAGAACCCAGATTGTTGGGGGCAATAGGCTGACTCTGTAAACTGCTTAGAGAGGGTTGTAAAGCATTGTGAAGTGATACATAAGTCTAAATGCTATTACTATTGCTAAGGAATAATTGCTGTCTCCATTCCTTCAAAGAAGAGAATTTCTGTGGAATTTTCACAGGTATTATTGTATTTTTTAAATGCCAAGGTTAATTAAAGGATATAAATTTGCAAAGTTCCCCTCCAATTACATACTTCTTATTCTGGAAGCCTATGATCTCCTGGGCTTCTCCAACTTGTATTCGCTTTTTAATTTCCAGTGGAACATTTATCATTGCAAAAAAGAAGTCCTACCCTTTGAGGTTAGGAAATATGAAAAAAAAAATCAAAGAAATGGGCCATCCAATTTCTCTGCCTACAAATGGAGTTGAGGATTTTGAGAAAATGTTTCTGCTGACTTTATTCCACTTGCTTTCAATAATATGACACTTCTTGATGTCCCAACTCACTCAGATTTCTAGGGTATTGAAGCCAAAGTGTAACAAGACAAATGTCACACCCACAGATCAACTGTCATTTTCTTGAGGTTTGCCCTTCATAGTATTTGACCTTCCCTGTTTCTTCATCCCTATTTACTAAAGATAATCCTTGATTGTTTTAAAACTGGGCCTTGCCAAGAAAGCAAACAAGCACACAAAACTTTCTATCTACAGTTTTGATGTTTTGAAGATACATTGTCTGAAATTTAGCACAATCATTGCTAGAACTTAGGTTCCCTCTCCAAAATGTTTTGAAGTTAAAGTGCAGAGGGGAAATATCAGCAATTGCAATGATAAGGGAATGAGGAAATGTGCACTGCAACATCAGGATACAAACTCCACTTCTTACAAACTACCACACAAAATTGAAAGAGTGGAGCTTGTGTCATGGAACACAATGTATTTCAGTACTACTTGTTCTGGAGATGACACCTCTGTTGGGAAGTTGAGACATTTTCAACTCGAAGGACCTCTAAGGAGGATCTTTCCTCTGATCTCATTTCTACCCAATCAACTCAACTTTTTTATTTCTTTTTATTGACCCCAATACGCACTTCTGGGAATTCAGCTGTTCAATCAGTTGGAAGAACTTCTCATCCACACCTTCCAAGTCTTCATCTGGACTCCTGGGGGCACGACACCTGAAATCCAATGTGGAAAAGGAGGAGAAGGAGGAAGAGGAGAGGAGGAGGAGGAGAAGAAAAAGAAGAAGAAGAAGAAGAAGGAGGAGGAGGAGGAGGAGGAGGAGGAGGAGGAGGAGGAGGAGCAGGAGGAGGAGCAGGAGGAGGAGGAGAAAGAAGAAGAAACTAGACTACTCAAGATAATTTAATTCAAACAAGGTGCAAGAGATAAATTTCTTCAAGCTGAGTTTCTGAATATGATTAATCCTTCTGAATATGATATGTATACCTGTATTGCATTTGACAAGACAGAAGTGAGTTGTCTCATGTATATATATATATACATGTATGTACACACACACACATACACACACATGTACACACACAAATACACTCTATACACATCTGATTGTCTCTCTAAGTTAAAATTCTGCCATCTCCTGGTAGTCACTGTTTAAGCACTAATCCAATCCTGCTGCTCTTCAAGATCAGCCAACTTTAACTACCAATGTGTGTTGATATATCAAATATTTGAGAATAATGCTATGTGTTATAAACCAAATTTCTAACATGTATCAATAAAAAAATCTACTTGATTTTTGCAGGTTCCACATTAGACTGTTTCAACATCCCTGATGTTAGACTCATGTATGTGAGTTGGATGGCTATATAAACTGAATAAATACATAAATGGAAATGAGAAGAAGTCTTAGAAGATTCTTTATGTCTTATGAAACATGCTTAGAATGATCTAACAAGTATACAAGGATTGCAGATACCGTGTTTCTCATATAATAAGGCCAGGTCTTTTTTTTTTTTTTGAGCCCCCCAAAAATGGCTAGGTCGTCTTTTCAGGGGTGAATTTATTTATTTATTTATATTTATATTTCTATACCGCTCCCTCTCCCAAAAAAGGGACTCGGGGCGGTGTACAGCCTAATAAAAATACATAGAGTAAATATAATTTAAATAAAATTTAAAAATGAATTAAATAGATAAACCGGCTGCATCCCGTCTAACTACAATTACACATTTAAAAATCCGGGATTAATAAAAATTTAAAATGGAAGATTAAAAACTAAAACCCAAAATTAGGTATAAAACCCCAAAAACCCTTACTGGGCCAGGCCAGCCTGTTTAAAAAATAGGGTCTTAACTGTGCACCGGAAGGTCATGATGTCCGTCATGGCTCGTATCTCCGGGGGGAGATCATTCCACAGGGAGGGGGCTCCCACAGAGAAGGCCCGCACCCTCGGGGCCGCCAGCCGACAACGATTAGGCGGCGGCACCCCAAGTACGGCAACCCTGTGGGAGCGTACTGGGCGGCGGGAGGTAGACGATGGCAGTAGGCGGTCCCGTAGATACCCAGGTCCCGAGCCATGGAGCACTTTAAATACCATCAGTACCACCTTGAATCGAATCCGGAAGGCCACAGGAAGCCAGTGCAGCCTGCGGAGAAGCAGTGTAACGTGGGAGCTCCGAGGGGCACCCACGATCACCCGCGCGGCTGCATTCTGGACTAACTGTAGCCTCCGGAGACTCTTCAAGGGGAGCCCCATGTAGAGAGCATTGCAATAATCCAGGCGGGAGATAACGAGGGCGGAAGTGACTGTGCGAAGTGCGCCCAGATCCAGAAAGGGCCGCAACTGGTGAATCAGACGAATCTGATAAAAAGCCCCCCTGGCGACGGCTGCAATGTGTTCTTCTAAAGAGAGCCGTACGTCCAGGAGGACACCCAAGTTGCGCGCCCTTTCCATGGGGGTCAGAACCTCTCCCCCCACGGCCAGCGAAGGAACCAGCTGGCTGTATCTGGGCGCAGGAAACCACAGCCACTCGGTTTTGGTCGGGTTGAGACGAAGCCTGTTACGACCCATCCAATTCCGCACGGCCTCCAGGCACCGGGACATCACTTCGACGGCTTCGCTGGGGTGGCCCGGGGTGGAGATGTACAGCTGAGTATCATCAGCGTACTGATGGAACTCCACCCCGAAGCCACGGATGACCTCACCCAGCGGCTTTACATAAATGTTGAACAGCAGGGGCGAGAGCACCGACCCCTGAGGGACCCCACATAGTAGGAGCCTCGGGGCCGATCTCTGCCCCCCTGTCAACACAAATTGCGAACGGTCGGAGAGGAAGGAGGTGAACCACCGCAGCACGGTGCCCCCTACCCCCAACCCCTCCAACCGTCGCAATAGGATACTGTGGTCGACAGTATCAAAAGCCGCTGAGAGATCTAACAGGACCAGGACAGAGGAACAACCCCTGTCCCGGGCCCTCCAGAGGTCATCCACCAACGCGACCAACACCGTCTCCGTGCTGTGCCCGGGCCTGAAGCCCGATTGGAGGGGGTCAAGATAACTCGTTTCCTCCAGGTACTGCGGGAGCTGACGTGCCACCACACTCTCAACAACCTTCGCAACGAAACGAAGGTTGGAGACAGGATGATAATTAGATAACAATGCTGGGTCCAGGGACGGTTTCTTGAGGAGGGGCCGCACCACCGCCTCTTTCAAGGCGGCGGGTAACAGCCCCTCTCTCAAGGAAGCGTTTATAATACCCTGGAACCAGCCTCGTGTCACCTCCCGAGTGGCCAAGACCAGCCAGGAGGGGCACGGGTCCAGTAAACAGGTGGTGGCATTCAGTCCCCCCAGTATCCTGTCCACGTCCTCCACAGTAACAGGATCGAACTCAACCCAATTGACCTCACCGATATCCACCCCCGCCCCCCCTCCCGGAGATGCCCAGTCGGAGTCCAGTTCGTCCCGGATCTGAGCGATTTTGTCCTGCAGAAACCTAGAAAACTCCTCAGCCCGTCCCTGCAAGGGGTCCTCCCGCGCTCCCACCTCCAGGAGGGAGCGGGTCACCCTAAACAGGGCGGCTGGGCAGTTTTCCGCGGACGCAATAAGGGTGGAGAGGTAAGACCTCCTCGCCATCCTTATCGCCACTAAATACGTCTTGATATAAGGTCATAATAGTGTTCGGTCAGACCCAGAGCGGCTAGCCCTCCAATTGCTCTCTAGGCGTCTTTTCCGGCGCTTCATCTCCCTCAGCTCCTCAGAAAACCAGGGAGCCACATGGGATCGGCACCGGGTCAGAGGCCGCAAGGGCACAACTCGGTCAAGGGCCCCGGTAGCCACCCTATCCCAGGTGGCGACCAAGCCCTCAACCGAGTTGTGTGTGTGAGCTTCGGGGAATGGCCCAAGCTCTGTCAGGAACCTATCAGGATCCATCAGGCACCTGGGGCGGTACCATTTTAGTGGCCCCGCCTCCCTGTGGTCAGGGGGTGCGGAACGGAAGTTGAGCTTCAGGAGCGAGTGATCTGTCCATGACAGGGGTTCCACAACTATATCCGCTATACCCAGATCACTCTGCCACTGATCAGAGACAAAAACCAGATCCAAGGTGTGACCCCCCATGTGAGTAGGGTCCCGAATTAACTGGGTCAGGCCCATGGCCATCATGGAAGCCATGAACTCTTGAGCAGACCCCGAGGCACCGCCGGCAGAAGGCAAGTTGAAATCCCCCATGACCATAAGCCTGGGGGTCCCAACTGACACGCCAGCTATGACCTCAAGGAGCTCAAGCAGGGCCGCTGCCACATAGCAGGGAGCCAGGTATGCGACCAGCAAGCCCACCTGAACCTTGGGACCGAACTTCACGAAAAGGAGCTCACACCCGGTTGTCTGAGACACAGTGGCCTCCCTTGGACACAGATCCTCCTTAATAACCACCGCAACCCCCCCTCCCCTCCCCTGGGCCCTCAGCCGATGAAAAACCCGAAACCCGGCTGGGCACATCTCCACCAGAGGGACTCCCCCTTCTTGGCCCAGCCAGGTCTCGGTGACACCCACCAGGTCCGCACCCCCCTCACAAACCAAATCGTAAATGAGAGGGGCTTCCCCCCCCCGCACACCCTCACCTAGGGCACCCTGCAGGCAACCATGCCTCGCCATCAGCCGCTCCTAATGGCCAATCATGGCTGAGCTCAGAGTGCTTCCTATCCCTGCCAAGCGCCTTGGCTGCAGACCCAGGTAGGGTGCTGGTTGCAGGCCAGGTCAGCAGGCGGGTGGTGGCATGTAGATGTCGGCCTTGGCAGGGCACTTTAAATTATGAGAACTTTGGCGCCCGCCACTGCTGCTTTCTCTGGCGCTCTGTCTTTCACTTCGCATTCTTCTGCTGGCAGCGTTTCAACCGCTTCTCAGGCAGGGGAGCTGCCTCCATAGCTTCCACAGTTCCCGCCAGAACTGGCGAGAGAACAGCGGCAATGCTGGCAGGAACCATGGAAACATTTCATCTGCTTCTTGGGCAGGGGAGCTGCCTCTATGGCTTCCATTGTTCCTGCCGGCGCTGGCAAGAGAACAGTGGCAGCGTTGTGGAAGCTACAGAGGCAGCTCTCCTGCCTAAGAAGTAGCTGAAATGTTTCCACGGTTCCTGCCAACGTTGCTGCTATTCTCTCACCAGCACCAGTGGGAACCGTGGAAGCCGCAGAGGCAACTCCTCCGCCTGAGAAGCAGCTGAAACACTGCCAGTGGAGGAATGCAAAGGGAAAGCAAGAACGGCGGAGGAAGCAGCAGCGGTGGGCGCTGAAGGTCTCGTGATTTAAAGTGCTCTGCTGAGGCTGACATCCACACACTGCCACCCACCTGCTGATCTGACCTGCAACCAGTACCATACCTGGATCTGCAGCAAAGGTGTTTGGCAGGGGTAGGAAGCATTCCGCACTCGGCCATGATCAGCCGTTAGGAGCGGCTGGTGATGAGGCGTGGCTGCCCGCGGGCACTCTTAAAGGCAAGTTCCCCCCTGTCCTCCCTCCCCAATTTCGCATGTATTAAAATAAGCCTAAATTTGGGGGGGAGGGGCTTAATTTCATTTTATCTCTAGAAAACATGTTGGGTTTTCCTATTGGGGGGGGGGGGCGTATTGTTGGAGAAACATGATAGAAGATCTCAGATTGCACCCTAAAACAAATTTAGCACAGTTAGCTTGTCAATCAAGATGTTGCCCACTAAACTTTATGTGTGTGTGTGTGTGTGTGTGTGTGTGTGTGTGTGCACGCGTATACAGTATATATGTATGTATACAGTATCGCTGATCTGGATGAGAACCTGTAGCCTAATGGCAATTACAACTGCCTCACCTGTAATACTTCCCAGGTTCGAATCCCAATAAGGGTATGGCTAGCTGACGAGAGCTAAGTAGCTCGAAATAGATCTATCCTAGTCTCCCTTATTTAATTATTTATCAGCTCAAAACCTAACACACACACACACACACACACACACACACACACATATATATATATATATATATACAGTATATACACACACACACATATACACACACATATATATATATGCAGGTCTTGGTGTGTTTGGGTCTTTTCCCGTGTAAGATTGAGACTATCTTGGCAACGTTTTAACGAGATCTGACTCACCATCTTCAGGCTGGTGTTTTCGGCTTTGTGCTTGTGCGAGCAAAGCAGAAAACCGAAAACACCAGCCTGAAGATGGCGAGAGAGATCTCATCAAAACGTTGCCAAGATAGTCTCAATCTTACACAGGAAAAGACCCGAACACGCCAAGACCTGCATACCTGTACCCGTGAAAATCTACGAAAACAAAAATACATATATACATACATACATACATACATACATACATACATACATATATATATACACACACACATACACACACATACATATACATATCTTTGAGTTTTATGTGCTATTGAGTTAGGTAAACATGGAGCATCTTATCAACTTCCAAACCTTGCAAGATAATATATTATTAATTCCACAAATCCTTTATAACTCCTATACATTCTCCATTGTGTCACTATTAGATTAACATCTCTTAGCTTGCTAACTTTTACATCTCTAGAATCTACAGATTGCTAGAAGCATGATCCCCAACACAAATGAAAAGAGTGTGATTTCATACAATTTCTTCCATTTCTTTTTTTTTTAAAGAAAACTATTTGGTTACATCCATTTTTTTTATTTCACTCTACAAAACAATCTTCTCAAACGTGATATCTTCCAGATGTATTGCATTAACTAGAGACATTTATTTGTGATTATATAATTTATCTGGAAGGTATCAGACTGGAGAAGTCTGGTTTAAAACCAATATTTCTTCTTACCTTTCCATAGTCAAAGATCCCAAAGAGATATCCTGCAAGAAGACAGAAAACTCCAATGCATTATAGACATTCTTCACTTACGATAATGTAAGAACATTGCTAACAATTGAGTAATAGAGGTCAGATTAATAACCTGGAAAATATCGCTTCATTTCAAGAAATGTTGAATATTGTAAGCATTAGCTATAATTGTTTTGTTTTTGATAGAAGTAATTTAGGTATTAAAACAAACTGTTTGGACCTATTCTAATAGTACAACATTTTTGGCTTAAAGTCCACAGAAATTTAGTATACATTTTAATTTATAGTAATGGATTGCTTATCTTTCTTGTTTGTCAATGTCTGAATTAACGGGTTTTTTTGACAAATGGGTAAGGAAAAAGTCTTTTGAGCAATATGGTCACGAATTCATTGATTGACTGGAGTTATTTGTCTTATAATAACAATTTTCAATCATCTTCTCTAAAATTCTCAACTAAGCCTCAATATTTTGGATTTTGCTCATAATTATTTATATTGCAAATATCAATATATATATATATATATATATATATATATATATATATATATATATATATATATATATATATATAAGAGCATGCATGGCTGATGTATTGGCTGTGTGTCTATCAGCCTCCTGTGTTGTAACGACTTGGGTAATGGGCTGTGTGATGACCTTCTGTTCTTAAGAAAAAGCCAGCCAATCTGCAAACATCAACTCTATCAACCAATCAAGAAATGACAACACAGCCAACCTCCCCACCTTGTGCAAGGAAAGCTCAGATCACGCTTTCCTTGCACAAGTACAAAGCCGAAAGTACCAGCCTGAAGATGGCGAATGAGATCTTGTCGAAACATTGCCCATGGGAAAAGGCCCAAACTGCATATATATATGTGTGTGTGTGTGTGTTAGGTTTTGAGCTGATAAATAATTAAACAAGGGAGACTAGGATAGATCTATTTCGAGCTATTTAGCTCTCATCAGCTAGCCATACCCTTACTGGGATTCGAACCAGGGAAGTATTACATGTGAGGCAGTTGTAATTGCCATTAGACCACTGGTTCTTATCCTGATCAGCTGAGACAGGGGAATGAGTATATAAAGGATGTTATAACACAGGTGTTGTAACACAAATATATGTATGTATGTATGTATGTATGTATGTATGTATATGTATAAAAGAGCCTCTGTGGCACAGTGGTTAGAGTGCAGTACTGCAAGCTACTTCTGCAGCCCAGCTGCCTACAATTTGGCAGTTCAAATCCCACCAGGCTCCAGGGTGACTCAGCCTTCCATCCTTCCAAGGTGAGTAAAATGAGGACCCAGATTGTTGGGGGCAATAATGCTGATTCTGTAAACTGCTTAGAGAGGGATATATATATCTCCACATCTTTTGGTCTTGCACTGTTTCTTTGGGTTTTTCTATGTTCTGGCTGCTCTCAACTTTGATGGTGTTCGGCCATCATGTTCTTTGACGGCCTGGTTTCCTTTTAGCAATAGCACTTAGACTTATATACTGCTTCATGGTGCTTACAATCCACTCTAGACAGTTTATAGAGTCAGCCTATTGCCTCCAAAATTTGGGTCCTCATTTTACTCACCTTGGAAGGATGGAAGGCTGAGTCAACCTTGAGCCAGTAAGACTCAAACTGCCAAACTGCAGGCAGTCAGCAGAAGTAGCCTATAATACTGCATTCTAACCACTGCACTCTTTTACCACTAAGAATTCCCAACATAATTGCTTTCTCCAATGAATTCTACCATATGATATGGCCAAAATAAATGAGATGCAGTTTTGTGATTTTATTTTTCTTTCCAGTGACATGTCATGGTGTTATGCATTTCAATCCTTCCTTGTTGGCCACTATCCAAACATATCTGTGTTCAAGAGTATACTAAAATGTAAAACGATCTGAAATTCACAGACATCTTGTCCTGCTACAGAGAATGGAATAGAATGAATAGGTTAGCTAGGGAAAGGAAGCATTTCTCCTGTTAAGCATACCGAATGGTTATTCCGAACAAAACCTGATGGTTCTGTTGGGAGATTGTCCAGAGGTTTGAGGTTGGCAAAGGGTTTGGCAGCTCCCCATGATTCCAGGTAGCGAGTCATCCGTACAGAGGCCCTCATCATGAAGCTTTCACCTGGTGCTGGTGAGAGAATGTCACCAGAACTTTCTTCTTCAGCCTAAATACCAAATAAACCAAAAATACAGGAAGGCTCATGAGTGGCAAATCTCACCTTGTTTGAATTCGATGAGATTAACAGAGTTGGAAGTAAGAGGTGGTATTCAGCAGCTTCTGACCAGTTCTGGAGAACCGGTAGAGGAAATTTTGAGTAGTTCGGCGAACTGGCAAATACCACCTCTGACTGGAGATTTTACAATATCCTCCCCCTGCCATGCCCACCAAACCATGCCCACAGGACCGGTAGTAAAAAAAAAAAAAAAAGAATCCTACCACTGATTGGAAGGGACCTTGCAGGTCTTCTAGTCCAACCCACTGCCCAAGCAGGAGACCTGATACTATTTCTGACAAATGGCAGTCCAGTTTCTCTTGAAAGCTTCCAGTGATGAAGCTCCCACAACTTCCGAAGACAAGCTGTTCCATTGGTTGATTGTTCTCACTATCAGAAAATTTCTCCTTATTTCCAGGTTAAATCTCTCCTTGTTCAGTTTCCATCCATTATTCCTTTTCTGGCCTTGAGGTGCTTTGCAGAATAGCTTTAAATCCTTCCTCTCTGTGGCAGCCCTTTAAATATTGGAACACTGCTATCATGTCTCCCCTGATCCTTCTCTTCACTGGACTAGCCAAGCCCAGTTCCTGCAACTGTTTTTCATATGTTTTAGCCTCCAGTCCCCTAATCATCTTTGTTGCTTTTCTCTGTATTCCTTCTAGAGTTTCAACATCTTTTTTATAGTGTGGATGCATTATTCTAGGTTGGTATTACTAAGGCTTCGGAGAGTGGTATTAGTGCTTCACTTGATCTTGATTGTATCCCTCTGTTAATGCAGCCTTGGATTGTGTTGGCATTTCTGGCTGCTGCCGCATACTGCTGGCTCATATTTAACTGGTTATCCACTAAGACTCCAAGATCCCTCTCACAGTTACTGCTATTAATCCTGGTTTCAACCAGTCTATATGTGTACTTTTGATTTTTCTTGCCTAAGACTTAACTTTTCTCTACGCTTATTTTGTTAGATAGGGCTCATTGTTCAAGTCTCTCAAGATCCATCTGGATCTTGAGCCTATCTTTTAGGGTGTTAACCAGTGGTGGGATTCAAATAATTTAACAACCAGTTCTCTGCCCTAATGGTTTCTTCCAACAATCAGTTCAACCATACTGCTCAGAAAGTTAACAACTGGTTCTCCCGAAGTGGTGCGAACTGGCTGAATCCCACCACTGATGTTAGCTATTCCTGCCAGCTTAGTATCATCTGCAAACTTGGTAAGTTCCCCTTCTATTCCCTCATCTAATGTTAGTGAAAGTGTGTCTACTTTCAGTTTTAAATGAATTTCTGTATGCTATAGCCATGCAGAATGAGGACAGGTTATAACACTGAGATGGTGATAAAATTCCCCAAGAACCTTATCTGACTTCATTGCAAAATAAAAAGGTTTCCTTATGACTGACCCAGACCTCAATATGGTATCAGAATACTACCATGCAGAATCTCCCAGCAAGGTTGCAAACATTCCTGCCTAAGCAGTGGGTTGGACTGGAAAACCTCCAAGGTTCCTTCCAACTCTGTTATTTTATGATCTACATTAGATCAAATCATTTTTGTATTTAATACAGGTAATCTTTGACTTACGACCATATTTGAGGCCAAAATTTCTGTTGTTAAGTGATACATTCGTTAAGTGAGTTTTGCCCCACTTTACCTTTCTTGCCACAGTTCTTAAGTGAATCACTGCCATTGATAAATTAGTAATCTGGTGGTTAAGTGAATCTGGATCCCCATTAACATTGCTTGTCAAAACATCGCAAAAAATGATCACGTGACCTTGGGACTACTTGTATTTCTCTGGGATTTTAGGATGAAATTGTCCCACCATCTATTGCCCAATTATTTTACTCAAGAATAATTGTGTGACTTTCAGAAAATTTTGCAGCATCCTTCATCACTGGTCACATTAATTGGGGCTTCTGGGACTTGTAGTTTAATAACATCTAGTCTCTAGAGGCCACCTGGAAATTACAGGATTTGGAATAGCAATTGAACCTCAGATTTTTAATATATCATAAAAATTGAGGTTTATCATACATTCATCCCTTACTGTGCTTAAAAGATGCACATTAGGAAAATATTCAACCCTATTGATAAAAATAACTTCCTGTGTAAGTAGGAACTTAAATTTGATATTGGTTCCATTCAGGGGTGGGATTCAACCAGCATTACTACTATGCTTTGCGTGCACGCATACCTGATGCACACTGCATGCATATGTAATAAACATTAAGCTGTGCCACCCAGACAGCTGAAAAGTGCTGTGTGCAGGTACGCAGTGTTTGTAAAGCCCACTTTTTTCCTGCTTTTTCAACCTCAGCTGTGCCGCGCAAAGCAGCTGAGGTTGAAAAAGCAGGAAATAAAGGACAGGTAAGAGCCCAGGTGGGTGGATGGACCAAACAGCAGCAAATACAAAACCGTTTCAGTATCTGCTGCTCTTCAGAGCTACCAGTTCTATAGGGCAAAACCGGTAGCATCCCACCCCTGGTTCTATCTAGTCTTTATTATTCCATGCAGATCTCTAACATTGAGTATCTTCCAATTATGATTTCCTTGGGAGGACCAGAAGGTGATATAGGTGACATCTTCTACATACAGCTAGTCCTTGACTTATGACCACAATTGAGCACATAATTTCTGTTGCTATATGCAAGATAGTTGTTACGTGAATATTGTCCCATTTTATGACCTTTCTTGCCACCTTTAAGTGAGTCATGACTGGGCGGATCTTGGTGAGGTCATCTGGGGTGAGTTTGATCCTGTGACCCTGGAAGACATGGACAGGATACTGGGTGGGCTTAATGCCACCACATGTTTACTGGATCCGTGCCCCTCCTGGCTGGTTTTGGCCACCCCAGAGGTGACACGAGGTTGGTTCCAAGGTATTATTAATGCTTCCTTGAGTGAAGGGATTTTGCCTGCCACCTTGAAAGAGGAGGTGGTGAGGCCCCTCCTCAAGAAACAGTCTCTGGACCCAACATTTCTATTGAACTATCGTCCAGTCTCCAACCTTCGCTTTGTGGCGAAGATTGTTGAGAGTGTGGTGGCATGACAGTTCCCTCAGCACCTGGATGAAGCTGTCTATTTAGATATGCTTCAATCGGGTTTCAGGCCCGGGTACAGCACGGAGAAGGCATTGGTCGCGTTGGTGGATGATCTCTGGAGGGCCCATGACAGGGATTGTTCCTCTGTCTTGGTCCTGTTAGATCTCTCAGCGGCTTTTGATACTATCGACCATAGTATCTTATTGCAGTGGTTGGGGGGGTTGGGAGTGGGGGGCACCGTGTTACGATGGTTCTCCTTCCTCTCCGACCATTCGCAATTTGTGTTGGCAGGAGGGCAGAGGTCGACCCCGAGGCCCTTGATTTGCAGGGTGCCTCAGGGGTCTGTTCTCTCGCCCCTGCTGTTCAACATTTACGTGAAGCCACTGGGTGAGATCATCCGTGGTTTTGGGGTAGAATTCCATCAGTATGCTGATGATACTCAGTTATATATTTCTACCCCAGGCCACCCCAACAAAGCCGTTGAAGTGATGACCCGGTGCCTGGAGGCCATGCAGAGTTGGATGGGTATGAACAGGCTCTGACTCAACCCTACCAAGACCGAGTGGCTGTGGTTTCCTGCGCCCAGATACAGCTGGCTTATTCCATCGCTGGCTGTGGGGGAAGAAATTTTGACCCCCACAGGGAGGGCACGCAATCTTGGTGTCCTCCTGGATGTACGGCTGTTGCTGGAAGATCACATAATGGCCATTGCCAGGGGGGCTTTTCATCAGGTCCGACGGATCTGCCAGTTGCGGCCCTTTCTGGATCTGGACGTGCTTCGCACGGTCACTTCTGCCCTTGTCATTTCCCGTCTTGATTATTGCAATGCTCTCTACATGGAACTCCCCTTGAAGAGCATCCGGAGGCTCTAGTTGGTGCAGTATGCGGCCACATGGGTGATTCTGGCTTCTTGTAGTTCCCATGTTACACTGCTCCTGTGCGAGCTGCATTGGCTCCCGGTAGCAATTCAAGGTGTTGGTGGTCATCTATAAAGCGCTCCATGGCTTGGGACCCGAGTACTTACGGGACTGCCTTCTGCCACCATCGGCCTCCCGTCAGCCTGTGCGTTCTCACAGGTGGGCCTCCTTGGGGTGCCATCAGCTGGACAATGTCGGCTGGCGACCCTGAGGGTACGGGCCTTCTCTGTGGGAGCACCCTCCCTTTGGAACGAGCTGCCCCCGGAGATACGGACTATCCCTGACCTGCGAACCTTCAGGCGCGCATTGAAGACCCATCTTTTTCAACAAGCCGGTGTGGCCTAGTAGTATTGTGGGGTTTTAAATTTGTTGTTTTTATATGCCCTTGTTTTTATTATTTTTATTATTTTTAACTTCAGCCACTTATTTAATCTGTTTTTAAATTTTAAATTTCTTTGTATTGTTTTTTAATCTGGCTGTACACCGGCCCGACTCCCAAATGAGAGAGGAGGCGGTATATAAATTAAATAAACATAAACATAAGTTCATTATGCTGTCATTAAGCGAATCTCACTTCCCCTATTGACTTTGTCAGAAGCCAACTGGGAAAGTCACAGATAGAGATCACACGTTCCCAGGATAGTGCCATTATCATAAATACAAGCCAGTTGCCAAACATTCGAATTTTGATCATGTGATCATGGGGGATACTGAAAAAGATATGCGAAAAATGGTCACTTTTTTCAGTGTCACTTCAAACAGTCACTAAACAAATGGTTGTACCAACCATGCACCTGTCAAACACATTGTAAATGATGTATACAATTGTTTGGAAGCTCCTTACTCTCGGATCAACAACTAAGAAGGTCTTGATGCGGTTCTCCCTCAAGTAAGAGTCTCGTACACAGCAAACTTCCTCCACGGTGTACATTCCACCCAGGTGTGACAAGGTAGCTTCTGTGATGTGAACTCTCCTGAAAGAGAAATGCTGTAGTGATGAGACCTCAAATTACTGCTCACTATACAAAATCCATTTTTTCCACTGAAAGTCAAATCCAAAATTTTTAATGTAGATCATTAGACCTCTGAATTAAGCCCATCCAGTTCAGAATTTATCCATTAATTTATCCATTAGAATAAAATACTTTTTTTCTGTGCATGTGGAAATAAATATCAAATCATCACGTCAGTGTGATAGTTGTCAATTCAAGGATTCAATCCAAATAGAGGGGGATCCACACTGAGAAGCTGATTAAATCTAGAGATTTGGTTGGATCAGCTTCAAATCTGCTTGTTAATTAAAATCTCTGCAAGATCCCTTCCAACTCTGTTTATTCTATTATATTGCTCGTATCTTTTGTGTATTTACTTCTTTGCCTGTGCAATTTCGATTTTGTCCACTTGGAGGCAGCACTGTCCATATATGTCAGCCAAATTCTGAGAAATACAGAAGAGAGTTCTTAGTCATTTTGCTAGACTGTCTTTAAACAAAGGCAAAAACCTTTGATATGAGAGAAAAATAGCTTACTTTATTGGAATAATTATTGTGAAATAAGCAAAGGTGATAAAGTAGCCAATCAATCAATAGTCTTTTAATCTGATTGAATATTTTTGAGTTCTGAGAAGAAGAAAAAAACCATCCTTGCATATACTATATCTGGCCATTTAGTTATTTACTCCAGTAGTTATTTTGTTATTTACTCTAGACTTCCATCCTCTTGTTAACTGTAGCTATCTTCACTGACTTTCATCAGGACCATATCAGGGGTGGGCTGCTGGGGATTTGCAGGGGTTCAGGAGAGTCCCTAGCTAAGAACCTCCAAATCCCACTCCTGGCTGGCCCCGCCCACATGCCCCATCTCTCCCAGGAGTCCCCACGTGGCCCATTTTGGATGCAGGTAAGTGCAGGGCGCATGCAGAGGCTCGGGGAGGGCGAAAAACAGGCCTCCTAGAAGTTCCAGAAGACTGGAAATGGGCCTGTTTCAGGACTCCGGAGAGCCTCCGGAGCCCAAGGAGGTCATTTTCACCCTCCTGAAGGATCGAGGAAAGCCTCTGGAGCCTGGGAAGGCCAAAAATGCCCCTCCCACCCTGGTGCAGGAGGCCGACTAGACCACGCCCACTGTAGCCATGCCCATCCAGCAACCAAGCAGAGAGCCCCTTGCTAACATTTTTGAAGCCCACCCTGGATCATATTACTACCACCACCCTGATAGTAGATGGTACCAGAAGATGAATGAAAATGGTCATTACAGCTTCCTTTCACCCTTTTTTGGGAAACTCAGAGACTGTAAACAACCATCATTTTATTCCCAGCACAGTCTATACATCTGCTTCCTCTCCTTCAGTTGTCTCACAAAACAATGGTTAAGAAGGACCTCATTTCCCCAGTTCAAACCAGTTGTTTTAGGGTCACCCTGAGAGAAAATTTATCCAAGAAGTAGGATGAAGATGTTTGGATTCAGATGTATTAAAAAGGATTGAGCAGGTGAAGATTGTTTCAGCTCTTGGTATTCTTTAGGGAGGCTCCTTTCATGTCCCCCATATGATCTGTGATTGTGGTGACACGCAGACAACAACACATAGATATACTTACCCTTGGTGCCCCAATCAGTGTATACCTCAGTACCTCATGGCAATTAATATTGTTAGTTTTTAGGCAAGATCTGTTTAATTTGTACATATTTTAATCTTGTATTTTATAGTTTAAATGTTATGTTATATAGTATGCCTTATTTTAATTGTGATGCTTCTGACACGAATAAGTGAACAAGCTCTTGGTATCTAGGAAAAGGCCAGGATTGGTCCTTTTAGCCCAAGGTAAGGTCAACTTTCCAAAACGTTTATTCAAAAATGTCCACAGAAACCATATGTTCGAGAAGGAATTCTTCCATAGGAAAACCTCTCCAAAACAATCACACATAAAACAATGTTGCAGGGTAGATTGGGCTGAAGACCAAAGAAACTGTGGATGGATACTTGAAACCAGAGTTGTTCATTTTAGGACCACTAACAATGATGCTAAACTAGCTTCTTTTTTTCCCTGTTTTCACTAGCAACACTTCCTTCTTTTTTCTCAGAAAAAAAACAAAACAAAAACAATCTAGCTTCTTTTTGAAAAAGCACCTTTGAGACAACTATGAGCTGGATGACTGAGAATCTCCACAGACTATAGTCGAAAGCACATGCACTTAATTGGAATGTTCACTGCAATTTATTTCCATGTACTTGGCATCCAGTAGAAGCCTTGTCTGTGTATCATAAGATACAGTGCACGATTTGTGTTATTCACATCTTGACCCCATCGTGTTATGGTGTCACTTGCACGCTTTTCCCCATTTACAGATACCTGAATCTGAGCCACATTCAAAGCTAAACTAAAGATATAAACATCTTCTGTGAGATTTGGGAGCACACAGCTCACCCTCTGATTCCTCTCACCCTGGCACGCCTCCTGCCTCCATGTGATTGGCTAATGTCACATCATCAGACCAAACATCATATTGCCACTTTTGGAGACCAATCACACCACACAGGACATTTCCCGAATGGACTCCAACTCTCATATTGATGTCCACTCCGGTGGCATCACGCAGCTTCCTGAGGGAGGAAAAAAATGTAACACAGTGTTGTTCTATTTCATTAAGCAATATGAGCCAAGTTTCTAAAAAGTTTATATTTCCATGCCTCATTAGATAGCACTACTCAGCCTATGCAAGCTGTTATCCAAAAACTAAGCAGAAGTGGACTTCATAATTGTGAATTCTAGAGCTGGAGGGTAAACTAAGTTATAGGAGAAAAAAATCCAGACTAGAACAATGGCAAACTACTTCTGTACTATGGGAATAGAATGAAATTAGAATAGAATAGAATAGAATAGAATAGAATAGAATAGAATAGAATAGAATGGGATAGGAATGGAATGGAATAGAATAGAATAGAATATGTGGAATGGAATGGAATGGAATAGAATAGAATAGAATAGAATAGAATAGAATAGACTGGATTATAATATAGAATAGAATGGAATGGAATAGAATAGAATAGAATAGAATAGAATAGAATAGAATAGAATAGAATAGAATAGAATAGAATAGAATAGAAATCATTATTGGTGCAAAAGCTCATGGGGTACACATAAACAGCAAGTTATAGCTCATAATTATAGTTACAAACATTAATCATAAGTTACAAGCAACAATTATTATTCATTATTACTATTACAGGTAGTCCTTGACTTACAACAGTTCATTTAGTGACTATTTCAAGTTCCAAAGAAAGTTCCAATGAAAAAAGTGACTTATGATCATTTTTCACACTTATGACCGTGGCATCATTTCCATGGTCGCGCAATCAAAATTCAGATTGATAACCGATATTTACAACAGTTGCAGAATCCCGGCATCACACAATCACCCTTTATGATCTTTTAACCAGCAAAGTCAATGGGGAAGCCAGAAACCATGTCATTACCTTAGCAACTGCAGTGATTCACTTGTCAACTGTGACAGGAAATGTCACAAAATGGGGCAAATCTGACTTAACAAAGGCCTTGCTTAGCAACATATGGTTTGGGCTCAATTATGGCCATAAATCGAGAACTACTTGTATATAAAAAACATGGGAATTGCTGGTGACATCATCATTCCTGACACAAAGGAGACTTTCTCTAGATCTTGTGGGTGGTTTTTTTCCAAACTTGGCAACATTAAGATGTGTGAACTTCCCAGCATGCCAACTGGGTAATTCCAGGAGTTGAAGTCCACATATCATAAAGTTGCTATGAAAAACATTGATCTACATTAATAAGTAGTCAGAAAAGTAGATAGAGACAGAGATATAACATTTCGCAAAGTATTAGCAGCAACAGGAACCAATGGAATGCTGACATACAATTTTATATATCCCTGCTTGGAAACAAAAGGTCTTAAGTAAGATATAACAACATTTAGCTGTATGTGTAAGACTCATTGTTGATTCCTGGTAACTGCCAGTAGTTTCCTTAGCAAGATTTCAGAAGTGGTTTGCCATTTGCCTACTTCCTAAGGTTGAGAGGGAGTGACTGGCCCAAGGTAACCCAGCTGACTAGACTAGAATATACAGTTTTTCTAGTCACTAGCCCAGTGGCTTAACCACTACAACAAACTGGCTCTCAATATATCTTTCTTATCATTATCAGATGTGGTAGCACAGTGGTTAGAGTGCAGTACTGCAGGCTACTTCTGCTGACTGCTGGCTGACTGCAATTTGGCAGTTCGAATCTCACCAGGCTCAAGGTTGACTCAGCCTTCCATCCTTCCAAAGTGTGTAAAATGAGGACCCAGAGTTATGGTAAAGTGTTGGGGGCCATATGCTGACTCTGTAAACTGCTTAGAGTGGGCTGTAAAAGCACTGTGAAGCACTATATAAATCTAAGTGCTATTGATGTTGCTGTCTTAGCCATTGACTAACCACTGTGGGATGAAGGCCTCTTCTGCAGGTTTCCAACCAATACAGTCCTGAACTTTCTTTTGCCAAATGAGCCAACAATACTTGCTGATGTCGCCAATCCATCTTGTTTTAAGTCTCTTTCATAGATGCATTTTATCAAGTGGAAATCCAGAAGGGTCTCCCAAGGCGAACAGACCCAGACTAACACTGATTGGGATAGCATGGCAAATTTTTGTTTATTCTTTCCACATTCCAAAACAACCTCAAAAACGTATGTGTCTGGTAAAGTCTCAAAAGTTTAGGACTTCCATTTCCATTCGGCTGGGGTGAAAAGCTTCTTCTGAGGCAATGGCCACAAGTAGTCTTTTGAGTGATCTTAAGGTCCCCATTATAAAAAGTAATTGGTAGGGTCAGGTGGAAGGCCCTGTTTCATTTTAGAGTTAGTCCTCAATTTACAACTATTTGTAAATTGTGACTGTTCAAAGTTATAACGGCACTGGGGGGGAATGACCTATGACCTTTTTTCACACTTACAACGATTGCAGCTTCCCCATGATAACATGCTCAAAATTCAGTTGCTTGGCAACTGGTTCAAATTTATGATGGTTGCAATGTCCTAGGTCATGTGATCACCTTCTGAGAAACAAAGTTGATGGGGAAGCCAGGTTCACTGAATAACCAGGTTACTAACTTAACAACTGAAGTGATTCACTTAACAACTATGGCAAGTAAGGTTTTCCTTCCCCTCCCTCTCCCTTATTTTCCAATTATTTTCTTTTTGTATTTTACATTACAAAATAATTTTAAAAAATAAAATGGGCTCAATAGAATAAACCTTCCATCATGTATTGAATAATGTGTCCCTTTTGACTCAGCATAATGGCAAGCTGTTTCTAATTTAATGTGTGGTTTTATTGCAGTATTTACAACTTGACCTGCCCCTGATACTTAGGATAACTTTTCTAATGTCACTCTCCCATCTCATCCTTCCAAAGCATTTTTCTCTAATTAAAAGTAACTATGATATCTCCAATTTAATTTATGGTAGAATGGATATTTCAAACTGAGTCTTACCAACACCAAAGATCTTTTGCTAGACCAAAAGATATACATTTTCTCTGTCTTAGAAGTAGCATTATCAATATAAGAAGTTCTCATACTCACTTGATGGACCGACACATATCAAGTCCCATCTTGACGCAGTTCTGGGCATGGTTTGGCAAAGATACAGGCAATCCAGACACACAATAGTAGCAATCCCCTAAGATCTTGATCCTCATGCAGTAATTTTCCTGGGGGGTGGGGGGGTGGGGGAAGGTGGAACAGAAATATAATTCTATTCAAAAGCCACCATTTTGGTCACCTTGGCAAAAGGAGTATCCCATTTTGATTTATAGTCCATTCTGGAGAGAACTCAGTGGCAAACAAACTTTCAGAATGAAAATAGTCTCTAAGAAGATAAAGCACATCTTAAAATTAACCATAGTCTACTATCCATGAAGACCAAGAATGTCAAGTCTATAGATTTACATATTTTCTAAACTTTGAAGGCCCAATAAATCTGTAGAAGAAGAGCATTTCTGTGATGGGCTTCTAATAGTGAGGAGAACTATAGAACAGTCTCTCTTGCAGTTCTTAATGATCAGACAGGTTCATAACTTGACAGATGACCCTTTAGAGAAGCCTAAACTGCTTAAAAAGTCAGTATTTGAAATTGTGCTGTGGAAACCACTTACATCAAGTATAGAATTTGCAATGCAGGCACTTATTTATTTATTTATTTATTTATTTATTTATTTATTTATTTATTCACTCACTCACTCACTCACTCATTCATTCATTCATTCATTTGATTGCCATCCATCTCACTTTGTGGTCCTTATATAGAATATCAACAAAGGTATCAATAGGATATGCAAATGAGATGGCCTCTTTTGCACCAACCATCACTTCTAGGTACTTTCCAAAGACAGCCAAGATAAAATATAACCAAGGCATACATAATCTTTGTGGGTTGCCTGGTTATTTGGAGAGAGACCATTACTCACCTTGGCAATCTGATCAAACTTGCCAAAGAGTTCATTGAGCATCAACACCAGCTCCTTGGGAGAACACTCACTGGCCAAAAGGGTGAAGCCAACAATATCTGCATAGAGGATGCTGTGTGGGGAGAAAGGCAAAGGAAAGAGAAGAGATGCTTTGTCTAGAGGGAGGACTAGCACCTCCTCCAAATTCACTATCTTTCTCTTCCTCCAACCACAAAAGTCCCGGCAAGCACTCTTCCATGTGCCAGATGCCTTCGAATCAAGTACCTGACATTCTGGTGCCTCTTGACATAAAGGTTGTGGAAATTGTTGGCACTTTCATGCTGGCGTTGGGGCTGGCCTCCATCCCGGAGCCGCTCAATGATCTCAGTCTTCATCTCCAAGGCAATGTAAGCAGGAAGGATGGAGAGAAGCAAATGTTCCTAGGAGTAAGCAGAGATGGAGAGGGGGGAAAAAGCATCAATAGAATGAGTTGTGGAACTTTCTCACAAATGTAGAACTTATCTCAGGTGGCGATAGCATGAATCCACTCACTGTTGAGTTATTTTCATGTTACAATTCATTCAGATCTTGAACATATCTCTCAATCACTGTTTGACAGAGCCTTTCTTCACGTAGAGAAAAGTTCTATCCAACCTACTTAGCTTTTTCAAGATCCAACAAGAGTAACTATCATGTCCGACCCATCACAACCACATGGACAACGTTCCTCCAGGCCTTCCTGTCCTCTACCATCTTCTGGAGCCCATTTAAGCTCCATCTCATTCTCTATCATCCCCTTCTTCTATTTCCCTTAATCTTTCCCAGCATTGGGCTCTTTTCTAGTGAGTCCTTCTTTCTCATTAGGTGGCCAAGAGTAATTTCAGCTAGATAAACATCTCTTCCTGTGTGTCTCTCTCCATATTGCCTTCTATACTCACCTGGTGTCGCTTCTCTGACTCCAGTTTAACTCGAGATTGGATGAGGTTGAAGGTCTCATGGAATGTCTCACCCAGAGCCACCTCCATCAAATGCTTGTGATAGGCACCCACCAAGTTGCCACAGACAAAGATGACTAGATTGGCCAATTGCTGGAAGCAGACATAAAGACAAAGTGAATTGTGATTGATGGGAAGATGGCAGTGCAGGTAAGAAAAAATATCCAGGAACTATTCTTCTTCTCTGCTGTTCCAAGCAGCATTGGAATATTCGAATATATTGGATGGGCTTTAATTTCTGAGAGACCCACTTGGATTAATGTCATAAGAAACATATTGATGAAGTAGTGATTTGCCAAATAGAATCAATAGCTTGGGACAATTTAAGATTCTTCCTGAATAAGTGATCCAGGACCCAGGTTAATCATCTCCAGTGGGGCTCCAGGATTGGATTATTACAATCTTGGAAATGGAATTGTGGGAGATTAGGATGTTTCTTCATTGTGATATCATTGTACCAAAAGTTAGAGGAAACTTCAGTTAGATACTGTACTACCAGATCAGAAGTGTTGAAGTGCTCTGTGGTACCTATTTATTCATGTTAGCATCATTCTGAACTGCTAGGTCAGCAGCAGCTGGAGTGAATGACAGAATCTCGCCCCCATCACACATGAGCACCTGGACTTCGAACAGAGGCTTGCAAATTGTCAATCCAGCTTTCTAACAATGTGAGCCACAATGTGTGCTTCTTTTCAGTTAGATTTTTCTGAGTTTCCATTCAAATGAAGCACAAAGATCAACATGAGATTTAGCCTTGGTAAGTCAGAGCTGACATGAAGGCCACAGGATCAGGAGATGATATCTCCTGGACAGAACACAAGAAATCCAAATGAAGGAAACAGACAATGCTAGGATAAATTGGGAAAAATCTGAAAAGTTATGTTAACCCATTTGTCCAGATGGGCTGGGTAGGCTTACCTGCACAGCCAGTTGTGAATGTGAACTGTTGCCCATTGAGAGGTAGATACTCAGAACTATGATGTGCGAGAGAGAAGCTACGATACCAGCAATTACTGCGTCTTTCATGCCAACAGGCAACATGGTGTAGACAATGAAGATTATGAAGAGGAAGAAGGAGACCTTGGAGAAAAACGTGTCATGGCAGTCAACTTTCCATAAGGGAGTCAAAGAAGGAAAGCATATGGGTAGAATAAATGCAAACTGAAGTCTTTCCACAAAGATTCCAGCTTGGAACACAATAGAGAACTTACAGTTCCCAATATATGATTATATTTAACTGATTCTTCCCTGGACAACACCAATTTCTTCATCTCTCTCCCTCCCTTCTGAAAATCTTAACGATTCCCTTCTCATCGGAGAGGAAAGGAGAGGAGAGGAGAGGAAAGGAAAGGAAAGGAAAGGAAAGGAAAGGAAAGGAAAGGAAAGGAAAGGAAAGGAAAGGAAAGGAAAGGAAAGGAAAGGAAAGGAAAGGAAAGGAAGGCTCTATAAACCTCCATCTCTGTGCATGAAAAGGTCTCCATTTTAAAAATTAATGAAAACTTGAAATCAGGAAGAGATGTTGGGTAGAACTATTAACAGAGGCACTTTGCCTTTTTACACATAAATCATTCTATTCATCAAAACAAATAGAGTTGTAGTTTCATTCTAGAGTAGCAAATCCAAACTAAAGCAGCACCAACATCTGGCAGTTTGTGTGTTTGTGTGTGGGTGAGTTCAAGCCAGCCCTTTAATTTATTTCATTAAACTTTTTCTCAAGAAAACACAACACAAATAGAAAAGAGATCAAAAGAATAAAAGCATAAAGTACTAAGGAATCAGCAAGGAATCCAAAATGTCAATGAGATTATAGTTTTCCACAATACCATTTATTAATTATGAATGATTGAATATATCACTTTAAATGAATATATAAAACTTCACTATTAAGCTCTAAAACTAGGAAAAATCTAAAGAAACCTAGCCTACACAGTATAAATCACCAAATAAAATAATTATCCATAATAGACGGAGCCATAAATAGTGAAATTTGGTCATTTAAAGTGATATATTCAGTCATTCATAATTAACAAATAATGAAGTGGAAAATGATAATCTTGTTGATATTTTTGGATTGAGAATCTGCTCTGCTTAAATTATCCCAGCAAATCAAAATATAAATTCTATTCACAGAAAAATTCAAATTTTGGAAGAGGTGTAAAATTTATGTAAAGATAGTTCTCAACAGTTCATTTGGTGATTGTTCAAAGTTACAATGACATTAAAAAAAGTGATTTATGACCATTTTCCACACATTTTTCACATGACCATTGCAGCGTCCCCATGGCCATGTGATCAAAATTCAGATGCTTGGCAATTGATTCATATTTATGATGATTGCAGTATCCTGGGGTCATGTGATCATCCCCTTTTGCGACCTTCTGACAAAGCCACTGGGGAAGCTAGATTCACTTAACAACCTTATTACTAACTTAACAACTGCAGTGATTCACTTAACAATTGTGGCAAGAAAGGTTTATAATTGATGGGAAGATGGAAGTGCAGGTAGGAAAAAATCCAGGACCTATTCTTCTTAACTCACTTAGCTCACTTAACGAATGTCTCACTTAGCAACAGAAATTTTGGGCTCAGTTATGGTTATAAATCAAGGACTACCTGTATTCTTGCAAAGCACTGCCAGGTCCTTGCAAGACAACCAGAGTTGTCAACTCTACACAGTGAAGCAAGGTGGGCATGGCACCAGGGACAAAAAAGCATGATATCCCTTACACTTTTTGACAGGTAATTGTCAACTTACGACCATGATTGACCCCAAAATTTATGTTGCTAAGTGAGAAATTTGTTAATTTGAGTTCTGTCCCATTTTACAACTTTTCTTGCCAAATTTGTTAAATGAATCGCTGCAGTTGTTAAGTTAGTAACACGGTCGTTAAGTGGATCTGGCTTACCCATTGACTTTGCTTGTCAGAAGGTCACAAAAGGGGATCGCATGGCCCTGAGACACTGCAACGTCATAAATGTAAGTCAATTGTCAAGCATCCAAATGTAAATCGTGTGACGATGGGGATGATGCAATGGTCATAAATCACCTTTTTCAGAGTTTCGAATGATCACTAAGTAAACTGTAATCGGTTGAGGACTTCCTGTATTCACTGTGATGCAAATAGAAAAGGAGAGATCTTATATCATGATAACTTATATCATGACACAAATTTCACAGATGCCTTTGCCTGGGATTGTGTGGCATATTTTGATATTTTGATCCTAAAAAAGATTGTGAAAAGCTTTTCTTCTGTAAATCCTCATTCCTCATTTTTTATATTCATGCCAGCAGATGATTCAACCCAGAGGTGGCATTCAGCAGGTTCTAATCAGTTCTGGAGAACCAGTAGTGGAAATTTTGAGTAGTTTGGAGAACTGGCAAATATCACCTTTGACAGGCCCTGCCCCCATCTATTCCCTGCCTTGCGAGTCCCAGCTGATTGGCTGAGTCTTCTTTCGTTGCCCTGTACAGGACAAAAGAGCTGGAAAGCAGGTTAGTGGGGTGGGGAGGCAATGGGGATTTTGCAGTAACCTTCCTTCTTCCAGGAGTGGGGAGGGAATGTGAATTTTACAGTATCCTTCTCCTGCCATGCCCACCAATCCACATCCACAGAACAGTAAAAAATTTTGAATCCCACCACTGGTGTGCATGCTAAGCTCTGCACAAAACCATGCGGCCCGCTGCATTTTGATTCCCGAAAAACTGCTCTGCATTCAGTATACCCATGAAGGATAACTTTGCCCAGTATACACAGCATTTGCATGAATCTCTCAACCATTCCACTCAGTCATCTAGCGAAGACAGACTTTTGCCTGTTTGTTTTGCTCAGAATATACTTTGCTGAAACTTAAATGGTTACAGAATGGGGATTTTGCAGTATCCTTCCCTGCCATGCCCACCAAGCCACGCCCATCAAGCCACGTCATGCCTACCAAGCCATTGCCACAGAACCGGAAGTAAAAAAATGTGAATCCCACCACTGATTCAATCTTGGTGCCTCACCTGGTCCCAAGCGCAAACCACTCCACCGACAAAGATGAATACATAACCCATTGTGATCAGACAAGTCCAAATGACAGCCGAGAAGAGGCGGGTGCATCTCTGGAAGATGTTTTCCATGCACACAAAGACCAAGATGAGGCTGAAGAGAAGCAGAGCGATGAATAACGTAATCAGGAAAGCCAAGTTGGAGGAGAAATCCTGGAGAAGAGAGAAAAAAAGACCCTCAGTTAATTTAGTTGCAAAGCCACTGGAAAATAGAACTTATGCTCAGTGAGAAACATATGCTTGACAAAGCATATGGTTTGCCAATTACACAGTGGCAGATAGGACAGAGCTTCAGAGGGTTAACATCATTGCCCAGAGGATCATTGGTTACCTTCTCCCCTTTTTAGAAGAGTTTAGTTTAGCTTAGTTTATTTAAACTTATATACCGCCCCCTCTCCCAGAGGGACTCGGGGCGGTGTACAGCCAAATAAAATATACATATACATACAGATACAATGATTAAAATGATATTAAAAGAATTAAATAGATTGGCCAAAAAATTAAAAATTATCAAAAGATTAAGAGATTAGAACTAAAACCATTTAAAATCAGATTTAAAACCCTACACATAACTCTAGGCCAGACCGGCTTGATGGAATAGGTGGGTTGTTAGTGCGCGCCGGAAGGTCAATAGGTCAGGGACGGTCCTCATCTCCGGGGGCAATTCGTTCCAATGGGAGGGTGCCCCCAAGGAGAAGGCCCGCACCCTCAGGGTCACCAGCCGTCCAGCCGGCGGCACCCCGAGGAGGCCCACCATATGGGAGCGCATTGGTCGACTGGAGGCTGATGGTGGCAGAAGGCGGTCCCGTAAGTACCCAGGTCTCAAGCCATGGAGTGCTTTAAAGATGATCACCAACACCTTGAATCGCACCCGGAAGGCCACCGGGAGCCAATGAAGTTCGCGCAAAAGTGGTGTAACATGGGAGCTCCGAGAAGTCCCCAAAACCACCTGCATGGCCACATTTTGCACCAGCTGGAGCCTCCGGGTGCTCTTCAAGGGGAGCCCCATCTAGAGAGCATTGGCATAGACTAGGCGGAAGATAACGAGGGCAGATGTGACCGCACGAAGTGCGTCCCAATCCAGAAAGGGCCACAATTGGTAGATCCTGTGGACCTGATATAAAGCCCCCCTGGCGACGGCTGCTATATGGTCTTCCAATGACAACCATACATCCAGGAGGACACCCAAATTGCGCGCCCTCTCCATGGTGGCCAGAGTTTCCCCCCCACGACCAGTGATGGAGTTAGCTGGCTGTATCGGGGCGCCGGAAATCACATTCGGTTTTGGCCGGGTTGAGCTGAAGCCTGTTCTGCCCCATCCAACCCCACACAGCCTCCAGGCACCGGGTCATCACTTCCACAGCTTCGTCAGGGTGGCCTGGGGTAGAAATGTATAGCTGAGTGTCATCAGCGTACTGGTGGAATTCTACCCCAAAGCCACGGATGATCTCACCCAGCGGCTTCACATAAATGTTGAATAGGAGGGGCAAGAGCACCGACCCCTGAGGTACCCCACAAATCAGGGGCCTCAAGGTCGATCTCTGCCCCCCTGCCAACACAAATTGCGAGTGGTCGGAGAGGAAGGAGGAGAACCACCGTAATACAGTGCCTCCCACTCCCAACCCCTCCAGCTGCCGCAATAAGATACTGTGGTCGACAGTATCAAAAGCCGCCGAGAGATCTAATAGGACCAAGACAGAGGAATACCCCCTGTCACGGGCCCTCCAGAGATCATCCACTAACGCGACCAACGACGTTTCCGTGCTGTACCCAGACCTGAAGCCTGATTGGCGTGGATCCAAGTAGGAAGAGCTTTATAGCTCCCGCTGCCTTAAGAAAGTTCAAAACATTCTCAAAGATCTATCTGATCCTGAGCACACACCCCTTTTTTTTTTACCTATTACCATCTGGCAGATGGTACAGAATAATAAAAACAAGCATAGATAGGCTGAAAAACAGCTTCTATCCCAGGGCAGCTCTTTTGAATTCTACTGGATAGTGCAATATTAATGCAATATCAGGGGTTTTCAATTCAATTGTATAGAATGTGAAGAATGTGTGCTTTTGTTTTTTTATGTATAATGTACATTGAATATGACATTTAATTTCACTGTACGAGGTGCAATGACAAAAAAGTAAACTAAACTAAACAGAAGTTCAGAAGCTGATATCTTCATGTAGTTCTCGACTTACAAAAGTTTGTTTAGTGACTGTTTAAAGTTACAACGGCACTGGACAAAAAGTGACATATGCCCATTTTTGGATGCTTGGCAACTGGTTCATACTTATGACAATTGCAGTATCTTGGAGTCATGTGATCACTTTTTGTGGCCTTCTGACAAGCAGAATCAACGGGGAAGCAGGATTCACCTAACAACCCTGTTACTGATTTAAGAACTTCTGCAATCCACTTTTAGGTTTTAGGACAAATACATTCATTTGATTAAATTTAAAATAAATTAAAGATAATGTAATGAATTTAATCAGGAAGGTCCGAAGGTTTTTAAGAAGGTGGACAACCATCTTTCATTGATGATTTCACTGTTTTTTTTTTCTAAATTTTGCAGACAAACCTCAATGTTCTCTCTAATTCTGCAATTCTATCATACCAAGATCAAATTCTGCAGGGTTTTTTTTTAAAGACCCGATATTTGCATTTTCCTGGATGGGGAGTTTTCTCATGGTCATCCCAATTGTTGATCTCTATTCTTTTCTCCCATTTTTATCCCTTGGCTAGGTGAAGAAGGTGGGGAAGCTGGGAAAACGGACTTGGACCTATTTAATCATTCATTATTCATTTATTTTCCAGAACACAATTGCCTGGAAAAACTTGCAGCCATTTCCTAGGCAGGGAAACTTTTTTTTTTTTTGCCATCACTCATTTTTTTGCTCATTTCAGTGGAGATTCCCAGGGATCAAAGTGAAATGTAGATTGTCTACATGATTGCTCCTCCAGAAAGGTCTTCCCTTGGTTTGTTCTGTTCCTAAAATCTTACAACCCCTCTTTCCAAAGACAATCAGACCAGTAGTGGGATTCAAAAACTTTTACCACCATTTCAGTAGGCACGGCTTTCTGGGCACACTTTGTGTGCATGCACACACTTTGCATGCATGCGTGCACCAAACACGCACTTTACGCAGACGCAGAGGCGTTCCAACTCACTTCCTACAAGCCTGCACTCTCCAAGTTGCTTCAGCAGCTGCTGCACAGCATTCTTCTGTGCCACGCAAAGCAGCTGCACTTCAAAAGCAGAAGATCAAAGTGAGTATGGGAGCCCAGGCGGGCAGGCGGTGGAGAGAATGGTTCGGTCTCTATTGCTCATTGCCACTACCAGCTCGGCAGAATCAGCCCGAATCGATTTCATACCCCCACTGAACCAAACCCTCCTCTGCTCTCTTCAGAATTGAGAACTTACCCTACCACTGGAAAAGGTAGTAGCAATGAGAGCCACACAGATGCTCAGCACGATAACCAAGAGAAGAAGAATCAGAGGATACTGTTGGCTCAAGCAATAATAGGTTTGATAGAAGAGGTCTTCTCGGGGTGTGTCACTGGCTGCCCGTGGGCGACGCTGGCAGGGCATGGCTCAACAGCTTCTATGAAGATCTACGTTGGAGAAGAACTCACTTACTCCTCAAGCGCGGAGTCAACATGGTGAACAAGAATCCTCTTCTTGACCCATCAGCTATGAACAATTCCTACATCCACTCCAAGCCATGGTGTCCAGTAATCAGGAAATAGAAACTCTTCGAGGAAGGAGAAAAGTCACAACTGAGCAGAACTGGGGAGGTGTTCAACCAAAGGATAAGTAGGCTGTCAAAGCACCCTGTAGTTTCCGCAGCAGTTTCAGCAAAACTCCATGCAAGAAAACACACTGGTAGCTTCAGTGCTGGAAAAACATAAAACAGAAAGAAGTAGATAAGAAAATAGCAGAAGGAGAGACTGTGATTAAAGATTAATTTAGGCTACCTTTGAAGCTCTCTCCTTTACCTAATTCCTTATAGTCTTTTGCTTGATAGAGAAACAAAAATGATTTATGGTTAGACCGGCTTGATTGTAGAAAGAAGAAAGTTACATTGTCACCATAGGGTAAGAAGTAATTTTAAACAGGTCGTCCTCAACTTACCGTATGGCCATAAATGACCCCCAAATTTCTGTTGCTTAAGTGAGATATTTGTTAAGTGAGTTTTGCTCCATTTTATGAGCTTTCTTGCCACAGTTCTAAAATGAATTGCTGCAGTTGTTAAGTTAAATGGTTTCCCCATTGCGTTTGTTTGTCAGAAGGTCACAAAAGTTAATCACATGATCCCAGATATTGTAACTATCATAAATGTGAATCAATTGCCAAGTATCTGAATTTTGATCACAAGCTGCAATGGTTGTAAGTGTGAAAATGGTCATAAGTCACTTTTTTCAGTGTTTTTGTTGTAACTTTGAATAGTCACTAAATGAACTGTTGTGAGTCGAGGACTGCTATAAAGAAGATCAGATCTTTATAAATCTTTTGTTCTATTTTTTTCTTTTCTGTTTTTCTTTCCCCATCTCTTTGCATCTTTGCTTTTCTCTTTAACTTTTTTCTTTTATTTTTCTTTTGTTAGATTTTATTTAAAAAAAAATGTTTAATTAAAAAGTTATCTACTTAAAAAAGAAGTTCTTTCCTTGCCTAAAAGTTGATCTAAACACTCGGGATTTATTTCCTAGAACTTGAATGAATCTTACAGTTTATACCTCACAGTAGGCATTCATTCATTAAGTTGCCCAAAGTATTTGCATTGTAGGCGTTTAGCATATTTTTGCTATTTTAAACAGCACAATCTGTACTTTTGAAGTTTTGTTTTATTTTTACCTTTGTTGCTTACATTGCTACCACCCCGAAGCCTTTCTGCCACTTCAAGATCAAGCTTCACACAGCTGAATGTAATACGAAGAAGTTTAGGCTGGATTTACATATTGCTTAAGTGTGGTTTATTGAACAAACCACAACAGCCCCAGTCATAGCACACCTAAACATCACCAAATGATGTTTCATGGGAGATGTATCAGATGAATCCAATAACTTTCTCTCTCATTCTGTCTCTCTTATTCTGTCATTCTCTCTCTCATTCTGTCTCTTATTCTTTCTCTCTCATTCTCTTTCTGCCATTCTCTCTGTCATTCTCTGACATTCTCTCTCATTCTCTCTCTGTCTCATTCTTTATCTCTCTGTCTGTCTCTCTCTCTCTTTCCCCCCTCTCTCTATCATTCTTTGACATTCTCTCTCTCTCTCTCTCTCTCATTCTGTCATTCTCTCTCTCATTCTTTTTCTCATTCTCTCTCATTTTTTCTCTCTCTCTCATTCTCTCTTGGCCATTCTCTCTGTCATTCTCTGTAATTCTCTCTCTCTCATTCTTTCTCTCATTTTATCTCTCTCATCCAGTGTGTCTCTTTGTCTCTCATTCTTTCTCTCATTCTGTTTCTCTCTTATTCTCTCTCTCTTATTCCCCCCTCTTTCTGTCTCTCATTCTTTATCTCTCTGTCTCTCTCTCTGTCTCTCTGTCATTCTCTCTGTCATTCTTTTTCTCATTCTCTCTCTTATTTTCTCTCTCTCTCATTCTATCTCTCTCATTCTCTCTGTCATTCTCTGTAATTCTCTCTCTCATTTTATCGCACTCATTCATTCTGTCTCTCTGTCTCTCATTCTTTCTCTCATTCTGTTTCTCTCTTATTCTCTCTCTCTCTTATTCTGTCATTCTCTCTCTCTCATTCTGTCATTCTCTCTCTCATTCTGTTTCTCTCTTATTTTCTCTCTCTCTTATTCCCTCTCTGTCATTCTCTCACTCATTCTCTCTCTCATTCTTTCTCTCTGTCTCTCTGCATCTCTCTCTCTCTCTCTGCACCCCAGGTCTTAAGATATTTTTCTGGGATTTGGTCTTAATTCTTAAGAATATATTTGGGGTGGGGAGACACCTTGAACATTGTGACACAGTTGTGTTAGTCTATGGTAGATAAAAATCAGGAGAATGGTAAGCATTTTCCAAGTAGCAGATTTATTTAAAAGCATAAGCCTTGTGAGCTACACCTTCAGACCTACATCAGAAAAACAGATTTAGAAATGTTTGGTTTCCTCTTTTTCTTTAGGACTGATAAAACCCAAATGACCTAGCAGGCAGGTAGATCTAGCCAGCTTTCTAGTAAGTCTCTACTTCTGTTTTTCCGTTATCAATGAATGAAATAGGCTAAATATCCTACAAGCCCCTTCTCCCAATTTTAGAAATTACATTAAAATACCACAAGATTAAAAAAACCTCACTGAGTACTTCTGACAGAACTTTTTCATTTTTAGAATTGATTAAGTGTGTAAAAATATTTCTTAGTGAATTGATCTCTGAAACTGCATGAATGGAGAAGATGACAAAGAGATCATCTTGTTTTCCTGCCAACCTGATCTCTGGAGGAAAGTCTGCTCACACTGAAATGGACAGAAAGTTGACTTTAAACCAAATGCAGAAATTCTTGGGAGACAACCAAAGAAGGGAGAAAATCCTACAGAAAAGATGGCCAGAGACCTACAGAGAAGATGGACAGGGAAATCAGAAAGCAGACAGAGCCCAGAAGCAAAAAGACAACAAAATATCAAGGAAATAACTGATGGATAGGTGAAATAAATAAATACACCCCAAAGTAGGAATCTTATGTGTTTCTTCCTTCCCCACCTCTCAACTTATGGAGTTGAGAATTTATAGTCCTACCTTCTTCTGAGAAGTTCCCACGCAGACAACTTTTAAAGACTTTGTACAGCCCAGTGTGGTTGATTGTCTAGGGACTTTTATATCTGAATGTGGACCTGAATTCAGATGTCCCCACATTTAGCTGGACTGACCACATGTAAAATCCTGTAGCACTCCTTTGTCCCTCTCATACCCTTAAAGATCAAAGCTCTTTGCTACATCAAGATAAACTCAGACAAACTCAGTCTTTGTCATTCTAGTAAGTAAATATTTATCACAAAATCCTGAATCAGTTCCCCCACTCTCAAACACAGCTATCAGCATCAGTCCTACTGTGCTCCTACTTGCCTTATTTTTATAGTGTATGTCCTTCCGTTGGTTTCCCTGGTCGCTCATCACCAAAATGAAACAGGCAAAGTTTTCTCCTCCCTTCCTTGCCAACACGAAGGTCTTTGATGCAAGCCCAAACTTATTTCTCAGCGCCTCACCTGATCTCACGGTAAGCTCACATCTCACTGCCTGCCAGCCTGCCTGCCAGAATCCTTCTTTGACTCAGCATGGGGTTCTTTCTTTCTACCCTTGCAGGAACTCTGCCTTCCCCAAAGCCCAGCCCAGGCTCTGAATCTGAGATGAAAAAGAGCCTGCCAATGTTAACCTTTTCCTCTCCAACCACAGCTGGCGTGGAAGAAAGGGAGAGGCTCCAACACAAACCTTTCAGCACAAGTGTCTGCTTGTCCAGGGAAGAAAGGAAGGAAGGAAGGAAGGAAGGAAGGAAGGAAGGAAGGAAGGAAGGAAGGAAGGAAGGAAGGAAGGAAGGAAGGAAGGAAGGAAGGAAGGAAATCATTTTGAGCAAAACAATCATATACAATTCCATTTCCAATTATTTTCCCATCATTAAATTAAGACGGAGGGAGGAAAGAAATAAGGAAGGAAGGAGGGAGGGAGGGAGGGAGGGAGGGAAGGAGGAAGGAAGGAGGGAGGGAGGGAGGGAGGGAAGGGGATGAGGGAGGAAGGGAGGAAGGAAGGAACAAATGAAGGAACGAAGGAATGAAGGAAAGAAAGAAGTTATCTACTATTCCCAGAAATACCCTGAGTGAGGGTGTGTGGGTGTAAGATGAACAGAAAGCTTTAAAAGATTGCTTTGGTAAATGTAATTGTGTTGCTAATTAAGCACACATTTTAAATTATGTTTTTATCACAACCAAATCCCTTCAGGACTGTAACCTCCCACAGCCCTTCAAGATAAGAGAAAAGTTTGTGAAAAGTCTAATTAAGGTCTCATCTGGCATACTCCACAATCTGATTTCTGAAAGTATGTCCACCCCATGGGTGGACATATAACTCCTAACTTATATTCTCTTTCTCACATGTTCTTACTTCTACACAACTAGTACAAAGGCGGTTCCCCAACCCTATTTAGTCTTTTCTGTACAATATTTAAGATTGGGAAAGCCAAGAGGTTTCCTTCCCCCTCTGCCCAAAGAAGACATATCTTTTCACTTCGTAAGTGTCTGACAAGAAAGACACTTACTAAGAAGAAGAAGCCAACAAAAAATGGTCCAAAGGAATATTTTGCTGTTTTTCACATTAGAAATGTCTCTGCATGAATTTACAGGAATATACAGAATTAAGCAATAAAGATCCTTTTCCATAACCATGTCCTGACATTTTTTTCTTTTCTCATGTTGTTGTTTTCATGTTGTCTCTCATCCAGGAACAAAACAGACTGAAGTTGTTCTTAGCCATACCAAATTTCAAGTAGTGTCTTTTCCCTTTTTCCATAGTGCTCTCTCCTCCTGTTTTTCTCCCAAGAACAGCAACCTTGTGTGGTAAATTCTGGGGAGTACCAGGCCAGCAAAGTAGGCCCTTTCAGGAAACAGGCTCCACAAGAAATACTGGAACTTACTGAAATAGATTGTTAAAAAACTTCTGGAGAGGCAGAATTGCTCTGAATTTCTTTCTAATTTCTTTTCTTTTCTTGGACTTAATTCATCTTTTGCTAATTGCCATATTTCTTCCCCAACTTCATCTCTGGGGATCTTCACATGAAAAGAGAGTAAGTGATCCAAAGTCACCCATTGAACTTCTGCAGCTAATGAAAGTGTTTCTCTCAAAGACTTGAATTTAAAATTTCTTGAAAACGTTTCCATGAACATGTCATTTTTAATATGTGATTGGTGAAAACTGTTTTCATGTTGGGAGTTATCTCCTCCTTCTTGTTCCCCTTTTCCTCTTATACTTTCTCCTTCTCCTTGCACACCTTCTCTTTCTCTTTCTCCTTATATACCTTTCCTTCTCCTCATAAACCATCTCCTTTTTTTTCCTTTGCCTTGTCCTCATTCACCTTCTCTGTTTCCTTCTCTTTCTTTTTCTCTTTCTTCTTGTATACCTTCTCCTTCTCATTTACTGTCTCTTTATTTCTCCTTCACTTTCTCCTTGTATACCTCATCCTCCTGTTCCTCCTTTCCCTTCTCTGTAGAGAGCAGAATGCTGTTGACCAGTGGAAACAATTGTCCAACCTTAGGGGCAGTTCAACAGTAGAATCAAAGATCCAAAGCAATGTTGGGTTCCATTCATAGGTTCAAACAATATGATCAGAACAATATGGAACTACAATTAGCAGGTCTAAAGAAGGACAATGAAGAGGGTCTAGGAACAGAATCAGAAAAGGTGAAACTGAAGAAACTGTAATGTTGAGCTTTGAAAAGTAAGAGAGGCAATGTCCCAGAAGCAAGATGTCCAGAAAAAGATCAAGACCAATTCTCCTTGATTCCAGAGACCAAGAAACAGAATAATTGATTCAAGTTAAATTTTGAACTGTAAAATAGAGACAGCCATGTACTGGTTCACAGTTAGCCACAGTCAAATTTCATTGTCAGCCACACAGATTTTTGTTCTCTCCCTCTCCCTCCCTCCCTCTCTCTCTCTCTCTCTCTCATTTTTTCTCCTCAGCTAAATCTACTTCACAGGGTTCCTGTGGGAGAAAATGGATACCATACCACATACATTGCCTTGAGCTCCTGAAAGAATGGCAGGATATAAATTTAATAAACAAGTTTAATCATGGAAGTATTATAATTTTAGGAAACATCATTCCAATTTAAAGTCTATTCGTTCAATGCAACTTTCATCCATTCTATTTGTTTTCTTTTTTTTTTAGGGCTATAGAGGATGAGATAAATGCCCACAGACATGAAAAGAGTTTGGTATTTATTTTTCTAAACAAGATTGTCGCCAGGGGAATCTGCAACCAGAAGCCAAAATGATGACATGCCTGCGGTGATATCATCTCTCAAGTGCCCTGATGACACAAATCACAATGTTTGAACCAGTGTGTCATTTTTTAACATGTTATTGGTGAAAACTGCTTTAACAAAAAAGGGGGCTGGAGACTAAAAGTGTTATTATTACTTTATAATGCCTTGATAAGGCCACACTTGGAATACTGTATCCAGTTTTGGTCGCCACGATATAAAAAAGATATTGAGACTTTAGAAAGAGTGCAGGGAAGAGCAACAAAGATGATTAGGGGACTAGAGGCTAAAACATATGAAGAAGAATTGCTGGAACTGAGTATGTCTAGTTTGATGAGAAGAAGAACTAGGGGTGACATGATAGCAGTCTTCCAAAATCTAAAGGGCTGTCCCAAAGAAGAGGGAGTCAAGCTATTTTCCAAAACACCTGAAGGCAGGAAAAGAAGCAATGGATGGAAATCAACCAAGGAGAGAAGCAACATTGAACTAAGGACGAATTTCCTGACAGTTAGAACAATTAAATCAGTGGAACAAATCGCTTCCAGAAGTTGCAGATCATCCAACACTGGAATAGATTAGACAACCATTTGTTTTAAATGATACAGGGTTTCCTGCCTGAACAGAGGGTTGGAATAGAAGATCTCGAAGGTCCTTTCCAACACTATTATTCTACTACTCTATTATTCTGCTGATCTTGGCCTATCTCCTCCCATCTTGTCTTTTATCTCCTGAGCAGACCCAAACCTCCAACTTTGATTTTCACAGTAAAGTTAGAGAACCAGGGATGCAACTTCCATTCCTAACTCCTCTCTTCAGAATTCTAGTCCTCTTGATCTATTAGTACTTTGGTTTGCTTTTAGGCGAAATGAGAAAGCCAGCAGTTCCTTTTCTTGCCTTCCTTCTTTCTAGTCAATAAAATCGAAATGCAGACCAGGAACTGGATCATTATGGGCTGCAATTCCACTGAGAATCCATTGGCAAGAAAAGGGTCAATCCAGAAAAGGTAGCATGAGCGTCAGCAGCTAGAAATCATTAAAGAAGAAGCAGCTAATGAGACCGAAAGGAGAAAGCAACTTCTTGGAAAAATTTAGAGCCTCTAATGAGCTGGATGGCTAAAGTCATTTCAGACTTGTCATCCCTTCTTCACAGCACAGTTTGCTTAAATTGTCCCCCAATTTAATTCCCTGTACAAATAACAGCAGCTCTCCAACGTGCCAAAGCCATTGCCAACTCTTTTTTTTTTACTGCAATTGGATGGCGCACTGATTTTTGCACTTTCCTCAGCTTTCCAAGAAGATGCTGGATTTGCGCCCAGCTCCCAGGATTTGCTTTGTAAAAGGGCTGGAGGAATGTGAGGGCTTTGCCTCCAGTTATGTCCATCCAAGTTAATCCAAGATACAGAATTTCTGCCCTCCAACATTAAGCATTGTTAGAAATGGGCGCACAGCCAAAACATGTTTTCAATACCCACAGTCAGTAGCCAGGAGGTCTACAAGAAAGGGGAAGATAAAGCTGCAGAAAAATTAGATAGGTTAAGAAGAATGAGTCAGTTTGGTGTAGCAATTAAGGCATCAGGCTGAAAACTGCGAGATCTGGAGTTCTAGTCCTTTGTGCTTTAGACTTGGGCTAGTCCCTAACTCTCAGAGGTGGTATTCAATAGGTTTTGACCAGTTCTGGAGAACTGGTAGCGGACATTTTGAGTAGTTCGGAGAACCAGCAAATACCACATCTGACTGCCCCTGACCCCATCTATTTTCTGCCTCCTGAGTCCCAGTTGATCGGCTGGGTCTTCTTTTGTTACCCTGTACAGGATAATGGAGCTGGAAAGCAGGTTAGTGGGATGGGTAGGGAATTGGGATTTTGTAGTAACCTTCCCCTGCCACGCCCACCAAGCCACACCACCAAGCCACATCATGCCCACCAAGCCACACCCACAGAACCAGTAGTAAAAAAATTTGAATCCCACCACTGCTTACTCTCCACTCTAGAAAGGAATCAATGGTAAACCATGTCTGAAAAACTTTGCCAAGAAAACTTCAGGGACTTGTCCAGACAATTGCCAAAGGTCAGAAAACTAACTGGAAGGCGCGTGCGCGCACACACACACACACACACACACACACACACACGAACGTTAGACTTGGGTTAAGTAGATCTGGCAATAAAATCTCTGGCATGAAGGGAACTCGGTCTGTAATTTCAATCTCCCTTATAGTCATGTTTCCTGACCTTTGTTGAGGAAAAAGCAAGTATACAGTGTGTGCAAATTAAATTTAGAAATGGAGGACATTTCCTTGCCTTCTTATTTTGCTTTTCAATCTTGAGGGCAAGAAACTTGAAACTCTCTTTCAAAACATCCAGAGAATCAGACTATCAATCTTACCAGCACTGCTGCCCACCCTTACACTAATAGGTTGTAGCTGCCTCCAGACAGAGCTTGAAGGGAAAAAAAATCTTTTCTGCATAACAAGGAACCAAATTTGGGTGCCCCACCTGTTTTTTTGCATCTAGTCAACCTGTTTTGCATCTGGACTTGGGATTCCATATGGTGTTGTGATAAAGGAATGAACCCTCCTAACTATTCTCTCTCCCCCCCCACACACACACCGTTTGCTAGCCAAATTTCCTACTCCACCCCTTCTTTTTGCAAAAACTGCCAGAGAAAAAGGAGGAAGTGATGTGTTTCCTGCCCCTCCCTTTTCCAGTTAAATCACGATAGAAAACAGCAGCCCACTTTTCCACCTGGTTATCTTCAGAGGATCCTTCTGGGTTGTTAAAACTGAAAGTGCCAATCTGCAAAAGACCAAGTGAAAGAGGAAGATAAACTTCCTTTATCTGTTCCTAACCTCCTTTGAGACTTCTGAGCAATGGGGGGAAAGCATTAGTAAGGTTTCCTGCCTAGGCAGGGGGTTGGACTAGAAGACCTCCAAGGTCCCTTCCAATTCTGTTATTCTATTCTATTCTATTCTGGCAATGCTCAGAGATACTGCACAAATCTCTCCTTCAGTTCTCAAGTGGATTTGGAGAATTAGGCATCAGCTAACTTAAAAAAAAATGATTGCAAACCACCCAGAGTCACATAGGTAAAATGAGAGGAGGCTTTCAAAAATAGAATGGCATGAGGTTTTCCACTTTGGGCAAGGAGTTGGATTAGAAGACATCAGAGGTCCCTTCAAGCCCTGTGATTCTATGTTTTATATAAAGTAACAGGAGTGGGATTCAAAAATTCCAACAACTGGTTCTCTGCCTGATTTCTCGGTGGGCGTGGCCATGGTGGGCATAGCCTCCTGGAACTTCCAGGAAGTCCATTTTTCACCTTCCCCAGAGTCTGGAGGCTTCCCTTGAGTCTCTGGGAGGGCAAAAACAGCCTCCCCCGGACTCTAAAGTTCCTCCAGAAGCTGGAAACAGGCCTATTTCCAGACTTCTGGAACTTCTAGGAAGGCCATTTTTCGCCCTCCCAGAGCGTCCGCACAGACTCTGCACTTATCTGCATCCGAAACAGTCCTCATGGAGACTCCAGGAAGGAGAGGGGATAGGTGGACAGGGCCGGCCTGGTTTATTCAACTGCTGTTTTAGTGAACCGGATGTAAATTTAACATCTGGTTAACCCAACCCAGCCCAAACCGGCTGAATCCCACACCTGTAAGCATCCTTGGTGGGATGGGTCTGAGTGGCCTTAGCTTTGTTAGGAAAGAATCAGAAAAAAATAGTTTGGGGATATAAAAAAGTGGAAACTTCCAACAGCCATTCTTACCTGTTCAAAGAGCTGAAGAAAAGGCATATTCCAAGTTCTTTGCAGAGGCATTGCTATATTTAAGATGACCTTAATAATCCTTTCATTTCATCAAGAAGTTCAGGAGTCTGAACATTCAAACTTTCTCAATAGCTTGACAAGAAACATTTTATTTTATGTCCTTTATAAATCAAGAACATCCTCTCTTCTGTCCAGGGAGATAACCCATTAATACAGAGAGCCCATTGCTCTGCCAGAACTGATCTTGTTTTTTAATTAATTATGCCCTTTAGGACATCCGTCCCTAACTTTGTACCCTCCAGTTGCACAATTGTGGAGATTGTAATATGACTATATCTAAAGGACACCAGGATGACATGAGGGAAGTTGTTACAGATGGTGCCAATTTAACTGGATGCCCAATTCATGCTGGAATTTGTTGCTGTTTGGTCACTAAGTCTTCCGAACCGCATGAACCATTGTATGCCAAGCCTCATATCCTTCACTGTCTCCTGGACTTTGTCCAAATTCATGCCCACTAACTCTGACCCTCTGCCCTCTCCTTCTCCTTTTGCCTTCAATCTTCCCTAACTTCAGGATCTTTTCCACTGAGTCCTTTCTTCTCATTTGGTGACCAAATTATTTCAGCTTCAGCTTCAGTATCCATCATGCTGGATTACTTCTTGGTTTGCTTCCTACTCCTACAAATAGTCCTCACTTAATGACTGGTCATTTAGTAACCATTTGAAGATGGACACCTCCCTCAAAGGTATATACAACCCAGTCAGCACACATAAAAATGGACGAGGATCCCTTCCCTCTAAGGCATGACACAATGCCAATGAAGGTAGAACTACAACCTTGGAAATATCTGCCTTTGCTTCCAGACTTTTCTGAGCCTGCCAGACCTTTCCAAACTACAATTCCAATGTCTTTCACCACCAGGTTGCTAAAAGTTATAGTTCATAGTTAACTGGAGAACCCCAGATTCTCCCACTTTAGTGTAAAGGATGGGTATTTCATTTTTTTTTTTTTGGGGGGGGGGGGGGGGGAAGCTGGGGCATTACTGTTCAATAAATAAAAAAATCTGCAATAGAATGCAGTGAGGAAATGGATTCTCAGGAAGAGGCAATTCACCCAGATATTATGTATTAGAGAAAGACAGTGAGGCAGCCCTTCTATAATAAAGTATATTGTAAATGCAGATAGTCTGGTAAATTTTGTCTATAGGTGTGACAAAATAAGTCACGTCAAGGGCCAGGGAAATCAGAAGATCCAGGCAGTTCAAATGGGTATAAAGATTTATGTCAAGCTTAAGCTCTCTATAAGAAACTAACTAATAATGGGCCAAAGCACATTGAAATAGATAAGAGTCAAAAGGATTTCAAGATGGACTGGACTCCAATAGCTTGTAGGTAATGAAGGGAGTCATGACTGAAAACATATGAAAAATGGCTGCAGGATCTGGGTTTGGCTAGTCTAGAGAAAAAAAAAGTATTAAGAGGGATATGATAGCAGTATTCCAGTACTTGAGAGGTTGTCACAAAGAGGAGTGGGTCAACTTATTTTTTAAAGCACCAGAGGGCAGGACAAGGAACGATGAATGGAAACTAATGAAGGAAAGAAGCAACCTGGAATTAAGGAGAAACTTCCTAACAGTGAGAACAATTAACTAATGGAACAGCTTGCCTTCAGAAGTTGTGGGTGCTTCATCACTGGAGGTTTTAAAGAAGAGATTGGACATCATTTGTCTGAAATGGTATAGGTCTTCTCAGGGGTGGGATTCTACCGGTTCTATCCTGTTCTATAGAACCCCTTGTTAACTTTCTAAGCAGTTCAGAGAACCGGTAGTTAGCAATCTCCTTTTGTTTTTTTCCATCTTTATTACATTCTTGACAGACTTCCTGTCTCCGGAGCTTCTGAGGCTTTCTTAAAGAGAAAGAGTTGTTTTAAGATTTTTACACTGCTGTTGGGAGGAAATACTTCCCTGGACAATCAGCATTTTGAAGAAATTATTGAATAATGAAGCAAAGCTTTTTAGTGACAGGAACCAAAATAAGTGACATTCAGCAAGGCTTCTTGGCTAGCTAGAAAGATTGACATTCAAATGTGAGTTTACAAACCCTTTCTGAGTTTTGAGCTAAAACTGGTTTTTGGTGAAGTTTAATTCTGTGCTTGGTGACGTTTAATCCTGTGTTTATTGTGTAGGAAGTTAGCATCCACCCCTCTCCTAGAAAAATTGAAATAGCCTAGGAAATATTAAAAAGGCAGAATATTTCTCCTAAAAGGAATAGTCACTCAGGAAGCAGAAACTCACCTCAGAAGCAGAATCTCACCCCCACCTTTGTTAATGAGTGGGCCATTAAGGCCTGAGCCAGAATACTTTACATAAGAAAGAACTCCAGGTAAAAGCTATAGCAATTACCAAAAGCCCTTTTAAGGGCATAATCACCCAGCAAGGCTAGAACAAGCCTGGAACTCAGGACAGCCTACAAAGTTAAGATTCCCGCCCCTGGGAGTCTGACAACCAATTAAAATACAAACTCCAATTCAAATCCCAACGGAGAATATAAAACCCAGGCACTCTCAGCACCTCAGCCTTTTTTCCCCTTCTTTTCTCACCTTGAAGCATGTGATCATTCTTCTCTAGAGCTCCAGGCCATGTGGCCCTGTAACCATTAAACCTTCCAAGCAGCCTCCATGTTTCCAATGTCTTTTTCCCCACTTGGAACTGAACCCAGAAGGATATTTCTTTCAACAATTGATGGGATAATTTTCCCTATTCAGCTTCAACAAGCAACAGCTATTGTTGTGATTTAATTATTTGTATTGTGTTTGAATTTTTTCCTGCCTCATGGTTTCTTTTTCTATCTGGGGAAGGGGTCTTCCTTCACTGTAGTACTATCTGGCATTGTGCTTTTGAGGTATACTTTCTAAAGGCAGGATGCAAGCTTGGCACTGAATTTTTTTTTACTGCCTTTCTGGGGGGCAAGTGACCTTTCCTTAAATATGGATGATTTCTTTAGGATATCTTGTGAGGTGAGCGGGACTAACTGGTATCTTTAAGTGGTGCAAATGGATCTAAGGATTGCTTTTTCTGGGTGTCCTTTTTTGGAGAGCTTAAATGACCTCTCTGCTAAAGATTTTCACTTTATGAGCAAGAGTTGGCTGCTTGATAATTATCACTGCATTTTAACTATTTTCATTGCTCAAGGTGCTCTGGTACCCTATCTGATTTGTAACTCCGGCTTGCAAGTATTTTTAATCTAATGATTGGTATTTAGGGCAGGTTTTTGCAAGCAAAGAAGCTTTTTGTATTTTTGTACAGGTAATCCTTGACTTACAACAGTTCATTTAGTGACCATTCAAAGTTACAATGGAAAAAAATGATCATGAACATTTTTCACACTTATGACCATTGCAGCATCCCCACTGTCATAAGAGGCCAGGCGAGGAGAACTGCCCCTTGACATGTGCGATGTCAAGTTAACCATGTCCACCCAGTCACATGACACCAAGCCACACCCACCAAATAACCACGTCCATATAACCGATTGTTAAAAAAACTGAATCCCACCCCTGGGTCTTCTGTTTCAGCAGAGTTTTGACTAGAAAACCTCAAAGGTCCCTTCTAGCTCTATTCTGATTGATGGATTGATTGATTGATTATGCATTTGACCCCTCCCTCAGATCATTTTCTACACTCAGCTTAGAAGAATCACCATGTGTCATTTTTGGTTTTGGGCCTGACCAATCAACTTCCAGGGACTGTAGAGCCATAGCAATGACCCAAAGGAACATCTATGTTTTCCATTCTGGCTTTGACCTTTGAAGTTTTTCATATTTTATTTGGATTCTTCAATTTAAAAATAATCAGTCTTGCAAACCATGTTGTACAACAGTACATATACAATCTCCTAGCTGTGTTTTTCCAATATTATCTAAAAGATGTTCCTTGAGCTGCAAAATTTAACCGGATGCCCTTATGATCACCATGATTTAGCAAAAAGCAAAATGTTAAGATGGCTCCAGACTGAACTGGGGAATGGCTTCATTGCCTGGTTGAAATGGAAGGACCTATATTTCTATGTTGAGTTTTTTTCATTTCCTATTCATTTCCCAACTTCTTCTTCTTTTCCCAAAGTCCTTTTTCTCACATCTGCCTTCTCCACTGCCAAGTCAACAACTTATACATCAGCCTGGTCAATAAACACATCATTGAGAAAATTCTATTAAGAGCTTGGCCAAGGACCAAAAGACTCATTACAGTGTCAGTGTGGAGCCATTTTGGGCCTGTCGAGACATGGGCCGGGGTGGGGGGGGGGAGTCAAAGTTGAGCAGCTGATGGGAATCTTGTCATCCAAGAAATTCTGGATTAGGATGTGGCATTTTCCCTCGCTCTCCTTCCAATGGACCTGGAAGGTTGAAGCATTCCTGATCAAGAGAATGTTGATGCTCTTGGTGCTCAGCTCTTCTGAAGACATTTCATTACCCAAACTAGATAACTATCATCCTCATTATCAGCACTGATGATATTATATAGTTTGGGTAATGAAACATCTGCAAGAAAACAACCAAGTTGAGAGACCACCAGGGATCTTTCATTTCAACCTTGAGCTATAAATATTCTCCTTCATTTCTCTATGCATAAACATAGAGTCCTTTCACCTGTTAGCGGATTGTAAGTTTGGATCAACTGGACGAACTGGATAAACGCTCCCTAAGGTCAATTGCTCATATCCCAAGAGATAATTACAGAAGCTAAATTTAAACACAACTGGTTCATTTTGGTGGAAAATATAGTGGTGGGGAGGTGAGCAGAAATTTATTTGTAAGGAATACGACCCAGTTGCTACAAGATCTATTCGATTTACCTCCTCTATCTCCATTCTGTTTACCTCTACTCTGTTTTCATTTTTAGAGCAATGCTACCCCACTCCACCAAAAAATTAATCTTCACTTAACCTCTTCCCCTTTGATTGTGTTGGAGATTTTGATATAATTCATTATGTGATATTGTTGCTTTCGACTCCTGGTGACCACATAGATGCTGTCAGTTCTCTCTATTACAATCTATTCCTTGTGTCCAGTAAAAAAAATTACTACTGGTTCTGTGGACATGGCTTGGTGAGCATGGCAAGGGAAAATTACTGTAAAATCTTCATTTCCTCCCCATTCCTGGGGAAGGTTACTGCAATATCCCATTCCCTCCCCACCCCACTAATCTGCTTTCCAGCTCCGTTCTCTTGTGCAGTGCAACAAAAGAAGACCCAGCCAATCAGCTGGGACTCAGGAGGCAGAGAATAGATGGAGGCCGGGCTGTCAGAAGTGGTATTTGCCGGTTCTCTGAACTACTCAAAATTTTTGCTACCGATTCTCTCGAACATTGCCTGGTTGAAAGGTCAGAACCTGTTGAATACCACCTCTACTAGTGTCAATGTTACAACCAAACTCTCCATCCCAATTCAGTACTTAGAGACAAGTCCATCCAAGTAAGAATTTATTAGAGAAGTTATATTGGAACATCTGGGGTAAACTTGAATTCCTGCATTTCCCCCTGCTATATTAAACTCACACCCAGCCCCCTTTCTGATGACCCTCAAATCATACTCTCCAATCCACCTCCATTCTGAACTCCCGCCAAGTCCAGTCACTTCCCTTCAAACTCCAGTGACTCAACGTTGAGCTCTAGCAAAAGAATATTGTTGTGGCTATCCTCCCTCTTCATTTTACTTTCATTCCCATGGTATCCATTCCTACCCTGTGGTAGCCCCAAATCCGATTCAAGATGGATGCGGGCTGACACCTAGCATATTATTTCAAGTATCTCAATGGTGCATTCATCACAACTATAACTGAATCTATTAATCTTATTGGTGGTTGTCCTCTTCGTCTTTTCTTTCCACCTTTCCTAGCACTACTGCCCTCTCCAGAGAGATTGATTTTTACACCGTGTATCTGAAGTAGGAGAATTTGAACCTGGTCACTTATGCTTTGAGTGAGAACTTTGGGTTGATTTCTTCAATGACCTATTGGTTTGTTTTCATGATTGCCCATGGTATTGTCAGGCAGAATGGGACAATTTGCCACAGCCAACTCTCTGTAGCCAGCTCATTACAGGACAACTCACCATGGCCAACTTGCTGCAGAACAACTCACTGTGGGGCAATTTAACTATTCAATTTAATTGTTCAGAATGTTTTAATTTTTGTCATTCACATTTAATTTTGTTCCTCCTTTTGCATCTTTTCTTTAATGATTCTCTTCCACCATTTCTTTGATATTAGTGTAACTCTTGTCCTGCAGTGAGTTAGCTGTGGCAAGTTGTCCCACAGCACATTGGCCATGGCAACTTGGCTGTGGCAAGTTAGTTATAGTAGGTTGATTATGGAGAGTTGGCTGTGGTGAATTGCCATAGACCCTTCAAAGGAATCTTCTCCAACACCAAAGTTGAAATATGTACTTTAACTTAATTTTTTTCATTTTTCCCCATTTTCCCAGCTTTATTTGTCCTAAGAATCACAACTAGCAGCCATCCAACTCCTGCAAGTTTGATGTGGCCAAATAGGGAGCCTTTTTTAATTGAAATTGGAGAGTCATTTTTTTCTTCCTTTAATTCCTATAGAATGTGATTTTCGTTAAGTTTGCACTTGAAGGTTTAACCAGTTCTGTGGATACACCCATGCCGCTGGGAGCCTGGCTTGTTCCCAAAGCACTGCATTGTGGGAATTAACTCCTTATGAGTTTTGCCTTGAGGCACCTTATTCAACTTCAGCTTGAAATGTCTGGAGCAATGGAAAAGAAGAAAGGGACTTTAGCATGCACAGAGATCCTCTCTCTCGTCATTAAATGGGCTATTGACTCATCTGTGTTAAAACTTGTTTCATTTGAATATCACTTTGGCCTGTTTCCTCATCCACTGCAGAGCTGATCTCATCTAGACATTATGAGGGCACAGTCTCAGTGCAAACTTCTTGCCTTTTCTCTGACACCTTCCTTCTGTTCCTTCTCGTAATTCTTGCCCTGGAGTCATCCTTCCTCAATAGTACAAACAGATTTAGACCAAGGGAAAAAAAAAAAAAAGGAGAGGTAGAAGTGTTTCTTTCATGACCTGCACTCCTGTTTTTGCCCCAGCAGTAGGAAGTTGCTATCATCTAAAGATGTTCTGGAGAATGGGAGAACTGGTTTGGCTAGTTTCAAGCAGGATGTCAGAAGGCTAGAAGATTCTTTTAGTGAGAAACCATGACAGCTACGCACCCACCAAGCTATGCGGTTGGGAGATTTAGTCTCAGGGCAATGTCTGAAAGGCATGTGATTCAGCTACTTTGCTGGGTCTCAGCAGGTCTGAACCTGGTCTCTGTCATGGGAAGCTCAGGCAAACATTCCTCTTGAGTTCCTTAAAAGGAAAAGTGGAGTAAAGGTGAACTGAGATTTAAGAACAGGATAAATCTAGGTTCAGTGTATAGTGCAATAAAGGGTTTGTTTGTTGCATATGAACTTTCAAGAAATGGCTACATTTTGTTTCGCCATCTTACATGGAAATTGGAGTTCCAGTAGTGGTTTCTACTATACTTCATGGTTTCAGATTGAATCCCTTCTTCTGTAATTTCTTTCAAAAATAACTTGCCAAACCATCATGGATTTGGTTTGGGTTCAGAAGGCAGTATGATTCCAGCCATTGTGGTTCACAAAGCAGAATTTGTTATTTAGTACTTCATTGTGAAATTCCAGCCAGTTATGCTTCATTCAACAAGCCATAGTAAATTGAACCATGGTTCAATTAATTTCTGATTACGTTTAAGATGATGTTGATCTTTTTTTCTTCTTGAATATTTTTGGTGATGTCATGATTGTCCAGATTTTACCATCATCATTGTTCACTTAAAAATGTCTGCAGTTCACTGAAAGCAGTACTTGCTCAGCTACAGAAAAAGGAATGGCAAGGGAAGAGGAAATTAAAGTAAAACCTTTCATTCATTAGCCAGTGTACACTGGTCATTTTATGGTGTTTCAGAAGACTCTTGAGAGCCCTTTGGACTACAAGGAGATCAGATCAGTCCATCCCAGTGGTGGGATTCAAAAAAATTACTACCTGTGGGTTCTGTGGATATGGCTTGATGGGCATAGCAGGGGAAGGATACTGCAAAATCTCCATTTCCTCCCATTCCAGGGGAAGGATACTGCAAAATCTCCATTTCCTTGCCACTCCTGGGGGAAGGTTACTGCAAAATCCCATTCTCTCCCGACCCCACTAATCTGCTTTCCAGCTCCGTTCTCCTTTGCAGGGTAACCAAAGAAGACCCAGCCAATCAGCTGGGACTCAGGAGGCAGAGAATAGATGGGGGCAGGGTCAGTCAGAGGTGGTATTTGCTGATTCTCTGAACTACTGAAAATTTCTGCTACCGGTTCTCCAGAACTGGTCAGAATCTTCTGAATACCACCTCTGGTCCATCCTAAATGAAATCAACTCTGATTGCTCTTTGAAAAGACAGATACTAAAGCTGAGGTTCAAACTTTGGCCACTAAATGGGAAGACAGGACTCAATGGAAAAGACTCTTATGTTGGGAAATATTGAAGGCCAAAGGAGAAGAGGACAGGAAAGGATGAGATGGCTGTCATTGATGCAATGAACATGAATTTAGGCAAACTCCAGAAGACAGTGGAGAACAGAAGGAGCTGATGTGCTACAGTCCATGGGGGTCACAAAGAGTTGGACATAACTTAGGATTGAGCAACAAATTCTATTAGGTCATCATGTGAAGATCATGTGAAGTGTTATTACCATTTTATAATGCCTTGATAAGGCTACACTTGGAATACTGTTTCCAGTTTTTGTCACCACGATGTAAAAAAGATGTTGGGACGCTAGAAAGAGTGCAGAGAAGAGCAACAAAGATGATTAGGGAACTGGTGGTTAAAACATATAAAGAATGGTTGCTGGAATTGGATATATCTAGTTTAATGAAAAGAAGGACTAGGGAATAACATAATAGCAGTTTTCCAATATTTATGGGGCTGCCACAAATAAGAAGCTATTTTCCAAAGCACCAGAAGCTCAGACAAGAAGCAATGGGTGAAAACTAATCGAGGAGAGAAGCAACCTAGAACTAAGGAGAAATTTCCTGACAGTTAGAACAATTAATCAGTGGAACATTAGAACATTCATAGAAGTTATTCCAACGCTGGAAGTTTTTAATAAGAGATTGGACAACAATTTGTCTGAAATGGTATAGGGTTTCCTACCTAAGCAGGGGATTGGGCTTGAAGACCTCCAAGGTCTCTTTCAACTCTGTTATTCTATATTTTAAAAATAATCTATATAATCATGGGATATCCACTACAGGAATCATTGCAATGATATTTCTAGCATATCTGGAAAGCATCAGCTTCAGGGTTGGTGGAATTGGTGTTCTCCTGAAAGGAAAAGGCAGTGCAAACTCTTAGTATCTGCTCTCTTTTTCTCTAATCAACCCAGAAGACCAGGATTTTCTTTCCCTATCATGAAGTGCTTACTAAACAACCAACATTTGAGCTTCTCAAATGTTTTTAGTCCCCTAGATGAAAGACGATATCATAATACGCTTCTGCAAAGGTCTTCTAGGTTGCTCTTAAAAGGGAATTTTAGTCCAACAACACTTGTAAGGTTATTAAAACAACCTCTACCTGAGAAGTATCTGCAGAATCTGTTTTCTAGCCTGCTCTAAGATAAGCAAATGGCACCTGAAGCTGCAGAAACAGTAAATTTTGAAACTCACTTCCAGAAAAGCTTAGTGATAGCTAAATTAAATTACATTTCAGGAGCAATATATGTCAGAGGTAGGAAATGATATCATGGAAGTCCAATCATTTCTGGAGTGCTGGAGACACGTACCTTCTGTTGTTGGTTTCCTGCACTTATTTTCCAAAGTAGAACAAAGTGAGGCAACTTAAAAGAAACCAACATAACTACTGTTACTAGCAACCAAGTTTCTTATCGGAAAACATTCAAAAATTAAAATGCCGGTCCCCCTTATTAGCTATCTAGCATTCAATATTTGTCCCCTTGTTCTGTACATGTGTTGTGATTAGAAATATTGAATTCAATATTGAAAATATTGGTTTCTTCCTCAAACCCCAAAAACTTTAACCTTAGACGGTCTACTATTGACGTCACCGCTTTCCTAAGAGGTCTGTAGGGGGCATGCATAAGTGCACCAATGTGCCTACCGTCCCTGTCCTATTGTTTCTTTTATTTTTCTTATATGTACCCATTTCATGTATTCATAACTATGTATATACTTATACCTATTATTTTGTAAGCGATCGACAAATCAAATAAATTATAAATTCTAAAATTAGGATGTTTAAAATATTTGCATTTATTCTTAAATCTCTCTCTTTCTCTCTCACCCCCTCTCTTTGTACGTATCTGTATGTGTCTCTGTGTATGTGAGGCCCATACATATGCAAAGACATTTTATATGTATGTATGTGTGTGTGTGTGTGTGTGTGTGTATGGTGCATTATGTAGTTGTAGTTGTTTTATTTGTGTAACATAATCTTTTACAAAATTATGAGAAAAAAATTCATTTTCCTTTTGCTTTTAACTGTGGTTTATTTTTCTTCTTCCCTTTTTGATGTTTTGTTCAATAAAAAAAAAAAGGAAGGAAAGGAAAGAGATCAGGAAGAAGAAAGTTGAATGCTTGATCTGAAGTTCATATGCTTCACTCAGAAATAATTTAGCCAGATTGGAGGAAGCTGCTCTTTGATTTAACCTCCCTCCTCCTTCTAAATTTCCCTTGAGATGAAAGCAGTTAAGAAGAAAGAACATTTCAGTCACAGTTCCCTTTCAAAGCTTTGTTTTCTGAGAGAAGGTAGAGGTAGTCCTCGACTTATGACTGCAATTGAGCCCAAAATCTCTGTTGCTAAGCGAGAAAGTTGGTAAACGAGTTTTGCCATACTTTATAAGCTTTCTTGCCACAGGTGAATCTCTGTAGTTGCTAAGTTAGTACAAATAGTCTTTGGCTTAGTTCACTTAGTGACTGTTCAATATTACAATGGCACTGAAAAAAGTGCTTATCACACTTATGACTGTGGCAGCACCCCCCCCCCTCCCCTCTTGATCATGCAATGTGTAATTCAGACACTTGACAACTGACTGATATTTATGACAATTTCAGTGCCCTGGGGTCACATGATCATCTTTTGGGACCTTCTGGCAAACAAAGTCAATGGGGAAACTAGATTCACTTAACAGTCATGGTGTTATTAATTTAACAACTGCAGTAATTCGTTTAACAAATGTGGCAAGAAAAATCATGAAAACTAATTTAACCAATTTCTCACTTAGCAACATAAATTGCAGGCTCAATTGTGGTCGTAAGTTACTAACCTATAATCTGGTTGTTAAGTGAATCTGGCTCCCCCATTCACTTTGCTTCTCAGAAGGTCACAAAAAGTTGATTCCTTGATCCCGAGATGCAACGGTCATAAATACATGCCAGTTTCCAGGCATCTGGATTTGGATCATGTGACTATGGGGATGCTGCAGCGGTCATAAGCATGAAAAATGGTCATAAATCATTTTTTTTCAATGGCATTGTAACTTCAAATGGTCATTTAATGAATGATTATAAGTTGAGGCCTACCTGTAATTTGGAACTAAACTAAACCAAATCCAGAACCAGGTAAAAGTACTGTATTATGTTCTGCACAGAATAGTTGATGTCACAATCACTGCCCAATAGAATCCTGGAACACTCATGCAGTCCGGCTGCAGATCACATTTCAAATCAAAATGATGTCTTTCTCATTATTTTCAGCTCCCCTTTGCATTTTGGGGAGATCCCTGACTGAATCTAGAACCCTAATCTGCACCTAGTGAAGAGAAGGACCAGGGGAGACAGGATAGCAGTCTTCCAATATTTGAGGGGCTGCCACAGAGAGGAGGGTGTCAAACTGTTTTTTAAAGCCAGACAAGGAATAATGGATGGAAACTGAACAAGGAGAGATTTAACTTGGAAATAAGGAGAAACTTTTTGACAGTGAGAATAATCAACCAATGGAACAGCTTGCCCTCAGAAGTTTGGGAGCATCATCACTTGAGACTTTCAAGAAGAGATTGGACTGCCATTTGTCAGAAATGGTATAGGGTGCTTGGGTGGAGGTTGGACTAGATGACCTATAAGGTCCCTACCAACTCTGATTATCTGTTAAAGCTGTTAAAGCTGTTAAACCTCTATAACTGTCTGGTTTGGCTCTGCAATCAAACAAGACAGAAACAGCCTTCAACTGATAACTAGAACTGCAAAAAAATAATTACTACCAACCTGCCTTCCATTGAGGACCTGTAAACTGCACGAGTCAAAAAGAAAGCTGTGAAAATATTGACAGCCCTTTCACATCCTGGACATAAATTGTTTCAACCTCAAAACAATGCTATAGGGCACTGCACACCAGAACAATTAGACATAAAGATAGTTTTTCCCCGAATGCCATCACTCTGCTAAACAACTAAGTCCCACAACACTGTTAAATTACTTAGTAAAACTGTATTACCTATTTCTTCCCACTTATGACTATAACCATGTTATTTGTACCTTTACAATTTATATTATTTTATTTGTTTTCCTAGTATGTTTTGATTGTGTATTAGTAACCTATGAATATTATTAAGTTTTGTATCTTATGATTCTTGATGAATGTATTTTATTTTTTCTTATGCACACTGAAAGCATATACACCAAAGATAAATTCCTTGTGTTTCCAATCACACTTGGCCAATGAAGAATTATATTCTCTATTCTGTTCTGTTCTATTCTGTTCTATTCTGTTCTATTCTGTTCTGTTCTATTCTGTTCTATTCTATTCTATTCTATTCTATTCTATTCTATTCTATTCTATTCTATTCTATTCTATTCCATTCCTTATGCTGTGCTATTCTATTCTGTTCTGTTCCATTTTTATTTCCATTTGCAATGCTAAGCTATGGTATTCCCATTCTCTACTCTACTCTACTCTACTCTACTTTACTCTATTCTACTCTACTCTATTCTATCCATTTTTATTTCCATTTACTATGCTATGCTATTCCCTATTCTATTCTGTTCTGTTCTATTATATTCTATAAATAAATGAAGGCAATGAACTCATAGCAAGATGGAAAGTCGCTTGCTCCCCAAATGCCATTCAAATTCTCCAGCTCTATGTCTCCTTATCTGAATTTATCCTATGATTCATTGAATCCAAAGGATGAAAACACCAGGGATGATTGTGAGCTGTAACTTACTCCACCCTGGCCTCTTCTGAAGGATGCTGGGTCTTCACAAGTGGCTGTTCCCAAGCATCTGCGTGAAACCCCAAAGCTCATAAACAAGATCTGGGCAGTTCCATTAGTGAAAGGAAGGGATTGGAGGCAGCCCACGTTGTTTTTCATGTTTTGAGAAAGGAACAGTGTGCTAATTGTAGGCTAGACATTTTTCCCAGCATGTTCAATAAAGAAGGGGCAAGTAACAAACATCTTGTCTTGGCTTCCAAACTCCTTCAGTCTGATTCTTGCTTCAACTACCCACATTCTGAGTTCCCAACCTTCGCCTACCTCCCTGTGTGCAATTCATAGCCTCCTTGTTTCCCCATACAGAGATTTCTCTCATCTTGCCTGGTTTTTCCTTGAGATATTGAATCTCACAAATAATACATTCACACACACAAACACAAACATGCTTCAAGTGGCTGGCCTAGCTACAAAGAAGGAATGGAATAAACATTAGGCTTGGTTTGGGGTCCCCAGGTCAGCACCCACCCACCCTAATTTGGATGATTCTACAGATATGAAAGAAATGGACTTGCCCTGACCCTTTTTTCCCCATCAAAATTTAGGACTTTATAAGTCGTCTTTGACTTACAATCATAACTGAGCCCAAAATTTGTAAACAAGATGGTTGTTAAGTGAATTTTGACTCATTTTATGACTTTTTTTGCCACAGTGGTTAAGAGAATCACTGCAGTGGTTAAGTTATATTATTCAGTTGTTAAGTGAATCTGACTTATCCATTGAGTTTGCTCGTTGGAAAGTCCCATAAGGAGATGACACAACCCCAGGACACTGCAACCATCACAAATACATGCCAGTTGCCAAACATCTGGAGTTTGATCATGTGACCATGGAGATGCTGCAATGGTCTTAAGTGTGGAAAATGTCACTTTTTTCAATGCTGTTGTTAACTTCGAACTCACTAAACGAAGTGGTTGTAAGTCAAGCACTACCTGCTATGTGCTGTAGATCTCCAGTTCAAAGTTTCAGTAATTTTCACAGGAGAGCCTTCTCCATGGAACATTGTGGTACCCCTTCAAAGTAGACAAGGTTGAGAAACAGGCAGAGCAGAAATTCAAGGAATGTCCTTCACTGCCCTGAGGCAGAAAAACAGAACTCAGAACTGAGTTTCTTTTTTTCCCAGCTTCCACGAGAACCCAATCATGGCAGAATAATTCTGATTTTCTTTCTCATGCTTTTGCCTTTCCTAGGCCTGCACCTTCTTTTCCAAAAATTTCACCCCATTATTGATTTTCTCCTTCTTTTCACATTTCCAATATCAGATCTGTAGCCATGAGTAGAAAATTATAGAAATAAATGTTTGCTATAGCTACCAACCAATTGACATCTCTTTAGCCACGGGAAAAATGTGTACAAAGCTCCTTGGACAAATCAAAAACAGATCCAAGTCCTTACTTAGCTACAAAGCTTCCTAGATGACATGCACCAAACTTATTTACCTTCAGGGTCTCTAGAAGAATGAAGAGTAACTATGCCAGATTGAGGAAGGGAAAATAAGGAAAGTAATTACCTTGTAAGGAAACCCTTTTCAACTCAAGTAGACGTTTCCTGCATAGGGAGTTTTCTTGATGAATTCTTGCCCACAAGCCAGTTCATTTCTCGGCTACAAGTTCAGTTGTCATGACTGGTGTACCAGCGTTCCTCGTTGCTACCAGAAAGGCTGAAGGGAGGAGATAACAACTCTCCCTTTCACATGGTGTGCTGTTGTTGGGACTGTTCAGACAAAAGGCTCCACATTTCCTTCCTGTGGACCAGCCCAGCACAAGCTGTTTGCTGCCCCAGTAGCTGGGTCAAGCCATTGAAACAATGACTACTTTCCTGTCTGAAGAACTAAGTTGCAGGTCTTGGCTGGTGTAGACATTCCAAAAGTCAAGTGCTTTTTCCAGTTCCTTCCTCCTCTTCCCCAATACCTTAAAACCTCGTATGTAAGCCCCTTGGAAGGGAAAGAAGACACTTGTGCTGCTATTCACACATTTTCCCACACCATCTGCCAACCAAACACAAGGAGGCAAACCAGTCCTTAACTATAAAAGAGAAAGGTAGGGTAATTCTCATTTCCCAGACAGATTCATATCGGTGGCCAGACTCATAAAAGACCAAGCAGGCAATTCAAACCAGCTTCATTCCTATTTTTTTCCTGACCCACTGAAAAGCAGATTTCAAATCTTTTTGACTTCTGGATTGCCCAGCAGCCTTTCTTTTGCACATCCTCTCAGTTGTACAGGCATTTGTGTCTCATTGCACACTTGCAAAACATTGCTTGGTGATTCTTCACCTTAGCAGTTAATTTAAAATAATAATACCATTTGTTTTTAAATAAAATCTGTTTTACCAAGGATTTGCTTCCTTTCTGAATCCCAAACTGGTTCTGATTAAATGCACATACTGAATATTTTCAGAATCTTTGCCCTTCCCTTCCCAACAAAGCCTTTTGCAATTAGCTGACTGACAAATTTACCATCAATTGCAAAACGCAACTTTAACTGAAACAGCTTACATCCTGCAAAGATACTTCATCAAACATCAACAGCTGGCAATCCCAGATCTTTGAGAAGGACTTGATAGATGGATAAAAATACCAAATGCAGTCTGAATATCTAGCTGTGTAACAAACCATTACAATAATGCAAACCTAAAGAATAAAAGCTGCATTTCCAAATTCAAGTCCTGAGATGTTGTTGTTGGGGTTTTCTTATTTTATTTTTTTGCACAAGCTGACTTTTTAACCCAGTTGAAATTTGTCTGCAGAAATGCAAGTATGTTTTCAGTTGCAATTCAAACAGACAGGGGCACCATCCAGAGTTAGATAAGTGGCCATAAAATGGAAGTGGGGACTAAACATATAAATACATAAATCGCCTTGTAGATTCCATTTTGCAAATCCATGCTTACCTGAGACCACTATCCACCCATTCACTATGTGTCATGCTGAGAGGAAATTCTGTCTTGATTAAGGAAGAAAGGGTTGCTACAGTTACACATTTTCACAGTAAGCCAGTGGTGATGTGTTGTGATCCTTCTGGAAATCCATAATACTGGATAATGAAGGTCCATTTTTAAAAAATGACTGAAATCTTATGAATTAACTGTCATGTGGTTTTGGCAGTCTTACCCCCCCCCCCAACATCTTGCATTTATATTTAGCCCATTTAAAATATTATTTTTAGTTAATTGAAGAGTTCTAAGGACACCGGCTGTTACTGAATACCACATTGTTGTCTGTGATTTAACAAGGACATTTGTTGCTCACTGTTCTCAGCAAACACACCAATTTTTAATATTTACTTCACAACTTCATATTTTCAAACCCAACACTGAAGTAAATTACAATGAATCTTACATCAATTTTCAAACCAGCTCTGAGGTAAATTTCAGTGAATCTTATATCACATTTTCAATCCCAGCTCTGAAGTAAATTTCAGTGAATCTTAAATCACATTTTCAAACCCAGCTCTGAAGTACATTTCAGTTAATCTTATATTTTCAAACCCAACTTTGAAGTTTATTTCAGTGAATCTCACTGTCACCATCTAAATTATGTAAAGTTTAATTGGCAATAACACACATTTGGGTTAGAATATTTAATGAAACCATGAACAATTAGGTCTTTGGTCTTTGGAAAAAACTGAAATTACAAATTAGAAAAGAAGAAACCCAGTTTGACAAGTTCATAAAAATGAGGATCTATATAAGTTTGGAACAGGTGCACAAAGGGCTAAATTGGATTAGTACAAAGGGAAAAATCCTTTCCTGCCTAAAATATCAACCCCTAGTTTTAATTTTCTGATGTAGACATGATAGTCTCAGCCAGCTTTCATCAGACAAAGTCAATGGGAGAAGTGGGATTCATTTAACAACTGCATGAATTCAATTTCAAATAATTTTATTGCAATCATTAACCACAGAAAACAACTTCATGATTCACTTAACAACTGCATGACTCACTTAACATCCACGGCAAAAGTTTAATCAGGTGCTTTAATGAGATAGTGTATGGCTGGGTTCACTGTGTTGAATATTTAATATCATTATGGGAAGAAATATCCATCTGGTCCAGTTCCAGGGAGAAAGGCACTGGAGACAAAATGAAAGCTGGAGGCTGGTTGAAAAGATGATTTAATGATGAAGCAGAACCACTTGGATGGTCTTGGGTAGCTGACCACATGGAGTTGAGAATGAGGGGGGTTTATACCTTCTCTTGGGCTTGAGCTTCCTGTTCCTGTGCAAGAACATGTATTCTGTTGGCTCTGCAGGTTGTCTCAGCTCCCAGGTTTGTTTGTTTTTTAATTTGCATTTATATGCCGCCCTTTTCCGGAGACTCAGGGCGGCTTACAGTCTATGGAGCACCATGCTAAGTGCTCAGCAATAGCCTTCATTCCATCGTATATGCCTGCTTATTACTAGGGCTTTTGGCCCCCCAAGCGGCATTTTACAAAGTCAGCTTATTGCCCCCAACAATCTTGGGTCCTCTATTTACCTACCCCGAGAGGATGGAAGGCTGAGTCAACCTTGAGCCTGGTGGGATTCGATCCTGCACTAATTGCAGGCAGCTTGCACTAAGTGCTAGATGATTAACAGCCTGCACCACCAAGGCCCTTTGGTTTGGTTCAAGTTTGGCTGATGCAATGAAGGGACCTGTTGGGCAATTCCTATCATGACTGAGGGCTGATCCTATCTTTGTTCAGACCTTGCTGCAGGGAATTTGTTTATGAATAGAGCTAGATATCTCTTTATCTCTTAAGTGCTGACATCTGCTGAGAGCTATTAAGAAATGTGGGGGCTATTAAGAGTGAGTCTGCTTCCTGCCTCTAAAAAAAGCATGTTTCCAGGGAAATATAATATTCTACCTTTTTAATATTTCTCAAAATGTTAAATATAGAGGGGTGGGTGCTAACTTTCTACGCTAGTATAACCTTGGACTGTATGAAGAATCTGTGAAAACTCACAACTCTTCCAAAAGTGTATCTGAGTAATACAGACACACACACACAGACAAATTCAGTTTGCTTTGGACTGATGATGTTACATAGTTTGGTAACATCTACAAGAAAACAACCAAGCTCAGAAAGCACCGAGCAATCCTCATACTTGGCATATACCCAGACTAAGCACCCATTTCTTGAACACAGTGATTTTCTGCAAAATAGTGAGGACTGTGGCCACTGATTTTTAGCAATGTGTTAGATATTTATTCAGGAAAAAAAGTTGTCAGAAACTCTTGAAATGCTTCAGTTTATCACTTAATCTTTGGATGGTGCTCCTTTCTTTCCTCAAATTTATTTTTTCTCATTTAAGCTTTCGGCTTTTTGCTTTAAAAGCTTTTTACTTTTATTGGCCACTGATAGAGATTGTTGGAATGGCTTCATTCAATTGCTTTTACAAGAACAAAACATTTATCTCTAAAAGTTCAGACCAGCCAATTCTAATGTCTGACAGAAAGAAAGGAAAAGCACCATGTTTGAATTCAACAGACCAGGATGGGAAGGGATGAATCAAGTGCATGGCTTAATCCAGAACTGATTATTAATCATGCACATTCGCAGGAAGACCAGCAAGGAGATGATTGTGAAGAGACATAATAGTTCCCTTCAAGTTTCTGAATGGTAAATTAAATAAAATTGGAAAAAAATATGTTGAAGAACTTAATAAAACAATATTAAAATACATTTGACGGGGGGAGGGGGGGGGAAGCAAGAATTAGCTTTAAAATGTTGCAGGATTCAAGAAATAGAGAATGCTTTAGATTACCTAACTGGGAATTGTATTACCAGGCAGCAGCATTAACATGGATGAAAGAATGGATTGCATTGAGATATACAAGACTACTGACTCTGGAGGGACATGATCTACAACTGAATTGGCATGCCTTCTTATGGTATGGGAAAAGCAGAATTACTTTCAAAAACATTATATAAAGAATGTGTTATTATTAGTATGGGAGAAAATTAGAGAACAACATTTGAAGATACCAGTTTGGCTTTCAACAGTGGAAGCACTGATTCACCCAAATGTCATTAACATGGGAAATATTGTTAGATATAAAGACATATTGAATGAAAAGGGAGAACTCAAAACTAAACAAGAATTGAGTGATCAAGGGATTGACATGGCATGGGTATTCACAGGTACAGATAGATTCTAGATATGAGAAAGATGCTAAACTATATGGTTTTATAAAGAAGCAATAGAATTAGGTAAGATATTAACATGGACAGAAGAAAGACAGATAAAAAAGCTGTATAACTATCTATTGACTATTAAATTGGAAAATGAACAAGTGAAAAAGACAATGATAGCATGGGCAAAAAATTTTGGTTACACAATAGAATAAGATGAATGGCAGAAGTTGTGGGATAGGAACTATAAATTGACAATGTCAACCACATATAAAGATATGCATCTTATATAAGATGTTTTAGAGATGGTACCTGGCACTAACGAGACTTGCCAAAATGTTTAAAGACAAATCAGCTAAATGTTGGAAAAGCCACCAGAAACCTGGATCATATTATTATATGTGGTGAACAAGTGTAGAGGCAAAAAATATTGGATAAAAATATAAATATGGTTGGAAAAGATGATAATGCAGCATACTGATTTAAAACCATAAATATTTTTGTTGGGGATTTTGCTCGAAACTTACAGTAAAGGAAATTCATAGTTAATTATACATGTATTAACTGCAGCTAGAATTGTATTTGCACAAAATTGGAAAAGTGCTGAGAGCTCTATAGATGAGAATGTGATTAGGAAAATATTAGAATGTGCAGAAATGAATAGATTAATGCTTGCTATAAAGGAGAAAGAACAAATTGAATATTATATGGCATGGGAGCTATTTTATGGATGGAGAATAAAAACAGAAGTAAGAAATAAATGGAAGTTAGTGAAACAAAGAATATATGTTAAGATAGAAATGTAAACAATATGATTATTATTAATTTGATTGTTAAGATTATTATATCTAATATAATATTTTCTTTAGAAGATACATTAAGAGGGAGAAATGAATAGAGTTATAATGCTGATTATTATTATTGTAAGATTAGAGAATTATTATCAATGTAATGAATATTGTAAATTTTGATTGTAACAGCACAGAGACATTTGTACCCAGAAGACACACTGTTTAACGAAAGGTGATATGTTCAAGTTAAAAAAATAAAAACTTATTTTAAAGAAGTTTTTGGATGATCATCCTGTAGAACAGGGGTCCCCAAATTTGGCAACTTTAAGACTTTTGGACTTCAACTCCCAGAATTCCTCAATCAGTTATGCTGGTTGAGGAATTCTAGGAATTGAAATCCACAAGTCTTAAAGTTGCCAAGTTTGGATACCTCTGCTGTAGAATTTTGGAGATGATCTTTCAGTGTGGTTCAAAGGGCAGGACCAAAAACAACATGTTGAAATTACAAGGAAGCAAATCTGATTGGACATCAGGAGATGTTTCTTAACAGCAATAGCAGTTTAACAACAAAAACAGACAGCCTGGGGAAGTAGTGGGCTCTTTTTTATTGGAGATGTTTCAAGAGAGGCTAGATGGCTATCCATGCAGGATGCTGGAGTAATAGACTGGACAGGCAGTTGAATTAGATCAAGGGTCTCATTTTAACTTTAAGACTGGTGGACTTCAGTTCCCAGAATTTCCCAACCAGCCATGCTAGCTGGGGAGTTCTGGCAGTTAAAGTCCACCAATCTTAAAGTTGCCAAACCTGGAGGGCCTTTCAGGGGTGGTATTCAGCAGATTCTGACCAGTTCTGTAGGACCGATAGCAGAAATTTTGAATAGTTTGGAGAACCGGCAAGTACCACCTCTGACTGGCCCCTCCCCCATCTATTCTCTCCTCCCAAGTCTCAGTTGATTGTCTGGGTTTTTTTTGTTGCCCTGCACAGGAGAATGGAGCTGGGGTGGGGAGGGAATGGAGATTTTACAGTATCCTTCTCCTGCCATGCTCACAAAGCCACGAACCAGTAGTAAAAGAAATGAATCCACCACTGGACTCCTGGAATAGATGAATTCCTGAGTCACCTCCATACTTTCTGTTCTGTGATTCTATCTTTCTAGAAATAGCTGGATTATGTTATATTAGAAGGATTGTGCAGAAAAGTCAGGGACAATAGAGAAGACAAGGGAGCTGGCTGGAATTCTCCCAAGCACAGGATTGAAGTTGTCTATTTTCTATCAGCATTCATTGGTTACTGCCATGTTTTGTCCGAGAAGCTTGTTCAACATGCATGTGGTTTCCACCTCCAATCTGAACTCCAATGATGCTGCTGCCACTGATTTGAATCCCACCATCTGGAGGTCAAGAAAAGAATTGCCTTTGTTTTTTAAAAAATCAGGTTAAGTACAGAAACATCTTACAGGGGTTGGTTGGTTATATTTTGGGAACATTTGCTTTTACTCACAGGAAACTGTAGGTGCAGAATGCCCCAGGAATGACTGGTTCTGTTGGGCAAATCGAATATCACCTTGGTGGGAGCCATAAGATGACTTGGAAAAAAGTATTCAGATGAAAAAAAAAAAAAGGAAAAATAAATACATGAGTGTGCATGGGAAGTGAAAAGGTGACTATTGGCCTATGCCTTCAGGTCACCTGTACATTTATATCACCTTGATGACCCAGTTGGAAATGGGCTAAACAAATCAGAACAAATAGATACCAGTGTTTCAATATCTCAGGGGCTACCACAAAGAAGAGGGGGTCAGGCTATTCTCCATAGCATCTGAGGGCAGGACAAGAAACAACGGTAGAAACTAATCAAGGAGAGAAGCAACTTAGAACTAAAGAGAAATTTCCTGACAGTGAGAACAATTAATCAGTGGACCAACTTTCTCCAGAAGTTGGGAATGCTCCAACACTGGAAGTTTTTAAAAATATGTTGGATAACCATTTTTCTGAAATGGTGTAGAGTTTCCTGCCTAGGCAGGGGGTTGGACTGGAAGACCTCTAAGGTTCCTTCCAACTCTGTTATTCTATTCTAAATCTGATTCAGTCATGAGTTGCATAATTATGGCTTATTTGACAAACCACAAAGGATTGAGTTCATGCAACATGTCTACGCTGCTCTCTCTTTGCAAGATCCCACATACTCTCTTTCAAACTGTCCTCATTTAAAACCTCTTGAGATCTCACATGTGGTCCCAGGGATTGCATGAACTTGGGTAACCTTATATGTGATTTCAGCCCTTCTTTAATTTACTTTTTAACAGAGAATTGCAGTTCCATCAGGAAGAGTTGCTGCTGTATTAGAGGTGTACTGCGTCTAAATGGATTCTATTGAAATACACTATGATAACTTTCTTCTGGATCTTTGAGAGACCAAAAAGAGTAGCAAGCAATCTTCCTTTTAAGATCAGCAAGCTATCTTCCTTTTAAGATCTTTCTTTCAAGATCAGCATCCTCTCTGCCACCAACTATTTATCTCACAGTTCCAAAACTGCTACACTGTGGCAATCTTTATGGTCACAAATGATGACACCTTCAGTACAACCTTTATTCTAAAGAAACCCTCAATTTCCTGATCCCATATGTAATGTGTGGAGTATAGAAGGCCTTCAAAATGAGAAAGAATTGGAACATTGAGTTTAACAGTGAAATCTGGTTTGGAAACATATAATATGCATCATTTATAAACAAAAAACAACTGAATTTATGGAATCACTTGCTTACCACCCAATGCCATTTTATGCAACATACTCTCCCATCCATTCCCCAAAGGTACAGATGGCCCCCAAATCTACAGGTATTTTGAAACCTAGCCAAATCAAGATTGATCTGATAGTGTTTGGCCCTTTGGCTTGTTTAATTAAATAGCTGTCAGGCGCAAGTAGCCAGAACCACTCTGTGAATGACCCAAGTAGATTCTTTATTGCTGATCACCTATACTACAAGAATATCATCATTTCCCAATATTCCCTTGGGAAATTGCAGATATAGACCTAAGGGTTTGACCACAGATGCTCCCCCACCCCAAAATCAACTCCAAGCTGGAATGTTTTTTTACTCACCCTAGAAGGCTCCCCCTCCTTCAGATGATTCCACCATAATAGCACATGAACTATTAGAGCTTCACTGATTTTTTTTAAAAAATGTGATTGGAGTGCAATTTTCCCTACTTTTTTTTCTCCAGTGCAATTTTTTTTCTTTATTGTGTTATACCACACCCAGAATTTGTTTGGATAGGAGCAAATAATGGATGGGTGGATGGATGGATGGATGGATGGATGGATGGATGGATGGATGGATGACTGAATTATCTAATTTCCAATAAAATAAATTGCAAATCACTAGGGATCTGGTTTGGAACCCTAAGGATTAAGAAATATGAAAGCCATAGATTCTTACTGGGCCCTTTTCCAGTAATTTATATTTCATTTCCTCTGGCAGCCTGAACTCTTTCTATGGCAGGTGGCCCTTCTAAGAAATGTAAAGTGGTAAACTGATTTTTTTTCTTTGCCTTCCCTCTTCATTTCTCCTTTCATGCAGAGGTGGGCTGCAACCGGTTTAACAACCGATTTGCCGAAAATTTGAGCACGCACAGCTGTAAAAACAAGGCAATTTCCTATGCATGGCAGCCAGAATGAGTAGATCAGGCAAGGTGCGGAAAGCAGCTGGGCTGCGAGGGTGGGGCGTGTGAGCAAAAAGGTAAGATATGTAGGACAGGATAGCACCTGAGCTGGTGGGCTGGCCCAACTGGTGGTCATAATTACGGTATGGACGAGACGGCCTGAACCAGGAACAGCCCACCATTGCTTTCATATCATGTGTAAACCAAAGAGCCAAGATTAACTTTTAAAAAAAATGAACTGCAAGTTTTGCAGGGAAATTCCTTTGGCTAAAGAATGAGGTAATTGTGCATGGCTGCATTTGTGTGTATTTGTTTGTGAACCTTTGGGAGCCCAATTTGTTTGTGGACCTTTGGGAGCACAATTGGCCCAATGTTTCTGACTGGACAAAGCTAAAGACTGTTTTCCTTGATGAGGGAAAGTTCCACAAAGTCTCTGTTTGACCACTGTGGAAATGGGACACTGAGCTATGAAACTTAGATCTAACACAGTTCTTCCTAGAATATCATTGCCAATGTTCTAGGCCCCTATTTTTGTAAGAAAAGGTTGGAGGAAATCAAATTCATACAACCCTAGTGGAAGTAAGCAAGAGAGATTCATAGAAGATCTCTTAAGGATGCTTCTCTCCATATTTTCCCAATCTTGTTCCTAGTATTTCTCATTTACTTACCAGAGGATATTGATGGAATACAGGATAATTTGGATATGATGGAGAAGTAAATGTATCTGAACGAGGACGTTGCTTATTACCTGTTTAAAAAAGGGGGAGGGAAACATGACAGCAATGTTCCAATATTTGAGGGCTGCCACAAAGGAATAAACTTATTTTCCAAAGCACCAGAAAGCAAGACAAGAAGCAATAGATGGAAACTAATCAAGGAGTGAAGCAACCTAGAACTAAGGAGAAATTTCTCTAAGAAGAGAAAAGGGATTAATAGAACCTACTTGAGAAGTTCTCCCAAATTCTTTGGAGAAGTGAAATTTCTCAGTCTTTTCCCAGAAATGTCAATTTCAACCTCCATAATCTTCCTCCCAACCAGCACAGCCAGGAATTCTATTGAATTCCAGGGATTTAACTACTTTTGAAAATCTGCTCTATTTTATCCCACTTTTAATGTTCCACCTTTCCCTCATTTCCAGCAAACCTTGATTCAGGAATGACGTAGCAAACTTCAATACAAATGCATCAGGCCACAGTTACACTTAATTCCAGTAAAGGTATTCTAGCAACTGCCATGACCATTAAAAACATCATATCAGAGAATCAACCAAAGTGAAGATGCTACAACTATCCTTTGTTGATAGGAGATATGTTTGTATGGATATGCACCCACACCCACAAATGCATGTGTCTCTTCCTGCCATGGAACAAGTTCTGTTATATAAAGAACTCCATAAGCAAGGCCAGGGGTAATAATAATTCCATGATGGTCTTGTTGTGCAGGAGTGGCACATCTGGTTTTGTTGAGCAAAGATGAGTAAATGTCCCCAAACAAGACAGGAAAAAAAATACCTATGAGTGTGCTCCTTTGTGAAGTTTGGACTTCCGACATATAAGGATTTTCCTGCTCTGTCCTTCCAGATTTCTTGAAAAACAAAGCATCAGGCTAATTAAAAGGTGGCATGTTCATTTGCCCCTGTCAGCCCCTAGAGAACACCTGTTCACATTTATGCTTCTTCCTTCAATGGAAGTGTCAGCCTCAGCTTCCTTTCCTGGTTTCTTAGCCAATCAGCATTGATCTTACAGGCACACTTTGCCAAGAAGTCTTGTTGTGAGAGCTCTAGTCTTCAACAGTGTTCTCCAATCATAGCCACCATCCACCATCCACCCTCCACCATAATCCACCATGGATTAGATCAAATAAGCTTGACACAGCCCAGGCATAGGGGACAAGATTTGATGGTGATATGTGATTGAACGAGAGCTTCCACATATGTTAAATTTAAAGCCAGGCCCTCTTGGTAGTGATTTGTGAGACAGTCACTCATTAACAAGAGATTGGAAAATCATTTGCCTGAAATGGTGTAGGGTTTTCTGCCTAAACCGGGGGTTGGACTAGAAGACCTCCAAGGTCCCTTCCAAATCTGTTAGTCTATATAATCTGTGTAATTGTTTTCCATACCAATTCTGATCAAGGATTTCTTGCTAAGTTTGTCACTAACTGGAACTCTCTCTTTTTCCTATGAATAACTAACTCATTCTAACTGACACAAAATAGTAAATTGATAATTATGTTCTTACATCCCTGTTATACATGCTTTTACTTCGGTGAAGGTTCCCAGGAGATTTCTTCCTGAAAACAACATTTGGTGGTACAGCTTCTGAAATGAGAAAAAAGCAATGATTATACACCCCACTTATCCTTTATTTGTTTCAGCCATGGTTTCTTGAATTAATCACAATGGTTGGTTCCATATATCACCTTAAGACAAAAATCATGGCTTACAAACCACAATAATTAAAGTCACACAATATGCTAATTATAAAGTATAGTATTTGGCTTATCATAGTACACTTAACTATAGATTTTTATTAATCATTGAGAAAAATCTATGGCTTGTTGGCGCACAGTCAATTTAAAAAATATCACGAACAAGCTATAGCAATTATATGCGATTTATAAGCCATAATGGTAGAATTCACAAAACCTAACTTGAATTAACATGATGGCTTAATTCACACATTTTCCTAAGCCAAACCAAAGGAAATTTGTTATGACTTTGGGTGATATGTGAATCTGAGCCTATGAGAAGAACCTGGATATCTTGCAGCTTTAGTCAAATGATTTTGAGATATTCTTGATTCTGAAATATTAAAGATAAAATGTAACTGGATTAATAAAATTTATTCACATTCACTGGATCATCTTTGTGGATTTATAGATTGACAGTTTTCTGTTCAGTTTTTTTTTTTTAATTTAAGAAGCAGTGTGTTTTAGTTTCCAGTGTTAATCATAATGACTGAATTCATTTGTCAAGATAAGCAAGAGGTACATATCTAAGACAAATGAAGGAAGCCCCATTCTACTTTATAGGCTGCATGAATTTGTCCCATTGTATAAATAATTTTGAAGAAATTACACCACTTAATTGAAACTGGGTCCTTCCAAATAGGATTTTCATTGAACAAATATCCTTTGTTCTCCACAGAATTTTATTGTGGGGTCCAGACATTACTGTTTTCCATCCTTTTTGCATTAGTACTTCTTAAGTTTTTTTATTTACTGCAGAAAAATGGTAATAAAAAGAGCACAGTTTGAAAAACAATTCGAATTGATCTCGTGACATTAGCTTAAAGAGTTCTAGGCCTTCTTGATTTAGTCCAGGGGTGAGAAACCATAGGCCTTTTATGACTTGTGGATTGCAACTCCCAGAGTTCCTGAACCAGCCATGTCCTCAAATCATAAAGGAGCCATTGCAGAACTGAAGAAGCTTCTTAGATGAGAAGCGAAACAACTTCAAAAGGAAAAACAAGAAAGTCTAGTTGCCTCCTGAAAAAGCACCTTAAGGACAACCATGACCTGGATGAGATGATTGAGAATCTCTACCGACTTTTAGCTATACAATTTGGATGAACACCTTTGAATGGTATGGGAGTAGGAATGGATTTCCAAAGAAAAATTGCAGACTACAGGAACCAGGAGCACTACTCAGATGACCCTGAGGACATAGATAACTCTTCAAGTGCTTCAACAACCCTCCAAAAGGATGCAGATTACCAGCTGTCTTCAAGGAATATAAATCCTTCCATTCCCCACTATCCTGTCAGAGCTGAAGAAACATCTTGGATGAGAAGAGAAATGTCTTCAAAAGAAATAGCAAGAAAATCCAGTTTCCTCCTTTAAAAAGTGCCTTTGGGACAACCATGATCTGGATGACTGAGAATCTCTACATAAAAGGACCTTTATTCTCCACCTCTGATTTTAGCCCATCATGGTAAGTATTGCTGGTTTCAAAAACTGAAGGCAACAGACAAGGCAGGTAATCATGGTCTCCAATGGCAGAGGCAAAACTTTGGAAGAGCTCCAAGAAACAAATGCTGATGGGCAGTCTCTCTCTCACACACACAAAATCAAATGGGGGGCCTAGTTCATGGTAACCATATTAGGCTACAAAAATCTAAATGTCCACTAGATGGCAGCAAGGAGAATGAGAATCTCTAGCCATTTTCTGCCATCTAAAGGTTCTACTAATTTTTGCAGTTTAAATCTGCTTTACTAATGAGGAAACTGAGTGACAGCTAGGTGACTGGATACTATTGCTGATGACATAAGTAGTTGCTTACAGAACCTCAATTAATTACCGGCAGACTGTTCTGGCAACAAGATGTCTATTGAACTACAAGAGTCGGCAGTAACTGAGCAATCACTATCGTTAATTAACATTCAGATGTGAAATGAAGAGAACATTTGGGCAAAATGGTTGGAAACATTGAGCAGAGGGGATCTTTCGGGAAACATCTTCCCCTTATCCAATTAAATATTAATTAGAATGCATGCTTGGATTCCAGATCAGTCTTCCATAATTGGAGCTTTTTACTTCTGTTGGACATCATTATCATCATTCCAATTCAGGAAGGCCTGTGAATAATTCAAGAGTTTGGAAGGGCAAGTGTTTATAGGAAGACTGATGTGGAAATTTCTGAATCTGGCTTATAGCCAAGTTGGATCTTTTGGGGGATAGAGGCTACAAAAAAACATTAGCTTATAGGAACTACAAAATATGGAGTGGAGGATTAATGGAGTATTGATGTCTTCAGAGTTCAAACCAAAATTATTGGTCTAATTTAGGATATTTGCAGGAAGGATTTCGGATAAAACCCATGATTTGGAGGCCAAATGTTGGGCCTGAAATTTGTTTTGGGGGAGAAAGAAGCTACAAAACTTGGAATAATATGTGTAGTAGATTGCTAAATTTTGGACTAGCTAGTAAAACAGGAAGAGGTGGGGCCAAAAACAGGAGGAAAACAAAGAGGGGATGTTCTTAAGAGCCCTGATAGTACAGTGGTTAAAGTGCAGTATTGTAGGCAAACTCTGCCCATAGTCTGCAATTTGACCCTGATAGAGTTGACTTAACTTTTCATACATCCAAGATTGGAAAAATGAGGACCCAGATTATTGGGAACAAGATGTAAATAATGCTTTGATACTGTAAACAGTGGCTAGAATGCAGTATAGTAGGCTAACTCTGCTGACTGTCAGCAGTTCGATCCTTACCAGCTCAAGGTTGACTCAGACTTCCATCCTTCCAAGGTTGGTAAAATGAGGACCCAGATTATTGAGGGTGATATGCTGACTCTGTAAACCTCTTAAAGAGTGCTCTGAAGCATTATAAAGTGTATATAAGTCTAAATGCTATTGCTAAATGCTATACACTCAATTTTGATCACTCACACAAAGATTTTTTTAAAAAAGGCTTTTCAGTTTTTAGATCAATTGCCAATTAATTAACTCCATAAAAGCAGAAAAAGTTGCATGACCCATTACCCCTTTCACATTGTACTTGCCATTTTGCAGAGATGACATTTCTTCCAGGTGTAGGGTTTTAAAACGTTCTTCCAAGCCATAGGTAGGAGTGAATGCTCGGTAGCCCTCAGATCTCGCAGGGGCAAGACTGGCTCCCTTGGAACTCAGACCGGGAGGAACCTTGGCTTCTGTTCTAGAAGAATTATCTTTCTGAATCTTTTGGAAATGATAAGAAGACAAATTGGCAAGGCAGGAAGAAAAGATCACCCAGCTAAAGCGATACTGAATGGAGGATGGAGATAAAATCCCTCCAGATTAGGTCCCAAAGATACTTTTCTAAATGGCAACCAGCCTTCCTTGGAAGCACAGTTGCCTTTGAGGGGAAAAAAAACCCTTTGGGACAACCATGACCTGGATGATTGAGTATCTCCATAGAGCTTGAGATTACAGTGATCCAGAAGTGAGTAAACTAATCTATTGGCTTGCATTTCTTCTCTCTATCAGTACTCATTTCATTTAAGAAAAGAGAATGTTTAAAAAAAGTCAGCCATTTACTTGAAATTGTCATGGGGTTAAGGGCAGAGGTGGTATTCAACAGGTTCTGACCAGTTCTGGAGAACTGATAGCGGAAGTTTTGAATAGTTCCAAGAACTGGCAAATACCACCTCTGACTGGCCCCACTCCCATCTATTCTCTGCCTCCCAAGTCCCAGCTGCTTCTTTTGTTGCCCTGCACAGGAAAACGGAACTGGAAAGCAAGTTAGTGGGGTGAGGAGGGAATGGGGATTTTACACTATCCTTCCCTTTCCACGCCCACAAAGCCATGTCCATCAAGCCACACCCACAGAACCATTAGTAAAAAATGTTGAATCCCATCACTGTGTAAGGGGTACACCTGCCTTTTGCTATATAATAGGCTGTCTGTCTCCTCACCTTCTCAGACTTCTCTTTATTGCCCAGAAAGATCCCAAGGAATTCTGGGCATCTAAATTTGGGTGTTTTTAATACTGGGAGGTGAACAGTTAGTGAGACTTTCAGAAAGGTGGAAAGAGGTGGCTTAAGCAACAGAAACTACAGCCACTTCCAGTTTCAAGGTTGACTCATCCTTCAGAGGTTGGTAAAATGAGGATCCGGATTGTTGGGTGCAATAGGCTGACTCTGTAGACCACTTAGAGAGGGGCTATAAAGCAGAATGAAGCAGTATATAAGTCTGCTTGCTATTGCTATTGCTATTTAGAGATACTCCTCAACATACAGCCGCAAATTGGGCCCACAATTTATGTTGCTAAGTGAGAAATTTGTTCAGTGAATTTTGCCTCATTTCCCAACTTTTCTTGCCATATTTGTTAAGCAAGTTGCTGCAGTTGTTCAATAAGTAACACGGTTGTTCAGGGAAACTGGCTTCCCCATTGATTTTGCTTGTCAGAAGGTCATAAAAGGGGGATTGCATGATTCCCAGGACACTGCAACTGTCATAAATGTGAGTCAGTTGCCAAACATCCAAATGTAAATCACATGACCATGGGGATGTTGCAAGAGACATAAGTGTGAAAAATGGTCATAAGTCACTTTTTTCAATGCCGTTGTAACTTTGAATGGTCACTAAGTGAACTGTTGTAAGTTGAGGACTATCTGTATTTATTTGTTTTCTGTCTCTGTCTGTTTATCTGTTTTCCCCCTCCCTCTCCCTCCCTCCCTCTCTCTCTCTCTCTTTAAGACTTTGGATGGCTTCAAGATAACAAAACAAATTATAAAAGCAACAAAAAAGTAGAATAAAACAATTTTAAAAAAGAAGAAAAAGCATATAAAAGCATTTCTTTAAAAAATCATAAAATACATAAAGCTTGCAAGCCCTTAACCCCACTCATTGAATCGATTACTTCAGCTTCTGCACTGTTCTATCACACTCCCATTGGTAAAATCAAGTCTTCAAGGTCTTGTAAAAACTATCACATAAATTGTAAAACACTCTCAAGAGAAATGTCATAGCAAACCTTGATTGGCCTGAGAATAACAAAGGAAAATGAGAAGGGGGAAGGGGGGTTGCAGGGGTGGGGGAAATTGGAGACACATGAATGAGGAAATCCGCTTTCCTCTGAAATCCAGTGCATGGATTTTAGAGGCCAGAATTGCCAATAGATTGTAAAGAATTTAAGAAATGAATAGGGAAGCATTTCAATCAATCGGAGTAGAGCTGGAAGACCTTGGAGATCTTCAAGATTAACCCTCTGCTCAAGCAGGGGACCCTATACCAATTGGCTTTCCAGTCTCTTCTTAAAAACCACTAGTGATGAAGTTTCCATCCATTGTTTTTCATCCTGCCTTTTGGTGCTTTGGAAAAAAGTTGATTCTCTCTTCTTTGTGGCAGCCCCTCAAATACTGGAATACTGCTGTCATTTATTTACCAGTCATTTACCAATATTTATTTATTGGATGTGGTGGCTCAGTGGCTAAAATGCTGAGTTTGTCGATCAGAAAGATCAGCAGTTTGGCAGTTCGAATCCCTAGCGCCATATAACAGAGTGAGCTTCTGTGACTTGTCCCAGCTTCTGCCAACCTAGCAGTTTGAAAGCATGTAAAAATGTGAGGAAAGGAAAAAGAAACTTTGCCTTTTTATAATAGGCTGGGAGAAATGCAAAATGATTTGGTCAGCTGCTTGGAAGTCAGAATCAGTTTATTAATAGGAAGGCAGGTAAAAAGAAATGTCACAGCGTTCCTAGGATTAATCTAATAAGTGAGTAGGAAAACCTCTCTTTGTAGCTATCAATTTGCACTTGGTTGCAATATCCTGAGTTTCCTGTTATGCTGTTTGCATTTCACAGGTTTTTTGTAGTTTGCTATCTATTTGATTTCTATGGGAAAGGATCTTAACTAGTTCGTAGGGTTTTTTCTCTGTATCTCATGCCTGTAATTTTCTCCTTCCTTTGTTGTAAAAAGTAAGCTGGCTCCAACTATTTTAATAGCCCTACTTGACAAAGGGTGGAGGCTGTTTTCCTAGAAGAGAGGGGAATCACTCGCAACTTTCAACAAATGCAAGTAGAAAAATGGGGATCCCTTTGGTGGGAAGGTAACAGTGTTCCGTGCATCTTCGGCATTTAGTCATGCTGGCCACATGACCATGGAGATGTCTTTGGACAGTACTGGCTCTTTGGCTTTGTAACGGAGATGAGCACCACCCCCTAGAGCCAGAAACGACAAGCACGTATGTGCGAGGGGAATCTTTACCTATATATTGGTAATTCATTTTAACAAGGTAAATTAGATGATATTTTTGCCACTGCCTATTTTGAATTCCTGAGGTTTTTGGGAGGGATGGGGAGACAGTCCCTGTTGTACCATTCAAAAAGAAGGGCATAGATTCCAGATGAATCCAACATTCTCACTGATCACCCCAAGACAAGAAATTTTAACTCTTAGAGTACAGGCAATCCTTGATTTAAGATCACAGTTGGGACCACAATTTCCATTGCTAAGTAAAGAAGTGGTAAGCGAGATGCACCCGATTTTACAATGTGCAAATGATACCAGTTAACTAGTTGTCAAGTGAATCTTGGTTCCTTCCCCCCACCCGTTTTACTTTACTGGTCAGAAACCAGCTGGGAAAGTCACAAATAGTAATCACAGATCCTTGGGACTCTATAACCATTGTAAATTCATACCTAAATTTTGATCATGTGACAGTGGGTTTGCCGCAGGGGTCATAATTGGAAGGACCTTTTGTAAGTCACTTTTTTTCAGTACTGTTGTAAGTTTGAACAGTCACTAAAAACAATAGCACTTAGACTTATATTGCTTCACAGTGCTTTACGGCCCTGTTTAAGAGGTTTACAGAGTCAGTCTATGGGCCCCAACAATCTGGGTCCTCATTTGACCCACCTTGGAAGGATGGAAGGCTGAGTCAGCCTTGAGCCAGTGAGAATCGAACTGCTGAACTGCAGGCAGCTGGCAGTCAGCAGAATTAGCCTGCAGTACTGCACTCTAACCACTGTGCCACCACGGCTCAGAATGGTTTTTAGTCAAGGATTATCTATATATCTTATTTCACATGCTTAGTAAAAACAAGGGATATATACATGGGGCTGTCTGATGGTAATTTAAATGTAATCCTCAACTTAAAACAGTTCATTTAGTGACTGTTCAAAGTTACAACCGTATAAATGAAGAAAGTGACTTATGATCATTTTTCACATTTACCATTGCAGCATCCCTGTGGTCACATGATTTAAATTCAGATGTTTGGCAACTGACTCTCATTTATGACACTTACGGTGTCCCTGGGGTCATGTGATCCTCTTTTGCCACCTTCTGACAAGCAAAGTCAGTGAGGAAAACAGATTCACTTAACAAGCATGTTACTAACTTAACAACTGCAATGATTTGCTTAAGAACTGTAGCATGAAAGGTCGTAAAATGGAGCAAAACTCACTTGACCAATGTCTCATTTAGCGACAGAAATTTGGGACTCTGTTGTGGTTGTACATCAAGGACTAGCTCTATTTCATTCATATGAGACAGAATTATTGCTTATGTAGCAAAATAACCATCCAGGAAATAGGATGGAATAAAAAAGAAAAGAAAAAATGATCATGCTTGCATGGAAATACTGCATGGCAAAACTGGAGCTCTGCTGCCCTCTGGAGGCTGAGCATAAGAATGCATCTTTAAGAATTTATTATTTACCAAAATGTCTTGGACTTCTCTGACAGCTGGCCTAATCTTCCACTCATAACAGGTATACACGACTTCCATTTTTTTTCTGCAATCTGAGAAATGGGGAAAAAACAAGAATGAGTAAAGGACTATGGGAAGCCGCCCGCCCCCCCCCCCCGCCCCCGAAGAATCAAGTGTTTTGGGGAATATTAAAAGAGGCAGAATATAATATTTCCCCAAAGGAGAAATGGAGAAACATGCTCTTAGAGGCTGAAAGCAACCCCGTTTCCTGCATAGTAAAACAGCCTCCAGCAGATGCCTGAACTCTTTAGAGATAGAGATTTTGCGCCTATTAAGAAAGACTTGGCCAGCCTATTTACAGATAAAACACCTTCACTTCCAGGTGACAAGATGAGGACATGACCTTAAGCCCATTCATTGAGAAAAGTGGAAACAATACTGGTCCATCTAGAAAAGCAGACTAGAGGCTTTTATCCGATAACAGGACAAAATCAATTACACATGCCTGACAGGATTGGGACAGAGGAAGCTGATCATTAAGACCCATCATGAGCCTTTGCGAAACCAATCAAATATAAAAGCCCACAAAGCAAACTTCAAAATTACAAAATACCGTAATCCAGGAGTGTCAAACACAAGGCCTGCGGGCCAGATTAAGCTTGCAATATTGTCAGATATGGCTTACGGGGCCGTCCTGGAAAATGTAAGGAGCTGGCTCATGTTGCTTTGGTCCAGTCTACCCGATATGAAGAAGAAACATCGGGCCAGCAGGGCTTCAGCCCGGTCTACCCAGTGTGAAGTGGAAATATGCCAGCAGTTTGGGGATTGGTGTTGAGATGGCCAAGTCCACCCAGTTGGCCACACCCACCCAGTCAGCCATGTCCACCCAGTCCCCCAAGGTCAACCACACCCCTAATGCGGCCCTCAATGAAATTGAATATGATATCCCTGCTGTAAACTGTATAAAAATTCTTGCCCCTCATCAAGCTAATTTGTCAGCTGCCCCAGAACTTCACGTTGTGGTTCTGCTTCATCAATAAATGGACGTTCGTTCCAGTCAGTCTCCATTTTATTTCTAGCACTTTTCTCCCAGCTTGGAACTGAACCAGATGGATTTTTCTTCCTACAGGACCAAAGGGGACATTGGTGGTGCAGGCTGTTAATCATCTAGCACTTAGTGCAAGCTGCCTGCAGTTAGTGCAGGCTCGAATCCCACCAGGCTCAAGGTTGACTCAGCCTTCCATCCTCTCGGGGTAGATAAATTGAGGACCCAAGATTGTTGGGGACAATAAGCTGACTTTGTAGAAATGCCGCTTGGGGGGGCCAAAAGCCCTAGTAATAAGCAGGCATATACAATGGAATGAAGGCTATTGCCGAGCACTTAGTATGGTGCTCCATAGACTGTAAGTCACCCTGAGTCTCCGGAGAAGGGCGGCATATAAATGCAAATTTTTTTTTTAAAAAAAGGGGGACATTCATGCTTTTCTTTACCTCCTTCTAAACAGTGGAGATGATTCTCATTTTAAAAAATGCCTCAAAGAATAATACAGGCAGTCCTCAACTTCCAACAGTTCATTTACTGACCACTTAAAGTTATAGAAGCACCAAGAAAAGTGACATGACCTTTTTTCACACTTATGACCATTGCTGCATTCCCATGGTCACATGATCAAAAACAAACTCATATTGATGACGGTTGCAGTGTCCCGGGGTCATATTGTGACGTTCTAACAAGCAAAGTCAAAGGGAAGCCTGATTCACTTAATAACTGGGTTACTAACTTAACAATTGCAATGATTCTTAACAATTGATTCCTAACTTAACAATGGTGGCAAGAAAGGTCATAAAATGGGGCAAAATTCATTTAACCACTGTCTTGTTTAGCAACAGAAATTTTGGGCTCAATTGTGGTCATAAATTGAAGACTATCTGTGATTTTTTTAAAAAAGTAGAGAATTCCTGGAAGTCTGGCACTCTGATGAATTGGCCATCAATGAACACATAGACATAAACCAAAGCTACATACTGTGCAAAAGGAGACATCAACTAGATAAAAAGGGAACAAAAGGCAAAACATCTCTCCACCAACAATCAACACCCAATGAGCATAGATTAATACTAAGATTAACAGCAGACCCACAATAAAGAATTAAACAATGCCTCAATATAAGAACTAGCAAACAAGCTAACCAATAGTTCAACCAAAGAATCTCCAAGACTACTCCTACCCAATATTAACAGGGCAAGTCACTGTAATAAAAAAAAATGAGAGCAATCCCCATTCTTTATTAGCACTGATAATGTTACCTAGTTTGGTAAAGAAATGTCTGCAACTAAGTTCAGAGAGCACAAAGGACCCCTCATGGCATCAAATTACCAAGGATGAGAGGACAGTCCAATGTTTGGAGAAGGGCAACTATTGCACATATGCCAGGGGTAGAATTCAAATTTTGTAACAACTAGTTCTGTGGGCATGGCTAAGTGGGAATAGCCATGTGACTGGATGGGCGTGGGTTCTTTTTTTTTGGCAGCACCCCTTCCCCCATTTTTGGGGCCTTCTGGGCCTCAGGAAAGCCTCCTAGGGGATGTTTTTGCTCCCAGAAGGCTTCCCTGGGACTCAGGAAAGAAAAAAAGGAGCATGAAGGGTGCAGCACCCCCCTGTGCTCCATTTTGGGGCTTCCTGGGCCTCAGGGAAACTCCTGAGGGGTGTTTTTGCTCCCAGAAGGCTTCCCTGGGTTCAAGAAGGAAAAAAAATGGAGCTTGGGGGGGGTCACGCAGCACACACACACCTATGTTCTGTTTGGGACCTTCTGGGCCTCAGGGAAGCCTCCTGGGAGGTGTCTTTGCTTCCAGGAAGTTTCCCTACCCCCCACCCCACCTCAATTTTTTGCCTTCCTGGGGCTCAGGGAAGCCTCCTGGGAAAAGCAATAAGTAACTGAGGAGAATCCCGGCACAGGTGATCATAGGAGCAGCTGATCATCGGGAGGGGGGAAAAAGAAATAACTTAAGGAGTAACTGGGGAGGGAAGAACCCAATCAGCGATGTCGGGCATATGCGCAATGTTGCGCATACACAATAAGGACTGACTGGGTGGGGAGGGGAGGGGCAGTCAGAGAGAGGCAGGGCCAGCTAGGGGAACGATTTGCCAGTTCTCCGAAATGCGCAGAATTATAACAACCGGTTCTATAGAACTGATCCGAACTGATAGAATCCCACTCCTGCATTTATTTATTTTATTTATTTATTTATTTATTTTATTACTAATACTTATATACCGCCCTTCTCCCGAAGGACTCAGGGCGGTGCACAGCCAATCACAACCCCAATACACTGTACAAAAGTTAAAAACGGATTAAATAATTTAGGCTGTTTAGAAATTTAAAAAACTTTACCCTCCCCCATAAAATAGTTAAAAACCCCAAATATTCAAAACTGATTAAAAACATGGGACAAAATTAAAACCTTGTGTCAGCCTAGGCCAGCCTGCTCAAAGAGCCAAGTTTTTAACGCCTGTCTGAAGGCTCTCAGGTCCGTGTTGGTGCGTATCTCTGGGGGCAGACCATTCCAGAGGGCGGGGTCCCCCACAGAGAAGGCCCTACTCCTGGGGGCCGCCAGACGACACATAGAAGCCGACGGCACCTGGAGAAGGCCGTCCCTGTGGGAACGCACAGGTCTGTTGGAGATCACCGGCAGAACGCGGTCCATCTGGGCATGCAAAATGTGACTTTTTTGCTGCATGGCATTGAGAATTATGCAATATAATGAAGCCTGAACCAGGGCTGGAAAGATCCAAATTCAAGTCCCTTCTTAGCCACAGACATTCAGATGGGGCAATCATTCTTTTCCAGCTGAATCTTCTCCACAATGTTCAGTTGTGTGAGGAAACCTAAGCAACCAGTGGTCTGTAAAGTGAACCCACAAATAATAGCAAACTTCTTGAGAAGTTACAGATTAATCATTATTATTATTATAATAATCATCATATTATTATCTATTGTTGGCATTTTGCTTTTCCTCCTAGTGTTCAAGGTGGAATGTAATAGAGGTTTTTCTCATTTTAATTCCCAAAATGACCCTGCAAGACAGGCAGGGCTAAAAGAGAGTGATTGGATGGCCCAAAGTCCCTTGGTGGATATACCTGATTGAAATGGCCTTGCTTGTTTACTGTGCTCTTTAGTCCTAGTTCAACTCTTCCACAACTATGTTAGTTCTGTATCAGGAAGGTCCAGGTTGGGGATTGCAGAAATGGATGCCCCTCATCACCAGATCCCTGGTAGTCCAAAACCTGTCCTTTCCCCTCAAAGCACCAAAACCAACAATCTATTGCTACTTAAAATGTATCATTACTGTCAACTCATAAAGCATTCCTGGATTGTTCTCAAGAGCAGGGGTAGTAGGGAGAAGCTTGGTTGCTATGACTAGAAGCATATTCTACACATACCTTTCTCCAGATTGTATCCCAGATTACAAGAGCAAGCTGAAGAGGGTGGAGATTTATGACACATCCTGGGAGGAGGGGGGAAACAGGGTCATAGGTGGACAGTAAACTATGTGGGGCAGAGCCAACTGCACTTGGGAAAAGTGCCAACATGTTGCTCCTAATAAATAATTGGATTTCTTTTGAAACTTGGCTTGAGACCAGAGATGGGATTCTACTGGTTTGGCCCAGTTTGGCCAAACCGGTAGCTCTGAAGATCATCTGGGAGTGAACTGGTTTGCTCTGACGATCAGCCGTTGGGCCCAACCCCTGCCCCGGCTCCTGACTGATCTTTATTTCCTGCTTTTGATGCTCAGCTGCATCACGTGGCACAACGGATTGCCATGCATCAGCTATTGAAGTTGACAGGGAGAGTGCAGGAGTGCAGGAGAAGGTCAGTAGGAAAGCCTCTGCACACGTGTTTGCCACACACATATGCAAAGCACACACATGAATGCAAAGCACGCCCACCAAGCCACGTCCACTGAAGCAGTGGTAAACCAATTTGAATCCCACCACTGCTTGAGACTCATGAATTAATTAGGGCATCCGTTGGAACTCTGACAGCGAACTTCAATAGGTTTCATTTGTAGAGCAGGGGTATCAAACTCAGGTCATTATGGTGTCATGTAACATACTGGGACTTTTTTCCCCTTCACTAAACTGAGCATGGGTGTGGCCAGTGTGTGATGCATCCACCACAGGCTGGGAGTTTGACATCCCTGCTGTAGAGGAACCTCCACATTTCCTTACTAAAATTGTAGAGAAATACAAATACTGTCCCATGTCTGTGGCTATTAGCCTTGTCCACTTTGGATCTTAATGTGATCTATCATGGCCTTTCCTTTTCTACAAATGGCAAAGTGTGGACTTCCAGCTATCACGAGCCTTATCAATGAGATCAAGTAGAAAACATAACTAGATAAGGTAATTTGACTTTAGGGTAAAGCTACATTAACAGAATCTTACAAGTCTGAAAATACAATTCTCTACCATCACTTTTACAGCCAAAGAAACTAGGGAGGGTTCCTTCTGAATCTCTTTTTCCACACAGTTTACAATGGGCTATGCTGCCTCTTATCTGACCATTCCCTAGGCAGCATCTCTTTCCTCCATCCTCCAAGGTCTTTCCCACATGCCACAAAGAAGAAAAGATCAACATATTTTCTAAAGCACCAGAAAGCTGGACAAGAGGGTCTTCTTCTTGTGCAGTGGGTTGGACTAGAAGACCTCCAAGGTCCCTTCCAACTCTGTTATCCTGCTATTCTGATATTCATTATAGCTATTGAGATACAGTCTATTTTAATGGTAAGCCCAAGCCAAAGTCCAATGAAAGGAAAGCTGATAAGTGCATTTTTGCTATTGAATATCCTGCCCCTTCTTAATAAGGAGTGTTTCTTGGATTATGTGCGAAGAAAGCCCTTATGCATCTCCCTTACCCTGGAAGCTCGGTCTCTGGTCCTTCTCATTAGACCAGCATCTTTTCATGAGATCAAGCAAGTTTTCCAGATTCAGCACTTGATCGGCCAGCTTCTCCAGATCTTCTGTCCGTGGCCTTTGACCTCGTGGGATGTGCATTTTGATCATGGAACTCATGTTGGCATGGTGGAGATCTGGACAGGGAATGGAAACAGAAACTATTAATGGTATTCTTTTTTAAATCTAGTATCAGGATTCCGGTGATTGCCCTAATTAAATCATAAGCCTTGAGCCAAACTTCAAAAAACTTCAAAAGATTTATTAGGAGCAACATGCCAGCATGACCTGTATGAAGCTGATTCTGAAACACATAATTTATAATCATCTATGACCCTGTCTTCCCTCATGTCCCTGGATGTATCATAATTCAGCTTCTCCAATGAAACCATTCATGGGCTGGGTGTCATCACTCACTTTTTCCAATAAAGGATTTTCGCAGGCAGAATACCCAGTTGCCTAAGTTACAAACTTTGTGAGATAAGCTTCAAATGTGCTTCTTATTTTATTTGCCGCATGCTCCTTCAGGTCTCCCCCTGCCCCCGTCTTTCTCATGGCAATTTGGAAACAGGCATAGGAATGTTTTACAAGTTGACATGGAGCTTCTCACCAGCCCTGGTAATCAGGCATCCATATAGACTCATTCAACAACAGGGTCAGAGAAAAGAAATGGAAGAGTGGAGATGAAAGGAAAAGAAATATTTCTTGTACCCTTCCATCAACCTTCCATCTGTCAATTCTCTCCATATCTTTTTATCTGTGCTGGCTGGGGTGATGTGTCTGCAGGGAGGATCAAGAAAAGTCAAAAAAGTAGACATAATTATGCAATACTGCATAATGCAAATTTAATGCATTAGGCAAATTTAAACAGTACATGCTGTGCTGCTAACATAAACCAATCTAAATTCCATTTCTTCCTTCATGCCACAGAGTTCCCAATAAATTATCGTTCTGAATATTCTTTTGAGGATGCTATGGGAGTTTAACTGAAATTAAGCAAATATAAGTTTGGAAATGATGAATTTGCCATGTTGTGCTTTGCTTTCAGATAAGAATTACCAGTGGGTAAGATTAAAGGGCATTGCATGCCAAAACAACTAGACCCAAAGTTAGGGTTTTTTTTCCCCTGGGCTATCACTCTGTTGAACACCTAATTCCTACAGCACTGTCTTTGGCCTAAATATATTTATCCATGTAGAAAAGCTGTATTGCTATTATCCTTCTCATCTTTCTCATCATCTCATCTTCTCATTGTTCCTACCACATTCTCCTACTGGTATCTTATGATTTATCACTTATGGTTTGTATCTGATGATTAATGATTGTAACTATGATCTATGACCTATGGCTTATCTATAATAGATCTATGATCTATATACCCTTGTTATTTGTATGTATATTGAGAGCTTATGCACAGATTCCTTGTGTGTCCAATCACACTGACCAATAAAGAATTCTATTCTGTTCTGTTCTACTCTCCTCTATTGAAAACCCATTTTAAATCTGAACTTAATTAAAGAAAACATGGTTGCTTCCCACATCTGATAGCTTTCCCCTTATGTCACATTAAGTATTCAAATACATTGAATGTTGGTAATTGTTATTGTTAGTAATTGTTATTGTAAATATTGGTAATTTTTAAAAAGGCTTTGTTGCTATAGCTGAGATGCTATATTTTGTGGATCTCAATCTTAAGTAATGCTGTTTGATCCAGTCAATGTCTGCTTATTTCCTTGTCATTATTGGACAAATTGAGTAACATGAATGCTACTTCATGCTTTAATGGCATGTGAGAATGACTTTGGGAAACAGGGAAGAGAACAATCAGATAAGGGGAGGGGGGTGTCCTCAGCTACATAACGGGCAGAGAAAGTAACTTAGAAATGATCGTCCCTAACTTCTCAGGCTATAAAAGAGATAGTGGGAGATCTGTACTATCAGATTTGCAAGATTTGGTTACTGAAGCCTTAAACAAGAACAGCCATCTGATCTCTTTCCTATCTAGTCTACCTATGAAAGATGATACATGTGAAAACTTGAATAAGCAGAAAGTAAAGCGAAGCATGACTTACTATGGTAAGGTTCTTGGTTGCTTAATACTGACCACATCAGGATTCCATAACTGAAAAGTAAAAGTAAGTAGATCAGATTTCCTGGTGGTCTCCCATCCAAGAATTAATTATGTTTGACCCCATGTAGCCCATTCAGTTAGGTGCTTTCTCTTTTAGCTGAACTTCAGATTCAGCCAAAGAGATAGAAAGAAATAGAAAAAATGATCTGATCATAAAATGAAAATCTTCATATTCTAGAAAGTCAGTTTTAGACAAATAAAATGGAGACCCAGAATGGATCTCTGATTCCCAGCAAGATCTTCTGTTTTCAAATGGGAATCAATTCCAAACCAACCTTAGCTCTAAGATGTGCACATAGATTTAGCATCCCTTATTGGACACTAGATGCAACCTAGCTCACCTGTAGACATCTGTACTGGGGGCTGGCTTGTACTTGAAATCAACAAGGGATTCAGGAGGCATGAACTCCAAGGTCCCACCATAGCTGCTCTTTTCCCCAGAATTGAAGTTACATTGCTGGGTAGTTCCTCGCCTGAACTTGGATAAGCCAAAGTCTGACACCTGACCCAGAAGTGGGGATGAAACATAAGAAGCAATTAGCAAATGCCATGGAAACAGGTTACAAACAAAGTTAAATCATAATCACACAAGTTAGTACGGTCTTCTATTTTTCTCTAGCCATCTGCTGATTTCAAAGCTATGGATGTACATTTTCAGTCAACATAATACTAGACAGTCACTAAATGAAGACGCTGGTACATATTTACTGAATTTATATTCTGCCATTTCTTCCAGAGTCCAAGGAAACAAAAATGGAACATTTTCTTCTGTAAGCAAACAACACCCCTATTAAGTAGGCTGATCTGAGGGAAAGAGAGTGTCAGGCTCCAAGCACCAAGAAAAATGTTATTTTTAAGCAGTTCCTGTTATTGTTCCTCACATACAGACAGGTGAGGAACTAAAGCAACCACAGATACTCTTCAATTTACGACCATATCTGAGCCCCAAATGTATGCTGCTAAGTGAGAAATTTGTCAAGTCACTTTTGCCATGTTTTACGACTTTTCTCACCATATTTGTTAAGTGAGTCACTGCAGTTCTTAAATTAGAAACATGGTTGTTAAGTGAATCTAGATTCCCCATGGGCTTTGGTTGTCAGAATGTCACAAAAATGTGACCCCAGGACACTGCAACTATTATAAATGTGAGTCTGTTGTCACACATCTGAATGTAAATCATGTGACCAAACAGATGTTGCAGTGTGGAAAAAATTCATTTTTCAGTGCTTCTGTAACTTCAAACGGTCACTAAATAAACTGTTGTAAGTTGAGAAATAGCTGTATATTAAAGATATTCTCTAAAGCAAGGGTCGCCAACCTTTTTGACCTCAGGGACCACCAAACTCATAATTTTAAATCCCAGGGACCACTAACCAGTTCTGTGAGCGTGGCCTAATTTGTGGGTGTGGCTTGGTGATCATGTGACTGGTTGGGCATGGCTTGTGTGTAAATATTATAAATATTGATATAAATATTGATTTTTTTATAAAAAAAGAGCAACTTTTACCCAAAATCAGGCAAAGCAGGCAGGCAGATTGAATTGCTCACAGAATCATTCAGTGATCTATCTATCTGCCATTGGCTAGCTCAGTCTGTCACATAAAATTTGCTTGCAAACAAACTCATAAAATTAACTCACAACACACCATGTATATAAATATTGAATTTTTTATTTAAAAAAGAGCAACTTTTACCCAAAATCAAGCAAAGCAGGCAGGTAGATATAGTTGCTCACAGAATTATTCAGTGATCGTTCTATTTGCCATCGGCTAGCTCAGTATGTCACATAAAATTCACTTGCTGTGAGTCTGCACTGAATAATAGAACCTTCAGTGCTAAGAAATCCAACCATTTCCTGCTTCCTAGCTAATCTAAATCTTCTGGCATAGCAGAACAGCTGATGGTCGGAAAAAAGAAAAATAGCAATTTAGTAGGCAAGTTTGCCAAGTAAGGAGTGAGTGGGCGGGGAGGGTTCCCGCAGGCCGACCAATTACTTTGGGGGGGTGCTCTGGGGGTGAGATTTCTCTGTGGCCAACCAAAATTTTGTCACAGTCCACCAGTGGGCCGCAGCCCACCAGTTGGTGACTGGGCCCTATCTTGGCCCACTTTTTCTTAACCAAACTATTTAAATTTTGTTGCCTTTTGGTCCTCTGGAACGCAGCTCCTCCCTTCTGGGAATCCAGATTACATTCCACCACAAGCATTCCTAGTTGATGATAAACTTGAACCAAAGTATAAGGAGAAGGAGAGTAAAAATGACTAAAGCATGATGGTATGTCATCATTACACAAACTCTGAATTCTGTAGAGATTCTCAGTCATCTCAGGTCATGGTTGTTCCAAAGGTGCTTTTTTAGGAGGAAACTGGACTTCCTTGTTTTTTCTTTGAAGACATTTCGCTTCTCATCCAAAAAGCTTCTTCAGCTCTGACAGGATAGTGGGGAATGGAAGGATTTATACAAATCCTTCCATTTTCCACTATCCTGCCAGAGCTGAATAAACTTCTTGAATGAAAAGCGAAATGTCTTCAACGAAAAACCAAGAAAGTCCAGTTGCCTCCTGAAAAAGCACATTTAGGACAAACTTTGAATGTCTTTGCATGCATTGGGATGTCAGGTGCATGTACAAAAGAAGTGACAAATGTGTCGCAATGGTGGGACACTGCTTTCAGCATTTCAGTGAAAGCATATCATCCTGCAGTCAACTCTGCCAGATGGCCATGTCTCAAGAATGTTGTAGTTTTCAATTTATGACCACGATTGAGCCCAAAATTTATGTTAAGTGAAACATTGGTTAAGTGAGTTCTCTCCTCACATTTTACAACCTTTCTTGCCACAGTTGTTAAATGAATCACCACAGTTGATAACACATTTATTGAATTCGACAAAATGTAACCTTGGACACAGCAATGGTCATAAGTACAAGTCAATTGCCAAGAATCTGAATTTTGATCAATGATCATATGGCTGTAAGTATGAAAAACAGCCATAAGTCACTTTTCTCAGTGTTGTTGTAACTTTGAACAGTCACTAAATGAATTGTTTATAAGTCGAGGACAACCTATAGTAAATTCTTAAAATGGGCAATGGGATGGACCAAAATAATTCCAAATAGGTCTCAAATTCTGGCAATGTGCAATTCTGGGGGAGCCAACAGAACAACAAATAGAAGTGGGAAAACTCACCCGGACATGCAGCTCCCCATCAAGTAAGATGTTGCTAGGCTTGAGATCCAGATGCAACAATGGTGGGTTGAGGTTGTGCAAGAAATTCATACCCAGGGCTACCTCGTAGAGGATGCGGAAACGTAGGGCCCAAGGCATGGAGGGGACCTGACACATTAAGTTGGACAAGTTGCCGTTCTCCATGTATTCCATCACCAAGCCCAAGCTGGGCACTGTGGCTGACGCCGATGCAGCATCTATCGGCATTTTGCCTACAAAGAGGCCGTAGAGTCGTAGGACGTAGTTGAAGCGGGCTTTGTCCATGGCTCGGGCTTCATTCAAGAGTTCCTCTCGAGTGAAGGAAGAATTCCTGCAGGAGGTATAGGAATTTCAATTCTATTGGAGGATTATTATAGGTGCAATCAAAACAGGGTGATGCTAAGGAATAGCAGAGTTGTTCTGGGGGAAGGGAGGAGCTAGTTGTTAATTGAGGACTTTCAGAAAAGATTTCAAGATTGAAATCAGCCCTCCATTGTAGGCCGGGTCGAGAAGCAGGTGCAGTAGGGACCCTAGTAATGCTATTTAGAATATAGAATAGAATGACCTGGAATAGACTTAGAGGTCTTCTAGTCCAGTCCCCTGCTCAAGCAGGAGAACCTATACCATTTCAGAGAAGTAACTATCTAGACTCTTCTTAAAAACATCCAGTGATGGAGTGTGCACAATTTCTAAAGGCAATTTGTTCCTCTGATTAATTGTCCTCCCTGTTAGGAAGTTTCTCCTTAATTGCTCCTTCTCTCTTTGATTAATTTCCAATCATTGTTTCTTGTCCTGCCCTCTAGTGCTTTGGAGAATAATTTGATCCCCCTCTTTTTTGTGGCAGCCCTTCAAATATTGGATTGCTGCTATCATATCACCCTCATTCTTCTTTTCTTTAGAATAGCTAAACCTGCAGCCGTTCTTCATATGTTCTAATCTCCAGGCCTTTGATCATCTTAATTGTTCTTTTCTGAACTTTTTCCAAAGTCACAACATCTTTTTTGAAGTATGGTGACCAACATTTGTAGTAGCTCAGTAGTATAACAGAAGTTGGTGTTATTTTGAGCTTTTTCCTCACATTCTCTTCATCCCCAGGCCTTATATCTTTTCTGTAGGCTTCCTATAAAAGTTTGGTCCTTCATTGACTCCTTAATGGCTTACTCCTTCCTTCCATCTATATTCCTTTACATGAGATGGGGTTCATAAAGAAGTTATTATCAAGATGCTAAATTGGCATGGGGAACTTGGAATTCTGATTGCTGATCCCTGATAGGATCTATTACTGGGACAACTGTCCTCTTGGGTGCTTCTTGATGAAGGCATCCAAGTTGTCGGCTACTCTACTGTTATCAAATTGTTCTCCTATATTTAATCATTTTCTTCTCTGTCCCATTCAAAATTATAATATGCGAACAATGTTTGAAGATCTCTAGGGCCATATCCAAGATTCTAAAGTACACACATAATTGTGGGAGCTACAGATTATACATTTTTGTCAGGCAGGAGAAATAAAAGATCTGACTTTCACTCTGCACTCAACCCATGGAACAACCTGCCTTCGGAAGTTGTGAGAGCTTCATCACTGGAGGCTTTCAAGAAGAGACTGGAATGCCATTTTCCAGAAATTGTGTAGGTCTCCTGCTTGGGCAGGGGGTTGGACTAGATGACCCTACAAGGTCCCTTCCAACTCTGTTAATCTGTAAACACTGTAAAGTATTACCGGCTGAGAAACTTGATTGCAACATCGGTTCCCCACTTCTGGTGGCGAGCTCGGAAAATGTCCCCAAAAGATCCTTGACCAATGAAGGAGATGTTCTTCAGGTGCTCCTCACTGATCTGCTCATAGAACTCATTGGGAACAGCCATTCTTTCCAAATCTTCATCAGCCAGCAATGGTTGTGCCTCAGTAGTCCTGCATATTCATGGCTGTTTTTAAGAGACAGGAAGATAAAAATGTAGCTTCTTTGGAGATAAGTAGGACCATGGTTAGCTTTGAAGCGCTATGCTGGAGACTACACTTCAACTGGGCCAGGAGAAGAACATAGTCAGGGCCAGGGCAAATATGATTTCAGGTTTAAATGAATGCATCTTTGCATTCAGTAAAAATCAAAGTAAAGGAAAAGCTGTGATTTCTCCTCTTATGTTCTCCTTGTTCTACAAATTCACGTTGGAAGGGAACTGGGGATCACCTGAGGCTATTGGAACCTATACCAAGCCCAAATGTTCCCAGTTGAACATCTTTGATCCAGTGGTGGTATGCTACTAGTTTGGACCAGTTTGACCAAATCAGCAGTAAAAAAAAAAAAAAAGTCTTCCCATGATCAGCTGAGAGGAGAAAAAAAAGTGCAGAATTGACCCTTACACCCATCCCTGTGTTTTTCTCTTCTTTATCCTCTCAGCTGATTGGTGCTGCAGGTCTCAGCTGGTGTGAGGAAAGCTGTGTGCGCACATTGGGGTGCATGCATGCACACGTGCAATCACCAAACCGGTAGTGGAACAGGTATGGTCCCACTGCTGCTCTGATCTAGATGCAAAACTCAGGAGAGCAAGGAGGATATGACAGTTGTGGCCAGTTCCCGGCCTAATGTGGTGAGCATAGCCCAAAACATCATGGGCTGTTCCCTGATACCACTAGTTGACATCGCTAGGGCTCGGTGCCTTAAAAGAGTGAGGAAAATTCTCAGGGACAACTCATACCCTGGTCAGCACTTCTTCACTCTTCTACTATCGGGTAGGAGATATAGAAGCATAGCCAGCTGCACCAACAGGCTGAAGAACAGTTTCTACTCGTGGGCTGTCAGACTTCTAAGTGGAAAATAACTTAATGACAACATAGTATGACAGTCTTGCAAGGCCAGCGCATTGTGCAACAAGGTCACATAGTGTAATAAGATTGGGTCTGGGTTAGGGACTTCTGTCCTCACTGTGAGTTGTGTGTGTGTGTGTGGAGGGGGGGTACATGAAAGGAGGCTCAGCCAATCTCATTGTACACATGTTGTACTCTGACAATAAAGGTAATAATAATATTCAAAGTGCTGGGATTGGAACGCTCAGAATTCCTAATCACTCTGCTGGCTGGGGGATTCTTGGAGTTGTAGTTTCAGTCAATCTAGACTGGAACCATCCTATTATAATGCTAAGGATGTCTACAGGACATCAATGACAATGATGACATCTCAACTGTCCGCAATCATCATCAGTGATTATCAAGCATCAATCATCTCCCCTGATAAAATACTTAACATTTCCCGCATCGGGGTTTCCTTCCCAGAGTTGAAAAACAAAGATGGCTCTGTGGCCCCACGCTTCTGGAGGGTCATTTGCAAAAATGAATCAAGCAAATGTAAATTCATTTATACTATAAATTCACTTGCCAAAAGCAACAGCAACCATAAGAACCTCCATTCTTGCCCTGACCTAACCATACAGCAAAGTGACCGCTCCCGTGTACTCTGCACAGAACTCAAAAAATGTCTAGACAATGGAGAGAAGGATCTGTACATTGACTACCGTGCTGACTGTATCAAAAGTAAGTCACACAACCCACAACTCAGCTTTAACCTTTAACCACAACCCTACTTCAACCAATCCACCATCACCCAAGACTAGGCACGCATGCCTCTAACTACCTCAATTCCAACTACAGCTGGCCTTAAATGCAAGCTACTCAATGCAAGAAGCCTTGTGAACAAAATACCTGAATTTCCCCTCTTACTAAATATGGCTAAATTCAACATCATATTTGTCTGTGATACATGGCTCAGCGCATCTCTCCCTGACTCCATTACCACAGTAAGAGACTATCATGTTTACCGATTAGATCATGAAATTCGTAGAGGAGGTGGTATTGCAATCTTCTATAAAAAGTCCTTACATCTAAAAAACATCCAAGTTACCCAGGAATTTGCTCTTCCTGAGACCATCATCTGTGAACTATCCTTAAATATCACATTTCGATTCTTACTATGTTACAGAGCATCTGATTATGACATCGAACATGTAAGCAAGCTAAATTCATTATTAACATGGGCAACATCCTGCCCACACACTTTTATCTTTCTTGGTGACTTCAATCTACCTCATATTAACTGGACCCTAAACGAATGTACAACTGAACCCATACATGCAACGTTCTACAATGCTGTTACAAATCTGGGACTGGAACAACTAGTAACCAACAATACTAGACTTAACAACTGCCTCGATCTCATCTTCTGCAATAGTTTGAATTTGAATTTAATTTATGGAATACAAACTAAAGAACCCTTTTCCAACAGTGACCACAATATCATTGACTTTTGTCTCAACATATGCCCACACAAAATTCATCACAATGATGTAATCCCCAATTATAACTTCAAAAAAGACAACGATCTCTAATCCCTTGATTGGCAATCTTTATTCACTGGATGCAATAGTGTTGAAAACCATTACAACATATTTTTACTTGAAGTCAAAAGAGTCATCAAACTATATGTACCAATAACAACTCCCCCCCCCCAAAAAAAGATTACCCATAACAATAAGGAAACTTCAATCCAAAAAGAGATCACTTTGGCGGAAAAACAAATCTGGTCACGTTGCCAACTTCAAAAGCTGATACAAAAATTTATGCCACCAGATAAAGACTGAATGCACCAATGATCACATTAAACAAGAGGAAAACCTTCTACGCATCAATTCCACCCGCGCTTTTTACAATTTTGTAAACAGCAAACTAAAAGACTCAAGGTCCATCCCATCCCTGATAGGACCTAATAGTAAACACTGATGACACCATTAAAGCCAACATCTTTAACACATTCTTTGGCTCAGTATTTGTAAACAGCAATGGATCATGCCCAGTATTTCCTAGCCGATCCACAGAAAACTACAATGATCTAATATATATCGATTTTACAGAAGACAATATTGAAAAAACACTATGTAATCTAAAACCATCTCTATCTACTGGACCGGACGGAATATGTGCCTATTTTTTAAAAAAGTTATCCACTGCCATAGCAGAACCTCTAAGCATAATCTTTGAAAAATCTTTGCCTAACCTATGGTCACAAGCCACGGTCATCCACATCTTCAAAAAGGGAGAGCCAAGCCTAGTTGAAAATTACAAACCAATCTCCTTATGCTGCATTACCTATAAAGTCATGGAATCAATTATTAACCAATCCATTATCCTCCATTTAGAGACAAACAACCTACTCTCTAATAAACAATTTGGTTTCAGAAAAAAACTATCCTGTAATCTGCAACTCTTACACTGCAGAAACATGCAGACTACACAACTCGATCAGGGCAAAACAATAGATGCAATCTACAGAGATTTCTGTAAAGGCTTTGATTCAGAGGTACATGACAAACTACTCCTAAAACTAAAATCTTATGGTAACTCTGGACACTTGCATAACTAGATAGAAGCATTCCTGTCAAACAGACAACAAATGGTCAAAATTGGGAGTATCCTATCAAATTCTGTACCTGTCAATAGTGGTGTCCCCCAAGGCAGTGTTCTAGGACCAACCTTCTTCATACTCTACATAAATGACCTCTGTGATCATATTAAGAGCAACTGCGTTCTCTTTGCTGATGATGTAAAGCATTTCAATACCACAGACGATACTGCTATCCTTCAAAAAGATCTTGACTATGTATCAGAATGGTCAAACAAATGGCAACTTCAAATCTCAACAAATAAATGCTCTGTCTTACATATTGGCAAAAAAAATCAGAAAATAAAATACAAGCTGAATAGTTAAGACCTTGTTGATTATCCAAGCTCTGTAAAGGACCTTGGAATACTCATCTCTAATGAACTAAGTGCTAGATAAACTATGGGTCAGGTGTGGAATAATGAGAAATGAGTTGTTTGTTTTATGATTTGGGCCTCCCAGAGTTCTTTGGTTAGCCAGAAACATGAGTTATGAGTACTACTGGTTATGTGGGCGTAGCATGGCTTGATGGGTGCAGCAGGGGAAGGATGCTGTAAAATCCCCATTCTTTCTCCACCCCACTAACCTGATTTCCAGCTCTGTTCTCCTGTGCAGAGCACTAAAAGAAGATCCAGCTTATTAAGTAGGACTTGGGAGGCAAAGAATAGATGGGGGCAGGGGCAGTCAGAGATGGTATTACAAATTACTCAAAATTTCCACTACCGGTTCTCCAGAACTGGTCAGAACCTGCTGAATACCGCCTCTATGGAGACTGTAGGCCCTTATGTTAAATATGCCCAACTTTATAAAGAAGCTAACTTATTTTGTCTCTACTACAAATATTCTAGGATTAATAGTCACCAAAAGTAAGAGATGAACATCTGCTGAATTAAGATGTCTTTCTTATTAAAGATCTTGAGAATTTTTCAGAAAACCACTTCACCAGGACAAAATTGATAGAAATAAAGCAGGATTTGCTGGAAAAGCCATCTTTTGGGATTAGAAACATCAGCGTGTTACCCCTTGCTGCCTCAGTCCCTCCTGCTGACAGCTTTGGTGATCAAGACAAGTAGCTTTCCCACCCAAGCAGGATGCCAGAGTTCCAGAAACAAACTCCAACTCAGAAAACTCTGAGGCAAGCATTTTCTCACAGTTCCATTTTATTAGAGTTGTCATACTGGCCCCTCTGGGAAAATCCAAATCTGAGGCTTCCAGGGTTTCCCTCGGTAATTGAAAATCAAAAATCCATCCCCCTGCACCCCTCAGTCCATCACATAGTCCAATCACCATCTATCCCAACTGAAGACAATCTATCAACCCAGGGGTGGATCCTATCGGCATAAAACCTGTTCGGTAAATGTGCACTTTACTTTGCGCATGCATGTGCAGTACTTGCAAAACAATTTCTCCTGGAAGCAATCTCCTACTGATGTGAGGCAGTCAGCTGTGCCACACAAAGCAACTAAGGTAAGAATAAAGGACAACCCAGAGTGGGTGGGTGCGCCCAACTGAAGAAAAGATCTTCAGAGAGAATCGGTTTGGTGTCAGCTGCTCTTCGGAGCTACTGGTTCTATGGAACTGGGCCGAACCAGTAGAATCCCACCCCTGCTCCAATCACCTCTTGTCCAGGTACAGGATGACAGGACCTTGACTGAGAATAAGAATACTACAATGTCTAACTACAACCATTCTATGAATCCCCTCTCCCAATTTCCCAGGCAGCATGGAAGCTTCTGAGGCTAATATGGCTTCTAGAAAGGATCTCCTTTCTAGACTTCTTGGATTAAAACATGTGCACCTTTGAGACTCCCTGCATGCTATACACCACCCACTTGCCCCCCTCTACTTCCTACTGGCCCAATGGGCCAATGAAATGTAATTGGGTTGGGGTGGGGCAAACAATAGGGCAGCAGTGAAAGGGCAGGAGATTCCCCCAGCTGATTTCTTCCTACTTCGGGGAAACTGAAGAGTGACCTGAACCTCATGGCACTGAATGTAACCACTAGACCACCTAAGGCAGTCCTAAAGTCACCCATTTTGGCACTCTTCAACACCATGGACAGAATGGACCTTTGGCTGCAGTAAATACCAGAGTGTGTCTCGGATGAGAGGCACAATGCATGGAGAAAGCTCACTTGCCTTCCTCTTTTGGACTGCCCACCCAGAACACTCCCTAGGCTTGATTACCTTTCTCTGTCCTTGTTGACTTTTTCCTGACCGGAGAGGTTTAACTTCAGGCCTTCACCGACATCTCTGGTTTAATTCCTCTTCTCTTCCTGTCAAGAAAGTCTTCCTTCTCAAGGCTTCCTTTCTCCCCCCTCCCTCCGCACATACTTTCTCTTTCACAACCTCTTTGTGCCTTCTGAGTTTCTTCCTTTCCCAGATCTCCACAGAACCATAGAGTACATCCCTTTCAGAGGCTCTGAGTATAACTTGTTTCACCATTGATGATGACACTAGAGCAGATGACTTCAACCTTGGCACCATGAGTGAGATTGGAGGCTTCCTAACCTGGGAAAACAAAAGCTTGAAAGGTATAAACTTTGGCTTAGAGGTAGAGTTATGTAAGAAAAAGAAGACTGATGAGCCATATACCTATGCTTCTCATAAGAAACACATGAGAACAGCCAATAACCATACTGGTTGGGAACATGCTGTAGATCAAAACTTTTGGAAGACACTCAACAAGGGGTGTTTGGAACCGGAAGGTTGGAATACAGCTTTGGAACAGTTCTGAACCAAATCTGCTTCCAGGTTGTTCGAAAATCAAGTGGGAGGTGGTTTGATTTAAAGCCAGTGTTTATTTATTTATTTATTTGCAAGATGTATATACCGCCCCCCTCTCCCTGCGGGACTTGGGATGGTGTACAGCCATTAAAAATACAATAGTAACACAATAATTAAAAACAATTAAAAAGATTAAATATCGTGGCTGAATAATAAAAACGAGACAAGGGTTTAAAAATAAGGACTAAAACCAATTAAAACCAAATTTAAAAACCCCATAAAACCCTAGGCCAGACTGGCTTGATGAAATAAATAAGTTTTCAATGCGCACCGGAAGGTCAGAAGGTCAGGGATGATCCTCATCTCCGGAGGTAATTTGTTCCAGAGGGACGGTGCCCCCAAAGAGAAGGCCCGCACCCTCGGGGTCGTCAGCCGTCCAGCCGGAGGCACCACGAGGAGACCCACTTTATGGGAGCGCACCGGCCGACAGGAAATTGATGATGGCAGTAGGCAGTCCCGTAAATACCCAGGTCCAAAGCCATGGAGCACTTTAAAGATGGTAACTAATACCTTGAAACGCACTCGAAAGACCACCGGGAGCCAACGCAGCTCGCGCAAGAGTGGTGTAATATGAGAGCTCTGAGAAACCCCCAAAACTACCCGTGTGGCCACATTCTGCACCAGTTAGAGCCTTCGGGTGCTCTTCAAGGGGAGCCCCATGTAGAGAGCATTGGCATAGTCTAGGTGGGAGATAACGAGGGCCGATGTGACTGTGCGAAGCGCATCCTGATCCAGAAAGGGCCGCAACTGGTAGATCCTACGGACCTGATAAAAAGCCCCCCGGCGACGGCCGCTATATGTTCTTCTAATGACAGCCGTACGTCCAGGAGGACATCCAGATTGCTCGCCCTGTCTGTGGGGGCAAAATTCCCCCCCCCCCTCCCCACAGCCAGCGATGGAACTAGCTGGCTGTATCAGGGTGCCAGAAAGCACAGCCATTCGGTCTTAGCTGGGTTGAGCTGAAGCCTGTTCTGCCCCATCCAATCCCGCACAGCCTCCAGGCACCGGGTCATCACTTCAACGGCTTCGTTGGGGTGGCCTGGGGTAGAAATGTACAGCTGAGTATTATCAGCGTACTGATGAAACTCTACCCCAAAGCCACGGATGATTTTTGGACCATGGAAGGAACATCAGTGACAGTTCTTTTCTCTTACCAGGGAAAAATATTTTTTTTTAATGCAGGAAAGATGCAACAGAACAGAACAGGAATAGAACAAGAACTGAACATGAATAGAATAGAATAGAATAGAATAGAATAGAATAGAATAGAATAGAACAAAAACAGTTGGAAGGAATCTTGGAGGTCTTCTAGTCCAACCCCCTGTTTAGGCAGGAAACCCTATACCATTTCAGACAAATGGTTATCCAATCTCTTCTGAAAAACTTCCAGTGTTGGAGCATTTATAACAATAAACCATCAAGGATCGGTTTATCTTCCCACCCAATGAAGACTTGGGTTTGATCCAGGGGTGGGCTGCTGGGGGGTCGCAGCAGTTTGGGAGAGCCCCTAGCTAAGATTCTATGTAGTTCAGAGAACCTCCAAATCCCACTCCTGGCTGGCTCTTCCCCTCCCAGAAGTCCCCGTGTGGCACATTTTGGATGCAGGTAAGTGCAGGTCGCGCATGGAGGCTCAGAGAGGGTGAAAAACAGGCTTCCTGGAAGTTCAGGATGGCCGGAAATGGCCCCATTTCCAGTTCTAGAGAGCCTCCGGAGCCCAGGGAGACCATTTTTGCCCACCTGGAGGCTCAAGGAAAGCCTCTGGAGACCACGGAAGGCAAAAATGCCCCCCTGCTATGATGCAGGAGGCTGACTTGGCCAAGGCCACCATGGCCACACCCACTCAGCAATTGGGCAGAAAACCCATGTTAAAATTTTTGAAGCCCACCTGATTTGATAAACTCATCTGACTTCATGCCTGCTTACATGCAAACTGTGTTGGAATGCATTAGCTTATACATTTCCTAAATAAAATATCAAGGCATCTAAAAGCTTTCTTCCAAATATGTTTTTGGTAAGCCTCACTTCCCTGTATTTTTTAGTTAAAGAGGGGGATTAACCTGTTAAAGAAAGAGAGAAGGCAGTTTGTTTTTCTTTCATTCTTACAAAAAAAATAAGGTGAAGAAAAACAAAGTGGATTGTATAAGAATTTGAATCCCATTCTAACCATTCTCTTCCTTTCTCCATTTCCATCTATTAGCTAGCTAACTAGTTATCAAATTAGAAACTGCCCAGAGAAGGATAACAAAATAACAGACTTGGAAGAGACTCCAGATGGTTTTAATAAAATATTAAAACATTAAAACTGTATATACAATTTAAGTAAGAGGCAACAAATTCAACATTAAGAGTTAATTAAAATGCAAGGGGAGGGCCCTTAGGCCACCAAACAGCCTTAGAGCTGCATGCTCCTTTATAGTGAGACAGTACAGCCAAGCTTGCAAATCTTTCTAAAAGACCAGGAGATTGGAGGCTGTCTCAATTTTTGTGGGACCATATTCCAAAGGGTGGGGGCAACAGAGAAGTTTTTCCTCCTGGACCCTCCAATCAGAATTCTTTAACTGACCGGGTGGAAGGGACTGATATAATGGGTCAAAAATGGTTCCATTGGTAACTTGGCCTCATGATATGTAGGGTTTTAAAAGACATAATCAACACTTTGAATTGGACACAGAAGCAAATTGGCACCCAATGCAGCCGTCATTATAGGTGTTATATGGCATAATTTTTGGAGTGCCCAAGATTGCTCCTGCAACATTTTTACAAGCTAAATGATTATATGAACCCAAAACCAAATTGCATGAAAAATGAACATGAACAATGAACACACCATGAACTGGGAAATGAATTGAATACCTGCTAGGGTTGACCTGATAGCAAACACATTTGTTCTAGTAATGAACACTAAGATAATTTATCTTGCTTTATAATACTTGATGAAGTCTTGTTTTACTAAAAGTTAGAATAGTTCTGAATATTCCATGTTGTAGCATCAGATAAACCCCTAATATTGGTGACTGAAAAATGGGAAGAATTCCGAAGAGTGACATTATTTTATATGAAGAAGACAAAAGGTTCTCAAACTGTAGGTTTGGGAGATTCTTGTGACATTGCAATTTGTGGGATCCATATTATTTTAAAAAAATAAGTGACCAGGTTTGCAGAGGGAAATCACTCTTAAAGCTCATCAAGCTTTGTAGCAAAACGTTGGCAAACTTTTGAACAGAGAGGTCTTACAAATTCCTTTTCCATTTTCCACAGTTTGAGAAGCCCAATATAAGTAGCCTTCTATCCTTACTCATAACCTTAAACTTTAACAGATTAACACACTAACAAAGTTGGAAGGTACCTCGTAAGTCTTCTAGTCCAACCCCACATCCAAGCAGGAGACCCTACACCATTTGTGACAGATGGCAGTCCAATCTCTTCTTGAAAGTCTTAAGTGATGGCGCTTCCAGGGCAAGCTGTTCGATTGGTTGATTGTTCTCACTGTCAGAAACTTTCTCCTTATTTCCAAGTTAAATCTCTCCTTGTTCAGTTTCCATCCATTATTCCTTGTCTGGCCTATAGGTGCTTTAGAAAATAGCTTGATCCCTTCCTCTCTGTGGCATCTCCTCAAATATTGGAAGACTATTATGATGCCCCTGGTCCTCTTCACTAGACTAGCCATCTCCTGTTCCTGTAACTGTTCTTCATATGTTTTAGCCTCCAATCCCCTAATCATCTTGGTTGCTCTTCTCTGCACTTTGTCTAGAGTCTAAACATCTTTTTATAGTGCAGTGACCAAAACTGGATGCCATATTCTAGGTATGTTCTTACTAAGGCTTTATAGCGTGGTATTAGTACCTCACTAGATCTCGATTGTATCCTTCTGTTAATGCAGAATTAGAATTGCATTGGCTTTTTTGGCTGCCTCTGCACACTCTGGCTCAAATTTAATTGCTTGTCCACTAAGACTCTAAGATTCCTCTCACAGTTACTGCTATTAATCCTGGTTTCATCCCGTTTATGTGTACTTTTGGTTTTTCTTGCCTAAATGTAAGACTTTACTTTTCTCTACATTGAATTTCAATTTGTTAGATAGGGCTGAGTGTTGAGTCTGTCAAGAAACTGGAAAAGACAAATATCCAATTAAAGGAAATTTAAGGGACAAGCCAAAGATTAAGTGAAGTGTGTGTGAGTTAAAGGGGACAAAATATATTGGGACTTGCCAGAAAGTCCAACCAAAAGTGGATTTCTCACATCCATCCAAATCCATCTTCAAGACTCTCCTTTCCCTCATCCATATGTTGTCAACCATACTCCTTGTCCTTTTTGCATTCAGTGGAGAAGTTTCCTCTTCCTCATCCCAAATGTTTGCCTTAAATTATTTCAAAAATCTAACATTACTTCCCTGCGGATGGTGTTTTTGATTTGGGTATAAGGCTGACCGACTCAGAAATAACTTCCACATTTTCTCTCAGCTTCTTTGGAGCATGCTACAACTTCCTTTTCTTTTGGGCTCTCTCCTGACCAGAAAGAATAGAGAGGCAGTTGCACAAGAAATGCAACTATTTCCTTTGCCTATTTTTTTTTCTAAAAATTACATATAATTACAAAATCACTCTAACAGTCCTCACACAGAGAGAGAGAGGGGGGAGGGAGGGAGAGAGAGACAGAGAGAGAAAGAGAGAAAGAGAGAGAAAGAGAAAGGCATATATATACATACACCCACACACCTTCCATTAAGCAAAATATGCTGTTGCACTTAATGTCCCCAGAATAAGCATCTAAGGAACCATAATTTTGGGGCTTAACATCCTAATATATCCTTATATTGTTAAAGTGACCCTATATTTTAACTAAATGAAGAGTTAGGAGTTCAAAATACTTGGTATCTATTCCGTAAATTCAAACTTTTTCACCTGTCCTAGATTCTTGAAAATGGACAAAATTAGTGAGACAGGCTTCAGCCTTTGACTTATTTTGTTTTATTAAATTCAGAGGTGGTATTCAGATGGTTCTGACAAGTTCTGGAGAACTGGTAGTGGAAATTTTGAGTAGTTCAGAGAACCAGCAAATACCACCTCTGACTGAAGATTTTACAGTATCCTTCCTCTGCCACATACACCAAGCTATCCCCATAGAACCGGTAGTAAAACAATTTGGACCTCACCACTGATTAAATTATATTAATGTTTTGTTACAAGTAAAGGCCGACAGCTGGGACTGAAGAAAGAGGAGAAATATTAGCATCCCCTTTTTCCAAACTTTAATTTTAATTCAGCTATGTCTACGAGATTAGATTTAGATTACCTGAAAGCCAAGGCTGAGATGGTCATGAGAGGAACATATGTAACATAAAATGAAAGCTGAAATAAATTGTGCATAATCATTAATTTTGTGTTTCCTGCTCAGCTCCAGAAAAGTGGGTTACTCTTATTCCTTTTTTGTACACTGATTGATTATTTCTGTTTATTTTGGCTGTGTAGCTATATTTTCCTGCAAAATGGGTTGGGATTAAAGTTATTCATCAATTTGTGAATATATGTACCTACACCATAATCCGAACAAAGATATTGCATCAATCAATTATGCTTGCAGAATACAGAAACATCTTGGACATGAGATTTTAACATCAGTGGCAGGCAAATAGGGGACAAGACCCACACAGGCTTATGACTGAATTTAACACAAAGGTACTGATAGCTAAAGTCTTGCATTTTCTTACTATCAGCATCTTGAAATAATTACAGAGATATCCAAAAATAACTTACTTCCTTTGTATTTGTTTCTAGGAGAGGAATGAAATTCAGGAGGACTTGCATTTTTTAAAAAATTCAAATTCATGAATTTTCCTCTCGTATAGAAATATCAACATCCCAGTTTCATCACTTGGAAATACTTGTGTAATTTTTATAATATTCAACCATTGGCTTTGCCTTTGTTTTTTACATTTCATACCATAAAACTCTTCCAAGAGTAGAAACCTGGGGTTGTTTTTAGTATGAATAGTAGGAGTTTGCCACAATGAGTTTATCTACCCTATTTCCCTGAAAATACGATCTACCCTGAAAGTAAATCCTAGCTTGATTTTTACATGTGTGCCCAATATAAGCCCTACCCCCAAAATAAGCCCTAATTAAGATCCTGCCCACTCCAGAGTGCATGGGTAAAAATTAAGGTAGGGTGTAGATGCAGGGGGTGGAGCTGCCCTACTACTTACCTTTGGACAGCTGTAGCCAGGCCACACACACCCTGACACCTGCCTTGCCGGCCCATTTCTTCTGCAGCCAGCAAAGCCTGGAGCTCTGTTATTGGCTACAGTGGCCTTCAGGAAAGCTTTGCTGGCCACAAAAGAAGAAGTTCCTGAAGGCCTCTGACAGCAAAAAGGAGGCCAGGGGTGAGTGAGGTTAGTCAGTGGATGACATCCCCCGAAAATAAGACCTGGTGCCTTTTTTGGTGGCTAAAAAATATGACAGGGTCTTATTTTCAGGGAAACATGGTATTCCCCTCAGAAGCAAGCCCCCCAAAAATCAGTCACTAGCATAATACAGAGATGAGGAGGAGGAAATGACATCACATATGCTATTATGTCATCAGGGCTCCTCATGAATCTTTTGGGCCATATTTATTTATTTACATTTATCAAATTTATGTGCTGCTAATCTTGCATTGTGTGAGGAGACACTGAGAAGTTTATAAAATAAGCCCTTTTTCAGTGACATCAGCAAATGCAGCTGGGAGAACCCTTCTATGATATATGCAGGATTAATGTTTTCTTTGACAAACACAAGTAATTCAGTTTCCGACTGCCACCAAGTATTTTTAAAAACCTTTATTTGTTTATTTAATCCCTGGTTTTATTTCTTAAGCATCTGCAAAGGAGCAGAACAGACTTTGGGGAACATACAGAAATGGGGTGAAATCTACACATATCCATCCTTTTTTATTTGTTTCTCTGTATCAACGAGATGTGTTTTCCAGAGGATATACAAAGATCAAGAATTTTAGGGACACTTATCACGCAGTGGCTAGAGTGCAGTACCGCAAGCTTCTTCTGCTGCAGCCAGCTGACTGGCTGCAATTTGGCAGATCGAATCTCACCAGGTTCAAAGTTGACTCAGCCTTCCATCCTTCCAAGTGGGTAAAATGAAGACCCAAATTGTTGGGGGTAATATGCTGACTCTGTAAACCGCTTAGAGAGGGCTGTAAAGCACTATAAAGTGGTATGTAAGTCTAAGTGCTATTGCTATTGATCGTTTCATTGTGGAATTCTACAATGAGAATGCACAAAGATCTGTGATCACCGTTTGAACATTATAGTTTGAGAAGTATCTCCTACATCATCGTTCCTCTAAGTGGGATGGGGTTGGGCAGAGAATAAGTGTGAAGCCTTCTCCATTAGAGAAAGGATGAGAGGTAGTTTAGATAGAAGGCAAAGTGGGTAGCATGGTAACCCTGCTACTGGTTTTGAGGAAACAAACAGAATGGACACTCTGGAACTCTGGACTCTGAAATTCAATGTAGAGAAAAGTAAAGTCCTACACTTAGGCAAGAAAAACCAAAGTACACATGTAAACTGGGTGAAACTAGGCTTAATAGCAGTAACTGTGAGAGGGATCTTGGAGTCTTAGTGAACAACCAGCTAAATATGAGCCAGCAGTGTGCAGCAGCAACCAAAAAAGCTAATGCAATCCTAAGTTGCATTAACGGAGGGATACAATCAAGATCAAGTGAGGTACTAATATCACTCTATAAAGCCTTAGTAAGACCCCACCTAGAGTACTGCATCCAGTTTTGGTCACCACAGTATAAAAAAAGATGTTGAGACTCTAGAAAAAGTACAAAGATAAAAAAAAGAAGAGCAACCAGGATGGTTAGGGGATTGGAGTCTAAAATATATGAAGAACAGTTACAGGAACTGGGCATGGCTAGTCTAGTGAAGAGAAGGACCAGAGGAGACATGATATCAGTCTTCCAATATTTGAGGGGCTGCCACAGAGACGAAGGAGTCAATCTATTTTCTAAAGTATCCGAAGACAAGGAATGATGGATGGAAACTGAACAAGGAGATATTTAACCTGGAAATAAGGAGAAACTTTCTGACAGTGAGAACAATCAACCAATGGAACAGCTTACCCTCGGAAGTTGTGGGAGCGCCATCATTTGAGACCTTCAAGAGATTGGACTGGCATTTGTCAGAAATGGTGTAGGGTCTCCCGCTTGGACAGGGGGTTGGACTAGATGAGCTACTAGGTCCCTTCCAATTCTGATTATCTGTTATTTGGACAGGTGTGTAGGGTAGACATAATATCCTGGGAAAGTGAGGCTCTTACTTAGATACCATATAATATACATTGGTCCTTGGAATCAATTATCATAGGAAATACAGCTCTCCAAAATGTAAATGTAAAGTAGATAAATAGAGAAAGGACAAAGCCTTACAAAGAACATGGTAACTCAATAGGTAATCTCACTCTTTATCTTGGAGTACCAGATAAATAAATGGACCAATAGAGGACAACCACTAAGTAGAAGAAAGATGTTGAGAAAACTGATATCCAGTCTCCCAACACAGTAAATGTTAGAGCCTGGGAATTGCCATTTAGCAACTTCTTCAGGACCACAGGTGCTCCAATCTTGGAGTGATGATAGTGTGAGTCTCTTTGAATTCTCTTGACTGCAAAGAGTAGGAGGACAGAAAATTTAATGAGGGCTCTGCATTGAGTTATAGGAAGCCCCTAATCAAAGACTGAAAGAAAAAACAGGCAGAAGATTAAAAAAAAGTAAACTCAGATTCAAATTCATCAATGTCAAAGTCCTCAGAAGCTGGTCCAGCTGTTGCTTGTGTGATCCCAGACATCTTCGCTTTCTCTGGCTTGATCTCCAGTCTTCTTAAAATTTTACGCACTCCAAGATTCTGGCTGCTTTTCAGCTCTGTCCTCCTTCACAGGATGGCTCCGGAAAGTCACTTAAGTCCCTGCCAATGATCTCAGTAACTGGGAGAGTAGTCAGAAAAAAGAAAAGGAGAGAGAGAAAGAGAAAGAGAAAGCCAATTTGAAGGAAAGCTTGTGAACTTACTAGGTGGCCTTAAACAAGCCACTGAAATTTCTGAGTCTTAGTCGGCAACACTTGTCATTGTGGGAAATTTATTATGAGCAACAGTGCTGGAATCATAATTCCCAGGATCTGTTTTAACAGCCTGCCAGGTCCCTGTGAGTGGATAAAGGCCTTCTAATTCTCATATGCCAGTTGGCTGCTCCATTGCTGGCTTAAGTCAATCGTTTCGTGAGCAAAGTCTAAAAAGACAAGAAAACTCAACAGAAACAGTGGGTAACAATTTAAGTTTCATGCTCATGAGATCTGGAGGGATTTGAAGGGGAAAACCAAAGGAAGTAACCAAACAGCCATTTTGAGGCCTACAGTCTCAGATTTAGTTTCTCGTATCTCCAGGTACATGCACTGACAAAACAATTTTGATTGGCAGCTGGGATGAAACATCCACAAAATCATAATGAGGTCAATGTTTAGTTTGATTTGATTGGTTAACCTATCCATCATGGTTTGGAATTCATGATTTATAGCTTAACACTGTGTAAGTCTAGAGTCAATGGCAAGGGTCTTCAAACTTGGCAAGTTTAAGACTTGTAGACATCAATTCCCAGAATTTCTGAGCTAACAAGTCTGAAGGAGGAATTCTGGGAATTGAAGTCTACAAGTCTTAAAGCTGTCAAGTTCAAAGACCCCTGGTCAATGGCAATAGCTAGCAATCTTCAAAATACTATAAAGGGCTGGACTGAGTCTGTACTTGAATGGAAGACCGCAGGAAAATCCCAGATTTCTTCACCTATAATTCTGTTAAAATTCTTTGATATTGTGGCTAGCCAACGCCCACTACCAATTGGTCAGTGATTCAAAGTTTAAGGGTATAGGTAGGGCTCAGCTGGAAGTTTAACTCAATGCCCAATACTTTGAAAATAAGCTTAAGGTTAATCCTATACACACACTTATATTCAAATTCAGCCTGATTTGACCAGCTTCACAAATGAATATGAGTGTTGGCTTAACCATGCATCTATTTGAACAAGAAGTGGAAAGACTATAAATGCCATTTATTCTGGGCCAGCTGCTTTCTGTGACCTGTCATTTTCTGTGGTGTGAGATTTCACAGTGCCAGCCTCATTCTGCTACCTTTGCTAATTTATAAGACACAACTCTAACAAAATTGAGTCCTGCTGATAAGGAAGGCAACTTTTTCAAGTGAGGAAGCTTTCCAACTACCCTATTACAGGGCTACCACAGATCTGGACTGCAAAGCTCCAGATGACCACTAGATGGAAGCAAGAGAATTTTCTGTGTCTTGTTCCTGCCCTCTTAGGGTGATCTTGATTTCTGCAGCTCTAATCTGAAAGTTTCCAGTAAGCATTCACACCAGGAGCCGTGGTAGCACAGGGGTTAGAATGCAGTATTGCAGACTAACTCTGCCCACAGTCAGGATTAAACTCCTAACTGGCTCAAGGTTGATTCAAACTTCCATTTGTCCAAAGTCATTAAAATAAGGACCCAGACTGTTGGGGGCAATATGCCAACATTAGAAACAGCTCCGAGAGTGCTATAAAGCACTATAGGGCAGTTTCTAAATCTAAGTGCTACTGCTATTGCTATTCTCTGTCATTGTGACCTGATTTTGGCAGGGCTGCGTTTCCATATTTTGCATATAGAAAAAAAGACGAAAAAACCCATTATTTCTCTTAAACTGAAACTAAATCTTATTGAAAGCTTCACAAATCTACCTTTACCTTCTTCCAGTGTGATCCCATGGATAGGCAAGTTTTCCCGGAAGCCACTGCTGAATCCCGATTTCTCCAGTTCCTTGGAGCTAAACTCCTGGGATCCAAGGTCTGGATTTGTCCATTCTGGTGACCTCTCCCCACTGTGGGTTTCTCTCCGTACTGGTGAGTGAGGACTCTGTTGTGAACTAACAGGCTGGAAGTGTGGAGGGTGGCAATCTAAAGCATGAAGGTGGGGCAGGTTTGGGGGAGCAAGACGGGGTACAGAGAGATTAATGCCCCCATAGGTCTCGCTGGGAGGGAAACGGAAGGCCGGGCTGTAATGGGGAGGGGTTGAGAATGAGCAAGGGCTCCAATTGGAGCCATAGGGAGAATAAGGTGGGGAGCGCTCAGGACTGTAAGAGAAGGGAGGTCTGGAAGGGGAGAAATCCATGGCCCCTTGTGCTGGTGGTAGTGAAAAAGGAACACTTGGAGTGATGTGTGGGAATGCATGGGGTGTGGAATCCAGATGTGGTTCTTCTTTGAAGATCACTAAAGATGAAGAGGAGAAGGTTGGCAGGGATCATCAAGCACATTTTAGCACCCAACCATTCTCATCTCCCATCTCCCAGTTTTACCTACCAGGCAAATATTTGAAGCCTTGAGCCGGACTTCTTTTCCGACGCCCATTGGAAATATAGAAGTATGTCTGAACGGGCCGTGAAACTCTCTTGTTGCTGTATTCAGGAACGGTGAGGGTCAGCAAAGTCTGTGGAAGGAGAAGAAAAAATGTCAAGGCAAGTAAATCCAACAGAGAAGGTTAATCCCACAATCTGGGTATGTTTTTTTCTTTAGATGTAAAGACTTTAGTACCCCAGAATTCTCAACAATGACCATGCTGAGGTATCCAAGGAATTCTGGAAGGTGAAGCCCACATATTTGAGAGCAGCCAAATTAAGGAAACCAGGAACAGAATGCTGTGCTTCAATCACTGTCCATCATCTGCTGCTACATTTAAAAAATCCTACCTCATGGCTAGGAAAATTCTCTCCAATGTTGTCCCATAGATGATAGTGTATAACTCTCATTCTCACCTCTGTGCTTTTCAAGCGATTAACATTTGCTTCCTCTTCCCATTGGAGTTTTCCATCTGAAACCAAAAAAAAAGGAACTACCCTGTTTCCCTGAAAATACGACCTAGCCTGAAAGTAAGTCCTAGCTTTGTTTTTTTCACATGTGCCCAATATAAGCCCTACCCCCCAAATAAGCCCTAATTAAGATCCTGTCTACTCCAGAGTGCATGGGTAAAAATTATTTTTAAAAATTAAGCTAGGGTGGGGATGGGGGTTGAAGCTGCCCTACTACTTACCTTTGGACAGTTATAGCCAGGCCTCGCACACCCCTACATCTGCCTTGCCGGCCCATTTCTTCTGCAGTTGGCAAGGCTGGCAAGGCTTTCGTGAAGACCTCTGTAGCTGATAACAAAGCTCAAGATCGACCCAGAGTTCTGTTATCAGCTGCAGAGGCCTTCAAGAAAGCCTTGCGGGCCACAGAAGTTTCTGAAGACCTCTGATAGTGAAAAAGAGGCTGGGGGCAACGCACACAAATGAGGTTAGTAAGTGGATGACATCCCCTGAAAATAAGACCTGATGCCTTTTTTGGTGGCAAAAAAAAAATAAGACAGAGTCTTAACACAGTAGTTCACTGTGAGGCCAAAGGATGAGCTACCTATTGTATATTGATTTAAGAGATGGAGGCACAGTTTTCTCAAAGAGTCACTTAATCCAGCCAACCCCTTCATGAAGATTAAAAGCAGGAGATGATAAAAATAATCAGAGACCGAAATTTGTGTCCAGAGTGGCTCATGATTGATGGTTTACTAAATCTGTCAATGTAGGTTTAACTATTAGAGATCACAATTACAATCATATTTACTCCTAAGAAAAATGGCCCTGAGATTAAGACAATTTTATTTTTAAAAAAAGGATGACTAGAAAAACAGTTTTCTGACCTTGTTAGCCCAACATTAGAGCTTTCTATGTGTATGTCTGTGTGTCTATGTAGAATCTCAACCATCCAGATGATGACTGGGTCTCTCTGTTATTTGTGTGTGTGTGATTAATTGTTTGTGTTTGTGTGCATATTCTTTCTTTCTATCAGAAGCACCTTCAAATCGTAACATATAATCTTCAATACTGAGCAAATAAAATAGGTATAAAATGGGTCACAAAAATATAGCAGGTATAAAAGGCATGTAAGATAAACAGGATTAAAGCCAAATGACATTTGCCCAGAGAACATTTTCTTGCCAGCACGAGATCTTCCTCCATACCATCCCACATTTTTTTTTCTTTTAAGTCAGAGTGTGTTTCAAATATTTTTATCACCGGTTCGATGGGCGTGGTTTGGTGGGTGTGCTTTGCATGTGCACACATGCCAAACGTGCACTTTGCGCAGGTACAGAGGCTTGTTCACTCACCTCCTGCAATCCTACACTCTCCCTGATGCTTCAGCAGCTGCCGCGTGGCAATATGCTGTGCTGCACAAAGCAGCTGTGCTTCAAAAGCAGGAAATAAAGGTCAGTATGGGAACCCAGGCAGGCGGGTGGGTCCAACAGCAGAGCAGCAGAGAGAACCGGTTCAGTGTCCGATGCTCATCAGCACCACCGGCTCAGCAGAACCGGGCTGAACCGCTAGAATACCACCACTGTTTTATATAAATCTTTATTAAAAGCTTTTAAAGAGAACAGAAATACCAACTAAAAGAAGTACAGACCCCAGAAAACAAAAAGAAAAAGAAGGAGAAAATGAAATGAAAAGTTGACTTTAGAATATAGAAATTGACTTTTCTTTAATCAAGGAAGTCAATTTAACCATCTCTGCAAATGTCATCATCTTCACCAAATATTCCTCCCTTCTAGGTAGTATGGAGTCTTTCCACATGTGAGCATGCAATGATGTCACTGTAGTTGTCATATATCGCCTCCCACCCACAGGTCCTTTCCAGCTTTCCTTGTTCATTCCTTTATTTCCAAATGATTTTTCTATTCTCATCAACAAATACGACTACTTCAATGTGCAGGCATTTATCTAGACAGGAAGACCCATTCTCCAATTGAGCAAATGTGGTTTATTCAATTTGAATTCCATTCTTTTGCTCAGAAGCAGGGGAAAGAAGGAAGGAAGGAAGGAAGGAAGGAAGGAAGGAAGGAAGGAAGGAAGGAAGGAAGGAAGGAAGGAAGGAAAAGAAAAGAGAGGTATTGGAAGGAAGGAAGGAAAGAAGGAAAGAAGGAAGGAAGGAAGGAAGGAAAAAAGAGGGAGGAAGTTAGAGGAAGGAATGAAAGAAAAGAGAGGGAGGGAGTGGGAGGAAGGAAAGAAGGAAGGAAGGGTGGAAAAGAGAGGGAAGGAGAAGGGAGAAGGAAAGAAGGAAGAAAGGAGAAGGTGAAGTAGAGGAAAGGAAAGAAAGGAAAGGAACCAGACCTCACTTACCAGGGCCTCTTTCAATGAAAACAACTTTTGATTCTGGCAGAAAATTGGCTCCACTAATGACCATCTCTTCACCACCATGTACTGAGCAGGCACTAAGACTGTAATGCTCTACTTGTGGGAGTTCTTGAGCTGAACGCTGGGCTGCAAAAGAGGAACCAGAGAGACAAGTGGAACAGAGGCTAAAAGTCTTAGCTCTTTGATAACAGAATTGGGGAATGTGATTACAGGCCAATTCATCCACTGCACTCTATAAATAAGAATTATTTCCTGAAACATTTTCTTAATGCCAACTTTCTCTTCTTTCATGCTTTCGAAAACCAATCATTGCTCAAAGGATCATAACACCCTTCCCAGGCAACAGATGTCATGCACTGTGATAAAACTGGACAGTGCGAAGCAGTTTTTTTTTAAAGTAACAAACACCACTCAGATCTTTCCTAAGGCTTGTGAGATATTAGCAATTTCTCTTCAGAATCCCTCATGCAATTTTGGGAGAGTTCTGGCAAACTCACAAGTTTTGACCTATTAAAAAAATAAAATAAAATGGGTGTATCTGTTTCTCTGCAAGTGTTCCTTGGTGTACAACTATTTGTTTAGTGACTGTTCAAAGTTAAAACAGCACTGAAAAAGTAACGATCATTTTTCACATGACCATTGCAAAATCCTCAGGGTCACATGATCAAAATTTGGACGGTTGACAACCAGTTCATATTTATGATGGTTGCAATGCCCTGGGGTCATGTGATCAACTTTTGCAACTTTCTGACAAGCAAAGTCAATGGGGAAGCCAGATTCACTTAACAACCGTGTTACTAACTTAATAATAGCAGTGATTTACTTAACCACTGTGGCAAGAAAATGCATAAAATGAAGCAAGACTCACTTAACAACTGTCTTGCATAGCAACATGTTGGGCTCAATTGTGGTCGTAAGCTGAGGACTACCTGTGAATACATGCACACATTTTGGAGTAAATTCTTCAAATTGATGGTCATTTTTCTTCATGTTCTCAAATCTGGAGTTTTCCTAGATGTTTTAGCTCAGCACTGGGTAAAGGAGAGATATCCCCAGGCAAACTTTCAACAGGACTGGAGTTTCTGGAGCAGCTACCATGGATGGAAAGGTGAGATTGGTGATGGTAGGTAAGCACCCAGGAGGTCCCCTCTCCATTCCACGTACTCATCACCCACAATGTGCAGTCAACAGCCTCAACTTTCCTTTGAACAAACTTAAGGACATGTCCAATGGTAGGATTCAACTGGTGTAACAACCGCTTTGGTGAGCATGCAGTGTTTAAAAACTGTCCATTTTCAGCACTAAAACTTACCTTTTAATATAGTCCCGGTGAGTAAAACAGCTGATTCACATGGCAATCTGCTGTGCCATGCGAATCAACTGAAATATAGGACAGACTAGTGCAGGGGCGAGTGGGCAGATCCAACTGATTGCCAGTACTACCGGTTCTCCCAAACCAGTCCAAACCATCCCACCGATGGACATGTCTATGGAGATTCTCAGTCATCCAGGTCATGGCTGTTCCAAAGGAGCCTTTTTCAAGAGGCAACTGGATTTTCTGGTTTTCCTTTGAAGGTATTTTGTTTCTCATCCAAGAAGCTTCTTTACCTCTGGGACAATCTTGAGGACAAACCCCAGCAGTCAAATTTTACCCTGAGGTAGCAAGCAATACTCACAACATTCAATGGGGACAGAAGCCATCTGGATGGACACCACTTTGCCGTTTCCTTGTGGGACATGAACCCGAAATACCAGCCGTACCCGTGTGTTTTTGCGCCCAATATCCGTCTCGCCTTTGCGCAGCTCGATATCTGAATTACGCAGTTTTAGGATTCCAGCACAGTCGATACTGGAGGGTTGGGGAGTGGGGAGGAAAAGATCCAGAATTAGACAAAAAAAAAACCCAGACAAATGATCAAATGATAATCTTCTGCTGAATCAAGCAATATTTATTTTTAAAGGAAAGAAAGAAACATTGCTTCTCTTGTCAGTTCTGGTCCTGTTTTAGGCATGAAAACTGGTGAGGTGACTTTGAAACAATCATTCTCTCTCAGTGCAACCCATCTCACAGGACTATTGTTCTGGGGAAAATAGGAGAAGGAAGAAGTATTGTGCATGGCTAAAACATATGAAGAATGATTGCCAGGAATTGGGTGTGTCTAGTTTAATAAAAAGAAGGACTAGGGGTGACATGATAGCAGTGTTCCAGTACTTAAGGGGCTGCCACAAAGAAGAGGGAGTCAAGCTATTCTCCAAAGGTAGGACAATAAGTAATGGATGGAGAACTAATCAAGGAGAGAAGCAACTTAGAACTAAGAAGAAATTTCCTGACAGTTAAAACTATTAATCAGTGGAACAACTTGCCTCCAGAAGTTGTGGGTACTCCAACCGTGGAAGTTTTTAAGAAGAGATTGGACAACCATTTGTCTGAAATGGTATAGGAACAGGAGGTTGAAGATTTCTTTATTCTGGTTCCAGGGCTCATAACAAGGTCTTCTAAACTAGCCCATGGGGAAAAAATGGAAAATGGAAATTTGAAGTATCTTTAACTTAAAATTGGATCACCCATGGTATTAACCAAGGATTATTTTAGATAACTGGAATATTTTAATTGCAGTCTCTCCAGTGAATAAATTTAAAGCAGCCATGGGGGAAAAAGAGAATGAAATAGAATGGAGCCTGGAAAAGAGGTAAATTATTTATTTATTTTTATCTCTCCTTTATTATTTTGTATAAATAACTCAAGGCAACACACACAATACTTCTTCCTCCTCCTATTTTCCCCACAACAAGCCTGTGAAATGGGTCACACTGAAAGAGAATGATTGGCCCAAAGTCATCCAGTCAATTTTCATGCCTAAAACAGGACTAGAACTCACAATTACCCAGTTTTTGGCCTAGCACCTTAACCACTACATCAAATTATGACCAAATAATTTTTAATCTTTGAGAAATAACACAGCGTAACTTTTTAAGGTGCACAATAATATAATGATTGATACTGAGGTGAATTATTATTCTGGCATCATTAGTTGGAACTGTAACCGTATGTTGTATTAGATTTTATAGAGTACTATTACAATTTATTGTTGCATTGATTCTGGCTACTGTTCTTGTACACCATTTAGAGTCATCTGACTGAATCATACTATCAGTTCAATCATTCATGTAATCAATCAATGTCTAAAGCCAAGACTATTCTATTATTATATTATACAGATAGTTCTCACCAATCATCTTTGGGACTAGCAACTCCACCATGAAGTGACATCATAAAGTGAAGCATTATATGATCGTACCTGATTTAACAATAGTTCCAATAGTGGGCATTAGTAAATCACTGCATGTTATTAAGCATGATGTCACATGACAGCGACTTGCAACTTCCTGCCAGCTTCCCCAATGACTGCTGCTGGAAGTGGGTTGTGAAAGTAGCAAAGAGAGATCATGTAACCATGGGATACTGGTATTGTGAATTCTTGCCTTTTGTAGGCTATATCCCTATTATATTCAATTCATTAAAATTCAGTGGGTTATGGATACTTGGAAGATAGGGATAGCCAAGAGGAAAATCCACAACAAATTGCCAGCCATTGGTTATTGACACATATGCTTTGCCAGTTTTTTTAACTGGCTTTTTTCTGTCAAATCAAGATACAATCAAGATCAAGTGAAGTACTAATACCACTCTATAAAGCCTTAGTAAGACCATACCTAGAATACAGCATCCAGTTTTGGTCACCACACTATAAAAAAGAAGTTGAGTCTCTAGAAAGAGTGCAGAGAAGAGCAACCAAGATGATTAGGGGATTGGAGGCTAAAACATACAATGAAAGGTTGCAGGAACTGGGCATGGCTAAACTAGTGAAGAGAAGGACCAGGGGAGACATGATAGCAGTGTTTCAATATTTGAGGGGCTGCCACAGAGAGGAGGGGGGTCAAGCTATTTTCTAAAGCACCTAAAGGCCAGACAAGGATAATGGATGGAAACTGAACAAGGAGAGATGGGAATAAGGAGAAATTTTCTGACAATGAAAATGATCAACCAATGGAACAGCTTGCCTTCAGAAGTTGTGGGGGCTTCATCACTGGAGGCTTTCAAAAAGAGACTAGACTGCCATTTGTCACAAATGATTTAAGGTCTCCTGCTTGAGCGGAGGGTTGGATTAGATGACCAACAAGGTCCCCTCCAACTCTGTTAATCTGTTTACAAAGGCTAAGAAGAGAATTTTCAAGCCCTTTAGTCAATTATCTTTAAGTGTTTATGCTTATGTATTTTTTCTTTGCTTCTCTTTCACTTATATTTTATGTAATAATTTTGCCAGTTTAATCTTGCTAACTCAGATCATCTTGTTTTTTATATATGAAATGGACTGAAGGTGACATTTTTAGGTTCTTCTCTTTCTCCTTATCGAAAAAAAAATTAAAAAGGAAAACAAAAGCATAAGATTGAGAAATGTCCATATCTTTGTTCATCTTTATATCATCACCATCATCACCACCATCATTCAGATGGACAAGTCCTCTCTTCATCCCTCCACCTTTTTGTGCCCAAACGCAACTTACTTGGCTGCCATGTTGTTCTCGGGCAGCAGAGACATCTCAAGAACTTTGGTTCCATTGATGATAGATTCGTAACTTGTGGTGGCCACCATTTTTCCAGTGATGCGATGCACCTGGTAGAAAGCGTGAGGACGTAGGTTCCGCTCATCTGCTGTTCCAATGAACATTTGTAATGTCAGGGGTTTTTCATCATAACCTAAAAACTTGATGGGAAAAGAGAAGAAAGTCATCAGCTCATCTCTTCACCCCCCTCCTCCAACCACAATTTATTTGTAATAAGACAAAAGTATCTATGTGTCTGTATGACACATACTTCCATGTGTCAAACATTTGGGGAGGACAATGCATCAAGACCTGGCAATGATTCTCAGAAAAAGATTTCTAAATCCAACATTCCAATTGTTGTAAAATACATAATTTTAATGTGACTTGTTCCTGGTTGATTGGCTGTGGGTGCCTATCTTGGGTTTTATTTTGTCAGGGGTGAGGGGAGGGAGGAATTCCCTTTTGTTATTGATATAGGTAGTCCTTGACTTACAAATATAATTGAGTCTAAATTTTCTGTTCCTAAGTGAGACAGTTGTTAAGTGAGTTTTGTCCCATTTTACGAACTTTCTTGCCACAGTTGTTAAGTGAATCACTGCAATTATTGAGTTGTTAAGTGAACCTGGCTTCCTCATTGATTTTGCTTGTCAGAAAGTCTCAAAAGTTGATCACATGACCCTAGGACATTGTCAGCATTCCAAAAAATCTTCCAATTTCAATTCAGCACTCAGAGACAAAGTCCACCCAAGTAAGAATTTATTAAAGAAGTCATGTGGGAAAACCTGAATCTGAAACTTCCTTCCCCAAGTGAAAAACAAAGATCCATTCCCTGCATCCATCAGTCCACCACATGGCCCAATCAAACATTGTTCTATCCTAAGCCAAACCTTCACCCACTTCTATCCAGATGTAGGCTGAGATGTCCTAGACTTGTGAGAAGAATGTTGTTGAGTCTAATCTACGACTCACTAAGAATTCCTCCCTTCCAAATTCCCAGGCAATAACGGTGGCAGCCTTGAAGCTTTTAAGGAAATATATGGCTAATAAAATATTGCTTCCATGGCTGGTAGACATTGCCAGGCCTCAGAATACCATTACCAAGCCTCAGAATTATGATGACGTGACCAATGGGGATTCTGCAATGGTCGTAAGTATGAAAAATGGTCACCTTTTTCAGTGTCGTTGTAACTTCAAACAGTCATTAAATGAAAGGTTGTAAGTCAAGAATTACCTGTAGTAATTTGGATATATTAATTTATTTTTGTGGTGAGGATGTCTGTTTTTGTACACTGTCCAGAGTTATCAAAGCATAATTAGTTCTTCCTGGATCCTACCTCTGAACCATCTAGTCCAGCAATTTGTTCTCACAGTGATCTACCAACCACACAAGGCAGACTATTAGTCTCCTAGAAGATAGCAATAGCCCTTAGACTTATATACCACTTTACAGTGCTTTCTAGCCTTCTCTAGGCAGTTTGAAGGATTAAAGCAGGATTAAAGCAGGATTTGAAGGATTGCCTTCATCAATCATTTTATCCACATCAGAAGGATGGAAGTCAACTTTGAGCCTGGTGAGATTTGAACTGTAAAATTGCAGGCAGCCGGCAGGTAGCAGAAGTAGCTTGCAGTACTGAACTCTAATCACTGTGCCACCACAGCTCACAGTCATCTTCAAGAGCCGGCTGCCAACAATTCAGAAGTTTGACTCCCACCAGCTCAAGGTTGACTCAGCCTTCCATCTTTCCGAGGTCAGTAAAATGAGGACCCAGATTGTTGGGGGCAATAGGCTGACTCTGTAAACTGCTTAGAGAGGGCTGTAAAACACGGTGAAGTGGGATATAAGTGTAATCTATTGCTATCTGCCAATGCTATTAAGGCTGATAGCAAACTGATCCTCATGACTTCCTTGAATTTTTGAAGCCTGTCAAGTGGCTAGACAGCACACCTCATAGGAGCTAATTCCAAATTTTAATTACATTTTTATAGAAGTAGTCCTCAACTTACAACAGTTTGTTTAGTGACTGTTCAAAATTACAACCTCATTGAAAAAAGCAAGTTATAACAATTTTTCACTTACGACCATTGTAGAATCTTCATTCTCAAGTGATCAAAATTTGTCCACTTGGCAACTGACTCATATTTATGATGATTGCAGTGTCTTGGGGTCATGTGGTCCCCTTTTGTGACCTTCTGAGAGCAAAGTCAATAGGGAAACCAGATACAATTAACAACCTGTGCTACTAACTTAACAATAGCAATGATTCACTTAACAACTGTGGCAAGAAAGATTGTAAAATGGGGAAAAACTCAATTAACAAACATCTCACTTAGCAACATAAATTTGGGCTCAATTATGGTTGTTAGTTGTGGACTATTATATTTAAAAGCAATCCTTTTGTCTGTCCTGATTATTTCAAGTTTCAATTTCATTGGGTGAAATTGGTTCTAATATTTGGAGAAGAGAAAAACAGCTCTTCCTTTGTTTATCCGCCATGCATAATTCTATACACCTTGGGCACGTCCCCTCTTTCTCCTCTTTTGTAGATTAAAAGGCCCCAAATGTCACAATTTTTTCTCATGCAGAAGCCTCTCCATCATCTTAGTTACCCTCCTCTTAACCTTCTCCAGCTCGATTGCATCTGGTGGGATCAGGATAGGTTGTTTGCGCTGCAAAATCAGAAAATAAAACAAAGGACATCTCAAAACTCAACTTTCCTTTCAAGGGGTTGGAAACTAACCAAGGAGAGAAGCAACCTGGAATTAAGAAGAAACTTCCTAACAGTGAGGACAATTGACCAGTGGAATGGTTTGCCTTCAGAAGTTGTAGGTGCTTCATCATTGGAGATTTTTAAGAAAGTCTGGACAGCCACTTGTCTGAAACGGTATAAACTTAAGCTGGGGTTGGACTAGAAAACCTCTAAGGTCCCTTCCAGCTCTATTATGATTAAGTATCCTTGAAAATGCTGCGATTTCAGTGGGGAGAAAGTGCTCAGGGTATGTGTGTAGCAGAAGGAGACCTGAATTAATCTCTGGAAGCAAAAAAATAAAATAAAAATTCCAGATTTAGTTGGCACTCATCACCACTTTCAACCAGTAGGTGGAGAAAAGGGGCACCTGAATTTGGTTATCAAGACTTGGTTGAAAGGGAAGGGCTGGCTGTGATGTGTCCTTCAGCTTCTCCAGAAGGCTAAATTCCTGCAATTTAAAAATAGGCTACAGAGCAAATCCCTGGCTTAAATTAAGCCTCCTCTATGCCATTCATATTCCCTGCCTTCCCCGCCACTATCCCTTCCTCAGGAACCCACAACATCGCAGCTGGTGACTTCAGCAGTTCGGTGGTCTCGCCTCAAGGGGTTGGCCAGATGTTTTCCATCAGAAGCCAAGCAGTCACAGCTGCACTCGATTTGAGAAGCTCCCTTTTTTTACATTTCTCCCTCCCCCTCCCCACCCCCCAAATGTTACTGCAGATGGAACATTCCACAAAGCTGGAGGGGGCTGGAGGGGAAACTCAGAGAAGCAGCTTGCCAACTTTGGAAGTGGAAGGGATGGGGGGGGGGCGGTTTGGAGAAAAATCAGAAGCAAGAAAACTGCAGCAGTACTGTAAAATGGAAAGAGGGGGGAGCATTGATTATTTAAAAAACTAAACTAAACTAAAAAAACAGAAACAAAACAGAAACCTCAACAATGCAGGAATTGATCCTTCAAGGAAAAGTGAGCCCTGAAAGTTAAGGAATTTTTTAGAAAAAGGATGCGAGTAAGAAATCTTTCTTTGTGCCCAAGCTTTTCCATCTCTTCCACCTCTCCACAGCTCACGATCTCGTGACGTATAGAGAGATGGACGGAGAAAAGCAATGCTGTGGTTTAAGAATCCGAGCGTGGGAAAGGGCAGATCTGACATCCATGGGACGTAGCCTGGAAGGGGAGGTTGAAGCAGACCCAAGGACACAACATCTAAACATGAGGGTGAGGAGATGAACTGATCAAAGCCAGAAAGATGCTCTTTTCTTTCTCTCCACTTCACCGGGGTGAAAATCTCACAAACAAAAATTTTGAAGGATTAAAGTGGATCATGTGATGTGTGAGAAATAAAGTCTAGGATCTAATTTACTAAAGAGGCCACGATGGTCATATCAGTTTCAATTTATCAGTGGAACAATTTGCATTCAGAAGTTGTGAATGCTCCAACACTGGAAATTTTTAAAAAGATGTTGGATAACCATTTGTCTGAAGTGGTGTAGGGTTTCCTGCCTAAGCAAGGGATTGGACTAGAAGACCTCCAAGGTCCTTTCCAACTCTGTTATTCTATTCTTATTCTATTCCTACTGTACTCTACTCTACTTTATTCAAGAAGTGACAGACTAATTGAATAATAGAGTTGAAAGGGACCTTGGAGGTCTTCTAGTCCAACCCCCTGCTCAGGCAAGAGATCCTTTCAAACAAATGGCTGTTCAATCTCTTCTTAAAAAGTTCCATCTTGGAGAACCCACAACTTCTGAAGCAAGCCGTTTCTCTGATTAATTGTTCACACTGTCAGGAAGTTTCTCCTTAGTTCTAGATTGTTTCTTTCCTTGATGAGTTTCCATCCATTGCTTCTTGTCCTGCCTTCAGGTGCTTTGGAAAATACCTTGACTCTCCCTCTTTTTTAGTGGCAGCCCCTCAACTATAGGAACACTGCTATCATGTCACCCCTGGTATTTCTTTTCATTAAACTAGACATACCTAATTCAACACTACAATTCCCATCATCCTATCCCATCCTGGTGGATGATGGGGGTTGTAGTACAACGCAACCAGAAGGACACGTGCACCCAAAGGACATCAGGCCAAAAACTCAATTTTCCATCTTTTTTTCTTCTCATTATGAGCTCAAGCTGGCCAAATATCACCCACTCGTTCCCATATTTAAAAGAAAAGGTTTCTGTAAGCTAAATATAGTGGGCATCTATTTCACAAGTTCTGGAGAGAGAGAAAAATCTGTGACATTTGCGTTCGGTTTTGTTTTGTTGCTTTGTACACAGCAAGGGAAGTCTTTGAAGTGGGAATAGCTTTCGTCTTTGGGATTTCTGGATGAAGCTTTTCCAACGAGACTTCCCACCCCCTCCAATTCCTGTTCCCGCAAACTTCTCCAAAAGCTCTGACTTTGCTTTGCAGATTACTCCATGTCTGAAAATGTCATACCACACAGACACACACATGCGCACACAAACAAACAAACAACAAATAACTGCTGGAAGCGAAATGACGAGGGATTCATAAAACATAAAACACTGAAAACAAAAAAAATAATCTTCAGTGCAACAAGCCATTGAATCACTCTTCTTGAAGGCTATGCAATTTGTAACGTAAAAAAAAGTGGAATGTAATTATGGGATGACTTCAGAAAAGGCATCAGAATATGCTCAGAAAAAGTCTTGCCTTAAGTTCAAGGTTAAATCAAGACAAACAGAAAATTGTGTGCCTCTTTCTGGCTACTAAATACACCTCAAACTGGAAGAGATGTGTACAATTTGCCTAAACTGAGAGCAAAATATGTGTTGTTGATTTTCTATTTTGATGTATGTCTGAAGGAAGGGAGAATATGAGAATCCAACTTAAAATAACACTTGAATTTTGTAGATCATTTGTGTACATAAAATATCCCTCTCTGACTATATTACCCATATCTAGGAATTAGAATTTAGCCTAAGTCTCAGATACAGAAAGATGTGGTTAGAGAATGTATTTCTGAAGAAAAATAAAAAATATACATTTTTGTTCCAAGTTCCTTGCCAACAACGGAAAGAAAACCTGGCACAGTGTTTCCCAATCTTGGCAACTTTAAGCTAAGTGGATTTCAATTCCCAGAAACCCCCAGTCAGTATGCTATCTGGGGAAAACTGGGAGTTGAAATCCATACATTTTAAAGCTGCTAAGATTAAGAAACATCATTTCTTAATCTTAGATGAATGAAAAATTGTATTCTTTTCCCTTTTATCCTGAGATACTGGAGTTCTGATGGATTCCAATGCTGAACACGGAGTTATAAAAGCATTCAAAAGTGAGAATGTCCCACACAATCTCAAGTGAAAAGCATTATTTAAGAAGTTGGACTACAATTGCCATTGTTTGATATTGGAAATGAGTGTGATAAGACTTGAAATCTGATAACTCCTGATAAATTCAGCTTCTTTCAGGATAAAGTACCTGTATAAGTCTAAGATATCTGGAGATCTGAACTGAATCTTTTTTAGTTCAGAGATTCCTTGAGTTTTGGCTTAGCATGTTGTCCAATCTCAACTGTATTTGTAAACTGTCAGGCAAATGAACTCAATTGTAGTTATCTTAATTGTGGCTTAGTAGGAGCCCTGATAAGGGATGTGGTGGCTCAGTGGCTAAGATACTGAGCTTGTCAATCAGAAAGGTCGGCAGTTTGATGGTTCAAATCCCTAGCACTGCGTAACAGAGTGAGCTCCTGTTACTTGTCCCAGCTTTTGCCAACCTGGCAGTGCAAAAGCATGTAAAAATGCAAGTAGAAAAATAGGACCACTTTGGTGGGAAGGTAACAGCATTCTGTGCACCTTCAGCGTTTAGTCATGCCAGCCACATGACCATGGAGACAGCTTCAGACAGCGCTGACTCTTTGGCTTTGTAACAGAGATGAGCACTGCCTCCTAGAGCCGGAAACGACTAGCACATATGTACGAGGGGAACCTTTACCTTTAGGAATCCTGATGAGGGACAATTTATTTTATTAATTTATATCCTGCCTCTTTTGTTTTTTCAAGTAACTCAAAGTGGTGAACATGCCCAATATGTCTTCCTCCTCCTTTTTTCCCCACAACAACAACCCTGTGAGGTGAGTTGGGCTGAGAAAAAGTGACTGGCCCAAAGTCAGAAGTTGGCTTTCATGGATAAGATGGGACTAAAAATTCAGCAGATTCTGATCAGTTCTGGAGAACCGGTAGTGGAAATTTTGAGTAGTTCAGAGAAGCGGCAAATACCACCTCTGACTGGCTCCGCCCCTATCTATTCTCTGCCTCCTGAGTCCCAGCTGATTGGCTGGGTCTTCTTTGGTTGCCCTACACAGGAGAACGGACTGGAAAGCAGGTTAATGGGGTGGAGGGAATGGGGATTTTGCAGGAACCTTCCCTTGCCACACCCACCAAGCCATGCTACGCCTACCAAGCCACACCCAAGCCATGGTATGCCCACCAAGCCACGCCCACAGAACTGGTAGTAAAAAAATTTGAATCCCACCACTGACTAGAACTCATGGTCTCCAGCTTTCTAACCTGGTGCCTTAAACGCTAAACCAAACTGGCTCTTTAATGTACTGCTGATTATGATCAAAAGGTTGCCATGGCAGCAACATTGAGAAATTATGCCTATTATCTCACCCCTCTATTACCTTCACCACAGGATGTCCTCCTGGAGTGGCTTTCACGGCACCCCTGCTGCCCTCTGTCTCATAGTGGGCTCGGTGATGGGTTCGAGGCTGCACTTCGATCTTCAGTTCATACTGGTCATACTGACTGGGGAGAGGCCAGTCCAGAGGTGGAAGAGCAGAAGTTCTGTTGAGAAATGAAGGAAAGCAGAAAGGCATTTGAGGTTGACCTTGATAGACTGTCTCTACAAGATGGAACAGATGGTTTTCAGGTCAATGGGATGGTGAGGTAGGGCAGATTCAGGAAATCAAAAGGCTGCCATCTCTGTGATCAGATGAATGTCCAGGAGATAAGAACACAGCTTTTTCCAAAACTTGGTCACTTATATAGCTGCTGAGAATTGAACCCAGTCTCCTTTTGGCATAAACTATGGGTTTACCACACAATTAGGGCTCAGTTCAAAATCCAAGCCACACACCACCACAATAACATGTTCCTTCCCGCGAATCATCACATCTGCTTTTATTCCATGTCTTTCGATTTCTTTCTGCCTCTAGGTTTAAACTGTTGAATTCCTATCGTCTTCCTAGGTAATACAGGAAGAATTTCTATTGCACGAGCTGTGGTGGTGCAGTGGTTAGAGTGCAGTACTGCAGGCTACTTCTGCTGGCTGCTGGCTGCCTGCAATTTGGCATTTCAAATCTCACCAGGCTCAAAGTTGACTCAGTCTTCCATCCTTCCAAGGTCAGTAAATTGAGGACCCAGATTGTTGGGGGAAATAGGCTGACTCTGTAAATCTCTTAGAGAGGGCTGCAAAGCACAGTATATAAGTTTAATTGCTATTGCTGTTTAAAATATTGCCCTCCCATTTCAGCTGGAAACATATTTTCAACTCAGTAGAAATCATATTCCAACTTCCCTTGTGTCAAGATTTTCAGTGTAAAAATTGCTTTGCTCTTTAGAACTAAAGTTTATTGATCTTTTATTCACAGAGACAATACAGGTAATCCTCAACATGCAACCATACATTTAGTGACTGTTTGAAGATATTTGAAAAAAGTGACCGATGACCATTTTTCACACTTATGACTGTTGTAGCATCCCCATGATTACGTGATCAGAATGCAGATGCTTGATAACTGACTCACATTTGTGACAGTTGCAGGGTCCTGGAGTCATGTAATCACATTTTATGACCTTCTGATAAAAAAAGTCAAAGGGGAAACCAGATTCACTTAACAACCGTGTCATTGGCATATAATAACTATAGTGATTCATTTAACAACTGTAGCAAAACTCAGTTAGCTACTGAGACATTTTGGGCTCAATTGTGGTTGTAAGTCAAGCATTATTTGAATTTACTCCTGGTCTTAGAATCTTGAATTCTGAGGATATACTGCCTCAAACTATGGAGGCTTTGTTGTAGCTCAGCAAGTTGTTTAATTGTGCAAAGCCTTGGCCATCATAGAATACCATACTGAATTCCGTATATTTATTTTACAGTTATTTTCTATTTTGTAAAGGCAATTCTGGGCTCTTTTTCCAGATCAATTTCACAGTGTCATTTCAGTTTAAAATGAAATGGGAAAAAGTTTGGGAGGGAAGTCCTCTATGGGCTGCTACATATTTTATGAACTTGCTCCACACCATTCTTTTTCCTCATGTGGAAAATATTGATATTATTAGATTTCTAAAGTTAACAGTAGTTCTTCTAATCTCTGTGATCATTTCAGATAACTTTACTCTGTGTTGGTTTTTGGTTTTATGATATCTATTTTAAGATGGGACTTCAAAATGCTTAGTTCATCAACTTAATAAAAAGGGAACCCACAATGTTGTCTTTTTCAAGTAATAATAACAACAGTGCTAGCAGATTTTCCTTTGCTACAATTCAAAATTAAAATGTAAAAGTTCAGAGTACTCAGGTTCAGGTAAAACCCTTCCATGGAAGCAGAAATGACATTTGTTTGGTATGTGTTTTAATAATAGTTACGTCACTGTCTCCATTTGCATTTTCTGAACACACCGCGTGGATGTAATTTTCATTTGTTTTTCATATTTCTCTTTTTTGCAATGCAGTTTTAAAAACTGCATGTAAAGTACCAGGATTAAAGGAAACTACACGTAGAACAGCATCGGCTTGCTGTGTGCACTATTAAAAAATAGCAAATTTGTATAAGAATGAGATGAAGCTATAGAACTCATCAACCTATAACACATAACTGGGTCTGGAATTTTTAGTCGTATGTCGTGGCGGTTGAGGCACTCAAGTTATCAAACACAATTTTACAGCCATTTTTTATAGTGTTGTTAAATAAACGAAACTTGTGATCATAGGTTCAAACCCATTCTTTCCAACTTGCTAAAAATGGTGCAAATTGTGGTCAGGTGACCGCAGGACGTTGCAACTAGTTGTAAATTTGAGCCAGCTGTGAAGTGCTCGAAATGTGGTCATATGACATTTTATGACCTCTGGAAGTACTATATGGGTTATAAAGAGCCCTTTCTGAAACCACTGTAACTCCAAATGGTCATTAAATGGCTAGTCATAAGTCAAAGACTACCTATTTCAGAAAAAAAGTGACCTTTATAGCCAATGAAACCAGCAAATGATATTTTCCCCTTATTTCTACAAAGGTTCCTTCATTTCTTTCAAAGCATCAGGCTTTCTAAGGAAAAGCATCTTGAATTCAGCAAAGCTCAGCTAAATTGTCAACATTATTCCCAGGGAATTCAAATGATTGATGAAAAGCAAGGTTTTACACCTGGGCAGGAAAAAACCAAAGGTACAAGTAAAATAGTAACTGTGAGAGAGACCTTGAAATCTTAGTAGATGATCACTTAAACATGAGCCAGCAGTGTGCAGCAGTAGCAGCCAAAAAAGCTAATACAATCCTTGGTTGTATAAACAGAATCCACCACTTTACAAAAAAGATGTTGAGACTTTGGAAAGAAGTGCAAAGAAGAGCAACTAAGATGTGGCCTGGAGACTAAAACATATGAAGAACAATTGCAGGATTTGAATTTGGCTAGTCTAGAGAAAAGAAAGACTAGAAGGGACATGATAGCAGTATTCCAGTATTTGAGAGGCTGCCACGAAGAAGAGGCGGTCAATTTCATTTTCCAAAACACCTAATGGCAGGACAGGAAACAAGGGATGAAACTAACCAAGGAGAGAAGCAACCTGGAATTTAGGAGAAACTTCCTAACAGTGAGAACAATTAACCAGAGCTTGCCTTCAGAAGTTATGGGTGCTTCATCACTGGAGGTTTTTAAAAAGAGACTGGACAGTTGCTTGTCTGAAATATTGGATCTCCGGCTTGAATGAGGGGGCTGGACTAGAAGACCTCCAAGGTCCCTTCCAGCTCTATTCTGATTCTGATTGACTGGTTAGTAGAAGTCGCAGGTCATATTCCTCCCAATAGGTCTATTCTCAGCAAATAAATTAAATTCCTTCATTTTATATATGCACTCCATCTCACCTCTGGGAAAGCACTCATTAGAAATGCTGCAGATAACATTTCAAAAAGGACTTTAAAATTTCTAACCAGTACTTCTTTACAATACACAGACACACACACTTATGCAAAACACACAATGGGGTATAATATAGAATTAAGCTGACCCTGAACTGTGGAATTATAAAAGGGACTGGCGGCATGCACTAAAGAAAGGAGTCTGATTTACCACGCAGGCAAAATTCTTCCGATCCAACTGCTTACCTTAACAGGGAACGAACCACAGTCTGTTTATGCCAGCAACCCATCTCAACAGCCCTGGAGCTGGGATCTGGGATGTGTAACGGGAGACATCAGCCTTTCTGCCTGGGGTGGCTTGACAGGTTGTTTTATACAACAGGCCCACTGGCAGTCAGACCAAAAAGCTGATGGAGCCACAAGCGGCAAAGTCCGGCCAGCATGTTTGAAGGTAGCTAAAAAAATGGGGATCCTGGGAACCCCATTATCCCCATTACGCCCTGGACCAAAGAAATTAAAATCACAGAAAGGAAATTACAGCTGCGATCAAGCAAAAGCTTTTGGACAAAAGACCCACACCAAACTAGTTACTTGGTAGGGTAGGGATCAGTGGTGTGTTTCAAATTTTTTTACCACTGGTTCGGTGGGCGTGGCTTGGTGGGCACGCTTTGCGTGCGCACACACTTTGTGCATGCACACATACCAAACACGCACTTTGCACAGGCGCAGAGGCTTTCCAACTCGCCTCCTACAATCCTGCACTCTCCCTATCACTTCAGCAGCTGCCGCGCAGCAATCTGGTGTGCTGCGCAAAGCAACTGCACTTCAAAAGCAGGGAATAAAGGTTAGTATGGGAGCCCAGGTGGGCCCAAGAGCAGAGCGTTGGAGAGAATCAGTTTGGTCTCTGCTGATCTCCGGCGCTAGCGGCTCGACAGAACCGGGCTGAACCGGTAGAATACCATCACTGGTAGGGATGATAAAGGATTTTAATAAAGAAGGGTGCGGATATCAGATTAGACTACCTGATGGTGATCGTGATAATGAAGAATGGTACAGATAGTCATTGATTTATGATCACAGTTGAGCCCAAAATTTATGTTGCTAAGCGAGACATCTGTTAAGTGAGTTTTGCCCTATTTTACGACCTTTCTTCCCACTTAGAATAGTTGCTAAATGAATCTGGCTCTCCCATTGACTTTGCTTGTCAAGTGATCGCATGACCCCCTGGGATATTGCAACTGTCATAAATATGAGTCAGTTGCCAAGCTTCTGAATTTTGATCATGGGGATACTACAACGGTCATAAGTGTGAGAAATCATCATAAGTCACTAATAAAGGAGAATATTTGTAGCTCAGGGTTGATCTGAGGGGGTCCTTGGTGCTCTCTGAGCTTGTTTGTTTTCTTGCAGACGTTTCATTACCCAAACTAGGTAACATCATCAGTGTCAAAACGAAAACATTCAGTTTTGTAAATTAGAGGAAATGAATCGTGTTTTTCTGTTGCCAGCATACTTTTTTTACAAAATAACTAAGAAACCAAAGAAACTGCAGTACCATTCTAATAATCAAGCAAAAGAAAGCTATAATGAAAGATGAAGTGGAAGTAAAACTCCTCCCCTGCACACATGTGCAGTAAAACAGAACATCACAAGACACTCATATCTTGTTATTATGGAAACTTGATAACCAGTCCAGCTCATTCTGTAAACTTCTTTGGAAGCTCCTCAGATAAACCAAAATAAACTCAGTAACAATCAGTTACCTAGCTAGCACTGATGATGTTACCTAGTGTGGTAACATCATCAGTGCTAGCTAGGCAGCTAGTTACCGAGTTTGGATAATAAAATGTCTGCAAGAAAACAAGCAAGTTCAGAAAGCACCTCCTCACATCACAAATCACATTTTTCAGTACTGTTGTAACTTTAAACGGTCATTAAATGAACTTTTGTAAGTTGGGGATTATCTGTAATCAAAAACATAAATAATACAGAAAGAAACCAGGGTACAGACCTGTGCGGTCTAATTGAAGAGGCTGTAAATTTATATGGATAAGGAAGAAAGACAGAGAATGTTCTCCTTGCAAACTTTGCAGAGAACTTTCTCCTTGCAAACTTTGCAGAAAACTTTCTCCTTGCAAAGTCAGTCTCTATAAAACAGGGGTGGCCAAATGTTTACCAAAAGAAGTCCTTTTTATTTTTAAAGGATTTGGGGGCAAGGGAGAAACAGAGGGAGTAATGGTCCTGACCATGGCTACTTTGAAAGCTATTAGTGTAACCAAGCACAGGTCGATCTGCAAATCTATGGAATTCAGGGAGGGCCAAATAGGGTTTGCCCTTCGTGGAGACCTGAATGCAAAGAATTGTCAGCTAATCATGGCTTATTTGCATCTGAAGAAATCACGTTCTTCCTCCACTACTTCACAGTCATGCCCAATAAAAAGAACTTAAATTGCTAGGGTTTGCCCATGTTGGTGGCACGCCATAGCTGTGCGGGCTCCTCTATCCAAGCATATGATAAGCCAGCAGCTGCAAGATGAATTTAGCAGATTTTCTCTGAAAGGAGTGTGCAACTCTGCTTTAAATGCAAGGAAACAATGCCTGAAACCAAGGGGGTAAATCATGTCATTAAGTCATGGTGAGGCCCAAAGACAATAGTATTTGATTGCAGGTAGTCTTCAATTTATGACGACAATTGAGCTCCAAAATTCTGTTGCTAAGCGAGACAGTTATTAAATGAGTTTTACGACTTTTCCCAACACAATTGTTAAGTGAATCACTGCAGTTGTTAAGTGAGTAGCACGATTGTTAAGTGGATTTCTGGATTTCCTAATGATTTTGCTTGTCAGAAGGTCACAAAAATCACATACAATCATCATAAATGTGAGCCTGTTGCCAAGGGTCCAAATTTTGATGATGTTAACATGGGGATATTGCAAAGATCATAAGTGTGAAAAGCAAGTCATGTCACTTTTTTTCAGTGCCATTGTAACTTCGGTCATTAAAGTCAAGGACAAGTCAAGAACTATCTGTATTTGATTAATGGAGGGCAATCAGTCTTGTCTAATGGAGTTATAGATCCAATGATATGTTATTCCTCTATCATGCCCTACTTCGTGGTATCAGCCTGACAGCTCCCTAAAAATGTCTTTTCAACAAACTTTGGTTATCTCCCAAAGTTTGCAGGTCTTGACAAGAAATGGAACTTCTACTATCTCGCATGAACTTCACATACCTGAAGAGAGGACTGTGGCCTCCAAGACGAGCCTTGGACCAGGACAAGGGGGATGGCACAGCCAGATAATCCATCCCTTCTTTGCGGGCCATCCCAAGTCCTCCGGTACCCATGGGGCCACCACCCACATCTTCTCCATTGCAGCTCCCTTCTTCCTTCCGGGTCAGGGCCACCGTCTGCTCGGTTGAGGTCTTGCGAGCTTTTTGAGGGATGCTTTCTACCAGCTGGGCAGTGGGGCAATTAAACGGGATCACATCGTTGCTCGATTCCAAGGTGTCCCCTGGAGCCTCCTCACCAAGACTACCCCTCCGGGAAAGGCAGGGAGACACAGAAGAATGCGTCTCTGAGCTAGAGTAGCGCCTTTTGCCACAAGGGGATGACGGCCGAGGTCCAAGAAGCATCCACGTATCCTCTGTTCCCCGACTTGGGGAGTAGCCAGTACTGTAAGATGGCCAGGATTCTTCAGCAGACGACCATGGCTTGGGAGATGCTCGGGGCGAGCCCAAGGGTGAATTAAGAGCAAAACGAGCTGCAGCCTCATTTAGCTCGTGTTCCACGTCATCTCCAGCAGGGGCTTCATCATCCGAGAAAAAACTCCATGGGGAGACACTTCCACTACTAGCGGGACTTGGGGTGAAGAATCCGGAGGAAGGAGCCGCTTCCCGGTAACCCCCAAAAGCTTCCAACAAGAGATAGTCCCGAGGAGAAGAATCCCACTCATCTTCATCCATCCGTTGACTTGGAGAGATGGTGGTGATCTGGATGCTGGGGCATTCGAGCACCCGGGAACCTCCCAGCCGCACCTGCCGGGCTGGCTGACTCTCAAAGGTGTCACCATCCAAGTTGGCGGGACGGGGTGGAGGAGAGTGCATGCCAGCACGGCCCCCTCCAAGGTGCAAAGGACATGGGATGCCCAGAGGAGAGGCATAAGGTGGAGGGTCTCCAAGAGTAAGCGGACAATAGCTAGGGAGAGTGTCTGCTTCCAGGTCTGTAAAAAAAAGACAGAAAGTTCAATTAAGAATTCCTCTGTTGGATTAAATCAGAATCGTCTATTTAGGGTTAGGGTGAGGGTGAGGGGTAGGGTGAGAGTTAGGGTTAGCATTAGAGTGAGGGTAGGGTGAGAGTTAGGGTTAGCATTAGAGTGAGGGTAGGGTGAGGGGTAGGGTTAGCATTATAGTGAGGGGTAGGGTGAGGGGTACGGTGAAAATGAGAGGTAGGGTGAGGGGTAGGGTAAGGGTGAGGATAGGGTGAGGGTTAAGAAAGGTAATCTAGAAATAATTATCGCTGACTTCTAGCTCCCACCTGTATTTGGGTATTAAAGACAGACAAGTATTCCACAACATAGGATCACAATGAAGCCTAAAACTTATGTTGCTAAGCGAGATGGTTGTTAAGTGAGTTTTATCTCATTTTACGGACTTTCTTGCCACAGTGGTTAAATGAATCACTGCTTCTGTTAAGTTAGTAACCTAGTTATTAAATGAGTCTGACTTTGCTTGTCAGAAAGTTGCAAAAGGAGAATCACACGACCCTAAAACACTGCAACTGTCATAAATATGAATCAGTGGAAAACGGACATAAGTCACTATTTTCAGTGTTACTATAACTTCGAATGGTCACTAAATGAATGGTTATAAGTTGAGCACTACCTGTATCACTGAGGTATATGATGGTTCTATTCTTAGCTTTTGGTGCTAATAATGGCCTGAAGTCGAGATCCCTAGAATTTAGATCACCTTTGGGAGTTTGAAAGTATATGGACTTCAACTCCAAGAATTTCCCAGCTAGATGGGGAATTTTGGGAGGGAGTGGTGCAGTGGCCTAGAGGTGGAGCTCTCGTCTCAACAATCAGGAGGCTGTGAGTTTGATCCTAGATAAGAGACAGATATTTACTTCTCTGGGCACATTGAGAATAATATCTGCTGAACAAAACTCTGCCTTGGCGACAGGAAGGATATCCGGCCATTAAACATTCTTCTAGCTGCATTCAGTTGCCCAGACTCCATCCCGCAAGGGATTATGGGGTAATTAAAAGGTGATGATGGGGAATTCTGGGAATTGAAGTCCACACAACTTCAAGTTCCCAAGGTTGACAAACACTGCATTAGATGAATATTTCTCTTATTTAAACTCAAAATGCCTGCACAATCAGGTCCATTTATATCTTATAGCAATAAGTTCCACCAATTAGTTATACATTTGCATTGCCAATTGTTTTTCTCTTCCTGGTCCAGATTACAGGTAATCTTTGATTTACGACCACAATTGAACCCAAAATTTCTGTTGTTGAGACATTGGTTAAGAGAGTTTTGCCCCATTTTACGACCTATCATGCCATAGTTGTTAAGTGAATCACCGCAGTTGTTAAATTAGTAACATGGTTGTTAAGAGAATCTGGCTTCCCCCATTGACTTTGCTTGTCAGAAGGTCGTAAAAAGGAATCATATGACCCCAGGACACTGCAACCGTCATAAATGAGTCAGTTCTCAAGGGTCTGAATTTTCATTACATGACCAGCTGGATTTTATCATAGTTTTTAGGTATTATTTATTATTTCATATTATAATTTTTAATTGTATATTTACTGACTGTTATTATTTGTCCTAGTCTCTGGTCTATGACTATAATAAATGGAATTGATTGATTACATGAATAGTTTACATGATTACAGGATTGATTGATTACATGAATAGTGCAATGGTTGTTAAGTGTGGAAAAGTGGTCATCCTAAGCCCCTTTTTTCAGTACCACTATAACTTCAAACCGTCACTAAATGAACTGTTGTGAGTCAAGGACTACCTTGTACAAATGATGGGCCAGGGCTCCAGAAAACTGCTGGAGTTCCTTCCCTGGGTCTTTGAAATAGACTCCTTAATGGACATACAATTACATCATTGGATATCACTCATTCAAATAGTGAGCAATCTGGAACAATATTATATCTTGCTCATCTATATACTGGGTACATTTCTGCAGTAGTCATTGCTAATACCAAGTAGGCCTATAGAGAAGCAGTATTTATTTATTTATTATTTATTTTTATTTATTTATTCCATTTATATACCGCCCTTCTCCCGAGGGACTCAGGGCAGTGAACAGCTCATCTAAAAACCCCACAAAGAATACAAAAGTTAAAAAATATTAAATTTCAATCGGCTGCTTGATAAAACTAACAAACCCCCCCCCCCTTAAAACCCAATTTAGAATTAATAAAATGGAGACCAAATTAAAACCATCTCAGCCAAGGCCGGCCTGCTCAAAGAGCCAGGTCTTCAACGCGCGCCTGAAGGCCCTCAGGTCCGTGCCGGTACGGAGCTCCGGTGGCAGAGTATTCCAGAGGGCGGGGGCACCCACAGAGAAGGCCCTACTCCTCGGCGCCGCCAGACGACACATAGCGGCCGACGGCACCCGGAGCAGACCCTCTCTGTGGGAACGCACCGGCCTGTTGGAGAACGCTGGCAGAATGCGGTCCTGAAGGTAGTATGGGATAGTGGTGAAGGCTCGGCCACAGGAAAATAGAGAAATCACAAATGATTCCTCAGAATTGAATACAACTAACACAGCTTTCTGAAAGAATATCTACTTCAGAGGTGGAAATTCAGCAGATTCTGACCAGTTCTGGAGAACTGGTAGCAGAAATTTTGAGTAGTTCAGAGAACCGGCAAATACCACCTCAGATTGGCCCCGCCCCCATCTATTCTCTGTCACCTGAGTCCCAGCTGATTGGCTGGGTCTTCTTTGGTTGCCCTGCACAGGAGAACAGAGCTAGAAAGCAGGTTAATCGGGAGGGGAGGGAATGGAGATTTTGCCCACCAAGCCATGCCCACAGAACCAGTAGTAAAAAAAATTCGAATCCCACCACTGACATACTTGTTTTTGAAAGCTCAAGTTTCTAGTCCTCCAGTCTGTAAAAATGAACACAACCGCTTCTGTGGTAGTTGTGAACAGAGGTGTAGGTTTACTGAAATGCAGACCGTTAAAGCACAGGCTGTGATTAATGAATAACTACGGGTAGTCCTCCACTTACAACAGTTCATTTAGGGACCGTCTGAAGTTACAAAGGCCCTGAAAAAAAGTGACTTAGGACCGCTTTTCACACTTACGACAGTTGCCACTTCTCCCATGGTCACCTGATCAAAACTGAGATGCTTGGCAACTGACCTATATCTGAGACGGTTGCAGGGTCCTGGGGTCACGTGATTCCCTTTTGCGACCTTCTAACAAGCAAAGTCAATGGGGAAGCCAGATTTACTTGACTAATTTAACAGCTGCAGGGATTCATTTAACAATTGTGGCAAGAAAGGTCATAAAATAGGGCAAAATTCACTTAACAACTGCCTCTCTTAAGAACAGCAATTTTGGGCTCAATTGTTGTCATTAGTCAAGGACCACCTGTATAACAAAGTTGGATGGAATGTAATTGTGGTGTAGCGATTAAGGTGTTGGTCAAGTCCATCCATAATGACTGAAATCCACTAGATGATTTTGGGTTCCCCCCACTCTCTCTCTCTCCTCTCTCTCTTTCTCTCTGTCTCTCTTTCCTCACTCTCTTTCCTCTCTCTCTTTCTCTCTGTCTTTCTCTCTCTCCTCACACTCTCTCTCTCCTTTGTTTCTTTCTGTCTCTCTGTGTCTCTTTCTCTCTTCTCATTCTGTCTCCCTTTCTCTGTCTCTGTCTCTCTCTGTCTTTTTCTATCTCCCACTTTCTCTGTCTCTCTGTCTCTCCCTCTCTCTCTCTTTCTGTCTCTCCTTTCTTTCTGCATCTCTCTGTTTCTCTTTCTCTCTGTCTCTCTGTCTCCTTTCTTTCTTTCTTTCTTTCTTTCTTTCTTTCTTTCTTTCTTTCTTTCTTTCTTTCTTTCTTTCTTTCTTTCTTTCTTTCTTTCTTTCTTTCTTTCTTTCTGCCTCTCTTTTTCTCTTTCTCTCTCTTTCTCTCTTTCAATCTCAGTCCAAACCCACCTTATAGGGTGGTTGTGAGATGGATAATAACAAACACAGAGAAGCTCCCGGAGAAGCTACCAATCTAACTAGTAAATAAACAAACCCACAGGCTAGCCACATGAAATGTCAACTATGCAATCCCAGCCTCAACTTGATTCCAGAGCCAAAAGTCCAAAGAGAAGGATGGGAAACCGAGCTGCCTCGTTTGAAGATTAGTCACCGAGATTTCAGCTCGTGGCCTTCTCCTTACGCCAAGAGCCCACGTCGAGCCTCTGACTTGGGTATAAACAGTTGGTTAGAAAAACCACCCACAATAGAGAAAAGGATTGACTTTCCTAGAAGAAACAAACATTTGGATTAACATAAGAAGGGGGAAGAAAAAAAAGAGAGGGAGGGAGGAACACTGATTTTTTCAATTTCCCCTCTTTCTCTCTCTTCCTCCGTGTCCTGCAGCTTAGCCTCCCTCCTTCGCAAAAATCTGCTTCCAATTTAAAGTTTTCCTCCTTCCCTTGATTTCATCTGCTCTTGCTAGCTAGAGCTAAGCCCTGGAGACTCAAGGCACGACTTAACCCAATCCTGTCTCCCTCCAGCCTGCTTCCCTCCCTCCGGCATTGAGTTGAGTTGTCCTTGGCTTTCTACACAACACCATTTCCTGTGCCTGCCCTGGCATTTTGACAGCTGACCCACCCCCCTACTGTAGAATTTGCTTTAAAAGACATCTCCCCCCTCCCCTTGCTGCCTTTAAAAAGGGGAAACGTGCCTACAGCTTTGCCTGATGAAGGCAAAACAAAGGAAGGAAAAGTGGTTTTCTTTGTTTTGAATCAGTGCAGGCAAGTGACAAAGCGAGTAGGAGCAATTCCAGGCACCGTATCTGAAAAAATCAACAAATATTACATCAGGCCCTGGAGTTTCCCTGAAGGCCAGCCAAGAAGATGATATTTTTACAAGCAAGGGTCCACTACCAAAAAGGCCCCGTTTCTAGGATCCAACAGTTCTTTTGGTAAGCCAAATACAGGCAATTCTCAACTTACAATCATCTGTTTAGTGACAGTTGCAAAGTTGCAATAGGGGTGAAAAAAAAATACAAACAGTCTTCACACCTATGACCATAGCAGCATCCCCAAGGTCAAAATTTGGGTGGATGGCCAATGACTCGTAATTCAGGGGTGGGCTGCTGGGGGTTCGCAGGGGTTTGGAAGAGCCCTTAGCTAAGATTCTGTGCCCTTTGGAGAACCCCCAAATCCTACTCCTGGCTGGCCCCACCCACCTCATCCCTTCCCTTCCCAGGTATCCCCACGCAGCCCGTTTTGAATGCAGTTAAGTGCAGGGTGCATTCAGAGGCTCTGGGAGGGCCTTCTGGAAGTTTGGGAAGGCTGGATAATGGGCCTGTTTCCAGCTTCCAGAGAGCCTCCGGAGCCTGGGAAGGGCAAACCCCACCCTCACCCCCACTGTGGTGCAGGAGGCTGACTAGACCTTGTCCACCATGGCCATGCCCACCCAGCTACCAGGCAGAAAACCCTTTCTTAAATTTTTGAAGCCCACCCCTACTCGTATTTACAATGGTTGCAACATCCCAGATTCCTGTGATCCTCTTTTGTGACCTTCAACAATGGGGGCAACTGGATCTGGGCAACTGAATGGAACTAGTAGTGTATTTACTGGCCGGATGCCTTTCCTGTTGCCAATGCAATATTCAGCAGATATATATTTTCACTGATATTCTCAATATGTTCTATATATTGGTATAGCTTGAGTGCTTGTTTGAAACAAATGGCAACTTCAAATCTCAACAAATAAATGCTCTGTCTTACATTTTGCTAAAAACATCAGAAAATAAAATACAAGCTGAACAGTCAAGACTTTGTTGATGATCCAAACTCTGTCAAGGACCTTGGAGTACTCATCTCTAATGATCTAAGTGCTAGAGCCCACTGTAACTACATAGCCAAAAAGCTATTAAGAGTTGTTAACTTAATCCTACGTAGTTTTTTTTTCTGGTAATATCACACTACTAACCACAGCATACAAAACATTTTGCTAGACCAATACTTGAATACAGCTCATCAGTCTGGAACCCACATTACATATCTGATATTAACATAGTTGAGAAAGCCCAGAAATATTTCACAAGAAGTGAAAATACTCCTCTACTCATTGCAGAATACCTTATGCCACCAGACTTGAAACTCTAGAACTAGAAAACCTAGAACTACACCGCCTTCAGTCCAATCTAAGTATAGTATATAAAATCATACATTGCAATGTTCTACCTGTCAATGAATACTTCAGCTTCAACCATAACAACACAAGAGCAAACAATAGATAAAAACTCAAGGTAAACTGCATCAAACTTGATTGTAGGAAATACAACTTCAGCAACAGAGTGGTCAATGTCTGGAATATTCTACCTGACTCTGTGGTTTCTTCCCCAAACCCCAAAAACTTTAACCTTAGACTGTCTACTATTGACCTCACCCCTTTTCTAAGAGGTCTGTACAGAGCATGCATAAGTGCTCCAACGTGCCTTCCATCCCTGTCCCATTGTTTCTTTTTATTTTTCTTATATGTATCCATTTCATGTTTTCATAACTATGTTTATACTTATACCTGGTATCTTATATTTTTTCATAGATTTATATATATATAAATATATCAGATAATATATAGATATATAGATATTTCAAAGATTTATATACATATAAATATATCAGACAATATATAGATATTTCGTAGATTTATATATATATAAATATATCAGACAATATATAGATATATATCAACCATTCAAGCTATACCAATATTCTGATGGGTTTTAGAACAATCTAGAACACAGATAGTCCTCGAACATACAACACTGATCGTTCAAAGTTACGTCACTGAGAAACTGTGATGACCATTTTTCACACTTATCAGCATTGCAACATCCCTGATTTACATTTGGATGCTTGACAACTGACACATTTATGATGGTTGAGGAGTCATATGATCCCCTTTTGCAACCTTCTGACAAGCAAAGTCCATGGGGAAACCAGATTCACTGAACAACTGGGGTACTAATTTAACAACTGCAGTGATTCACTTAACAAACGGGGCAAGAAGAGTCATAAAATGGGACAAAACTCACTTAACAAATTTCTCACTTAGCAACATAAATTTTGGGCTCAATTGTGAGCGTATGTTGAGGACTACCTGTAATCAGTTGGAAATGTCTGCCTCCAGAAGTTGTCGATGTTCCAGTACTTGAAGTTTTTAAGAAGAGATTGGACAACAGTTTGTCTGAAATGGAATAGGGTTTCCTGCCTAGGTAGGGGATTGGTCACGAAGATCTCCAAGATCCCTTCCGCTATTCACATATACATTCTGTTATATCTTATACTACCTGAATTATTAAAATCATTTTTTTTAAATAACCCCCCAGTGGTATGAATAATGTACTCTAACTTACATTACACCACTGTGATGAACAGAACAAGAGTTACTTACTTAACCAGGGTGTGTGGAATAATTATTAAGGTATTGAAAATATTAATGCTGATACTTATGGTACCATTCATCTTAAAACCAATATGCTCTGGGCAGCATATATCCAAAGACAGAACCATATATATAAACAGTAAAAACAGAATGAAGAATTAACTACTGAATGGCCTGATTTTGGTCTCAAAATAAACATTTAAACTGAACAGGCCATCATAGATTGTGATATTTTTCACTCTTTTAATATGTTCAGTATCTAAAGAATGCATTTTATATACGTGCATGCAGGGGTGGGATGCTACCAGTTCGCACCTATTTGCTAGAACTGGTTGTTAACATTCTAAGCAGTTCGGAGAACTGGTTGTTAAAATAAATTATTGGCCTAATCCTGTAAGGAAGACAGGAGGGAAACATTCTGGTGTTGCTTACAGAAACTGCCTCTCTATTAACCCTTATTACATTCTTGGCAGGACTAGACTTCCTGTCTCAGGAACTTCTCTGGAATTTTTTTCCCTCCTTTGCTGGTACTTTGCTTGTGTGGAGTGACCATTCAAAGTTACAATGGCACTGTAAAAAGTGACATGACCATTTTTCACACTTAGAACTGTTGCAGCATCGCCACAGTCATGAGAGGCCAGGCGAGGAAATGCATGCCTCGATGTGAATGATATTGAATTGGCCACGCCCAGCCAGTCACATGACCACCAAGCCATGTCCACCCAGTCACATGACCACCAAGCCATGCCCATCACCTAAGCCATGCCCACAGAACCGGTTGTTAAAAAATTTGAATCCCACCCCTGCGTGCATGGTAAATCAAGCCTCTTCTTTCATCTGATTCTAAGGCTTCAAAGAAATAAAGATGGATGTGAGTAAATCCACCTTTTCTCTCAGCTACAAATTTCCTCTCTGTATAGAATACCATTCATAGCAGTGTTTCTCTACCTTAGAAACTTCATGATGTGTGGGCTTTTATTTCTAGAATTCCCCAAGCATATTCTAGCAGTTGAAGTCCACGTATCTTAAAGTTGCCAAGGTTGTGAAACATTGGTCTGTAGGATGTCCATCTCAGCTGATTTAAGGATCAACTGATTTGAACTTCTTCTGTTCCAAAACTTTAAATTCCAAGGCGCACAAATTCAACATAGAACTCCACAGGTGAAGTCCACAAGGAGAGGGAAAAGTCCTTATGCATCATTTCTGGGCCTGCTCCTACAGAAAGAACCAGTATTTTACTTATTTACATATTTTACTTGGAAGCTTCAAGGCTCGACAATTAGTGCCTGGGAATTTGGAAGGGGGGATTTCTTAGAGAGGTGAAAGATTAAACTCAACAACATTCTTTCACAGAAAGTCAAAGCCATGTTATCCTGCACCTGGAGGGCGTTATCTGGAGGACAATGTTTGATGCACCATGTGATGGACTGGTAGGTGCAGGGGAGGGTTTTTTATTTTCTTTTGGGAAGGGAAAACCCAGAATTCTCAGATGTGCCAATATGACAACTCTAATAAAATGGAACTTTGAGAAAATGCTTTCTCGGAGTTTATTGGGTTGGAGTTCATTAGTTGGAATGCTAACACCCCAATTAGCAGCTGGAATAAGTTAACTACAAGAAGGCCAAGATTATTAGCTGTTAACCTAGGATATATTTCCAACAAGAATAGATCAAACAGTCAGCAGCTTTCAAGCTTATGTTGAAAAGTCAGACATATTCCATCACTTTGTCCAATAAAGACAAAGATCAAAATAGGTGGCAATTGTTAAAGGCCACCTAATACAGATTTTATCAATGTTTGACAAGTTAGGCAAGATCACCTATTAAGAGGCATTTATCCCTTTCAGGGTAAATACTCAATTCTGATTAATCTTCCACAGTTCGGTGATTATGTCCTCAAAGTACAGTGACTGTAGATCTCATGCTTTGAAACAGTTTAGGTATATCCTATTTTTCAGCCTATATTATCTAAAATATCCATAATACCGCAGGTAGAAAAATAGTTTCTGATTCCATTTTAGACTTAGCTGGAACAAAGGAATATTAAAGTTCCTTAAATCTGTGATAACACCTGGGGAAAAAAAGTGAAGCAAATGGATCCCAGCATCCCTTTAGCATTCTCATGCAGAATAAAAACAAAATTATATAGAATAGCAGAGTTGGAAGGGACCTTGTAGGTCATCTAGCCCAAACCCACCCAAGCAGGAGACCCTACACCATTTCTGATAGATGGCTGTCCACTTTTTTCACTGGTGAAGCCAGAGAAATGCTCAGCTGTTTCCAAAACTTTACGCAAGGTCATGATTTTGGTAGCATACTCTTAAACTATTCCTATCAGGTGTGTGGGTGGGTGGGGGATGGGAAACCACACACACACACACATACACACACACACACACACAAAGTCAGATTACAGATTAACACAGTTGGAAGGGACCTTGTAGGTCCAACCCCTTGCCCAAGCAGAAAATCTTACACCATTTTTGACAAATGGCAATCCAATCTATGAAGCTCCCATAACCTCCGAAGGCAAGCTGTTCCATTGGTTGATCATTATTTTTTAACAATAAGGAGAAAGAGAAGAACCTAAAAATGCCACCTAATTGATTAAAGGGCTTGAAAATTCTCTTCTTTGCCTTTGTAAACAGATTAACCTAGAGTTGGAGGGGACCTTGTTGGTGATCTAGTCCAACCCTCTGCTCAAGCAGAGGACCTTAAATCATTTCTGACAGATGGCAGTCCAGTCTCTTCTTGAAAGCTTCCAGTGATGAAGCTCCTACAACTTCTGAAGACAAGTTGTTCCATTGTTGATCGTTTCCACTGTCAGAAAATTTCTCCTTATTTCCAGGTTAAATCTCTCCTTGTTCAGTTTCCATCTATTATTCCTTGTCTGGCCTTTAGGTGCTTTGAAAACCAGGCTGACCCCCTCTTCTCTATGACAGCCCCTCAAATATTGAAACATTGCTGGTCCTTCTTTTCACTAGATTAGCTATGCCCAGTTCCTGCAACCATTCATCGTACATTTCTTGAAATAAAAACCTCCTCAACCACAAAAGTTATGTTAGATAACATTAAGTAGATCAGGAGAAAATATCTTTTGCAATAAATATCAACACTAGAGTGTGACCAATGTCTTAACTAGCTTTAACTGTCCTCTTCACACCTTTGGTATTTGTAACTATCAACTGAGTTATATGATTGTCCACACATAGGACCTGAGATTATCATACATACCATACAATTTCATACATTTCCATAAATGGATATGGGACATTTGGGAGAAATTAGGTTCGAGTGTCCAGGGAGACATGTTTGGGGCACAGAGAGGTTAAACCTACAAGAATCTCCCTGGAAAAAGACCTTCTAATCTTTCAGGGATCATTTCTATAGTATGCAACTAGAGACATGCACTCAAACACTGGAGGCTTTCAAGAAGAAAGTGGACTGCCATCTGTCAGAAATGGTGTAGAGTCTCCTGCTTCGACAGCGGGTTGGACTAGATGACCTAAAAGGTCCCTTCCAACTCTGTTAATCTAAAAGGGCAATTTTTAACAAAAATAATGACAGGTGGCTAAAAAAGCTGAAACAAATAGAAGGCATCTACGGAAAGATTAAAGTGATGAATAAAAAAAATAGATCCATAATGTCTAATAAAGGGTGGAATGAGGACATGAAACGTGAATTATGATGGACAATTTGCTGTTTCTTCCTCCAGGTTGGTTAGGACCAAGAGATTTTCTTCTACGTTTTTCTGAGGATAGGCTAGGAAAAAAACCCATACATCCATAGGTAAATAGGAGAAAGCAGATAAAGAAATTATAATATTATCATCTTAAATCAAGCCACATTTTGTATTTATAGATGTCCCATTTGTTGCAAAATTGGCAGCACTGAAATTGGGCCTCTTAACTTTGGAGTAATTCAGGATGACTATTGTGTCTCATAAAGTTTTCGATTTAATTGCTATCCTATCCAGTTTACATTTTCCTAGAAAAGCAATTTTCTAACTTGCAGCAAGGGTAGAAACATCCAATAGGAAAATTTCTGCACTTAAACGAATCCTCCAGATTTAGAACACTCTTTCGAGGAAATTCTAGATCTTAAAGTCCAAGATTATCACACGGAGAGAAGACTTGGGGCAGGCAAGTGGCTGGTGATATGCCACATGCTTATGAATGCAAACTATGTGAACACACACACACCAAATTTAACAGTCAGCATCTCTAGTAAAAAGGCTTAAATTGCAATTGCTAGGAAGATCCTGCTACCTTCTTCCATCATTAAAAGGGGGGACAATCAAAGCAGATAGAATGCCTTTGACAAGACAAAGCAAAAGGGTGGGGGGAAGGTTTACACTATTTTATCACCAATCTGATAGAACCTCCAGATCGAAGGCAGATCCCAGATACTTAGGAGCAAAAAAATAGAGAACCCACTTTGCGTACTTCCCAGAAGAACTAACATGACCACTATTAGCAAAAGGAAGCTGGATTTTGGCCCTTGCAGCCTCTGGAGGGCCCTGTGTCATCTGCTCAGGCCCTAACACTTAGCATGGATAAGCCAAAGAGCCACCTTTCAAATCAAGATTGGTTCTCCAGCTGGCATCTTCCTCACATCAATAAGGGTGGTCTAAGTCCCCCCCCCCGCCCTTTACCTTAGAAACAAATAGTTTGGAAAGTTTGCTCCAAACTCCTCCTGAATTAAATCCAATCCTCAGCTAGGCCTCCACCCTGTTTGGTGGGCCAGAGGCAAACCTGAGATTCGATGCAGGGAAAGGGGAAACCAACAGTGTCTGAATCCAATTAAAGGCCCATTTCCCCCCCCCCCCCCAAGCCCCAGGCTGGGCTGACAGGGACCCCCGTTGCCTAGGAACTGGAGGTAGGGTGGTGGGGAGAAATATATATATATATATATATATATATATATATATATATATATATATATATAGAGAGAGAGAGAGAGAGAGAGAGAGAGAGAGAGAGAGAGAGAGCGCTTTGCACCATTGCAGAAAGCTAGTCAAAATACAGGAAAGGCTTCCCTTTTCCCTACTCAAGGCTCTGTCTCTCCCACTCCAGCTTTTCTCCTGCATCCAAGCCTTGGATTCTGGCCAGTCTGGAGGAACTTAATTCTGTGGGATCCCAAGACCGTCACAGCCCCCATCTGGATTTCATTTGAACCAGACGCAGCCTGCCCAACCGACGGGTTGACCTTTCTTTTTGGAAAAAAACCCAGTTTCCTACCTCTGCCTTGGGAGAGGCTCCTCTGGCAGGCCTGCCAACTTCCTCACAGCAATGCCCCAAAGCCAGAAAGCAGAGGGTTGCAGCCCCCCAAACCACTTCTACCTGACCACCCCTTCCCCTACCCGCAACCCTGCCAGGGAATCCTGAATTCAAGGATCCACCTTTGGCAGCAAATCTCTCCATCCACAGAGGCTTCTGCTCCTCCTCCTTTTGGCAAACAGGCTAGTGGAAATGCCTGTCAGGCAAGCCACATTCCCCCCCCCCTCTTCCCCGATTTTGGCTTCCAATCTTGCCCTTCCCAATGTGGTATTTAACGTTGAAAAGGTCATGTTCTAGAGCAACCACTTCAAGCAGATTGGAACAGGGGGTATCAGATGACAATGGCTCGTTCTCCCTGCAAAAAAATGCATTGCAAGCTTGATCTGTTTGGCCCAGTAAACCTCACACAATAACCCCACCCCACTAATTCTCCTAGATTTTGCATTTTGGGGTATACAGAAAAATCTGGTTTTAGAGGAGGAAAAGAAAGAAAAAAAAATAACTTCAATGTGTATTCAAGAAAAAATAACTTCAATGTGTATTCAAGAAAATACACATTAAGATACAAGCTAAAGATACAATTCCTACGAAAGACCAGGTAAACGTTTGCAACTTTGGTGCTAGTCCCTAAGAGTCTGGCTAAAGTCGCACAGCATGTGCACTATGAGATCCATTAAGTTGTACATCACCGTGTGGTACAATTCCAGTCAGTAATGTTATGTTTTTATACCTTGGCACAATTTTTGCAAAGTTGGTTCAGACCCACCATTTAGTAAAAAAAGAAAAAGAAAAGTGACAAGATACAGACACAATTTTGTTCTGAGTCCCTTTAATTTTATTATCCTTTTATTTTTTTCTCCCTTTGATAGATAAAGAGCACAATAATCTGGCAGGGTAGGCAATTATTAAATCTATTCCATCCAAGGCTGGGAATCCATAAATTAATTTGCTTAGAGTACCAGGATGTTCATATCAATACTATAATTTCATATAACAAACCTTTCTTGCTCGAATAGCTTATAGTCGCCTTGAAACCCAACTTAAAAACAAAACAAAAAGGTTAATTATTTGTCCAAGGCCACTTATTCCTAGAAAATGCCATGTTATATTCCATTTGTAAAAACGGACACTTTTTTCCCTTCCCTCATTCACTTTCTCTTTTTTTTTTTAATTTCCTTTAACGACCGGAATCCCTTCGTTTGCCTGCTCTTTGACATACAAACATAAACTTTCTGAAGCGACAACACAACATCTGGTTTGAAAGACAAAGAGCAAATGGAAAATTTAAGATTTTAATTTACGCATGTTCTCAGATGCGCACGCATAACTCTGCAAACAGACAGACATATTCATGTACTTTCTCCATATATATATATATATATATATTTCTTCAGTTGAATTAAACTCACTATAAACACACTTTTTTTCCATGACTTTTTCCTTGCCATCCTTCCCTCCCTGAACTTCAGTATCCCTCCCTCCCCCTGCAACTAAGGCATTGCCCAAATAGCAAACGCCCCCTCGCCTCACCTTCCAAGGGGACTCCCATTGTTGGGAGATCTTTTTCCTCCTCTCCAAAAATCAGCTTGAACTCTAAGTCTTCATCTTCGCAGTTTGCAGCACCCATTTTTGAGAGAGAAAGACAGAGAGACAGAGAGAGAGAGAGAGAGAAAGAGGGAGAGAGAGATGGAGTGAATGGATAGACGGTGCCTAATATGGTTAAGGAAAAAAAACCTCTTTTAAAACAGTTAAAAGAAAAGGGATGGAGACCTCTGGAGAAGAAAAAGAGAAAGTGGAAAGCGTTCTCTTTGCTAATTTAAAACTTTTCTTTTGTTATCACCCACCCTCAATATTGAAGCAATAATCATTATTAAAAAGAAAAGTTCCCCAAAGTTTTCTCTCTCCTCCAGTTGCCTGCTTCTCACTCCCCTGCTCTCTCTTGATTGGTTCTTTAAAGACCTCAAACCATGCCCCCAGATGTCAGATTAAGCCCCACCCACCCAGAGGCTTGGGAAAGGAGGGGTAAGAATGTGCAGTGGGCTATCCTTTCATGCCTGCTCCATAGGAGAAGAAATCTTTGCTCCCCCATCCACCCCTGTCTCCTTCTCCAAGATGGAGCTTACCTGGAGCTCTAGCAAAAGGCTGAGCAAGGAGGAAACTTCTAACAGTCCCTGGGTTTTGGGTTTGTTTAATTAGGGTGAAATGGACTCAGGAGCTCGGAAGCAGCAGGATAAAGGTTGAGTTTTGCAAGCCTATTACTGTGATGAAAGCAAGCATGATGCTTAAGAAACTCCTAGCCAGGTCAATTACAAGTTTCTGCAGAAGACAGGGAAATATGATGGAGGTATTGTTCTAGATGAGGGAGGGAGGGAGGAAGGGGGAGGGAGGAAAAGGAATAGGAAAAAGAATGGAAGGAAAGAAAGAAAAGAGAAGGAGGGAGTGGGAAGAGGGAAGGAAGGCAGGCAGGAAAGAAGGGAGGAGGGAGGAAGGAAGGAAAGAAAGAAAAGAGAAGAAGGACTCCCCCACTAAAAAAAGATATTTGATACCTTTATATCTGATGAAAATGTGAAAATATCAAACCAGATGATGTCCAGCTTTTTTTTTTAGCGGGACAGGAGGTTATCTTTCATGCTTTTTCTTCGGGGTGCTCAAAAGGGTTTTCATATTCTACCAGCCTCAACAACCCTGTGAGGTAGGTCAACAGCTCCAACCAGCCCAAAGTCATCCGGTGAATTTCCATCATTGCAGCTGAACTCAGACTATGAGTCTCTGTCCACTTCTAGACTCTTGGGTATAACAAACTCTGAACTCAGTTGCCCCTTGGGCAGTGTGTAACATCGACCAGAAACAGTGTAAACCAACTTCCCCAGCCTTAGCTACTAGAATGATGGGAACAATGGCAAAGTTGAGATGGAGAGCTCCTAATTTAGAAGACATAGAATGATGTGTAAGCTCGCAGAAATGACAAAAGGACCAGGGACATCTAGAAATCATCCTATTTGCTCCTGTTTTTTCTTCCTTATCCAGAGCTCAGGGTAAACATTTATTTTCCCATTCCTTCCCTTTATCCACCTAATAACCCCAAGCAAGTAGTTTAGGTTTAGAAAAACAGTGTTCACATGGCCGGTGATGCATGGATAGCTGGAATAAGATTTATTGAATAGCCCAATCTTTTTCATTCATATCTCACAATGAGCTGTAATGTTTCCTCACTAGTGCACAATGGTCACACACAACATACTACAGGAACATCCGCTAATTTGAGGCTCAGGCATCATGACAGCCCAAACTGAATCTAATTAATGCAGATAATCCTTGACTTATGACCACAGTTGAGCCCAAAATGCAAAATGAAAGAATTAGCAATAGCACTTAAACTTATATACTGCTTTACAATGCTTTACAGCTGTCTTTAAGAGATTTACAGAATCAGCCTATTGGCCCCCAACAATCTGGGTCCTTGTTTTTACCCACTTTGGAGGAACGGAAGGCTGAGTCAATCTTGAACCTGGTGAGATTCGAACTGCCAAACTACAGGCAGCCAGTGGACGTAGCCTGCAGTACTGCACTCCAACCACTGCGCCACTGTGGCTCAGTGGTTAATTAACTGAATTTTGCCCCATTTTAAGACTTTTCTTGCCACCAGTTGTTAAACGAATCACTGCAGTTGCTAAGCTAGTAACGCAGTTGTTAAGTGAATCTGACTTTCTTATTGACTTTGCTTGTCAAAAGGTTGCAAAAGTTGATCACATGACTCTGGGACACTGCAACCGTCATAAATACGTGCAAGTGGCCGTGTGTCTGAATTTTGGTCACACAACCAAGGCAGGGATGGGATTCTACCAGTTCTGACCGGTTCTATAGAACCGGTTGTTACGATTCTGCACAGTTCAGAGAACCAGCAAATCATGCCCCTGGCTGGCCCCGCCCCTCTCCGGCCCACCTGTCCCTTCCTGCCTAGTCAGTCCTTATTGCGCATGCGCAACATCACATGCATCGCTGACTGCATTCTCCCCAGTCACTCCTGAAGGTATTTTTTTCCTCCCCACAATCAGCTGTTCCAACGGTCAGCTGTGTTGGGATCTCCCTCACTGTCTTACTGCTTCACCGAGGAGGCTTTCCTAAGGCCCAGAAGGCAAAAAGGGGCATGGGGGGAGGGTGCTGCATGCCGCCCCCTGCACTCTGTTCTTGGCCTCCTGGGCCTCAGGAAAGCCTCCTGGGAGCAGTTCCCTGAGGCCCAGGAAGCTAAAAAAACAGCATGTGTGTGTGTGTGTGTGTGTGTGTGTGTGTGTGTGTGTGTGCGCGCACCCCCCCCCCCCCCCTTGCACTCCATTTTTTGCTTTCCTGGGCCTCAGGGAAGCTTCCTGGGAGCAAAAGTGCCCCCTAGGAGGATTTCCTGAAGCCCAGGAAGCAAAAAAAATGGAGTGCGGGATGTGAGCGTATGCTGCAAAAAAAAAAAAAAAAGCCACACACCCCCAGTCACATGGCCACACCCACCTAGCCACTCCCACCTAGCCATGTCTACAGAACCAGTAGTAAAAATATTTGCATCCCACTCCTGGTATGCTGCAATTGTGGTAAGTATGAAAGACAGTCATAAGAGCCGTGGTGGCACAATGGTTAGAATGCAGCATTGCTGGCTAATTCTGCCCGCAGCCAGCAGTTCGATCATGACCAGATCAAGGTTGACTCAGCCTTCCATCTTTCTGTGGTCAGTAAAACAAGGACCCAAATTGTTGGGAGCAATATGCTGACTCTGTAAACCGCTTAGAGAGGGCTGTAAAGATGGGTTAGGACAAGCTCATGATTGGCTAGCCAAGGAAATATGTGCCATAAATGAGCCAATCCCATTACTATACAAATTCAGCAGTGGCTTCACTGTGCCATTCAAACTCAGAAAAAATTAAACTGGGGGCAAGTTTAGCCATTCGGTTAAATGTGGTTTGCCTTGACCTGCTAACTTTTGCAGGAGGATCCCCAATCTAACTTGTCTCAACATTGCTTTGACTACGAATTCAAAATATTATGCCATTCCCTACGCAAATCTTGATAACTAGGATCACAACAGACCTTAAGAGTGAACCTTAAAGAAACCATAATAGGTTAACATGACTGGGAACTCTGAGATAGTCCTAAATCTGCCAGTTTTAACAAATGAGATTTCCAAGGGCTTTAGACCCACCACCTCAAAGCCCACATGCCATAATTCTTAACTGTATAACACTGGATATTCCCCAGGGATTAACAGGCCTCCATTTCCCGTTTCCTTGGCCCATGGGAGAAGGGAGTGACGCAAGGCCTGTGCAGAAATAGAGACATCCCAGTCGAAAGCACGCATCGCCTTCTTTCTTGCTTTTTTTCTCTTTCTTTTTTTTCTTCATTTCTCTTTTCTTCTTTCATTAACTTAATCAAAACCATCTTGCTGAAAGGAGGGAGGCTGTAGCTCAGTGCCAGAGCAGGCCTGGTTTAAAAACATTTAACCACTTCTCCATATTGGGAGGGTGGGAGGACATCTTAATAAAGTCAGTTGCCATCCTTGAGATTTTCATCTCCTTTCAAAAACATTTTAAGAACTTGCTAGGGAAACTCTGGGCAGGATTACCCTTCAACCAATCCTTGGTTTCAAATGTCTCCTTTCATGTCGAATATGTCTGGATTTATTAAATAACAGACACAGAACGTGCTTTTTGGTGAAATTTCCTACCCGTTGTTATGCCTCCCTGATTCCCTTCCCTTCCTTCATTTTCTCTTCCCTTCCCTTTTCCTCTCCCCTCCCCTCCCCTTCTTTCTTCTCTTTTCCTCCTCCTCTCTCCTGTTTCCATTTTCCTTCCTTCTCTCTTCCCTCTCTCCCTCCCACCCTCCCTTCCTTCTTCCTAAGATCTTCCATCATTTGCTTTGGTGGTGACATACAAAAGTTGTTAAAACCCCTTTAAAATTTAAAATAAATTCCAATATATGAAGCAATGTTTGGGAGATGTTACCTTATTTCTCATTCTTACTCCATGGATTTTTCCTTTAAAAATGTTGTATGGACAAAGACATACACCTTATTGCATTATTCCCATTCAGGGTAAGCAACGTGATGCAAGGCTCAGAAAAATAATTATTAGTGAAGAGCAAAGGAGATGTAAGAAGAGGATAGGAATTATAATGAAATCCAGGTTCATCAGATGAACCCATAAAACTTATCACCACAGTTCTGTCCGGTTCTATAGAACCCACTGTTATAATTCTGTGCAGTTCAGAGAACTGGCAAATCACACCACTGGCTGGCCCCGCCCCTTTCCACTCACCCCTCCCCTCCATGCCCAGTCAGTCCTTATTACGATGCATGGCATCACCTGCAGCCTGCTTTTGCCCACCTGCCAGGCCAGCTATTGCTGCAGGCCTTCCACTGTGGCCCTGCCTAATCTCCCTGGGTGAGTGAGGCTCTGCAAGCTCCGGGGCCCAGTCACCTACCTGCCACTGCTAGTTGCCTTCCCTCCTCCCTCGCTTGCCTTTTGCCATCTGCTGCCCTAACCTGGATAACCACTTTGCCGCTCTCATGATCCCTTTACCTGCCATCCCTTCCCTCTCCCGCCCACAGCCTCTTCGTTGGACCCAGAACAATCACCCCTGATTGGCCCCGCCACGCCTGCCCAGCCACACTCATGTCGGCAACAGGCATTGTCATTTCGAAGTTGAGGGAGAAATTGCGGAAGGAGGTGGCCGGCACAGGGTGCCGCTGAGAAGCAGGGAAGTGGCCTTCTAGTGGTCCGACCTGGCGTTCAGGCCAGCGGGCCATGGGAAATCAGAACACCAAGGGAAAGGAGGATTGCCAGGGGATCCACCTTCTCTGTGCCAAATTGGGACCATTCAGAGTAGTCCTAGGAATTGGGTGAGCCGAGTCGCAGCTCCCTGCCTTCTTAGCTCAGGCCGTTTTCTGCAGGAAGAGGACTGTGGAGAGGGGAAGTCTACCTGAGTGACTCCTCTGATGTCTTCGCTGGATTATTTGGACACTTACAAGCAAGTGCAGCTAAAGGCACTGCTGTTGCACATCAGCCCAGGCTCACCCTGCAGCTCTGTAAAGCCAACACCAAAGAAGTAGGCGTTCAGGTGAACCTGTGGGCAGACGCCACAATGCAATGTTCGCTCAGATCTCGGCCGCTCCAGGCCGGCTGACTTCAAAGCCCCTCAGGCCAGCTGAGCCAGGAGCCGTCATTCCCAGGCTTCTACTTACCCATGCTTGGTCGCCACCTCTTCACCTTACTTGAAGCAACTGGTCCTGCCCCTCACCCTCCCCTCCCTCGCCTGGCCTGAGAAGGTAAGGGCAATGGTGGGGGATAGCAAAGTGCCCAGGTTCCTACCTTCCCCTCTCTCTCCCTCTCTCTGTGATTCTCTCTGTGTGTGTGTCTCTCTCTCTCAAAGCCATTCGTAAATTAGAGTACTTGCTAAGCAACCCGCAATTAAGCGAGGACCATTTGTATTTGGTTTGCCAATTACATGGCCATCTGGCCACACCCACAAATTAGGCCACGCCCACAGAACCGGTTGTTAAGAAATTTGGATCCTACCACTGCCTATCACCCATAAAAACAACCTCCAACACCTGGAGAACTGGTAGTGGAAATTTTGAATAGTTTGGAGAACCGGCAAATACCACCTCTGACTAGCCTCCCCCATCTATTTTCTCCTCCCGACTCCCAGCTGATCAGCTGGGTCTTCTTCTGTTGCCATGCCCAGGAGAAAGGAGCTGGAAAGTAGGTTAATGGGATGGGGTGGGAGAATGGGTTTTTGCAGTAACCTTCCTCCAGGAGTGGGGAGGGAATGGAGGGTTTATAGTATCCTTCCCCTGCCATGCCCACCAAGCCACCAAACCATGCCATGTCCACAGAACCGGTAGTAAAAAAAATTGAATCCTACCACTGCCAACACCCACTATGGTGTTGATCAATCAGACTTTCATAAGTTATTCAGCAAGATACAGTAGGTATAGACTGACTACCAGTCTTAATCATTCCATGGTAATCCTGCTGGTTGATTAATTTGGCCACATTTTGGGCAGAATGTCACAGTTGTAGCCAAATCCTAGTTTTGCCCCAGGCATGCCCAAGGTGCATGCAAGGACTTCTAAAATAAAGACTATCACACAAACCAACATGATATTGTTAGCATTCTACTAATCTAGAGATACCTGCAGTGCATTACCATACATTCAGGATGCAACTAGATGTTCCTCGTTCTGATATCCATTTGGTATCATTGGATATTATTTTATTTTCCTTAATCCATTCTTCTACAAGCCAGCCCATATCTCCATCAAGGGACCAGGATTGCTTGATCATGCTTTATTAAACAAACCACAATTGATTGGGGTTGCACAACAAGGGTGTGCCTAAGTGCACAATCATGCCTACCGTCCCTGTCCTATTATCCCTATTTATCTTTACCTATTTCCTTTATCCTTACTCTTTTTATACTTATACCTATTATCTTGTAAGTGATTGACAAATCAAATAAATAAATAAAAATTAAATAAATAAAAATTAAATAAATAAAAATTAAATAAATAAAATACTGATGGCAGCAAAGTCTAGATTTTAGCCAAACTGGCTCAGTTCATAAAACAACCTAAGGGACAAATAAGTGAATCCTATTTGGGGTTAGCATGTTGTGTGGATTTGAGGTGGTATACTAGTTGTCAGCGTTTTAAAAAAATCAAACTCTAATCAAAAACTCTGAGACAGGCATTTTTTCAAAGTTCCATTTTCTTAGAGTTGTCATACTGGCACATCTGGGAAAACCTGAATCTGGGAGTTCCAGGTTTTCTTTCAATAATTAAAAATCCATCCCCCGCACCCATCATTCCATCACATGGCCTAATCACTATCTGTTCCAACTTGAGATATCCCTTCACTCCTTACCCAGATGCAGGCATAATATGACCTTGACTGTAAAGAAAAATGCTATTATGTCTAACTACATACGCTCCAAGAAATCCCCCCTTTCAATTTCCCAAGCACAAGAATGTGGCAGCGTGGGAGCCTCTGGTGAAACTATCGCTTTCAAAGCTGACACCAGTCTTGTACCTTTCATAGGGCACTTAGCATAGGACAATTTGGGCCAGTGTAGTAGTTTCTTATAAACTACTCTTTTACAATTGAACACCTATTGCAACTCATGAACACAGGCTACAAACTCCATTCCTAACTCGCTGTCATCCATCCATCCACCCACCCATCCAAGTTTCAGCATACAAGGGAAAGGCATACCCTTCACAAAGCAGCAGTGAGGGATACCACAACTTCATTCTCTTTGCTGGATTTAAGATATTTGGAAAACTTTTAAAAATAATGCCAAGCCCCTAGTAGAATATTTCCAGGAAGAAGAAACTCCCAGATAACAACTTGAGCAGAGGCAGCATTTTGTTTTAAAGGGTCATACATCCCTTATAAGAATGGGAAAACATTTGGATAAGAATTTGCTGAATTTCTTTTTCCTTTTTTATAAGGATATATTATTGCTTCTTTTTTTAACTCTCATCTTAGACTCATCTTTTTTTAAAATATAATTTAATTGATTTTCAGAAATACTAGATTAAAATATAAGCAAAGAAGAAAAAATAATTTTAAAAAGAAAAAAATAACAAGAAAAAGAGAAGATAGATGTTCAAAAAGAAAAGTGAGAAACATAGAAAAAGAATGGCTTCCAATTTTCTTAGGTACAGATATAAACAAAAAGAACACATCAAATTCTTAATCTACAATTATAATCTATTATCATTCTGATTGTCAAATTCCAAAATCAACATTTCATTTCTTTAACCCAAAAATCCAAAACTGATTTCCAAGTAGAAATAAAATTAGTCAAAGTCTTTTCGTTAATCAAAACTGCCAATGTCTCCATCTCTTCCAATCCCATCAGCAGTCGCCCATTTTTCCATTGTAGGTATTGCTGAGTCCTTCCATCTTTGTCCGCATAAAAGATTCATTAGTATTATGATACATTAAAACAAAGTTCCATAAAACTAAGCCTTCTCTTCTGAACTGAAATATAGTTTGGAAGTAGGAAGAAAGGTCTTGCTAATTGTAACATATGATCGCCATCTTGTGGTCCATTGGTTGCATCGTTTTTGATGTTTGCATGTTTTTTAAATTGCTGTCCCTAATTGGTACATCTCTAGCATCTATCTTTATCTACTTCGACTTTTTTGTAAGGAGAATGTTTCAAGTTAGGATAAGTGCTTCACTTTCTTTCTTTCTTTCTTTCTTTCTTTCTTTCTTTCTTTCTTTCTTTCTTTCTTTCTTTTCTTTCTCTTTCTTTCTTAGCTTGATTTTGCAGATCATTTGGCATCTTTCCTGAGATTTGACAACTTTAACTTGCCTTAGTAAGTGTTGTCCTAGATGTGTGGGATGGCTGCAACCTCTAGGACAAAATTTCTCAATCTTGGCCATTGGAAATGGGTGACTTAAACTAAGAGGTTTATTGAATTCTGGGAGTTGAAGTCCATCCATCTTCAAGTGCCCAAGTTTGAGAAACACTGCTCTAGTTACATATTTCTATGCTGAAGAGAGAGGAGGTTATAGAACTGTAAAAAAAGATTCCACCTGTAACTTTGTTAAAAGCTAGTAAAGCAGGCAGTGTTGGGGGAGGCCAATCTCTCTCCCATATTAAATTTTTTGGAAAAGGTTAGGAAAGAACGTCTCTTGCCAGTTACATCTACCCAACCCATTAGAGCGAGGAGGCAGGGAATGCTGCAGGACCCATCCCCGAGGGAGATACACTTGGTGGAACCCAGAAGAAGGGCCTTCTCCGTGGTGGCTCCTTCCCTCTGGAACATCATTCCCCCAGAGATTAGAAAAGCCCCCACTTTAACACTCTTCTGAAAGGCGCTGAAGACCTGGTTCTGCCAGGGGGCCTGGAGAACCCAGAGCAGGATGGAGCCCTTCAAATGGCTCGTGTGATCTGCTATCGTTGGGGTGGTGGGAGTTGGGTGTGTGTGGGTTTTTTCCAGATTTCATTCTATTGTACTTTATTAATTTATTTGATTCTTTTTGTTAGTTTTTATTGTTTTTTTATTTTAAATATGGTTTTACATTCGGTAAGCTGTCTCGAATCGCCATGGGCAAGTAGGCGGCAATATAAATTCAGTAAATGAATGAATGAATGAATGAACGAATATACATCTCCTTGAAGACCGCTAATGGCCTTAATAACTACTAAGCAAATACACCATAATAGATGGTGGCCTTAAGATGGGGATACCCACCCTAAAGAATTGAATACATGACATATGTGTATGTAAATGTGTATATATGTAAAATACTATAAATACATAAATATGGTAATTTAATAATAACATAAATAAGTAAGGACTTAATAAACAAGTGATAGATTGATTGGTAGTAAATGAATTGAATTGTCACTGAAGAATATGCATACTGTTATAACTATGTTATAAATGTGAGAACTTGTTTCTCTTTTTTAAATTTTCTTGAAATCTTGAATAAACTTTATAAACAAAAAACAAAAAAAGATGGGGATACCCAGCAGCTTTCTGGAGAAGGAGTTTTGAAACCTTCCACCCTAGAGGGCCAACTGTGTACCACATATGTTCATTTTAATATATAGTATATATGCTACCATTTGAATCCAGGAATGGCCTGTAGCCTTGAAAGGCTTCTGGGCCTCTATTTCCCTAATTTTATCTCTCATGAGAGAAAAAGCTTGATTTTAATTCTGAAGAAGCAAAATACTTTTTTATTTCAAAAAAAAAAAAAAAAAGTCCAGCTTCTTCCTAAAAAAAAAAGCACCTTTGGGATTAAAGCAAGGTAGTTTAACTGAATTGTGTCTAGCTCATGATCTTTTTTTTTTTTGGTCATGGTTGTTAAGCAAATCACAGTTATTAAGTGAATGATGTAATCATTAAGGAAATCCAGCTTCTCCCATTGATTTTGCTTGTCACAGGGCAGCTGAGAAAGTCACCAATGGCAATTTGAGATGCTGCAGCCATTGTGAATACATGCCGGTTGCCAATCACCCAAATTTCAACCACCTGACCATGGGAATGCTGCAATGGTCGTAAGTGTGAGGACTGGTGGTAATTCAGTTTCTTCACTGGTCTCCTTAAGTTCAAACTTGTCTCTAAACAATTGGTTTTAAGTTGAAGGCTACATGCCTTTGTGTATCCTTGTGTTTCTCTATTGCCCTCTAGTGGATGAAATATGTTTCTTTTCATTGAGAGATTTGTATCCCCCCACCCTGATTTCAAAAGAACTTCATCAGTATTTGGAAGGATTTAAAGAAAAACAGTTAGTAAATTACATTTGGGGTGTGAGGGGAAATGCTCAAGAAAACACACATGCTGGAAGAATTCCTCCTTCACAAAATCATAGAGCTGGATGGGAACCCAGAGACCATCAATTCCATCTCTTGCAATGATAACAACCCCACATAAAGTATTCTGTAATTGATTTGAAGCAATCAAATGAAAAAGACAATTCATTAGAATAGCGTAAGTCAGAAGCGGGCCTGTAAAACAGGGCAATAGTCAGGAATCAGTGAAGGAATCAATGAATTGAATTACAACTCCTACCAGGAAACCTTGTTATCAAATAACAAAGTTGGAAGGGACCTTGGAGGTCTTCTAGTCCAACCCCCCTATTTCACAAGAAAACCCTATTGGACAAATAGCTGTCCAATCTCTTCTTGGAAGCCTCGAGAGATAAGGCAAGCCTTTCCACTCATTAATTATTCTCACTAGGATTTTCCAGCATTGGTGGATGGCATCAAAACCTGCTAATTTTTGTCTTGGGTGAGATCTCCCCCTTCCCCCCAACACACACACACACCATGCCATCCTCCAGTGCTGGAAAACTCTGAATAGGATTGGCAACTTACATAGCATCTATCAAGACTTCCTATATATTTTTTGTTGCTGTAAATGCGCTTCTATTTCAGCCCTCTCCATCCATTTGCCTTGCTGCCTTCATGTGGCTTTTGGTGGGGAGTTTCCCTGACTCTTTCCCCTCTCCCTATGACAAACGGCGGGGTTCTCCCGCTCCCCCTCCCAAGGCTGCTGCAACTTCCCTTTCGTGCACGTGGGAATGGTGCTCTGTTGGCTTCGCAAAGCTTATCCGGACGCTAAGGACAGTCAAATGCGGGTTCTTGCCTTCTCCCCTTTCGAAGATTTGCGCTCCTAGACAGAGACAGACATTTCTTAGCTCCTGGCGATTCAGCCTGGCCGTACCCGAAATTGGGAAGCATCGAAGGAGGAACGGGCAAACGTGCCGTGGGAACCCAGACGCGTTCACGTGCTAATGGCTGCAGATCGCTTGGTGCGTTGCACCGTCGAGAACATAAAGAAAGTTGGCATCTAATTGTTCTGTGGGGTATCCAAGCCAAATTAAAACTCTTTACCTTGTCTCCCTCCCTGGCCAGGTCGCTATCTGAGCGCTCGCGTAGCTTACGTCTGATTCTGCCCCCCCTTCCACCAGTATAAATGCTATTTCCACCCCCCAAAATTCTTCAATCATTGGGGAAAGAAAAGAAAAACCGGGGAACTCCTGTTGTTTAGACCTCTTCCCCCACCAGGCACACCTACGCACCGTTTCTCCGTTTTGATTGGCTCCCTTCCCCTTCCCCTGGCTTCTCATTGGTTCCTGATTTCCGCCCCTTTAAAAAAACTCTCAGCAAACTTCCTCAACTTCATTTTTTCTTCCCGCAGCGGCTTTTCAGGGGGTTCGTTCTCCGTGCAGTCCAGGAAGTTTAATCCGGTGGGTTTTCCAGGTGAGTTTTGCAGGGTCTCGTATTGCGGAGTTTATTGCTAGACATCTTTCTTGGTTTGCACGCATTCTCACGATCTCTTGCCCGCGGAATCCTGGTCTGCTACAACGAGGGGAAGGATGCGGAGATTGCGGTTCGATGTTGCCAAGAAGGCCTTCATTCTGCCATCTTATTTGAAATTAAACGGCATGAGCCGGTTTTAAATATGTCAACTTACAGGGGTGTCAGCGGACCAGAGCAGCGGAGGCTGTCCTGTTTTTTTTTTCTTTTAAAAGCAAGTTTGACCCGGAATGAAAGTGCAACCAGGGCTTTAGAGATATGGCTTAAATAAGCAACTCTTAAAAGACAGAATTACAAGGCTCAGTTTTGAAACTGGCACATTCTGCAGAAGAAAGGGGCAGGAAAAGTGAGGAAGGAGAAAACTAATGGATTAGACTTAATTCTTTAGGGATGTCTTTTTATCCACTTCTTCCTTTTTTTAAAAAAAAAAAAAAAGAATAATATAACAGAATAACAGAGTTGGAAGGAACCTTGGAGGTCTTCTAGTCCAACCCCCTGCTCTGGCAGGGAACTTTATACCATTTCAGACAAACAGTTATCCAATTTTTTCTTAAAAACTACCAATGTTGGAGCATTCACAACTTCTGAGGTAAGCCATTCTACTGATTAATTGTTCTAATTATAACAAACTTTCTCCTTAGTTCTAGGTTGCTTCTCTCCTTGATTAGTTTCCATCCATTTCTTCTTGCCTTGCCTTCAGGCACCTTGGAGAATAGCCTGACTCCCTCTTCTTTGTGGCACCCCTTTAGATTCCGGAACACTGAAATCATGTCACCCCTTAGTCCTTCTTTTTATTTAACTAGTCGTATCCAATTCCAGCAACCGTTCTTTTATATGTTTTAGCCTATCTGGTCCCCTAATCACCTTTGAAAATATAAAATAAAAGTAATAGATAAGAGATAAATGTACACGCTGATTTTTAAAATCAGATTGAACAATAGTTTTCAAAATTCACCATCTGTTTCCTAATAATACAAACTCTGAAACAAAAATTGGCTGCCTTTAGAGTGACATCATTCTTATGAGAAGAAATGAAAGCTTAAGATTTCATTAGGGAGTTCACTTAGAAGTGGCGTGAAACGTGAGCAACAGGTTTTATCAAAATTGGCAGCATGGTAGCATATTAATGAGATCAGAGGTAGAAGAGTTCAATCATACAGTAAGTTAGTTGAAGATATGTCTCAATGGCTTCCTAATCAGTAGCCATTGAACTTCATATGGATTGAGATGTTCATTGTGAGCTATTTTTTTAACCTTTTGTTTTGACAGTGTTGCCAAGAAAAGAGACTGAGAGGGAACTTTTTAAACTACAGATGCAAACTAAATAAGATACCTAGACTATAGAGTACTTGGTGCTGTCCAAGTTTGGTTGTTTTCTTCCAGACGTTTAATTATGCAACTAGGTAACACTAGAAGGGCACTTCTAGTACTGATGATGTTACGTAGTTGGGTAATGAAATGTCTGCAAGAAAACAACCAAACTCAGAAAGCACCAAAGCTACAGATATTCTCACGAATGAAGGCAAATAAGATATTTAGGGCCATGGTGGCGCAGTCGTTGGAATGCAGTATTGCAGGCTAATTCTGCTGACTGCAGTTGACAGTTCGAATCTTACCAGGCTCAAGATTGACTCAGCGTTTCATCCTTCCGAGATTGGTAAAATGAGGATCCAGATTGTTGGGGGCAATAGGCTGACATTGCATGTGGTGCTGTGGTTAGAGTGCAATACTGCAGACTACTTCTGCTGCCTGCCGGCTTCCTGCAATTTAGCAGATCAAATCTCACCAGACTCAAGCTTGACTCAACCTTCCATCCTTCCAAGGTGGGTAAAATGAGGAGCCAAATTGTTGAAGGCAATATGCTAATTTTGTTAACTGCTTAAAGAGGGCCGTAAAAGCACTGTGAAGCAGTTTATAAATCTAAGTGCTTTTGCTATTGTAAATCACTTAGGGAGGGCTGTAAAGCATTGTGAAGTGGTATATAAGTCTAAGTGCTATTACTATTTTCTTCTATTAATACCTGAACTGCTTCACTTCCTTTTTTTCCCCTGGCAGGCAATTGGGGTGTCTGTCTTTTGTCAATATCACCATCCAAAGCAATGAAGCCGCGACGACTCTATATAGCTGTGAAAGATTTCACAGGGGAAGCGAAAGCAGGTGGAGAAATCAAGGTACCCAGGGGTAGCTTACTAAGCCAGGAAGATGCCCGTGTGGTCTCCCCCAATGGAACATTTTGGGCCAAGGTCTTGGATGCAGAAAAGGTGGTACGGGTACCACCCTCGATGGTCAGGGAACTGAGCGGAGCCCAGTCTGGATTGCTAGAAGCTGTGACCAATGGAGACGAACGCCTGGCACTCTTCAAGCAGGAGCGGTGGATGCAGAAGCTTAGCGCCCTGGGGAAGGGTGACCGAGTGAGGGTCCAGATCACCTCTGCTTCTGGGCAGAAAGTTCCAGGCATCATCCGATACCGAGGACCCATAGACAAGAACAAGCAAGATACCAGCATCATCTTTGGGGTTGAGCTGGTGGTGAGTAATACCGTTGGCAGAGCGTGACGAGGGTTGTGCAGAAGCATCCAAATGGAAATCCCAAGCCATTTGGACTATGTTGATCATATGAGCTGTGGTGGCGCAGTAGTTAGAGTGCAGTACTGCAGGCTACTTCTGCTGGCTGCCGGCTGCCTGCAATTTGGCATATCGAATTTCACCAGGCTCAAGGTTGACTCATCCTTCCGAGGTGGATAAAATGAAGACCCAAATTGTTGGGGGCAATAGGCTGACTCTGTAAACCACTTAGAGAGGGCTATAAAGCACTGTGAAATGGTGTATAAGTCTAAGCGCTATTGGTAACTCTGCACACTGCCAGGAGTTCAATATTGACTGGCTCAAGGTTAACTCAGTCTTCCATCCCTCCGAGGTCGATAAAATGTGGACCCAGATTTTTGGAGGCAATGGGCTGACTCTGTAAAATAATTAGAGAGGGCTGTAAAGCACTGTGAAGTGGCATATAAGTCTAAGCACTATTGCTAACTCTGCCCACTGCCAGGAGTTGAATACTGACCGGCTCAAGGTTGACTCATCCTTCCATCCTTCTGAGGTGGGTAAAATAAGGACCCTGATTGTTGGGGGCAATATGCTGATTCTGTAAACCGCTTACAGAGGACTATAAAGTAGTATGAAGCAGTATATAAGTCTAATCTAAGCTTGGAACCAAAACACATTGTATTTCTAAGTTTTGTTTCACATGCAGGTAGTCCTCAACATACAACAGTTCTTTTAGCATTGAAAAAAAGTGATTTATGACCACTTTTCACAGAGCCGTTGCAGCACCCCCGTGGTCCTGTGATCAAAATTGAGACGCTTGCAACTGACTCATGTTTATGACAGTCGCTATGTCTCAGGGTCATGTGATCCCCTTCTGCAACCTTCTGGCAAGCATAGTCAATGGGGAAGCCATTGACCATGTTACCAACTTAACACTGCAGTGATTCATTTAACAACTATGGCAAGAAAGGTCATAAAATAAGGCAAACTCACTTAACAAAAAGGATTTGGGGCTAATTGTGGTCACAAGGATTACCTGTAATGTAATTTAGAATGGGACATCACAACAACTTTCCTTTTTTATATCTTGGCTGCAAAAATAGCTGATATAATAGTTCACATTAAGTGCTTTTAAAGAAAAATTGGCCAAAAGGGTGCATTATTGCTTATTGTGGGAATCTGTAAACGCCTTTTTAAAAGCTTGTTTTATTATGCCTTCAGCATGTTTATGGGGTCAGAGAGGAGTGTTGCTCAAAAAAGCAAGCTGGGTTTAACTGTTCATCGAAGAATCTTCTATTGATTAAAAAAAAAATAGTTTAACTCCTACATAGGACAAAACTTTGTCAATGATTCTGTGCATGGTTGGATTTTTATTTGAGAACCAGTCAGAAACAAGAATTTGGGAGGAGTCAAATTTGCTTGCCCAACATTTGAAAATTATTTGAATATTAAAATTTCCCTGTTGAGCCTGGCACTTCGCTATCTTCTCTTTAATAACCAGAGCAGGATTGAATAGATAATTCAGAAGAGGTTTTCTTAAAAAAACACAGTATAATGGTCTCGAGCAATGTTTCTCTACCTAGCCAGTTAAGAATAACAGAACAGAATAACAGAATTGGAAGGGACCTTGGAAGTCTTCTAGTCCAATCCTCCTGGTTCAAGCAGGAAATCTGATACCATTTCAGACAAATGGTTGTCCAAACTCTTCTTAAAAACTTCCCATGATTAAATTAAACAACTTCTGGAGTCGTTCCCTGATCAATTGTTCTTATTGTCAGGAAATTTCTCCTTAGTTCTAAGTTGTTTCTCTCCTTGATTCGTTTCCATCTGTTGCTTCTTGTCCTGCCTTTTGGTGCTTTGGAGAATAGCTTGACCCTCCCTCTTCTTTGTGGCAGATAGGTAGACTTTAACTCCCTGAATTCCCCAGCCAGTTGGGAATTGTCCACATATCGTAAGCTTGCTGAGATCAAGAAATATTGATCAAAAAGATTCTCATCCTCATTTGACCACCAGAATTCAGTGGTTAAACTGAGGTGCAGTGTCTCAGCTAAATCTACCCCCTGAGGGATGGAGACAGAGGTGGTATTCAGCAGGTTCTGACTAGTTCTGGAGAACCGGGAGCGGAAATTTTGAGTAGTTTGGAGAACCGGCAAATACCACCTCAGACTGGCCCCGCCCCCCATCTATTCCCTGCCTCCCGAGTCCCAGCTGATTGGCTGGGTCTTCTTTGGTTGCCCTGCACAGAAGAACGGAGCTGGAAAGCAGGTTGGTGGGGTGGGGAGGGAATGGAGATTTTGCAGTATCCTTCCCCTGCCATGCCCACCAAGCTACACCCTCCAAGCCATGCCATGCCCACCAAGCCATACTCACAGAACCGTTAGTAAAAAAAATTTGAATCCCACCACTGGATGGAGAGTGAGATAAGGAATAGATTATCTTTCTGGAAGAACCATTGTCCTCTTTTATAGGGCTCAGCCACCGGGAAGGGTTTCACAGATGGCTCCTTCAAAGGACAGAAATTCTTCTCCTGCCGTGAGAACTGTGGCGTCTTTGTACCCGTCAGCCGGATTGAACCTGACAGACTGGTTGAGGGTAGCCCAGCAGCACCTCAAAAAGGAGGAATCCGGAAATGTACAAGAGTCCAGCTTACCACAGGAGATCCCTTGTCATCCCCAGAGCTAACTGTTGGAGACCGAGTCTCCTTCAAGATGGAAAACAGCACTCCTACTGGTGTTGTGGTATACTGCAACCATCTTCCAGAGAAATTCGAAGCAGGAGTATTTGTTGGAATATTTCTAGTAAGTACTTGTCCGGTTGAGAGAATCTCCTGAACATTAATTTGGCACCCTTTTTCAATATTCAGTATTTCCCCCCACTGTTTCAGCATTTCTAAAAATGTTGAAACAGTAGGAACAGGGGAAAGTTAGATGTTTGTTTCTTCCACCAGTGGAAATTTGGACAAAAATGGAAGACGTTTGTCATGTTGAATTATCAATAGCTTTTCAGATCTAAACTCATGCTAGTATTTTGTAGACTTTGTTAAATGTCATGGGTTTTCCCCCCCAAAACGTTTTGTGTTGTGGGTGTATGTCTGTGTAACTATTTGAAATATATTGTTGATTTGGCCAATTATACATACATTTTTGTTTTAAAGTAAATATTGATTACTGCATTTATTGATTAGATTTGTAAGCCGCTTAATACTGTGCTAATTCTTGGCTCCTTACAAAATAGAACTACTTTAAGAAAGCAGCTTATATAGAAAGAAACCTTTATTTTTTATTTTTGCTGTATATACAGCTACAAGTAGCTGAAATGTAATAGCATTGGAGCCTTTTCTTCAAACAAGCAGAAAAAAGGTTAGCATTGAAAATAAAGAGGTTACCATTTTTAGATTTCCTCTACCTCAAACCAAGAAAAGTTTTCAGCAAAAAAGAAAAGTTCAGATAAATGAAAAGAAGAAAATGAAAGGTCACAATTAGGGATCTGAAGCCCAAAAAGTGGTTTAATGTGAGCCCACAAGAAATAACTGCCAGCATCATAGCTGTGTCTTTTGCTTGACTTCCTTGGTAAGGTTTCCTTAATTTAAAGGTCTCTTCATTCATAATTACGGAACTACCCTATGAACCCAAGAAAAGATGCAACATCTTTAGAGGGGTGCCAACAAGGTTGGTCTGCTCTAAAATATCTGGACTTTACATCCAAAGCCTTTAGATGGCTGGGGAATTCTGGGAGTTGAAGTCCACATTTTTCAAGTTGTCATGGCTGAGATACCCTAAATGAAGTATTGTTATTCCATCCATCATCTTCACTACTTTTAAATCTTGCTATAGGATCAGCCTGTGGGATCCTGGGATGGTTATTTCAAAGGCAAACCTCTATGTCATTTCCCATCACCCAAATATGGGATGTTGCTCCCTCTTTCCAAGGTACATAAAGGTAAGATTTATACTAATCAAGGTTTGGGGATATTCTTGCATTTTTCACATTTTGCCAAAACATTGAACCTTTGTGTTTTTTGAATAAACTTTGATTGTGGTAATAATTCATTATTGTCCCTGTCAAACACTGACATCTTGGCTAGTGATGCATTATTTTTCAAAACCATTGCTTATTATAATATATAGAATATTTTCTGCAAATTATTTGGGTTTTCAGCCAACAATAGAGCTTTGTCTGTCTCCATATGATTTGTGTCCACAATTGGCACATTTTTGACCAAGGCACAAACATTCCTTACATATCTGTTCATAAATAGGTTAAATAACCAAGGGGGCTTTCACTCTTCTTTTTCTTTGTGAGATTTTATTAGGTACCGCAAAGCTTTAAAGAGTTCTGTACTAAACAAAAAATTCCCTCAACACTGTTCAACTATTTACAAAGTCTGCTTACTATTAATCGTCTCATCACTCCTTATCACACATCCCATCCCACTTTTGACTGTATGACTGTTAACTTTGTTGCTTGTATCCTTACAGTTTATATTGATTGTTTCCTAGTATGATTTGATTGCTTATTGTTCCCTATGACTATTATTAAGTGTTGTACCTTATGATTCTTGACTCTTGATGAATGTATCTTTTCTTTTATGTACACTGAGAACATTTGCACCAAGATAAATTCCTTGTGTGTCCAGTCACACTTGGCCAATAAAGAATTCTATTCTATTCTATTCTATTCTATTCTAGAAACTTGCTCTGGAATTGTTGAGTTTTTCATTTTAATTCAGATTGTTAAAAGGATAAATTGTGTGTCCAAAATCCAAATTGCTCATTGGGAGGAATTGAACATCAAAGGTATACACTCTTCTAAAAGCACTGATTATCCTCTTCTTACAATAGTTCATTTAGTGATTGTTCAAAGTTACAACTTGGAGTGGGGAAAGTGATTTAAGGCCATTTTTCACACAACAGCGGCAGCAACCCCATGATCACATGATCAAAATTCAGGGGCTTGACAACTGGTTCACATTTATGATGGTTGCAGTGTCCTGGGATCACGTGATCATCTTTTGAGACCTGACAAGCAAAGTCAGCGGGGAAATCCAGATTCACTTAACATCCATGTTACTAACTTAACAGATGCAGTGTTAAGAACTTAAGAATTATGGCAAGAAAAATGGGGCAAACTTACAACAAATTTTATTCGAGCAACATAAATTTTGGCTCAGTTGCAATCATATCTTGAGAACTACTTGTATATTGGCATGAGATTGTGGTTTAAATATCTAGTGTTCTCTCTCTCTCCCCCACCCCCTTTCATATTCAAGAACAAGTTGATAAAAGTAAAGAGGTCCTGAATAGCAGCTCCTCCACCCCTACCTCAGATGAATATGAAGACTGCTCATCCCCTTCCTCCATCAGATATCCTCCACCAATGAAGGAATGTTTCTCCCAGAATTCTCCACCTTTAGCCCCTTCGTCAAATTTGGAGGACCTCAAGGAAGAAATAGCACAAGTTTTTGAGAGGAGGAAGAAGAAAAGCGAGGCAGAATCCGAGGAGGACCAGGACAGCAGAGAATATGACCACCATCCTTTGGAGATCAATTCCATGGTGGAGGTTTATAATCCACCCATCTATGGTGTGATACGTTGGATTGGAGACTTACCAGATGTAGATGAGACAGTTGCTGGCTTGGAGCTGGTGAGAAGGGAAAAAATAGGAGAAGAGGCACACCCAAAGGCTTTTCCAAAAGGCAACTGGACTTCCTTATTTTTTCCCTTGAAAACATTTCACTTCTCATCTAAGAAGCTTCTTCAGTTCAGAACTGAAGAAGTTTCTTGGGTGAGAAGTGAAACATTTCAAAGAAAAAAACCAAGAAAGCCCAATTGCCTTTTGGAAAAACATCTTTGGGACTACCGTGACCAGGATGATTGAGCATCTCCATAGACAAGAAGAGGCACATTTGCACATTTTATTCTTACTAATCTAGTTTTCCATAGATATGCAGTGATTCCACATCACTTTCAGAAGGTTATTTCCCAGATGAGTTAGATGTCTGCTAATTCCTTGATGCTAATCAAAATGTATCTCTAAATCAAAATCAGTTCTATTATGGCCATTCAACTAGAAAATAATAATGTAGTGCTTCTTAACCTTGGAAACTTGAAAACATGTTGACCTCTTGCTGGTTGGACAAATTGAACTCCATACATCTTCGAACTGACAAGTTTGAGACACACTGGCATATTTTAACATAGGGTCATCTGAATCCTCCTTATCACTTTAGGCCACTTTAGGATGTTCTTTTAATAATGATCATAATCGGGACCAGAATTCCTGTTACTAAACTTCAGAATTTCTAGGCTGTTGAAATAGGCTTTTGAGTTGTGCTTGTCTGTCAGAACATCTCATTAAAAGGTATTTAAAGACCTATGTTCTGACAGACAAGCACAATTCAAAATGCACTGATGATATCTCCTTGAATGGTGGCGAAACGTTTGTAACCAAATTGCCAAGCTCGGAGCTCAAACTGACAGCCTAACTACCAACACAAGCTACTAATATTAAAATACTTTTCAGAATTTCTGTTTGCTAACAGTAAGGTATGTTAATAACAGAATTGAAAGATGTTATAAATCGTATGACAGGGAATACGTTGAGTGCAATTGGGGATGTACTAGTTCACCTCTTTTTTACTTTTTCCTAGGAGGAACCGCTTCCAACAGGCTGCACAGATGGACAATATAAAGGGATCCGCTATTTCTACTGCCAATCAAACAAAGCCCTCTTTGTCAAGCTGAGCCACTGCCATCCTGACTCACGTTTTGACACCTTGCAAACTCCTGAAAATCCTGTTTTGCGATGCAACTCCCTGGGTATGGCTTACAGCAGTGTTGCTCAAGCTTGACAGCAATAAGATATGTGGAGTCCAATTCGTGGAATTTCCTAGTCACTATGCAAGGTGTCATGCCCCTGTTGGAATCTGATTCCGAGGGGGATGCTGAGTGTGGCTTCGGTGGCTGGGGAAAAAACTGGGGAAGGGCAATGTCCGGCTGGGCAGAGCAGGGGAGAGGTAGAGCAAGGCAAAGGGAATTCAGAGGAAGATCCAGGCCCAACCCCTCTTCATCCTAGGGCACGCAGGGAGGAACATGAGTTGCATGGCTTACAGGGGAGGAAAGGGCCCTGATTCCCTTAATTAGCTACAGCTGGGAACACAGCCTTTAAAAAGGGAGATTACGCACAGCAACTTGTTGGAAGCAAATCATGAGTTATCTTTTATTATCGAGGCTTATCTGGGTTCCTGGCATCTTCCCAACTATGTGTGTTTTGTTGGCCTTTGAAGTCTGCAATTCCTTATCGTGCCCTGTCCAGTTAATTGCTGCAGCGTGGTTTGTGTGGATTTTTATTTACAGTTGATATGTACTTTGTTTTCGGACTGAATTTTCTCCACCTAAATACTGTTTTTGAGAGAGTTTTTTCTCCAGCCTAAGGTAACTGGACATTGAGGGCAAAGTTGGAGGTATTAAAGGGACTTTTCTTATTTATGTGACTGTGTTACCTTTGTGCCACACCCCAGGTCATCACACAAGGGAATGGAATTCTGGAAATTGATTCCAGATTTAAAACAGCGTTTCTCAAATTTGGCAACAGTAGATATGTAGATTTCAACACTCAGAATACCCCAGTCCACCTGCTGGGGTATGGAATTCTAGGAGTTGAAGTCCATAGATCTTAAAGTTGCCAAGAGAGAGACTAGAAGCAAAGCGGGCTGAAGATTGGAAATTGACCAGCTTCTTCTTAACCTCAATAAGCAACAAGAGGTCTCACAAAAGTCATTTGACTAAAGTAGGGGGTCTCTGAACTTGACAACTTTAAGACTTGTGAACTTTTAACTCCCAGAATTCTGCACCAGCCTTAAAAGTTGCCAAGTTTGGTGACCTCTGGACTAAAGCATCCACTCTCCATAGCTATTGGATAGATTGGCTGGGACTGTAGCATGTAGAATTGTAGCAACTTCCAAAGGGTTATCAATCCTCCTCTGGAACTAGTGATTAAACTTTGGATGTAATCAATAACTCAAACTAGGTCATATAGGAGAGAAGCTGAAGAATTAGGTCTCCCTCAGAGGTTGAGTGTAAGAGGTTTTGAATCCTCATTTCCTTCCTGTTTCTTTTTTCCTCCATTGAAGTGAATGATCTAGTAAATAGAAGTTACAGGAAAAATTAAATCACTGTAATAATTATTTGTTTATATTTTAATATAGATCTTTTCATTGGTTTTGCTTTTGTTCCATTTTTTTTAAAGTGGAAAGTCCCATCTGATTGTTTCCAACACTAAATTGTATTTTGGAGGAATACTTAACCTCTATTATACATCTCTGTGTTGGAGGCAGAAGTTCTCTGACACTACTGATTATTTATCCCATTATTCCCAGTGTAGGACTGTTGACTTTATCCTAATGGAGAGATGGGAGACAACTTACAGGGTTCCTGTTTTAGCCTATGTTAGCCATGATGGGGAATCTTGGAAGCTTGTTTCTGGAAAGGATGAAGGAGCAACCATGCAAGAAGGGTGTTTGCATGGCTGTTAGTTCCATCCTTTGCTCTTTTCTCCTAGACTTTCGGGTCTATGCCAGTGCCAAGGTGGAAGAAGATACTCCACCACCAACATTGGGCAATCAAGGTTTGGAACTTCTCTCAGGGTGGAAGAAGGGGATCCAAGGTCATTGCAACTCTTGCTACCTCGATGCTACTTTGTTCTGGTAAGGCTGGTGTATTATCTGTATATACCCTGCTTTGATTTCTCCTTTGGGCCTGAAATGTCTATGGCCTACAATCAGTTGAATCTGGGAAGGTCTGCCAATACTTGGAGAATTGGAGAAAACATTGGCAGATCACGTTCCTTTTCATGCAAGAATAAGATTAAGGATAAATGATGTGGAGAGCCATAATCGTGGTGATTGGATTTGGATGAGGGAAGCTCAAGTTCAAGTTTTCACTTGATCATGGAGGCTATCAGAATGGTATATGCCAGTGATGGCTAACCTTTTTGTCCTCGCGTTCCTGCACCTATAATACACTCTGCATGCAACCCCCCCGCCTCCCTGCACATGCGTGCATGATCCTCCCACGTGCTGCATACCTCTCCACATGCACGCACAATCCTTCTGCACACGCCACACCCCTCTGCGCATGCACATGTATCTCCCGCATACACCCAGTTGTCGTAAGTTGAAGCCTACGTGTATTATTCAATTTTTCCTTTCCCCGGTTTCCCTTATCCCAGTTTGTAACCACTAGACCAGGGTGTCAAACTCAATTTCATTGAGGACCACATCAATGGTTGACCTCGGGGGGCTGGGCAGATGGGCATGGCCAAGTGGATAGACATGGCCGACGAGGTGGGCGTGGCCAGCTTGATGCCACTCCCCAAACTGCTGGCATGTTTCCTCTTCGCACTGGGGCCGAAGCCATGCTGGCCGGCCCTTATATTTTCCAGGACAGCCCTGCAGGCCGGATCCAATATCAAGGGCCAGATCCAGCCCATGGGCCTTGTGTTTGACATCCCTGCATTAGACCTTCTCTTCAAAGCTGGGGAAAAACCTCTGAAGATCCCATTTTTCTCTTCTGCTTACAGCATGTTCTCCTTTACGTCTGTGTTGGATTCCATGCTTCTACGCCCAGCAGACAAGAACGATGGGGAATCTTACACCGAGACACGAGATCTCTTGAGAACGGAGATTGTCAACCCTTTGCGCAAGTGAGTTTAGGTTTATCCTATGAAAAAAGTCCAGTCGCTCTTTTTCATTTATACATATTCTGAAAGCAAGAGAACAGCTGGGAATTTCTAAGATTGCTGAACATTTTTGTGACAATGCAATGTGAGAATGCAGTGGTGGGTTAGTGCAAGACGGGGTGGTTTCCTGTGTAGATGAGTCATCTTCACTCTGTCTCTTTTACTGTCACTGAAACAGACTGTTTCATTATGTAAATTCTGAAAGTCCAGCACATAACAATACCTAGTAGCTATTGTTATTGGTAATTGTGGCCTTGTGGAAAGTTTTGGAAACATTTGAGCGTTCCTTGGGCTTTATCATTGAAGAAAAGGTTTTGGGGGATTCTTTCACAAATTCAAGACAGAAGACAGGGTTACATGTTTAATGAAAAGCAGGACTAGACGGTGACATGATAGCATTGTTCCAATATCTAAGGGGCTGCCATAAAGAAGAAGTGGGAAGGTCAACTTATTCTCCAAAGCACCTGAAGGCAGGAGGAGAAGTACAAATGGAAACTAATCAAGGAGAGAAGCAATCTAGAACTAAGGAAAAATTTCCTTATAATTAGAACAATTAATCAGGGGAATGACTTGCCTCTAGAAGTTGTGTGAGTTCCAACATTGGAGGTTTTAAAGAAGAGATTGGACAACCATCTGTCTTAAATGGTATAGGGTTTCGTGCCTGAGCAGGGGGTTGGACTAGAAGACCTTCAAGGTTCCTTCCAACTATGCTATTCTGCCCTTAAATAAATTTCTTTCTTTAGCGGCATTTCTTTAACAGCACAAATTCTTTGTGTGTTCAATCATACTTGGCCAATAAAGAATTGTATGGTTAATCCTGTTAGGATAACAGGAGAAACATCACGACTCCCTGCTCCTTGCTCCCTTTTCACTTTATTTCATGTTTCTTAAAGTGGCAGGGTTGAATCTAGTTAATAGTGGGGTGGATGCCTTTAAAAATTCTCAGGGTTGGTCTGGGAGAAGTGGGGAAAGGATAAGGAAGGAGATGATTTTCTAGGAGGAGGTTTTAGCTCAACAATCCACTAAGCTTTTAATTGATGAATCACAGGAACATTCACAAGGGTGGTACTCAGTGGTGGGATTCAAATTATTTTACTACCGGTTCTGTGGGCATGGCTTGGTGGGCATGGCAGGGGAAGGATACTGTAAAATCTCCAGTCAGAGGTGGTATTTGCCGGTTCTCCGAACTACTCAAAATTTCCGCTGCCGGTTCTCCAGAATGGGTCAGAACCTGCTGAATACCACCTCTGGAATAATTTTCAGAAATAAATGCCTGTTTGAGGAACTGAATCCTCTGGCTGGGGTTATGAGACACATAGGTTCTTTTCACAGACTGGAATATTGTGCTTTATTATCTCATAATATGATTGTTTGCTCTGGCTTAGTCTTATCTCCAAATCAAGCTGCAGCATGGTTTGCAAACCCATAGTGATAGACAAATCAAAACCAGGCCATTGTAGTTTAGTCAAACATGAGATCCACCACTAATTTGTATGCGTAGTTCTCAACTTACAACCTAGCAACCATTAGAAGTTGCAACAGACCTCCCTGGAGGTACTGAACAACTCAATTCCAAACTTCTGAGAGCTGTTTGCCCTCCCTGCCATCACATGACCACCTCGAGGCTCGAGGCTCATGAATTAATTAGGGCATCCGTCGGAACCCTGACAGTCAGATGCTTGTCACATTTACCTCTATTTGCAGCATGACTGTATTTTACAACAGATTTTTTTGCTGAAAACCAGCATTTATTTCTGACTTTTTAACAAAAAATGACCATAGTGAACCATTGGTTCACTTAATGATCCTGGCATCTACTTAATGATCATGCAAAGAGATCTTAAATTGGTCCCTCATATGGGTGCCCTGTTTTAAGACTTATCATGATTTAATCCTATGATGGACAGGCTCCATTATGACTATAAATCAGGGACCACTCAGTCAGGGGTGGGATTCTACAGGTTCGCACCTATTCTTTAGAACCGGTTGTTAACATTCTAAATAGTTCAGAGAACCGGTTGTTAGAAGAAATTACTGGCCTAATCCTGTAAGGAAAGCAGGAAGGAAACATTCTGGTGTTGCTTACAGAAACTGCCTCCCCATTAATCCTTATTACATTCTTGGCAGGACTAGACTTCCTGTCTCAGGGACTTCTCTGGAGGTTTTTTTTCCTCCTTTGCTGGTACTTTGCTTGTATGGAGTGATCATTCAAAGTTACAATGGCACTGAAAAAAGTGACTTACGACCATTTTTCACATTTATGACTTGTTGCAGCATCCCCACAGTCATGAGAGGCCAGGCAAGGAGATATGTGCCTCAATGTGAGTGATGTTGAGTTGGCCACGCCCAACCAGTCACATGACCACCAAGCCACGGCCACCAACTAAACCACGTCCATAGAACCGGTTGTTTAAAAAATTGAATCCCACCCTTGCACTCAGTCATGTATTTTATGGAAAGACTGACAACTCCTTCTTGCCTATCAATCTCTTGCCATCCCTGGAAAAAAGCAAATTTTTTTATAACCCTGTGTTTGAAGTACTTTTGTTTGAGGTACTAATACCACTCTATAAAGTCTTAGTAAGACCACACCTAGGATACTACATCCAGTTTCGGTTACCACACTATAAAAAAAGATGTTGAGACTTTAGAAAAAGTGCAGAGAAGAGCAACCAGGATGATTAGGGGACTAGAGGCTAAAATGAATGGTTGAAGAATGGTTACAGGAACTGGGTGTAGCTAGTGTAGAGAAGAGAAGGACCAGGGGAGACATAATACCAGTGTTCCAATATTTGAAGGGCTGCCACCGAGAGGAGCGGGTCAAGCTATTTCCCAAGGCACCTGAAGCCCACACAAGGAATAATGGATGGAAACTTATCAAGAAGAGATTCAATCTGGAAATAAGGAGAAATTTTCTGACACTGAGAACAATCAACCATTGGAAAAGCTTGCCTTTAGAAGTTATGGGAGCTTCATCACTGGAGTTTTCAAGAAGAGATGGGATTCCATTTGTTGAAAATGGTGTAGGGTCTCTCGGCTAGATGACCTACAAGTTCCTTCCAACTCTGTTAATCTGAAATCTGACTTTGTGTGTGTGTATGTGTGGTTTTTTTTTTCCCACTTGATAGGAATGGCTACGTGTGTGCTACCAAAATCATGGCCTTGCGGAAAGTTTTGGAAACAGATGGACATTCCTCTGGCTTCACCAGTGAAGAAAAAGGTTTGAGCCTGAGCATGTCTGATTGTGAATGGCGGGAGGGGGGGAATGAGTTGAATAGTAAGAAGGAGCCATTTTGGCAATTGTAAAAGATGGAGAAAGAATGGGGAAGGGAGGGAAGGGAAGAGAAGGGAAGGGGTGGAGAGCAGAGAGATCTGTATAATGTTAGTATAAATTTAGTCCAGTCCTGTAGCATATTATTAATTCTGGATCAGACGGAACCATATTGTTGTGGAGTGTCAACCGCCGGCACCTCCAGTAGCTGAATCAGATGAGGAGGAGGCATGGGAGTCAGGACCAGCATCAAGGCAATATCAGACAGATGGGGAAGAGGGAATAGAACTGAGAGAGAGAGAGAGGGGCGGAGCCTGAGCCATCCATCAGCCCTCAGAGAGTCAACAGCCCCCAGGTCTGGAGGTGACTGATAAGGAAGAGGAGGAACAGCTGGGTCCACTGCCTGACGTGCGAATGCGCAGAAGGCAGAAGAGAGGAGAGCAGTGGAAATCTGTGGACCGATCCTTGGAATGGAAGATTCACTGCTGCTAGCAAAGCCCACCCTAGCTCTGGGGATAAAAGGCAGGGGACAGCAATGAATAGATGTGGCAGACAACTATTCATCTTCCAATCAGCCAGACTTGTTAGTCTGCATTGAAGGAGAAACTTTTTTCCAGGGCTTCTGGCATTCCTAATAAAAGTCTTCTGAGTTCACTTCAGAGGGTTTGTCATGTTTGGGGAGCTGGGTCAGAACACATATTGACACATCTTTTCATTTTATGGAATATTATGTTCCGTCATAAACTTATAATGAGCTCTCTTGACCACCAGGAGTGTCCATCTCTTTCCAACAATCTATTAGCATTTACAGATCTTCTGACACTTGGGGAAATAGGAAGAGGTCTTCTTGTTATCTAAGATGTTCCCCATTGCTGTTGAGCTTCAGAGGAAAAATGGAGACATAATTGGGAGGGAAGGTTATTTCTATTCTATTCTTCCTTTCTTTCCTCAAGGGAAAATATGTTTGTTTGAATGGGGCATACAAGTGGGGGAGGAAAGATTACCTCAGCATTTTTGCCTTTTTTTCTCCTCAGACCCAGAAGAGTTCCTCACCCTGCTCTTCCGAGTGCTAAAGATGGAGCCTCTCTTTCAGATCCGGTGAGAAGGATTAGCTGTTTTCTATTTCGTAGTCCCATGCTGTACATTTGTGATGTGCAGAACACTTCAAATCCAGACTGTATCAGATTCAAGATGCTCCATTTGGGGCTCAAAATGTTTAGTTTGGAGGCAAAGGTCTCTGTTTTGCATTCAAAATGAGGTGGTTTCAAATACTCGGAACTCACAAAGCAGCCCATTTTACATGTTTAACAACTGTTTTAAACTCAAAATGGGGCATACACTGAGGTAAATTAAAATAGGGAGTCACGGATATTTGTGTGTGTGAGGGGGAGAGAGACTGACTTTGATTACCCGAGATAGGTACAGGATAATAATATATAATAATTTTTAGTTATAAAGCAATGAAGTTACTGTGACCACAAAACACCCTAAATTTCTGTTTCACCTTATTTTGATTGTTCTGTTTTGCTAGGCAGTATCTCTGCACTCCTTAGAATAGTTTTTGCAACCCTGAGGGATAGAAACTTTGATCAAGAAAGTAATCCATAGTAAAATGTTGCTTACATTTCCCCTACATTTACAAATTTTGTCACAGTTTATTCCAGACCAAATAGTATCCCCTAATCAAATTCTCTTTTTCTCCCCTTTGAACACAGCTCAGCTGGCCAAGACCCTCATGGCTGCATATTCTACCAGATATTTACTGAAGACCGCCCAACTCATGTGGTCCCAACAGTTCAAGAGCTTCTGGAGGGATCACTGGTGATCGGGGATCTCAAATTCACAGAGGTGAGATACAGAATCGGAAAGATACACAGATGTGACCTTCCTATCACCTCAGAATATTGTTTTCAGCAAGACAACTTGTACTACATTTGAAGGACTGCAGGGTACAGAAGGTTGCTCTAAGGCAAGGGTCTTCAAACTTGACAGCTTTAAGACTTGTGGACTTCAACTCCCAGAATTCCTCAGCTAACATGACTGGAGGAGGGATTCTGGAAGTTGAGGTCCACAAGTCTTAAAGTTGTCAAGTTTGAAGACCCCTGATCTAAGGTCAGGCACATTGAGAAGAGGGTAGTTGCACGATCAGAGTGATTTAGTTTCGTTATTGAAACTATTATTTATAATAATGATAATATTATTCATTATTATCATCATCATCTTGACTACAGGTAGCCCTCAAGTTACAACAGTTCATTTAGTGACTGTTCAAAGTTACAACATCACTGTAAAAAGTAACTTATGACAGTTTTCCACACTTATGACCATTGCAGCATCCCTGTGATCACATTTGGATGCTTGGCAACTTACTGGTACTTATGATGGTTGCTGTGTTCTGAGGTCATGTGATCATCTTTTGTGGCCTTCCGACACACAAAGTTCAATAGGGAAGCTAGATTCATTTAACAACCATGTTAAACGTTCCTAACTTAACAATTGAAGTAATTCACTTAACAACTGTGGCAAGAAAGGTTGTAAATGGGATAAAATTCACTTAACCACTTGTCTGACATAGCAATAGAAATTTGAGCTGGATTATGGTCGTATGTCAAGGACTACCTGTATTACATGTTCCTGTTTTGGGCCAAGCTGCCAGGGTAAGGTTCCCCAAGTCTCCATGTAGTCACCAAATGTTTTAGTTCATTCCCAAAGAGTTGTGGTGGCACAGTGGTTAGAATGAAGTACTGCAGGCTAACTCATTGCTCACTGCCAGGAGTTCAAGTCTCACCAGCTCAAGGTGGACTCAGCCTTCCAACCTTCTGAGCTGGGTAAAATGAGGACTCAGATTGTTGGTGACAATAGGCTGACTCTGTGTGATGATCCAGGGCGTGGCACAAAGCAACACAGACAGATAATCAGTAGAAGTCCCTTTATTAGTTTCAACTTTGCCCCAATGTCCTGGTTACCTCTGGACTGGAGAAAAACTCTCCCAGTAACAGCCTTTCGCTGCAGAGAATCAAGTCCAAAATGTGCTCAACAAAAATAAGTCCAATCAAGGCAAGATGAGGTAATTAGTCTGGCATGGCAAGAGAAGGAATTCCAGACCTGAAGGAATGGTAGTAATTCAACATGGTTGGGATGATGCCAGGAACGCATATAACCAAAGTCAATACAAGATAAACTCACGTTTATTCCCAGCAGATGCCGCACTCAGCATGCTATTCTTTTAAACTCTCTTCCCAGATGTGGCTAATGAAGGGAATCAGGGCCCTTTCCTCCCCCATAAGCCATGCGTTGCACTCTTCTTCGTTCCAACATGCGTGCCCTAGGATGAAGGAATGGGTGAGCCTGGGTATTCCTCTGAACTCCCTCTCCCCTGTTCTGCCCAGCTGGACTTTGCCCTTCCCCAGTTTCCTCCACAGCCAACAGAGCCACACTCCCACTCCCTGTCAACTGTTTGTCTTCCTCCTCAGATTCACTGACAGAGGCATCACGCTCTGTAAACCGCTTAGAGAGGGTATAAAACACTGTGAAACAGTATATAAATCTAAATGCTATTGCTATTGTCATTCTAAATATTATAAATAAATGCTATGGAATGGCCCTTTTTGGAACAAATAAAGGGGATTACAATTATATTGTGCCATATACATATAAGTACTATAGCCCTATTTTAGCTAACTATAGCTGTAAATAAAATGGAATCAATTGTAATTTCTCATTTGGTCACTCCCAATTCTTTAAATTACCGTATTTTTCAGACTATAAGATGCACTGGACCATAAGATGGACCTAGGTTTAAAGGAGGAAAACAAGAAAAAAATTTTTTTGCCTCTGTGCGTCCCAATTTTGCCCTCCCCAGCATCCAGAAGCACTCTGCAGGCCAAAAACAGGCCCGTTTTTGGCCCCTCCCAAACCCTCCACAGGTCCTGTTTTTGCCATCCCCAGGCCCAGAAGCACTCTACAGACCAAAAATGGCCTCCGGAGATGTCTCTGGGGAGGCTGAAAATGGGACACATGGAAGGTTTGGGAGGCCAAAAATGAGCCCACTTTTGGCCTGCAGAGTGCTTCTGGATGCTGGGGAGGGCAAAAATGGGACCCGCTGAGGGTTTGGTAGTGCGTCTTATAGTCCGAAAAATACAGAATGTTTTAATTGCGATTGTGCTCGTTTTCTCCTTTCATCCATGAAACATAATGTGAAGAAATTATTGTTTTTTAAAAACCCATGGTTATATTTTGAGAATATAAAATTTTCAGCACATTTATAATTGTGCAGAGAACAAAAATTAACTAACTCAAATTAATTTTTAAAGCCGGACTGCCTTGAGTAATCTCGTCCAAGGCAGTTACTGTATGCAATATAGGTAGTCCTCGACTTACAACCACAATTGTGCACAAAATTTTCTGTTGCTAAGCAATAGTTAAGTGAATTTTGTCACATTTTATGACCTTTCATATCAAAGTTGTTAAGTGAATCACTGAAGTTAGTGATACGGTTGCTAAATGAATCTGGTTTCCCCATTGACTTTGCTTGTCAGAAGATCACAAAAGGGGATCCCATGGCACTGCAACCATCAAAAATATGAGTTAGTTGCCAAGCATCTGAACTTTGATCATGTGGATGTTTTCAAGTGTGAAAAACACTCAAAAGTCAAATGTCTGTTTGAGATTCTCAGTCATCCAGGTCATGGTTGCTTTTCCAAGAGGCAACTGGACTTTCTGATTTTTCTTTGAACATTATTTTGATTTTTCTTTGAAGATGATTATGCTTCTCATTTAAGAAGCTTATTCAGCTCTGAAGAAGCTTCCTGAAGAAGTTCTGAAGAGCTGAAGAAGCTTCTTGGATGGCCTTCAAAGAAAAACCAGAAAGTCCAGTTGCCTCTTAAAAAAGCACTCATAAGTCACTTTTTTCAATGCCATTGTAACTTTCAGTGGTCACTAAACAAATTGTTGTAAGTCAAGGACTACCTGTACTACCTGCATTTCTCCATGGTTTCTTGAAGCAGATTTGAAAAACCTGAAATCTGCCTTTTTTTTGAGGGGTGGAAGAGTTCTGTATAAATGGGGGCCCATCAGTAGTCCTCCCACTTGAGACTATGACTATAACTTTGTCGCTTGTATCTTTACGATTTATATTGACTGTTTCCTAGTATGATTTGATTGATTATTGCACCTATGACTATTATTAAGTTTTGTACCTTATGATTCTTGACTCTTGACAAATGTATCTTTTCTTTTATGTATAATGAAAGCATTTGCACCAAGACAAATTCCTTGTGTGTCCAATCATACTTGACCAATAAAGAATTATATACTATTCTCATCTATTCTTCCTTCCAATCTCATCCGGGTGCTTCCGTTCTTCTTGACAGGCTCCTTCATGCCTCATCCTGCAGATGCCTCGGAATGGGAAGAACTTCAAAGCCTTTCGGACCATCCAACCCAGCCTGGAACTTGACCTCACAGATCTTCTGGAAGAAAGTAAGGGATGAGAGAGAGAAGCATATATCTCTGTCATAGGACTTCAGTCGTATTGTTCTATGTACATCATCTGAGAATCTAGAACAGGGGTCTCAAAATCGATTTTCGATTCATCAGGGTCCCCTTAGAGGGATTGGGGGGGCAGCTCGACGTCACTCATGTCGGGGGCACCTGTGGTGGCCCAAGTGTTCTGCCAGTGAAAACGGGCTCCTGAGCTCCGTTTCGAGCTGCAACAGCCTCCTGCAACCTTCTGCCAGCAAAAATGGAGCTCGCAAGGGCCATATGTGGCCCTCCCAAGCTCCATTTTTGCTGGCAGAGGCACCGCAGACTGGTCCTTTGCTGTTTCCAGGGTGGCCTCATAGCCCAGATCTAACCTCCCCATGGGCCAGATCAGGCCCGCGGTTCTTGAGTTTGACATCCCTGATCTAGAACAGGTTATGGGCAAAAACTGGTTCAGTTTAGCCTCCTATTTCTTTATACCATCCCCACAAGACAAACAAGACCAGGAAATCACAGGAAAGCTAAAACTACTTTATATTGAGATTGGCTATGTTAATAATAATAATATTAGAATCTTGGAAATACGATTGTGCGTTATCTCCTCCTCCTTGGAATAGTTCAGAAAAATAGGAAAGTATTTGCCTGAGCCGTTTCCATATCTTATCTTTTAGTTCTGAACCACAACATCTTTTGCCTAGTTAAACATTGCTGCTTCATCTTTGTGAAGGTTATTTTCCTTAATGGTTTTGTCTACTATGCTAACTGCCATAGATATTTTGTGAAAGCTCTCAAACTATAGTAACTACCTTCCTCTACCATTTAATCATTGTGGTTGGTTTAATATAGTGGTAATTAAAATGGTGGACAAGGGCTAAAAAGGCCCAAGCTGAAATGTCCTTCACTATTAAAATTATTTGGATTAACTAATAGAGCCTGATTTCAGTCAATCTTACTCTGTTAGTTCAATTTGGTGAGTTGATTGTGGGGAGAAAAGAAAGAATGAATGTTATTTATGCTGCCTTGAGATCCTACAAGAAAGGTGACCAAAGAAGTAAGGACAGAGAAGTTGGATGCTCCCTTTGAAAACCTTTGAGTTTTTCCTTCACTGAGCTTTCACCCTTCACAATTTGCTACTTTGCCTTCTTTAATATTTACCTAAGCCTGTGGCCTTCACTACTTCTTGGAACAATGAAGGCCCATAAATGAACTCCACTCAAGGTGGACTCAGCCTTCCATCCTTCTGAGGTGGGTAAAATGAGGACCCAGATTGTTGGGGTCAATATGCTGACTCTGTAAAGTCTAAGTGCTATTCTTACTGTGTTCCTTTTGTCTGTTGGTAGATTTCAAAGTCATCAACTGCTTTTTTCCCCAGTTTTCTAGGCCTGGAGAAAGAGAAAAAATGTTTGCGGTGAATGCCTTCCTCTTTGTAGGGCAAACAAAATTTACATCACTGTTTTTACTTGGCAATAATTACCAAGTATTGAATGTCATTTCTCATAATCCACAGCTAATGTGTTGCTTTTAACTTCTGACCTAGCCCAACATTTCTGATTTTATCCCTGCAGCTCCCCGAGAATGTTCTTTATGCCAAGGACTGGCTGTGATGGAGTGTCCAGATTGCTATCGGGATCCTAGTTTTGGCATGCGACACATCAAACAATTCTGCAAGATTTGCAATCAGCAGGTATCTTTGTGCCAGCTTTTCTTCCCAGGCTACTCCTTTAAGTTATGTTTGTTTGACAAAGACTATATAGCCAAAGGATGGCTCAGAGTTTGTAGTTAGGATCCACCCCCCACTTAATGCAGAAAAGTTGGAATGTATTTGACAGATGTAATTCTGCTGAGGGTAAAACCATCAGTATCATGATACTGTGGTGGCATAGTGGTTAGAATGCAGTACTGCAGACTATTTCTGACTGCTAGCTGCCTGCAATTTGGCAGTTAAATATCACCAGCCTCAAGATGGACTCAGCCTTCCATCCTTCCGAGGTGGGTAAAATGAGGAGCCAAATTGTTGGGGGCAATATGCTGACTCTGTACACTGCTTAGAGAGGGCTGTAAAAGCCCTGTGAATAGGTATATAAGTGCTATTGCTATTGTCAAACTGCCTTTAAAAAAAATTGATGTCAGTTACATCTACTAAAATTAGCAATCCAAGGTTTGAGCCCAACACACCAAAGCCATGTTAAAGAAGATTTCTGTGCTTGCTTTGCCTTATTTTTATTTATTTATTTTTTTGTTAAATTTATTTGCCACCTATCATGGATTGGGGCTATTCTACGTGACTTATTCTGGGTATGTATTGTTTTCAAAAAGGTGAGTGAAGAGGAATATAATTCTCTTCTTCTAATATCTGATAACTCGAATAGAATACCTGCCCTCTCCTCTTCCAGAAAGCAGGATATGGATTAAAGGAGAAAACACGTAGTAATTATCTATTAGAAGATGCTTATAAAAGATGCTTTAGACCAGGGGTCCCCAACCTGTCAGCTGCAGCCCACTACTGGGCTGTATCCTGCTAGCAACCAGGCTATGTGAGTGGCTGGCCAGTGCACATGTGTATGTGGTTGTTGTAGAGCAGCGGTAATCACTTAGGCAGACACCAAAGGCAAAGGTTCAGCTCTAACTTTATTTAGAAATAAAGGGTTACCACTACTGCCGCTCTAACACGGCAGCCAGCTGGAGTGGCAACAGCTGATGCCGTTTGACAGCTCCTTTATAGCCGGCTGTCAAACGGCATCAACCAATGGGAGAGGTCCGTGCTTCCCGCTTAAAGCACGGACCTGAGTGGAAACTACAGTCAATACACAACACTCCTCCCTCCCAGTGAGGAGCATGAGTAGTCCTGTAAATATGTTGGGCGCCTGCGCAGTCGTCCAGATCTTCTTGCTTCGGCTGAAAATGGCGCCGGGCTGCTGCCTTCTGCTTGCTCCATGGCTTCCATCGGTGGTGAGGCTGCAGGAATGTCAGGAACTAGGTCAGGACCTTGGTCAGCTTCTTCTCCAGGTAAGCTGTCATCACCGGTGGGCTGGAGGCTAGCTTCTTTGGGTGGAGGTAATATTTCTGCATCGGGCCCATCTAGATGACCTCTGGGTATAGTGCTCCAACGCCTCCTCAGGTGGTCCACATGACAGCGCCAGACACGCCCATCAGGTAGCTGGATTCTATAAGACTTAGGACCAGTTACTGCCACCACACAACCAGGTAACCACACTGGCTGCCCAGCAAAGTTCCTGGCAAACACTTTGTCATTTACCAGGAACCCTCTGTCTTGGCTGTTAGACCCAAGGGGAAGCACTAGGGCATAATTTGGGTGAAGCCTGTCAAGAGTGGTTCTCAAACAGCGCCCCATTAACACTTCAGCTGGTGACCTATTTGTGGAGGCACAGGGTATTGTATGTTGGCTCAACAGGTATTGAGCCAGTCTAGAATGCCAGTTAATGGATCCCAAACTCTGTAGTATCTCCTTAGCAGATCTGACTGCCCTCTCAGCCAGACCATTACTTGCAGGGTGAAATGGGGCTACTAATATGTGTCTGATGCCCAAGTTGGCTAGGAAGATCTCAAATTCACAAGAGGTAAATTGGGGGCCATTGTCAGATACAATGGAATCAGGGAGGCCATGTCTGGCAAACATCCTGGTCAATGCTTTATTAACTGCTTCAGTGGTTGTGGTGTGCATTAAGATCAGTTCCACCCACTTTGAAAATGAATCCACTACCACTAGGAATGTACGCCCATGGAAAGGACCAGCCAAATCTATATGAATTCGGGACCACTGGCTTCCTGCCTCTTCCCAGGTCCTAGGGTGGGCTGCTGGTGGGGTTGACCTGGTGGCTTGGCATGCCTGACAAGAATTGACCCAGCTAGAGATTTGGGTATCCATACCAGGCCACCATACGTAGCTGCGAGCGAAGGCCTTCATCCTAACTATACCTGGATGACCCTCGTGCAGTACCTTTAAGACTGAGGTTTGTAGCTTGGGGGGAATCACTACCCTGGTTCCCCATAGTAAACAGCCTTGCAATAAGGAAAGTTCCTGTTGGCGTAGCTTGTAGGGTAGGAATTTTGATGGATAAGGAGTTGCAGGCCACCCCCTCCCTACCCAGTCAAGGACTTGGGAAATTACCTTGTCCTTGGCCGAATGGGAAGCGATGTCAGAAGCGGTGACAGGCAGCTTGAGCTCTTCAATCAGGAAAACGGCAGTTGCTGGTGCTGGGTCCTCAACTGGAACTGGCAGGGGGCAACGACTGAGGGCATCAGTATGGCAAAGCGTTTTTCCAGAGCGGTGGACTAGTGTATATGAATATGCAGCCAGAAAAATGGTCCACCTGGTCATCCTTGGGGATAAAATCTGGGGAGTCTGTTTAGTGCCAAATAAAATTCCTAACAGGGGCTTGTGATCTGTTATTAGTTCGAAATGATGACCGTAGAGAAACTCATGGAATTTCTTTACTGAAGCAACTGCAGCCAAGGCCTCCTTGTCAATTTGACTATAGTTGCGTTCAGTGGAGGATAGTGTCCTTGAAGGCAATAGGTGCTTCTGCACCATTTGGCAGTCTGTGACTCAGAACAGCCCCTATTCCAAAAGGGGAAGCATCTGCTGCTAGAACTAGTGGTAAATTCTTGTTGAATTGTATTAATACAGCTTTGGACGTTAGCAGTGATTTGACTTCCTTGAAAGCAAGACTTTCTTTTGGCCCCCCAATGCCATGGTGTCTGCTTGTCTAGGAGCCTGTGAAGAGGCTCTTCAATTGAAGCTTTATGGGGCAGGAACGAAGCATAGAAATTTAGAAGTCCCAAAAAAGCTTGGAGCTCAGTCTTATTAGTAGGAGTGGGAGCTTCATGAATGGCCTTTACTTTATACTCTGTTGGGTGAATACCCTTGGCGTCAATTTTGTAACCTAAAAATTCCACTTGTGGAGTGGCAATGGTGCATTTTTCTCTTTTTAATTTAAGACCTGACTTTCTAAAACGTTCAAGGACACTTCTGACTCTCTGTAGCAATTGAGTTTGATTGTTGGCAGATATAAGAATGTCATCGAAATATGGTACAACACCTGGAAACCCTTGAAAAATCCTTTCCATTAAAGACTGGAAAATTCCAGGAGCTACACTAACTCCGAATTGTAGGCGTGTACATTTAAAAGCCCCTCTGTGTGTCACTATGGTTTGCAGTTCAGCAGTTTCGTCATCAACAGGGAACTGTTGATAAGTCTGTGACATATCTAACTTTGCAAAAATGGAGCCAGGCTCAAGGGAATGGAGTAGATGTTGCACAACGGGGACTGGATAAGCAAATATCTATTTATGGACGATTTATAGTCAGAGCAGATTCTCAAATTTCCGTCCTTCTTTAGAGGTGTCACTATAGGGGTCTCCCATTTTGAAAAATCTGTAGGTTGTAGTATGCCTTGTTTAATTAATCAGTCTAGTTCCTTGTCAAGTTTAGGACGAATTGCAAAAGGAACTCTGGGGTTTTAAATGGATTGGTACTGCTTGGGAGTCCACCTTGAAGGATATTGGGGTTCCCACGTAGCAGCCTAGGCCCTCACTGAATACATCAGCATATTCCCTGAACAGGGAGTCAACTTCTGAACTTGCAATAGCATGGATTCCACCAATGTGAAGGCCCAGGGCAGGGAACCAGTCTAATCCCAATAGGCTTGGGAGGGCGCCGTTCACTATCACTAAAGGCAAGTGACCCTTAAAATCTTGAAAATGAACTAGAAACTTGCCTTTTCTGATGACAGGAATGGTTCTGCCTTGGTAGTCCCGTAGAGTCAGATTGCAGCCTGGAATCTTCTTTCTTGTTACTCTGGGAAGCAGTTGCTTCAAGGTGCCCCACGAGATGATGGATAGCGCAGAGCTGGTGTCTACTTCCATTCTGCCTGGTCTATCTTCTATAGAAACAGTGACACTAATTTTGATAAAACTATTTTTTGGTGTCTTAGCTTGGTAGCATGTGCAACAATCCTCGATTTGTCTTGGAAATTGTATGGCTTTCTGAGGCCTTTGAGGCTAGTTAAAAGTCTTTCCTGCCTGACATATTCTTGCCAAATGACCCTTCTTTTGGCATCTTAAGCATATGACATTCCTGAATCTGCAGGATGCCCTGAGATGGTTGCCCCCACAGCTTAAGCAGGTGGATTGTATTCATGGAGGTTGATTTGCAACCTGTCTGTACTCCCTTTGATTAGGGTTGGGCTGTCTGAGGCGGTTTATCTCAGTAGCCTCTTCTAAACCTTACTTTGTGGAGGCTTCATCAAAATGCACTGTTGGGTTATTTCAGCTGCTGAGAGTGCTGATAGCTCAGCAGCCTGGGATTCTTCTATGGCTTGTTTTAAAGTTAGATCCCCTTTAGCTAGTAGTCGTCTTTGCAGCTTGGGTCCCTAACTCCACAGACCAGCTGATCTAACAGCATATCTTCAAGGTAATCCCTGAATCCGCAATGTAAGGCAGCTGTTCGTAGTGCTGCCATGTAGTCACTAATGGTTTCTCCCTCAGTCTGGATGCGCTTTCTGAAGACATGGCGTCTGGCAATTCTAGAAGGCTTAGGGGAGTAATAGTTGGAGAGAATTTCTTGCAATTCTTCCCAGGGAATATTCTTAATAGATCATGGGGCCAGTAATGCTGTAGCGATGTCAAATACCGTGGCTCTGCAAAAGCTTAGGAAATAAGACTTGTTTCTATGGTCAGAAATATCAGTAAGGTCTATAGCATCTAAAAAGCAATCAAACCGGTTCCTGTATGATTCCCATGTCTCTGCCGTCGGTCTGAAGGGCGGGAATGCAGGATTCGAAGTCATCTTTCTGTCAGCTGTGCTGCTTCTCCTGAGGCCATTTAGAAATCACGCTTCACGAACAGTGATAGCAACTCTAGCGATTTCAGCTCTTGGTTAATGATTTCGCTCTTTGTCCTTTTGCCTGGCTTGCCTTTATTTAGGATCCCGCCCTCATCGCCAGTGTTGTAGAGCGGTGGTAATTACTTAGGCAGACACCAAAGGCGAAGGTTCAGCTCTAACTTTATTTAGAAATAAAGGGTTACCACTACTGTTGCTCTAACACAGCAGCCAGCTGGAGCGGCAACAGCTGATGCCGTTTGACATCTCCTTTTATAGCCGGCTGTCAAATGGCATCAACCAATGGGAGAGGTCCGTGCTTCCCGCTTAAAGCACGGACCTGAGTGGAAACTACAGTCAATACACAACAGTGGTCACTCACTCTCCACATTAATGTAACAACAAGCATTGTACAGGTCACACAAGCGCTAGCGTTGTGGTGAGCATCAAGCTGAGCATTATGCTTGCACTAGCATTGTGGTGAGGTTTGTGCTCGTGGCCCTGTTTGCATTGTGACCCCATTCGTGCATTTCACATGTGCACATGCATATGAAGCCACCTGCCTCCTCTGCTCTCAGGCCGACAACCTAGAAAAGTTGGGGAATTCTGCTTTAGAAGAGCAGTTGAACAATTACTCAGGTTGCTCTCCTTCATAGGATGTGATCAAATGGAAGCTAGATAACCATCTATCTGGGAATTTTAGGCTTTCCAGAATGTGGATTCCTACACTAAGCAAAGGGTTAGGATTTCATGCCTAAAGACTTCATGAATTCTGAAATAGGAAATACATGCTTCTAGTCCTGTTTATATTGGAGCTTTTTTTTAATAAAAGGGAAAAAAGGTAATGGATAACTCAATCAAGAAAACACCTTGCAAAAGAGTGATCTGAGTTTGTGTTGCTTGATTAACTCTGGTTTTATTGTTGTTATCATGTTTCCCCGAAAATAAGACCCAACTGGAAAATAAGCCTTAGCATGATTTTTCATGATGTTTAGAATAATAGTCATACCACCCAAATAAGACCCAGTTAAGATGGTCAGACAGACAGACACGTTTAGTACCGTATTTTCCTGAAAATAAGACCTAACTGGAAAATAATGTCTCTTTTGGAGCAAAAATTAATATAAGACCCAGACTTATTTTTGGGGAAACACAGGTACTAAGTACTAAGTGTATATAGTTGCCCAACTGGAAAGACTCAAGGCAGATTTGTTTACAATCTTTTTGTGTTCTTTGGCCACTAATCTACAGGTTCACAAGCATCGGGCCCGACGGTACCACCAACCCCGTCCACTGCATCTTCCTGAGGAATTTTCTCACTTTGGCTCTTTGCCAGAGACCATTCCCCGCCAGACAATGCAGCTCTTTGCAGTTCTCTGCATTGAAACAAGTCATTATGTGGGCTTTACCCGCCACGGCCCAGATGTTCACCAGTGGCTTTTCTTTGATAGTATGGCAGACCGTGAGGGTGAGTTTTTTCAAAATCTATTTTCCAAAGAAAACCAAGGTTTGCTTTTAACAATGCTATGTTTAGCTTGTAAAATTGGACTGATTTGTCGACTGAGTTACATTCCAGTAGTGAATTGAGTTAGAAATCTCCTCTGTCTGAATGTTGAAACTGAATCCTCAGAATTAGTTTGATTTGGATTTTTTGAAGGGATTCAGAAAACAAAAAAGCCTTCTTTTCAAATAGGTTGAAGTATTAAACGCTGTCCAAATTGACAATTGGAAAGTACAAGAAGTCAGGGGTAGGCTGCTCAGGGTTTGCCAGGGTTTGGGAGAGCCCCTAGTTAAGATTCTGTGCAGTTTGGAGAACCCACAAATCCCACTCCTGGCCCTCCCCTCCCCGGAGTCCCCATGCAGCCTGTTTTGGATGCAGATAAATGCAGAGCATGCACGGAGGCTCGAGGAGGGCAAAAGACGGGCCTCCGGAAGTTCAGGAAGGCCAGAAATGGGTCCATTTCCAGCTTCCAGAAAACCTCCGGAGCCTGGCGAGGCTATTTTCACCCTCCAGCAGACTCAAGGAAAGCCTCCAGAGCCCGGGGAGGGCGAAAACACCCCCCCACACACACACTCACACACACCATGGTGCAGGAGGCCAACTAGGCCATGGCCACGCCCACCCAGCAACCGGGCAGAGAACCCGTTACTAAAAATTTTTATGTCCACCCCTGCAGGGAGTCCTCAACGTACGACCACAATTGAGCCCAAAATTTATGTTGCTAAGTGAGAAATGAGCTTTGACCATTTTACAACTTTTCTCGCCACATTTGTTAAGTGAATCACTGCAGTTCTTAAATTAGTAACAAGGTGGTTAAGCTCCCCCATTGACTTTGCTTGTCAGAAGGTCGCAAAAGGGGATCACATGACCCCCAGGACGCTGCAACCATCATAAATGTGAGTCATCCTGTCAGGCATCTGAATATAAATCATGTGACCATGGGGATGCTGCAATGGTCGTAAGTGTGAAAAATGGCAAAAGTCACTTTTTTCAGTGTTGTTGTAACTTCAAATTAAAAGAACGGTTGTAAATAGAAGACTTAACCTGTATCCAATTCCACAAATTAATCAGCTGTTCAGTTTGCAGTTTGGTTGAATCATTCTCATACCCTCTACTATTATTATTTATAGGCAAGATTATTTGCACGCAAATGGAATTTAAAAGTAAATGGAAGCTCCAATAACCTAGGCAGAGTTAAAATGTATACGCAGTAACTTAAAGTGAACCATAACTGCAATAACTGCTGCAGTTGGGCAGTTTGAATCTTACCCCAGGTTCAAGGTTGACTCAGACTTCCATCCTTCCGAAGTCGGTAAAATGAGGATCCAGATTGCTAGGGACAATATGCTGACTCTGTAAACTGATTAGACAGGGCTGTAAAGCATTGTGAAGTGGTACATAAGTCTAAGTGATAAGTACTATAATAGGGGGCAGTCCCTAATTAACCCTGACTAATCTTGAAAAGCTAAATCAGATCAGACCTCGTTCATAGTTGGATACGAACCTCTAGAAAACCCCATGGTTTTTGGTTGGATTAATGTTTTTCATCATTGACCATTTAAAGAGGGCTTGACTTCAAACTGCCAATGTTGAGAAACATTGGGCTAGCCTAAAACAATAATCAATTAATAATGAATTAATGAATTAATCAGAAGATGGCAATGGCAAGCTACTTCCATTGAGAGCTGGGATGGCGCAGTGCTTAGAATGCAATGCTGCAGCTACTTCTTTTGACTGCCAGCTGCCGGCAGTTCAAATCTCGCCTTTCAGTCCATTCTCATCGTGCCTTTCACCGTTCATTCAGCCTTCCATCCTCCTGAGGTCAGTAAGATGAGGACCCAGATTGTTTGGGGCAATATGCTGACTCTGTAAACAGCTTAGAGAGGGCTATAAAGAACTGTGAAGCAGTATATAAGTATAAGTGCTATTGCTCAGTGCTATACCAGGCATCGAGCTTAGCTCTAAGGAGTCTTTATTTTTCTCTTACTTTTGAGAACTTTAAACATACAATTCAAGTGAACAGCAGCCATGATAGCCTGAAATCTAAACAATATGTTTATTGCTTGAATAAATATCTTATAATGGTCTTAATAAGCAAACTTACTGGATACTTACTGGATACTTTGCTTGGCCTGAAAAAAAATCTTCCTAAAGTCACTCCAAATCTCAGAACAATCAATAAAGGTAGACATTTTCAGAAATGCTGTTTATTGAAAGGGTTTCCCAGTGCCGAAATTCCATTAATCAAAGGTTGGAATTCCAACAGTAAGTTGATTGGCTTTCCTCTTCTGTTTCTTTCCATGCATACCCTCAATCCTTATGCCTATATTTTTTTTTCTTTCCCAAGGTGGATTAAATGGCTTTAACATCCCTCGAGTCACACCTTGTTCAGAAGTAGCAGATTACTTGGAAATGCCCATAGAAACTCTACAAGGCTTGGATCCCAAATCTTTGCCCACTTATGCCCGCCGTTTGCTCTGTGATGCTTACATGTGCTTCTACCACAGCCCTTCCCTCAGCCTCTACAAATAAAGGTTTGGGTGAGAGACAGGAGAAGAGAGAGAAGCTATGTGGCTGCAGGAATCCCGTGGCAGATGTGGCTGCAAACCTGCGTGTTTAAACCAGAACCCAAAGGTGCTTTTTTCAAGAGGCAACTGGACTTTCTGGTTTTTCTTTGAAGACGTTTTGTTTCTTGTCAAAGGAGCTTCTTCAGCTCAGGTTGCCTCTTGAAAAAAGCACTTTTGAGACAACCATGACCTGGATGATTGAGAATCTCCATAGACGTATAAGCCAGAACTTTTGCAAGAAATATCTGAGAGAACAATTCAGAAGCAAAGTCTATATATTGTAACCTAGAACTTTACAGATGGAAGCCCTATTGGAATCTGCCCTTCCTTTAAAGCTAATCTAGACAAAATATTTAAAAAAGACTTCTCCTGACTACTCTTCACCATTTAAACATTTTAGGGATGGTGGACACAATCAAATTAACTCTGTCCACTTGGAACAACTTACCAAAGGATGTTTGGATATTGTATGTGAAAGTAAAAAAAAAAAAATTAAGGCAATCATGCTTCTAAATCCATCCTCCAGGACCGCATTCTGCCAGTGATCTCCAACAGGCCGGTGCGTTCCCACAGAGAGGGTCTGCTCCGGGTGCCGTCGGCCGCTATGTGTCGTCTGGCGGCGCCGAGGGGTAGAGCCTTCTCTGTGGGTGCCCCCGCCCTCTGGAATACTCTGCCACCGGAGCTCCGTACTGGCATGGACCTGAGGGCCTTCAGGCGCGCGTTGAAGACTTGGCTCTTTGAGCAGGCCGGCCTGGGCTGAGATAATGGTTTTAATTTGGTCTCCATAGTATTTAATTTTAAATTGGGGTTTTAAGGGGGGGGGGGGTCTTTTTAGTCTCATTTATCAGCCAATTAATTTAATAGTTTTTTAATTTTTGTATATTTGTGGGTTTTAGATGGGCTGTACACCGCCCTGAGTCCCTTGGGAGAAGGGCGGTATATAAATTTAAATATAAATAAATAAAAATAAATATAAATAAATAAATAACTGACATTATAGCATTGGTAAGATAAATGTATGGCTTTTCCTTCAATGGATTGAGGGCCTGACAGCACTTGACATCTGTAAGTGAATTGCCTATAGATGTAGAATTTGTATGGACAAATATAATGAAATACAGGGCTCATTTAAACAAAATACAAGTTAAAATGATATATAAATTATGTGTGTGTCTGTGTGTACTTGAATAATAATTGCAATAATAACTATATTATCTAATAGAATTTTAACTATTTACTGCTAAAACGATACACCTTTTTTTCCTTTGTATTTTTTACTTGTTAAAAGAACTTACTATGTGTTTTTTTTCCTTTTGGCGAAGTATGTATTTTTATCTTTTCCAATGTTGTTTTATTTTTTCAATATTTGTCATTATTTTAAAAAAGCTATTAAAAATTTTTAAAAAGAAATTTAATGGTTTTTCTATATTGGTGTTGCAGTGTTGAAATTATGACTTGATTATTGTTTGGTTTTATTACTTTAACCCAATGGTTCCTAAACTTTTTCAGTCCACCGCCTCCTTGGTGCTACAAATTCATCCTCGGTGCCCCCCATCCAGGGATGGGATTCAAATTTCTGTAGGTGTGGACTAATTTGAGGATGTGGCTTGCTGGTCACATGACTGGGTGGGTGTGGCTTGCTGGTCACGTGATTGGGTGGGTGTGGCTTGCTGGTCACGTGACTGTGTAGGTGTGGTTTGGTGGTCATGTGACTGGGTGGGCATGGCCAGGTGATTGGCAAACCAAATACAAGTAGTCCTCACTTAATGCCCGGATGTTTAGCAAGTGTTCTAATTTATGACTGGCCTCCCCAGAACTACTTGACCTGTTTTTGGAGTTTTGACAGCCATGTACACACCACATACACGCACTCCCTTCTAACGCTGCTGGAGCAGATCATTGGACTAGAATTGGCAAAGCATCTCTGTATAGATTCTAGTAGTGAATAAAATCTAATCAGAGATGCTTTGCCAATTCTTGTTGATTTTTATTTGTATTTCTTTATTTTATGTTGCTGAATTGCATGTCCCTTCTTGTGCACAACCCAGAAGCTATAGTGATTCTTTGCAGCAAAAATTACCAACCTCTGGCTTTGCTTTACTTTCCAAATGTGCCACCACTGCTGTGTTCTAGGGGCCGGCCCTGCAGGTCCACCCCATTGAGCCCGCTTCACCGGGGGGACCTGCACCAGAGGGACCTGCCCAAACAAAAGTCAGTGAGGTGAGCCTGAGATAGGGAAAGTGAGAAAGAGAAAAGAAAGAGAGAGAAAGAAGAAAAGAAAGGGAAAGAAAGAAAAAGGGACAAAGAAATGGGGTGAATGGAAGGAAGGGACAGAAAGAAAAAAATGAGGGAGAGAGGGAGGAGAAAGATAATGAGATATCTATTCTATTCCAATCACCTGCTCCAGCAGGGTTAGAAGGGAGTGTGTGTGTGTGTGTGTGTTCTTGTAATTTACCAGTACATTTTGGTTTTTCCTTCAGAATTGGCATTGTAATACATTGGGGAAAAGTAATTTTTTAGGGTGGAGATCTGGTCCAATGGTTCGTGTTTAAAGCCTCAACAAAATGTGAGAGCTTCCTGATAGTCATGATCATGTTTCGTCCACAAAACCTTTAATAGAAGCCAAAGAGGTTTCAATGTGTTTCAGTGTGGAAAAGGGCCTCAGTCTAAACTAGGCCTCATTTCAATCTGATGTATCAGGTCTGTCTGTCTGACTGTCTGTCTGTCTGTCTCTCTCTCTCTCTCTCTCTCTCTCCCTCCCTCCCTCCCTCTCTCTCTCTCTCCCTCCCTCCTTCCCAAACTGGTTTTGCTCTACTTTCCCGATGTGCCTGTGGGGCCGGCGCTTCAAACATGGATGGACGGACGTATGTATGTATGTATATATGTATGTATATATGTATGTATGTGTGTGTATATATATATGTTTTCTGAGGTTTTCGCGGCTATTTGTATGTGGTTCTTTGGTAATTCAGGTTTTCTCCCGCGTATGCGGGAGAAAACCCGAATTATCAAAGAACTATATGTGTGTGTGTGTGTGTGTGTGTATATGTGTAAGGTTTTGAGCTGATAAATAATTAAATAAGGGAGACTAGGATAGATCTATTTCAAGCTAGTTAGCTCTCTTCAGCTAGCCATACCCTTACTGGGATTCGAACCAGGGAAGTATTACATGTGAGGCAGTTGTAATTGCCACTAGACCACTGGCTCTATCCTCTATAGGATAGAATGGTGGGGAAGATGGCTGTGTTGTCATTTCTTGATTGGTTGATGGAGTTGATGTTTGCAGATTGGCTGGCTTTTTCTTAAGAACGTGTGGCTGAGGTATTGGGTGTATGTCTATCAGCCTCCTGTGTTGTAATGACTTGGGTAATGGTCTGTGTGATGACCTTCTGAGTTCTAATGTTTTGACCTCCTGGGTCTTGTGCTATAATCTCCTGGGTCGTAATGACCTGGGTATGGGCTATGTGATGACTTTCTGAGTTCTAATCTGGTGACATCCTGGGTTTTGTATTGTAATCTCCTGGGTTGTTGGCTGTGTTGCAACATCCTGAGGTTTTGTGGTGTAGCCTCCTGAGTTCTGTGATGTGATATCCTGAGCGGGTGGCTGTGATGTGACGTTCCGGGTTTTGGTTTGGCTCCGAGTTTGAGGCCTGGCTCTGTGTTCATGGCGTGTGTCAGTTTGCTTGGTTTGGGGGTCGGGGTGTGTGGCAGCTGGTGATGCAGCCATGGTCTGGTTTCTGGATGGTGGTTGCCTTTCATCTGTGGGGTGGGTTTGGGTTTGAGTCTGGTGAGGGAGATTGGTGGTGGCATCCTGTGTTGTTTTGGGTTCAGTGTTAGTTTTCGTGGCTGGGACTCATTTGTTGATAAGGGCTAGTTTCCAAACGTCTGGCAGGTGGTAGGCATCATCCCATTTGTTCATGTTATGGGGGTGTTTCTCTATTTCGATGGCTTCCCTGATTATTCTCTTGTTGAAGTGTTCAGTATTGGAGATTAATTTGGTTCCCTCGAAATTAATTTCATGTCCTGTGGCCTTAAGGTGCTGGAAAAGGGAGGAAAAATTTTCTCCTTTTCTGACTTTGTTCTTGTGTTCTGCGATGTGTGCATTTATTCTCCTGTTGGTTTGTCCAATGTATGTGGCTGGGCAATTGTTGCATGGTATTTCATAAACTCCTTGGTTTTCTAGCTGGTTCTTGTCTTTGGGGTTTCTTAGGATGTTGACTATTTTTTGGTCAGTACCGAAGGCTGTCCTGGTGTTGTGTTTATGGAGAATTTTGCTGATTTTATCTGTGGTGCCTTTGATGTAGTGGAGGAGGGCAATACCATTGTCCTGTTCTGTGTCTCGGTTTCTGGGAGGTGTCTCCTTTAGGATTAGGTTGGTAATTATGTCTCTTTGGAATCCGTTGGAAATTAATACGTTAGTGAGGGTATGTAATTCTGTTCTCAGGTGGTTTTTGTCAGCTAGGCGTTTGGTTCTGGAGATGAGGGTCTTGGCTACAGAGTTGATCTGTTCAGGGTGGTGATGGGATTGTGCGTTTAAGTAGTGGTTGGTGTGTGTTTTCTTCCGGTAGGATGGTATGTCCTAGGAGCCATTGGGTTTTTTGTAAATTAGGACGTCCAGGAAGGGAAGTTGGTTGTTGGCTTCTGTTTCCATGGTGAATTGTATTTTGGGATGTAGGCTGTTGAGATGTGTGAGGAAGTTGTCCAGTTTTTCTTTCCCATATGGCCAAATTATGCAAGTGTCATCTACATATCTAAGCCAGAGTTTGGGTTTGTGTTCGGATTTGTCTAGAGCATTGGTTTCAAGGTGTTCCATGTATAGGTTAGCGATGACGGGTGAGAGGGGTGATCCCATAAGTGCTCCTTCTATCTGTTTGTATCTTTGTCCATTGTGGATGAAGTATGTGTTCGTTAGGCAGAAATTGATCAGATCTAGGATGTGCTTAGAGGGGTTGTATTTGTTTTGGATGGCTGTCAAGGCTTCTTTAATAGGTACTTGGGTGAAGAGGGATATGACATCAAAACTCACGAGTAGGTCGCCGGGTTGTAGGTTTTGTTTCTTTATTGTTTCTATGATGTTGAAAGAGTTTTGTATATGTGAGGTGATGGATTCTGTGTAGGGCTGGAGTTGTTTGGTGAGAAATTTGGCAAGATTCTATAGAGGTGAGCCTATGGAACTGACTATGGGTCTGAGTGGTGTTCCTTCCTTGTATATCTTGGGGAGGCCATAGAGTTTAGGGCATCTGGATGATTTTTCTCTGGGGATGATTCTTTGCTGGATCTCTTCACTGATGGAGGAGGCTTTTATTTTGGATTTGGTGGTTTTTTCCAGGTAGGTGGTGGGGTCAGTATTTAGAGGTTTATAAGCAGGGTCTTGGAGTAGGTTGTAGTTTGGATTGGTAGTCTGATGTGTTCATCACGACCGTGGCGTTGCCTTTGTCTGCTGGGAGAATGATTATGTTGTTGTCTTTTCTCAAATTGGTAGTGCTTTTTGTTCTTTTCTGTGTAAGTTGCTTCTGGGTGGACTGCTGGAGCAGAGGACGTTGGTGACTTCAAGTCTGATTTTATTGGCTACATCTGGTTAATTTTGGTTAGGCTAGCTTCAGCTTCGCATATAATGTTTTTAGTGGAGATGCATTTGGGGGCGACTGCAAAGTTGAATCCCTTGGAAAAGACATTGGTTTCTGCCCTTTTTGAGGGTTCTGTCTGATATGTTGTGTACTGTTTGTTTCCTGCGTTCTTGTGGGGGGGGGGGTTGGGACTTCTGGTGATTCTCTAGTCTGTGGAGTTTGCTAGTGTGTGTGTCTGTCTTGTGGGAAATTTCTGTTTCGTCTCTCCAGAGGGCTAGTTGTTTGGATTTGTTCCAGAGTGCTGGGTGGATTTTGTTACTGAGTTTGAGGTGGAAAGTAGATCCTGTTGGTTTGGTCTGGTAGGAATCTTTTCCTGTGGAGTTCATTTCTGATTAGAACTAATTCCGTTCTTTTCAGGATCTTTTCAATGGCTGAAGTTTTGGAATGGAATTTGAGTTGGAAGCAGGTGGGGATCACTTCTTTGTCTCGGCAATTGCGTAGGAATGTGAGGTCACATAAGATGGTGGCTCTTCGGACTTCGAGTTTCTCATAGGTCCTGGTCAGCTGGAAGGTTTCCTCCCCGTAGAGGTATGATATTTGTTTTCGTAGATTTTCATGAGTATAGGTATGCAGGTCTTGGTGTGTTCGGGTCTTTTCCCGTGCAAGATTGAGACTATCTGGGCAACGTTTCGACGAGATCCCACTTGCCATCTTCAGGCTGGTGCTTTCAGCTTTATGCGAGCAAAGCATGATGAAAGGCAACCACCATCCAAAAACCAGACCACAGCTGCATTACCAGCTGCCACACACCCCGACCTCCAAACCAAGCAAACTGATACACGCCATGAATACAGAGCCAGGCCTCAAACTCAGAGCCAAACCAAAACCTGAACATCACATTAAGCCACCTGCTCAGGATATCACATCACAGAACTCAGGAGATTATACCACAAAATCTCAGGATGTTGCAACACAGCCAACGACCCAGGAGATTACAATACAAGACCCAGGATGTCACCAGATTAGAACTCAGAAGGTCATCACACAGCCCATTACCCAGGTCATTACGATCCAGGAGATTATAGCACAAGACCCAGGATGTCACAAGATTAAAACTCAGAAGATCATCACACAGCCCATTACCCAAGTTGTTACAACACTGGAGGCGGATAGACACACACCCAATACTTCAGCCACACATGTTCTTAAGAAAAAGCTAGCCAATCTGCAAACATCAACTCCATCAACCAATCAAGAAATGACAACACAACCAATCTCCCCACCAGTATATATAGGGAGAAAGCAGCTCAGATCACACTTTGCTCACACAAAGCCGAAAGCACCAGCCTGAAGATGGCGAGTGGGATCTCGTCGAAACATTGCCCAGATAGTCTCAATCTTACATGGGAAAAGATACACACATACATACATACACACACACACAAAGAGAGGTAGATAGGTAGGTAGGTATATTAGTAGATAGGCAGGCCGGCCGGCCGGCAGACATTTTGAATGAATGTATGGATAGATAGATAGGTAGGCAGGCAGGCAGACCTTTTGGATTAATGTATGGATAGATAGGTAGGCAGGCAGTCAGGCAAGCAGGCAGGAAGACAGACAGACAGACCTTTTGGATGGATGGATGGGTGGGTGGGTGGGTGGGTGGATGGATAGGTAGGAAGGTAGGTAGATAGGTAGATCTATATTGATAGATAGGTAGGCAGGTAGGCAGGCAGACAGACAGACAGATAGATAGATCTATATTGGTAGATATGTAGGTAGGTAGACAGAAAGACAGGCAGGCAGGCAGATAGGTAGGCAGGAGGGTAGGCAGGCAGGCAGACCTTTTGGATGGGTGGGTGGGTGGGTGGGTGGATGGATGGATGGATGGATGGATGGATGGATGGATAGATAGGAAGATAGGTAGATCTATATTGATAGATAGGTAGGCAGGCAGACAGACAGACAGACAGATAGATCTATATTGGTAGATATGTAGGTAGGCAGAAAGACAGACAGGCAGCAGATAGGTAGGCAGGAGAGTAGGCAGGCAGACAGACCTTTGGGATGGATGGATGGATGGATGGATGGATGGATGGATGGATGGATGGATGGATGGATGGATGGATGGATGGATGGACGGACAGACAGAATGCGACAGTGGCAACACTTTGGGAAAATAGAGCTACTTTCCCAATGTGCTGCTGCTGCTGCATTCGACACACCAGCTCGGCAGGCTCACCCCATTGAGCCCCTTGCACTGCTCCAGTGCAACAGTCAATGGGATGAGCCTGCGGTGCCGGTGCTGTGAATGCCCCCCCTGCTGCCTCTTAGCATCCCCAAGGGGGCCAGCACAGGGGTGCTAAAAGGCAGCAGGAGGGTGTTTGAGGTACTGGCCCCGCAGGCTCACCCCATTGTCTGTTGCACTGTTCCGGAGCTGGTGCCTCGAATGCAGCAGCATGTTGGGAAAAGCCGCCGCCACCACATTCAAGGCGCCAGCTCCTGAGTGGTGCAATAGTCAATGGGGTGAGCCTGCAGGACCGGCACCTCAAACACCCCCCTGCCGCCTCTTAGCACCCCTCTGCCAGCCCCTTGGAGGTGCTAAGAGGCAGCAGGGGTCATTCAAGACGCTGGCACCGCAGGCTCACCCCGATAACTGTTGCACCGGAGCGATGCAAGGGGCTCAATGGGGTGAGCCTGCGGAGCTGGTGCTTTGAACATAGCGGTGGCACGTAATGTGCCACCACTGCCGCATTTGAGGCGCTGGCTCTGGAGCAGTGCAATAGTCAATGGGGTGAGCCTGTGGGGCCGGCGCCTTGAACACCCCCCTGTCACATCTTAGCACTCCCCTGCCGGCTCCCTTGCCTCTTAGCACCCTCCTAAGGCATCCCATTGCCCCCCCACAAGAAGCGGTACCACCCACTTTGGGAACCACTGCTTTAAACCCAATCTTTTAAAATAAGATATATTTATTAAAATTTGTCAAAATTTGTCTAATGCAGGATTTAGCTATCTTCAAACATTGAGAATCACATCGCACAATGTTAAATTACTATATAGCATAAACACTAAGAACATTTTTTAAACAATTTAAAATAATGAAAATCTGGAAAAATTAGCATTTATCTCAAGGAATCAGCCATCTCACCTTGTGCTCTCATGAGGGGAAAACCATATATGCCATTGTACAAGTCCAATCATGGATAAGCAAGGCCCTCTGATATTTTAGCTAATATACCAAGAAAAATGGGCCATCTACAGATAAAATGGCTCAATTTTTATTGTATTTTGATTCAGAAATCAAGGATCTGCTTATTTATGTGCAAATATATGTGGGAAATATGAATATGTATGATCCCATCTGCAAATTTTGGGGTTGATTTTGGCCCCAAGAATTTTAGGCTTATCTGCAAGTATATACAGTAGGTCTATTTCTGAACTTAACTTAAAACAATGTACTATACTACACTATTTTTAAAATGCAATTTATATTAAGGCTCTGTTTTAAAGCATGGTTAATCTGATCAATTGCTGTGGGAATATCAAAAAGGGGATTTAAACCAGTTAACGAATTTAATTCAAAACAGTGAGTCATGCATAGCAGAGGTTGCCAACCTTTTGGACCACAGGGACCACCAAACTCAAATTTTTAAATCCCGTGGACCAGAGATCTTAGGAAAATTCCCAAAAAAATCTGCAGGAAAATTCCCCATCTCGTTTTTCTACCGATCAATCATTCTTTATTTGGGATTGCAGGATACTGTCTCCAGCTCCATTCTCAGGCGGGGAAAGAGAGAGCGGGAGGGAGGGAGGGAGGGAGAGAGAGAGAGAGAGACAGAGAGAGACTTTTGGCTTCATGCAAGGAAAGCAGCAGAAGTCTTTCTTTCTCTCCCCCAAACTCTGCCAGAAATGAGTCTTTGTGAGACTTGTTGCAATGGCGCAACCTCTTGGAGCAGGATGCCTTGCAGGGTCGCAAAGACTCATTTCTGGCAGAGTTTATGGGAGGGAAAGAAAGGCTTTTGCTGCTTTCCTTGCATGCAGCCAAAAGCAGAAGAAGAAAGAAGTAGCCCAATGGCCAGATGAGGTGTGCGGAGCAAGTGGGGCATGTTCCCCTGCTCCTCCCTTTCTGCCCTTCCCTCACTATCTCATGTTGTTTGCAATGCAAGCTTTGTGTTCCCACTGGGCATCTGGGCGGCGCAGCGATGTATTCCAGCAGCCTGGATTAATTGCTTTGGGGGAGTGCTTTGGGGATGACATTTCTCTGAGGACCATCAAAATTTTCTCGCAGACCACCACTGGTCCCCAGCCCACTGGTTGGTGACCACTGATGTATAGCATTAAAGTGGCTTTACTTAATCAATTCTGTTGTGAGAATCTATGATAGCAGTCATATGAATATTTTTACTACCTAGCATTCTAGAAAAAAAGGAGCACCTGGAAAAGCAACTCATTTGTTACAAAACTCACAGCTAAGACTTCACACTTTTAAACCCTGACTGGTACAGTGGCTCACTCATACTTATTGCCTGCTAATTAGAGATGAGGCCACAAATTCCTGCTTATACAAGGGTTAATAGGATACCAACTACCATAAAGCAGTAGAAAATTCTGCATCCTTGATATCTATTGATCCAGTTCCTATGACTCTGTTTCCAGAACCACAACCCACCAGATCCAGCACAATGAAAAACATAATTAAGCCTGTTGAAAGGAACAAGGACATTAAATATTATCATTACAAAATACTATACCTAGGTTCTCCAGTTACATAGAGGACTATGATGGAAGAGTAGAGTATTAAGGTAGAAGCCAGTACAACCTTTGTTCAGAATGATTCAATCCAAGAAGACCACAGGTAGAAAATATGTATCCTGTGAAGGACATGGAGTTATGCCCAAGTTGGAGATATCCTTTTTGAGAGTTTCTGGGAGTTGAAGTTTTGAATAATCCGAGGGATACTCAGTTAAAAGATGATTGAGTTGGATCAGTTAAAGTCTTTATGGAATCTCTCTTCTTGTTTTATTTTGCCTCTAGGGCCTCTTTTTTAGAATCTTGACCACTGCCTTGTGGATATCCTTGTTCTACAGGGTGTAAATGATATGGTTGACTAAGGGGGTGACCACAGTATAAAAGACAGCAATTTGTTGTTACGATTGGAAGCTGACTCAGACTTGTTTCAGGTGCATAGAGTTAAGGGTGCCATAGAAAAGATGACCACTGCCAAATGGGAGGCACACATGGAGAAAGGCAGAGAAAACAGCTGATGCATGGCAATCGGCTGTGCCACGCAAAGCAACTGAGGTTGAAGATCAGTAAATAAAGGTTAGTATAGAGATGGGGCAGGTGGAGGGCCCAGCAGTTGATCTTCGGAGAGAACTGGTTCACCCATAGAGGATTGTCAGAGCTACCGGTTCAAGCAAACCGGACTAAACCAGCAGAATACCACTACTAGTTATCATCCATCGATGCTTCTTGCCCATAGGTATAGCATAGGTCAAGGGATGACAGATAGGCCATGACAGCCAGCAGAAAGCATTCTGTGCCTGGATTGCATAATGAATAAAGGAGATGGTTCCATGATCTAACAGGAGATGAGCCAACATTTGGGGCATAGTACTAGTGGTGTAGCAAATCTCCAGGAAAGTACATCTGAGTGTGGAAGTTGGTTGAACTGAACCAACATGATAACTGCCAGATTCCCAAGAAGGGTAAGAGAGTAGATGAGGAGAATAAAGAGTATCATCCGGGTTTTGTGATGAACAGAAAGGCCCAACATGAGGAATTTCCTAATGGAGGTGAGATTCTCAACCTCAATTCTAATTCCTACCTACACAGTAAGAAAAACACAATAAGAAGAAACAGTGACTGAGACAAAACTGACCAAAAGATCAATCTTAGGCACATGAAAAGCCATTTTGAGGCCCCAAATTACTCTCAGTTCATGTAGAAGACAAAATTTATTGAACAGCAAACATCCTATTATTATAATGAATTTACCTGGGCACAAGAGGCAGAAAATTTAATAATATATAACAATCAAATTCCATTTATTTAAGCATTAGGAGACTTAAACACTCTTCTTGTCCTTCTACAAATGAAGGAAAAATTCTGGAAATTAACATTAGAATTAGGATCTCTAACGCTCTCAGTCATTACAAACATCTTATCACTTGTCACCACATTGCAGAATTCTAAAACAAATCTCTACTGACATAGTAAAAACATGTTTTCTTGTTCAAGATTTCCCAGGACTTTGCTTCCAAAATTGAGAATTATTCTACTGCAATTAACAATCCCTATATAATTATTTTGACTTCAGCTCTAAATCCATGGGGTGGGTGGGAGGAAGGTGAGTTATTAACCCAAGTAGAGTTATACTTAATGAAATAGAATGTTGATTCACAGAAATTGACGTAAAAAACATGCTGTTGTCAAAGATAATGATATTTGCAGTATTGATTATTGTGCCTTTACCGCAAGTGGTGTGCAGGATTGGCAGGACCAAATGCAGCATCGGTGATCCTCTGCCATTTCTTCACAAGCAATATCAGTCAGGAGACTTCATTGTTGTGAACATGCTCTCTCAGATCTATATCTTCCACAAAATGATAGACTTCAGCAAACGTCCCTCTCAGGAGCTCTTTGAGGACACCATGTAAGATTTTACTCACAAAAAAACATTAATTTGAACTAGGAAGTCTGTTCATATTAGCCTTGCTTCCATGCTTGACTTGACCTTTTCTTTGCTGGATAGCCCTATCTCCATTCTCCCATTCTTTATTTTATTTTTATTTATTTATTTATTTGTCAATTGCTTACAAGATAATAGGTATAAGTAAAACATAGTTATGAATACATGGATACATATAAGAAAAATAAAATATAAAAGAAACAATAGGACAGGGACGGTAGGTACGTTGGTGCCTATGCACCAGCTTATGCATGACCCCTACAGACCTCTTAGGAAAGGGGTGAGGTCAATAGTAGACAGTCTAAGGTTAAAGTTTTTGGGGTTTGGGAAAGAAACCATAGAGTCAGGTAGAGTATTCCAGACATTGACCACTCTGTTGCTGAAGTCATATTTCCTGCAATTAAGTTTGGTGTGATTAACCTTGAGTTTGTATCTATTGTTTGCTTTTGTGTTGTTATGGTTGAAGCTGAAGTACTCACTTACAGGTAGGACATTGCAATGTATGATTTTATATACTATACTGAGATCGGACCAAAGGCGGTGTAGTTCTAGGTTTTCTAGGTATTCTGCAATGAGTAGAGGAGTGAAGAACTCTTCTTGTAATTCTTCTCTGTTATCATCTTACTTTCCTTTTCTTTTTCATAAGCCTCTTCCATAATCCATGACTGCTACATGATGAATGTATCCTACAGGGGATTAAAAACAGCCTTTCATTTATTTTTCAAATTTTCCCACAATTATGTGGAAAAAATGAAACATAATATTTTTATTTTCTTGTGGATCCTCATTACTAGCTATCTAGGGATACATGTTGCCTGTAGGCTGCAAGTTGGAAATGCTTGATTTAGAACTTTTCCAGCAAGTTTGTATATTCCCTTTTGTTCTTTGAAGTTCTTTAGAGAAATGTTTCTGAAAGTCCTCATCTTAACCCTTTCTGACATAATGAAAGAAGTTATGGTCCACTTTGGGGTTATCAGCTAATAGGAAGTAGTATGCTAGAGTGCTACTGTTAATCCATTTTTTAAAAACACCCAAGTTATTTCAAGAGGAATCTGGATGGCCCAAAGCTATGTATTATTAGTATAATCAGCTGAACCATCTTCTGTGTCTTCTTTGAACCATCTTCTGTGTCTTCAATAGACTCTGAAATTACCATCATTGGTGGAATGGAGGTTTTAAAGAAAATGGAGTGTCTCTACTCCTCCAAAAAGCATCAGCACCCTTTTGAAAAATCAACAATAAGTGACATCATTTTCTGAAATTATTACTCAGAAGGATGTCTATTAGAACATTGTCATCAGAATCAAAATGATTGCAGCACTGTTTCATCACATTCACTTGTAAAAAAAGTATGTTATGTGCTTTCATTTCAGTTGAATGCACAGTGAAAAAAAATGTATTTCCTTTTCCAGCGTCATGACTCCAATCTACCAGCACATCTTGGCCTTAGAATTTGCTATCAAGGAAATCAACAAAAATCCTCATTTTTTACCCAATCATACCCTTGGATTTCAGATCTATAATACCTACTTCATGACAAGTTGGACATATCGTGCTTCATTGGAACTTTTCTCTACAAAGGGCCAATTCATTCCTAACTACAACAGTGATGCACAGCACCAACCAATAGCAGCCCTTGGAGGACCTACCACTGAGGTGTGTCTACACATGGCTACCATCTTATCCCTTTATAAGATGCCACAGGTACAAGCTTCTTTTTTCCTCATGTTTTATTTGCTTTATTTGTATAAAGTATCAAAAATTCAATTTAAATCAAACAGTGTGTTGTCTGGGTACAATTGTTTTTTTAGGAAATGGTAATCAAAATGTTTACAATAGCATTCATCACAATAACATTAATACTATAATAACAATTATATTTAGCTTCTCTATTTTATCGAGTTTCCATTTTAATATTTATCCTTTTTATGTCCCTGCATTTTTAACTTCTGTTTTTATTGTCTAACTATTGATAAAATAGATCCCATGTCAGTTTCTTCTTTATCCTTAATAGTAAATGTTTGTCCACTCCACAGATATGAGCTTGATAACCATGTAGATAACTATCAGTGTCCTTTTATCCATCTTTTTATGCAAACATTTATGACAGTACTTCTCAACCTTTTCTTTACCATGGACTCCCTTTAAATACTTTTGTGATCATGGATCATGGCCACAGATCACCAAGATTCAAATATAACATTTCTTCCAGACTTCGTAGACCCCCTGTGGTGATATCACAGCCCTCCATGGGTCTATAGACCACAGGCTGAGAACTACTGACTTATGGCATAGAAAAGAAGGCATTCTTCCCAAAATAACAAGATTATTGTTAAAAACTGATAGCTTCTGATGACTACAAGGAAATTCTGTTGTAGCGTACTAATGTCCTCAGGTTTGCGGCCATGACTTTTTGTGATTTAAAGATTTAATTATCAATGTTTGTGCTATGTTTTCTGAAAGATTAATTTTCCACTAAAACAATGTTTAAGAGAAACTGTGACTAAAACTAAAGAGAATTTTCAGAAGCATTCTCAGAAGTACCTCCATTAAAGATATATTTAAGACAAAATATATAAGAATATATATAAAATATACTCTAAGAATATAGAGTATTCAAATGTAACAAACAAAATGTTAAAGAGTTATGTTTATGTAGTTACTTACCAAACACATGTAAATTATATTAAAGTAACCAAAATATCTTTACAATCCCCAAAACATGAGCACCCCTAATATTTGGGCATTGAAAGTTGAAAAATTTGACGCACCCAGGACTATTCTCACAATGGTAAAAAGAGGAAAGTTTTTTTAGGGGATAATCTACCATTTTACAAATGCAAACTGTTAGTAAATTTTTGTACAACATGTTTGATCAAATATTCCGTTGTCTATTTACCAGTATTTTTCTTTTTCTGAAGATAATGTATGGTTCCACTACCGAAAGTAATACCAAAACAGAGGCTGTTTTATATCAACAAATGTTCCCAAGTATGGACCATCAGTATAAGGGAATTTTTCTATTACTGCTGCATTTCAGATGGACATGGATTGGGATCTTGTCTTTGAAAAATGACAGTGGTGAGAAGTTTATACAAGATCTGGTTCCCATGTTAGCCCAGAAGGGGATCTGCTCAGACTTCATTGAAACATTTCCAATCATTGATGACTCAAGCAGCATTGTTGAGTTGGTGGAAATGGGACTTGAAATGTATATGGTGGTTATGAAGAGCACAGTAAATGTAGTACTGGTTCATGGTGAAATTTATGGAATTATAGTTCTGAGACTTCTTTCCACCAATATGAAAATTGAAGATGCATCATTGTGGAGAAAAAATAAAATTTGGGTTATGACAGCTGAGATGGATTTCACCTCGCTTCCCTTTCTAAGGAATAGTGACCTAGTCTTCCTCCATGGTGCTCTGTCTTTTGCAATTCACACAAAGAAAGTGTTAGGATTCCAGCAATTTGTTCAGATGAGGAAACCAAACTTAGAAGAAGAAATTAGTTTTATCAAGCTCTTCTGGGAAAGTGCTTTCCAATGTTCCTTCTCCATCTCTGTTATGAATGAAGATAAAAATGAAGTTCCCTGCACTGGAAAGGAGAAACTGGAAGATCTTCCTAAGTCTGTGTTTGAAATGGACATGACTAGCCACAGCTATAGCATCTACAATGCCATCTATGTTATGGCATATGCTTTGCATGACTTCCATTCATCAATGCTGGAATACAGAGATAGAGGGCATGAAGTCAAACTGGAACTTCTGGATCAAAATATGTGGAAGGTAAAACCTTAAGCAAACCAATTACTGGTTACTCCCTGTATCTGCCACCCCAATCCTAAACCTAAATGAAATTAATTCTTCCAAGCAGAATGCACATATCTTGGGATGTACTTTTACTCAATGTCATCATCTGTCTAGCTTTATTCCAAATAAAGTCATTATCAATTATTATATCTGCAACATATCTGCACCCGCTGTTTACAAGCGGTGGTGTGCTCTGGCCCCCAGGTTACATCTCGCTCCCTGAGTTGTTTGAATGATCGGGCCCCGGGCCTCTGGCTGATGTTATGCAATGCCAGGTCCGTAGTGAATAAAGCCCCCCTTGTTTACGAACTTGTCACGGAGGGGTGTGTGGATCTGGCTGGCATTACCGAGACCTGGCTGGGACAGGAGGGGGGTGTCCCTCTAGTGGAGATGTGCCCAGCCGGGTTTCAGGTTTTTCATCAGCCGAGGGCCCAGGGGAGGGGTGGGGGGGTTGCGGTAATTATTTGGGAGGATCTGGGACCTAGGGAGTCCACTGTTCCTCAGACGACCGGATGTGAGTCCCTTTTTGTAAAGTGTGGTTCCGGGGTTCAGATGGGCCTATTGATCACATACCTGGCTCCCTGCTATGTGACATCGGCTCTGCCTGAGCTCCTCGAGGTCATAGCCGGTCTGGCGGTTGAGACCCCCAGGCTGATGGTCATGGGGGATTTCAACCTGCCTTCAGCTGGTGGGGCCTCAGGGATTGCTCAGGAGTTCTTGGCTTCCATGACAGCCTTGGGCCTGACCCAATTAATTAGGGAACCCACTCACACTGGGGGTCACATCCTGGATCTGGTTTTTGTCTCTGGACAGTGGCAGGATGATCTTGGTTTGGGGACGTTTTTGTTGAGCCCTTGTCATGGTCAGAACATTCGCTCCTTAGGCTGGACTTCCAGGCCGCTCCTCCCCATCACAGGGAGGCGGACCAAATACGATGGTACCGCCCCAGGCGCCTGATGGATCCAGATAGGTTCCTGATGGAGCTTGGGCCATATCCTGACATTCGAACACATGACTCGGTTGAGGACCTGGTTGCCACCTGGGAAAGGGTGGCGGCTGGGGCCCTGGACCGGGTCGTGCCCTTGCGGCTTCTGACCTGGTGCCGCTCTCACTCGGCCCCTTGGTTCTCCGGGGAGCTGAGGGAGATGAAGCGCCAGAAAAGACGCCTGGAGAGTATTTGGAGAACTACTCGCTCTGGACCTGACCGAACACTATTACGGTCTTATATTAAGACCTACTTAGTGGCGATAAGGATGGCATTCTTAAGCGTTCTTACTTTTCCACCCTTATTGCATCTGCAGGAAACTGCCCGGCCGCCCTGTTTAGAGTGACCTGCTCCCTCCTGGAAGGGGGAGCGCGGGAGGACCCCTTGCAGGGACAGGCTGAGGACTTTTCGAATTTCCTGGTGGATAAAATCGCTCAGATCCGGGATGGGTTGGACTCTGAATGGGCAGCTCTGGGTGGGGGGTCGGGGGCGGAATTTGAGGCAGTCATTTGGGAGGAGTTTGATCCTGTGACCCACGAAGACGTGGACAAGTTGCTGCAGGGACTGAATGCTACCACATGTTTATTGGACCCGTGTCCCTCCTGGCTGGTGTTGGCCACACGCGAGGGGACACGAGGTTGGTTTCAGGGTATTATTAATGCTTCCTTGAGTGAGGGATATCTGCCCGCCGCCTTGAAAGAGGCGGTGGTGAGACCCCTCCTCAAGAAACCGTCCCTGGACCCAACTTTGTTATCTAATTACCGTCCCATCTCCAACCTTCGTTTTGTGGCGAAGGTTGTTGAGAGTGTGGTGGCACAACAGTTTCCCCGGCACCTGGATGAAGCTGTCTATTTGGATCCACACCAATCGGGCTTCAGGCCCGGACACAGCACCGAGACGGCATTGGTCGCATTGGTGGATGATCTCTGGAGGGCCGGTGACAGAGATTATTCCTCTGTCCTGGTCCTCTTAGATCTCTCGGCAGCTTTCGATACTGTCGACTACAGTATCTTATTGCGGCAGCTGGAGGGGTTGGGAGTGGGAGGCACCGTTATGCAGTGGTTCTTCTCCTTCCTCTCTGACCGCTCGCAATTTGTGTTGGTGGGGGGGACAGAGGTTGGGCCCGAGGCCCCTGGTTTGCGGGGTGCCTCAGGGGTCGGTGCTCTCACCCCTTTTGTTCAACATTTATATGAAGCCGCTAGGTGAGATCATCCGTGGCTTTGGGGTAGAGTTCCATCAGTATGCTGATGACACTCAGCTGTACATCTCTACCCCGGGCCACCCCGATGAAGCCGTCGAAGTGATGACCCGGTGCCTGGAGGCTGTGCGGTGTTGGATGGGGTGGAACAGGCTTCAGCTCAACCCATCTAAGACTGAGTGGCTGTGCTTCCCGGCACCCTGGTACAGCCAGCTGGTTCCATCATTGGCTGTGTGGGGGGGGGAAACAGAGAGGGCCCACAATCTGGGTGTCCTCCTGGATGTGCGGCTGTCATTGGAAGACTACGTGGCGGCCGTCGCCAGGGGGGCTTTTGGCCAGGTTCGTAGGATCTACCAGTTGCGGCCCTTTCTGGATCGGGATGCGCTTCGCATGGTCACCTCCACCCTGGTGATCTCCCACCTAGACTATGCCAATGCTTTCTACATGGGGCTGCCTTTGAAGAGCATCCGGAGGCTCCAGCTGGTGCAGAATGCAGCCGTGAGGGTGGTAATGGGGGCTCCCCGGGGCTCCCATGTTACGCCACTTCTGCGCGAGCTGCATTGGCTCCCAGTGGCCCTCCGGGTGCGCTTCAAAGTCTTGATTACTATCTTTAAAGTACTCCATGGCTCAGGACCGGGATACCTGCGAGACCGCCTCCTGCCATTATCGGCCTCCCGCTGACCGGTACGCTCCCATAGAGTCGGCCTCCTCGGGGTGCCGCTGGCTGGATGGCTGGCGACCCCGAGGATGCGGGCCTTCTCATTGGGAGCACCCCCTCTCTGGAATGAATTACCCCCGAAGATGAGGGCCGTCCCTGATCTTATGACCTTCCGTCGTCTACTAAAAATTCATTTATTTTGGCAAGCCGGACTGGCCTAAGGGTTTTTAAATTTTAATCTGGTTTTTTAATTTTGCTTAATTCCTTTGTTTTAAATTTTAGTAGAGCCAATTGTATTTAATTCTTTTTTTAATTTTTAATATTGTAATATTGTATATATGTTTCATATGTGTATTTTTACCCTGGCTGTTCACCGCCCCGAGTCCCTTTGGGAGAGGGGGCGATATATAAATTTAACTAATAAATAAATAAATAAACATGTATTAGGGTGGGAGCATCCAAATTTTATTTTAAGTTAACTGAATTCTTTATTTGGCCTACCATTTATGTCTGTCTGTCTGTCATCTATCTATCTATCTGTGTCTGTCTGTCTGTCTGTGTCTGCCTGCCTCTCTCTCTCTTTCTCTCTCTCTCTCTCTCATCTACCTACCTATCTACCTAACCTTCTCTTAACTTCTTTTCCAATGTAGCTCAACAAATTTATGAGAGCAGTCTCATTCAATAATAGTGCTGAACAAAAGGTTTCTTTCAACCAAAATGGAAAACTGGAAACTGGATTTGATATTATGAATTGGATAACATTTCCCAATCTATCTTTTCTGAGAGTCACAGTTGGAAGGATGGACTCCAAGAACTCCCATGAGGCATTGTTCACCATTGATGAGGATGATATTATATGGCCAGAGAGGTTTAATCAGGTATTGCCAGTTTCATTTTGACTTTTAGACAAATGTCTTTCTGTCAATCCTCAAATTGTCTTAGCTTCAAAATCCTATACAGAAATTGGATTAAGCTATAGAATATTTCAAATATTCCAAGATTCCTAAATGTTCTCCAGACAAATCTCTGGATCACCTAGTGAGCTCTTGGTTGTCTTCTAAATTATATATGTGATTACAAGGACTAGGCATATTTAAGAGCTGATGTTTCTTATCATATTGACATAAAAGTGTATACCATGAACTGCAAAAGAAAGAATGTGCCAAGGATTTAGCACACATTCTGGACTTTGTAGAAAAACACAGAAGTAAAAGCAGTTTATCAAACATACATGCCGGGATGCCTATATACTGACCTTATAATCAGTGGTGGGATTCAATTTTTTTTACTTCCGGTTCTGTGGGCATGGCTTGGTGAGTGTAGCAGGAGAAGGATACTGTAAAATCTCCAATCAGAGGTGGTATTTGCCGGTTCTCTGAACTACTCAAAATTTCCACTACCGGTTCTCCAGAACTGATCAGAACCTGCTGTATACCACCTCTGCTTATAATCCTTATTTAATGTTATAAAGTGCTGAAAGGGCTGAGTACTTTCTCCAACAGAAATAAGCCTTCTTTCATATGAATTAACTAAAACAGAAACTAACCATTTCTAAAGGCACAGAAGCGAAGCATGACACTCCATTACTGTATTACTATTTTAAAAATTGTCAAAGCAAGGCATTTTCTTTTGTCCTTCTTGAACAGGTCCAACCTATATCTTTGTGCAATAGCAAGTGCCATTTAGGTTATACAAGAAGCAAGATAGAAGGGAAGCCATTTTGCTGCTATGATTGTCTACAATGTCCCCATGGAAAGATTTCCAGCCAAATAGGTGAGATCTTGCAGTGGTATCCTAGAAAATACACAATACCTAAATGAAAACTGTGGGTCAAAAGAGCAATGAAAAATTTAGACTAATGTTTTGGATTAAATTATTCCACCTGATAAATGGATAGAGTACAACATGGAAATTAACCAGCATTCAGTTTATGGAATTGATTTCTATAATATACCAAATAGTGTTTTGGAGCAAAAGGGTTTTCAAATATAACTTTATTGAAAGTCTACCAGTGTAATTGTTTTTCAAATGTTAAAAACTTTTTTAATGTGTATCGCTCAGTTTTGATTCTTCCCATGCAATTTATAAATTGGTAATTTATTTTCTAGATATGGATGATTGTTTTCAGTGTCCAGAAGATCAGTATGCAAATATGAAGCAGGATTTGTGTCTTCCAAAGATTGCAACATTTTTAATGTATGAAGAAACTCTGGGGATCATTTTGACCAGTTCTGCTCTTTTCTTTTCTTTGGTCACATCTGGAATCCTTTGGATCTTTATTAAGCATCAGAACACTCCCATAGTCAAAGCTAACAACCGGAATCTCACCTATGCTCTCCTTATTGCTCTCTTTTTCTCTTTTCTTTGCTGTTTATTATTCCTTGGAAAACCTGACAAAGTAATATGTCTCCTTCGTCAAACTACTTTTGGTATCATCTTCTCTGTGGCCATTTCTTCTGTGTTGGCCAAAACTATCATTGTGATTTTGGCATTCATGGCCACTAAGCCTGGGTCTAAGATGACCAGATGGGTGGGAAGAAGATTAACAGTGTCCATCTTACTGTGCTGCACCTTAATTCAAGGAATTATTTGCACTATATGGCTGACAACCTTTCCCCCATTCCCAGATGCTGACATGAGTTCAGGGTCAGAAGAAATCTTTCTGCAGTGCAATGAAGGATCAGTCTACATGTTCTACTGTGTCTTGGGCTACATGGGTTTCCTTGCCATTATTAGCTTTACAGTGGCTTTCCTAGCAAGAAAATTACCTGATGTTTTCAATGAAGCCAAGTTTATCACCTTCAGCATGTTGGTCTTCTGCAGTGTCTGGTTGTCCTTTGTTCCAACATACCTGAGCACCAAAGGAAAATACATGGTTGCAGTGGAGATCTTCTCCATTATTGCTTCTAGTGTTGGGTTATTGGTTTGCATTTTTTTCCCCAAGTGCTACATCATTGTCCTGAGGCCTTCCCTCAACAACAAAGAACAGCTAAGAAGACAAACCCACAGAAAAACATGAATTATATATCTCATTATTTTAGATTGTTTGTAAGAAAACAGAATCAATTAATGTTCTAATCCAATTCCACTTAAGTTGAGCAAAGGTTTTAAATCTTCTGGTTTAATTCTCACTTGATAGACAAAATAAAATATTTCCATTTACATACCATTTATTTCATTTGTTATTGTCACTGTTTATTTTTTTTTAAAAAAATGGAATTTATGCTGCTATGGTGCTTCCTTATTTATTGTTTGCTAACAACAGATTTCACCAGACATGCATTGCAACTCTGACATTGTCAGAAACCACACTGAATGCCCAAGCAGGCAACCATGTTTGTGAAACTAGCTTAGAGGTGCCAGAGCTCATGCTATAGACCAGCCTGAATATATGCCAGATTCCAAAGCTCCAAAATTCACAACTCACTGTGCAAGACAGTCACTGATTCATCTCACATGCAACTTTGTCCAATTAACATCTGGCATGGAAGGAGTAGGATTGATTTTATCTGAAGAGAAACTAACTCAAAGTATGAGCTCTTCCACTTTCTCACTAAACCTCTGGGTGACATTCAAGAAAACCAGAAACTTGAGACACTGTGAGCAGACCAGTACAACTTGATAAACCTGAATCTGTGCTTAGACCTGTCTCTAGGCATTGTTCTTCTTTCTTTGTTTCCCTTATCACCTTTGAACCCCATAAGATTCCATGTATGTCCACCATCCTTCTCAAGAATGATGACTGAAATATCTGGGGGGGAACATGTTACTGAATTATTATTACCTTCAAGTAATAATATAAGATCTTTCTAATTCAGTGAATCTATTGAGCATGAGTATCCAGCCTGGGGCACACTGAGTGAAGAGGAAGTCTTGGGCCATTTATAGAATATATATTATGGTTAATGTTTATAAATAACAAGTTTCCTTTATTTTACACATACATACATACATACATAGATACATACATACACACACAAACACATTATAACTGTTGGGCTGCATGCAGCTCATAGGCTTTGGGTTAGATATGCCTGCTGTAAAGGATAGACACAGGAAAGAAATCTCCCAATGCATTATAAGAGAACAGGCAGAAATGCATTCAGAGATTCCCAAATCAATCTGAAAATCTGAAAGACAGATTTCCATGTAGTTTCTAGGGATCAATGGCTAGGTCAGGAGTCTGCAAGCTGCGGCTCTGGAGCCACATGCGGCTTTTTTGGCCCTCTCCTATGGCTGATTCCACTACTGGCTGGCCGCTCTCTGCCCCTCCCTTCCCCATCACTCCTCGCCTGGCCTGAGAAAGTAAAGGTAATGGTGGGGGATGGAGACTCGCTCCATATTCCAGAGCAGGAGGTGACTGGCTGGAAGTGAGTGATGTTGAGTTGGCCATGCCCATCCAGTCACACCGGTTGTTAAATTATTGGCTCCCAGTGTTTTCTTTTCTGTGGGAAATGGGCCCAAAAGGCTCTTTGAGTGTGTAAGGTTGCAGACCCCTGAGCTAGGTAATTCTTTGAAAAGTGAGACCAAATACATATGTATTTGAATCCATTTTAAAGGTGCTTGAGAAGTGAAGTCTTGAAACAAAAACAAGACAGTCCAGTTGCCTCTTGAAAAAGCACATTTTGGGACAATAGGGAGGTACATTTTATGGATGTTGGCAATTAAAAAAACCTTTAAAAATGGATTCAAATACATATGTATTTGGTCTCACTTTTCAAGGAATGATCCAGAGATGTCTCTCTATTATGTTTTTTTTTATACTATACTATACTATACTATACTATACTATACTATACTATACTATACTATACTATACTATACTATACTATACTATACTATACTATAACATTACATTTAAGAAAAATGGCATTTAAACATATATTCTCAGAACTAGAAACAATGTTTTACATGACAATTCATCAATTTATCAGATCCAGTTCCCTTTAATGGTTTGACTGAAAACAAAAGAATGCAGGATTAATTGGGGAAAAATTACCATAGTTATAGAATGTGGCAGGAATTAGAGCAATAGTGATGGAGAAATTAGATTAATTGTAATGGAATATTACACCAGTAGTGTCTGATGTACTGTGGAGAAATTCTTGTATATTGTCTCTTGTATATTGTTGCAATATAAAAGTGGAAAGCAAGCAAGAGAATGTTAAAAGCATTGTTTCAGTGATACGATATAAACTCAATGCTTCATTTCCATAAAATTCAAACCAATAGGACATTTTAAAATGTATCTTAAGTCATATTTACTGATATAACTCAGCCTTTGGAATGATAACTTAAAAACTCCACATGAGATACTCTGAATATATATGCAAAGTAGAGGTGTAATCAAAATAAGAAATATGTGTTGAACCTTAATTAACTATGTTGTAGGTCAAATGGGTAGATAATATTACTGCATATGCTACTTTAAAAAAGAAGACAATAAGTACCTTGTTTCTTATTTGCCTGTATTTTTCTTTTTAAGTTCTTCTATTGAAAATAATAACAGAAGAGAGGCTGCTTCATATCTACAAATTTCCCCAAATATAGTCCATCAATATAAGGGAATTTTCCTACTACCTTCCTACTGCACTTTGGAAGGACATGGATTGGCATATTGATAGCAAAATATGACGGTGGAGTGGGGTTTGTATGAAATGTGGTTCCCACATTAGCCCAGAAGAGGATCTGCTCAGCCTTCATTGAAATATTTCCAATCATTGATTATTCAAATAGGATTGCTGAGTTGGTAGAATTGGGACTTGATATGTACCTGGTGGTTGTGAAAAGCACAGTTAATGTAGAACTAGTTCATGGCCAAATTCACGCAATTATAATTTTGAGACTTCTTTCCACCAACTTGAAATCTGAAGATTTACCATTATGGCAAAAAGATAAAGTCTGTTTTCTGACAGCGCAGGTGAGTTTCACCTCATTTCCCTTTCTAAGGAATGGTGACTTAATCTTCCTCCATGGTGCTCTGTCTTTTGCAATTCACTCAGAGAAGGTGTCAGGATTCCAGGAATTTGTTCAGAGAAAGGACCTATCTTAGAAAAAGAAAATACTTTTATCAAGCTGTTCTGGGAAAATGCCTTTGAATATTTCTTGTCCACCTCTGTAATGGAGGAAAAAAATGTGATTCCCTGAACTGGAAAGGAGGAACTGGAAGCTCTTCCTACATCTGTGCTTGATATGGACATGACAGGACACAGCTATAGCATCTACAACACCAATTCATGTGGTGGCACATTCTTTGCATGACTTCCATTCACCAATAACAGTATACATCTAGATTAAAAGCTGTGGAAGGTAAATCTTGAGCAAATCAGTTACTGGCTTCTCACAATATCTGCAAGTGCGATCCTAAACCTAAATTTAATGAATTCTTCCAAGGGAAATGTATCTAGGCATGTTTGTTTTGTTACACGTCATCTTCTGTCCAGTTGTAGTCCAAATAATATCATTATTTGTTGACTTGCAATGAGATGGGCAGCAAAAGTAATACATAAATTAAATAATAAATTATAATTTATTATAATATCTGCATATTATCTGCACCTGCAAAAAGTATGAAATTTGTTGTGCCTTTCATTTTATGTTAAGTTATTTATTTGGCTTTATGATGTATATTTTTCTATTAGGAAAGATCTCTGTATGCCTTCATGTTTCCTACAGCACAAATTTTAGTTGTTGACTGCAGTTTAACCACAGGTTCCAGACTTGTTGTAGATATCAGATTTCTTCTTTGTTTTCATGGAGAAAAAAATATATATTTCCATGGATTATCAATCTGCCCTTTCCATACTCGAAAGAAAATGGAAAATATAATCTGTCAGGCTCTCAGAGATATTACCTTAGGGCATTGACTTTGATATCTGGTGCTTTCTGACTGAAGAATTTCTGAAAGGCAACATGAGACATTGATAATCAATCTATCAATATTTCATCCAATCAGTTGTAGCAATATTTCCAAATCTACTAAAATTATTTTATTTTGTATTTTATTTTTGGTGTTTTGATCCAAGTTATATTTTAGTTGCTTTATTTTTTCTTTGTGCTTTACAGGACACTTCATTTAGTGATGGTTTACAAAATTATTTACTATTATTGCATTGCCTACTATCATTCCTTAGGGTATGAAAAAATATTATAGATATCTTTGAAAGGATTTATGAATCTTATCACTTTCGACTATCTGAATGCACACACTCTCTTTTTCTCTCTTTCTCTCTGCTTCTTTTCCAATGTAGCTTAACCAATTTATGAGAAGGATCTCATTTAATAATAGTGCTGGACAAAAAAATTCTTTCAACCATAATGGAGAATTAGAGACTGGTTTTGATATTATGAATTGGATCACATTCCCCAATCTATCTTTTCTGAGAGTCAGAGTTGGAAGAATAGAGCCAATAGATTCCCAGAAAGCATTGTTCACCATTGAGGAGGAGGATATTGTATGGCCAGGAAGATTTAACCAGGCATGGCCAGTTTCACTTTGGCTTTTGGACAAATAACTTTCTGTCATCCCTCAGACTCAAAATCTTTCTTAGACTCAAAATCCCACAGAGAAATTAGATTCAGGTGTAGAATATTACAAATATTTCAAGATTCCTAAAAATTCTCCCTGTAGTGGCAATAGAGATCCTGTAGATGGTGCAAGCAGCAAACTGCTGTGTCTAACACAGGGGCCTCTTTGCATGATCTCATTCCCTACTATCTTGGGCTGGAAAGTCCTGGACTTGTACGTGACCTCACCTCACTAACATCACCACTATTCTTAAGGATCGGTTGGGGGTTTCACCAATCCAAATGCTGTATCTATGCTACTCTTCCTTGTCTTGTAAAATGGTGTAAAATGTAATAAACATACTGAGGTGGTCAGACATCTTTGCACACTGAAATGACTGGTTATTGAACTCCCACAAGTGATGCCCGACCAGGGACAACAACCCTACAGGGTCCAACTCCCCACATACTTGCCATCACCTGGCACAGACCCCTAAGATGTGCACCTTTGTCCCACAGGACCTCTTAGTGGTAAGTATGGGTTGGAATTTATCTCAGCATCAGCATAACCATGTTCAGGAACTCAGGTTCCTGCTACATAAATCAGATGTTACAACATCTGAGGCTGATATAAAGAAGCTGATTGAGGAGATAGGGAAGCATTGTCCCTGATATCCTGAGTGTGGGACGTTCAGGTTATAGGATTGGTAAGAATAGGGCATACTTTACATCTTGAACCCAGGGCTCCAGTTAAAATATTACATCGATGGTATCAATGTCGTCAAGTAGTGGAAAAATTTGGCTCTGATATGCCTCAACAGGGCAAGATTGACTACAAGCCCCCCCTCCTGATTATGATCAGGTAAAAATTGTCACTCTGAAATCATTTCCAATTGGACTTTCAGCTCCTTCTGAAGAGACTAAATCTTTTGCTTCTCCTCAGCCAGTGTATACCCCCATAAGAAAAATATTGGAAGAACAATTAGGAAAAAAAAAAGGGGGGGGGGAGATGTAGAAGAAGTAGCAGATATGCTTTCTGTGTGTCTAGTGCATGTCACAGGATAATTAGATCAAAATGGAACTCAAATAGTAGAATATTGCCCTTTATTGTATGCAATTTTAATAGAACTTAGAAAAGGAATTAGATATATGGAGTTGGGAAGTACTTATATGCAAGGAATGTTAGAAGCTACTATGAGAAATCATATTTTAGTACCTGAAGATTGGAAAACTACCTTTTGCATGTTGCTTACTCCAGCATAATATGTGGTTTGGGATGACAAATGTAGATACCAATGTGCTGTGCATGCCCAGCATTCGGGGGGAGCTTTTCTTCCTGAGCAATTGTATGGATCTGGCAATTTTGCTCTAGTTGATGTTCAGATTGTTTTACCTGCTGCCACTTTACAGATGTCTTCGGAATGTGCCTATCGAGCATTCTCAAAAGTGCCTGTTTCTGGCAAGTCTCATCAAGCTTTTTCTAAAATCAGGCAGAAGGCTACTGAGCCATATCCTGATTTTATTAACAGATTACAGGATGCTTTATGACAACAGATAGACAACCCTGAGGCTCAGCATAAGTTATTGATGAAGCTGGCAAAGGAAAATGCCACTTCTGAATGTAGAAGGGCAATTATCAGTTTGGGAACTAATCCTGATTTGGCAGAAATGATTAAAGCATGTCAAGATGTAGAAACAGCATCGTATCAAACTAATTTATTGGCAGCTGCTTTATCTCAAGGCAGCAAGCCTCAAGGAACGTGTTACAATTATGGCAAACCTGGTCACTAAAGATGGGAAGGTTGCCAGTCAGGAGGAGGTATGTCTGCAGAATCTTGCTCCCCTAGTCATCAAGGGTTAAAAGTAAGACCAAAAACAAAATGCCCAAAATGTCGGAAGAGTTATCATTGGCAAGATAATGTTGGTTGGGAAATGGCTGACCGGGCTAGTCTCTGGCCCCAGTCCAAAAGAGACAACAAACCAACAATAGAAAATACTCCTGCAGTTACAAGAGGTAGTGATGGTATTGATTTGATACTGCAGGAAGAAGTAAATTTTAAATTTCCTGGGGAAGTTCAAATAGTTCCATCACAATTATCAGGCCCCCTACTACAAAATTATGTGCGACTTGTCCTCCCCTGGTCAAGCTTGGGTAAAAATGGTATTTTTGTCATTCCTGAAGCCAAATTTATTACTTTCAGCATGTTGGTCTTCTGGTTCTCCTTTCTTCAAACGTATCTGAGCATCAAGGGAAAGTGAATAGTTGCTGTGGAGATCTTCTTTATTATTACTTCTAATGTTGGGGTAGTGGTTTGTATTTTTTCCACTAAATGTTATATCATTGTGTTGAGGCCTGACCTGAACAACCAAGAACAGCTAAGAAGACAAACCTACAGAAAAACAGAAAATTCTATCCTTTGTTTCTTCAGATTGTTTATCTGGAAAGAAATAATTGAAAATTGTAATCCAATATCATGTACTTTGATTTACACTCTTTCAAATCTTCGAGCTTATTTTTCAGTTTATAAGCAAATATACTATTCTGTAGTATATTTACATACCATTTCATTTGTGTTCACCTGTAAAAAAAAATTAAATCTTTGATTTAAATCTATTCTACTAAGTATTCTTCAACTTTTTTTCATTCTTAAGAATTTTTTTCATTCTTAACATGTCTTTCACTCCCATTCTTAACCTAATTTTGAAATAGCTAACACTTCATAAAAATTCACTTTTTTTCTCAAGCTTAAAATTATTTTGGCATCCATTCTATTTGAATTTTTTCATATGTTTTGTTAATGTCTTCATCTTCTGATTATTGATCTTAAAATCTGCTACTATACCAAAATTCTTTAATTTTCCCATTAACATTTCTCTCCTCTCCAGTTAATCTTCTAAAGTTATTATTATTATGGTGTGTTGACTAACCAGCAGGATGTTTAGCCTGGACTTGGCATTTTTCTCCATCTATTGAGTTATTCCCAAGGAATTGAAATACAGTAGGCAGATAGTATTGTTTGCTGGTAGTTGGCATTAAAAGTATCATCACAGAATGTTCTGAGTAAAACTGTTTTTACTCAATTCTTTGAGTGGTAGACTTTTCCCAAGCAAGACAGCTTTGCATTTCTCTATTGGGATTTGCCATCCATACTGTAGAAGTGTTGTCTTGGATGCAGAGGCACTACCTGTGAAAAGGAATTTGACAGTTGAGGGATAAAATGGTGTTGTAAAAATATCCCAATAAAGAAATGAGAGACAGTAATACAATAAAACACTTACTTTAAAATTCAGAGGTTTATTTCATGAGCAATTTGAAACATGAATAGCCATCATAACATTATTTATAACAGATAATCAGAGTTGGAAGAGACCTTATAGGTCATCTAATCAACCCCCCCCCCCCACCCAAGCGGGAGACCTTACACCATTTCTGACATATGGCAGTCCAATCTCTTCTTGAAGGTCTCAAGTGAGGGTGCTCCCACAACTTCCGAGGGCAAGCTGTTCCATTGGTTGATTGTTCTCACTGTCAGAAAATTTATCTGTTGTGTATTGACTGAAGTTCCCACTCAGGTCCGTGCTTTGAACGGGAAAGCACGGACCTCTCCCATTGGTTGATGCCGTTTGACAGCCGGCTATAAAAGGCAGCTGTCAAATGGCATCAGTTGTTGCCGCTCCAGCTGGCTGCCGTGTTAGAGCGGCAGTAGCGGTAACCCTTTATTTTTAAATAAAGTTAGAGCTGAACCTTTGCCTCGGTGTCTGCCTAAGTGATTACCGCCGCTCTACAACATTATCCTTATTTCCAGGTTAAATCTCTCCTTGTTCAGTTTCTATCCATTATTCCTTGTCTGGCCTACAGTCACTTTACATAATAGCTTGACCCCTTTCTGTCTGTGGCAGCCCCTCAAATATTGGAAGACCGCTATCATGTCTCCCCTGGTCCTTCTCTTCACTAGACTAGCCAGGCCCAGTTCCTATAACCGTTCTTCATATGCCTTAGTCTCCAATGCCCTTATCATCCTGGTTGCTCTTCTCTGTACTTTTTCTAGAGTCTCAACATCTTTTTTATAATGTGGTGACCAAAACTGGATGCAGTACTCTAGGTGTGGTCTTACTAAGGTTTTATAGAGTAGCACTAGTACCTCACTTGATCTCAGTTGTATCCCTCTGTTAATGCAACTTAGGATTGCATTAGCTGTTTTGGCGGCTGCTGCACACTGCTGGTTCTTATTTAGCTGGTTGTCCACTAAGACTCCAAGATCCTTCTCACAATTATTGCTATTGAGCCTGGTTTCAGCCAGTCTATATGTGTCCTTTCGGTTTTTCTTGCCTAAATTTAGGACTTTACTTTTCTCTACATTGAATTTCATTTTGTTAGATAAGGCCCAGGGTTCTAGTCTGTCAAGCTCCATCTGGATCTTGAGCCTATCTTCTTGGGTGTTAGCTATTCCTGCCAGCTTAGTATCGTCTGTAAATTTGGTAAGTTCCCCTTCTATTCCCTCATTTAACTCATTAATGAAGATATTTAAGAGTACTGGACCTAAGGCAGAACCTTGTGGCACCCCGCTGCTTACTATATAATAGCTAGGGACAGTGGCCCTGATCTGAGACCCATCTCTTTCTTTTATACCTTTCTTCTAACAATCCCTCACTAAATGGAATTTTACTGGAGTTACTTCCTTATTCTCTCATATTGACCATCAATTTCCACATACATGAGAGTACATCTGAAACCCTCTACCATCTGCTCCTTTCATTTCCTTATTTCCCAACATCTTTAATATTCCTAGTCAAAAATAGCTTCTGAAACTACTTTGCAGATTCATATTGCTGTATTGTGCTAGTACAGCAGATTACAAATCTTTCACTATCTTTAGGAAATCTAAGAGTTTCTAGCTGAAACTCTGGTATATAGCATTTTATTTGAGGCCTACTATCATTCTGAGGCCTATATAATTTTAACAGATTCAAAGCCTAGTTTTCCTTTCCTCACACTGGATTCATGGCATCTGCTTCTGAATAATAAGTAGAAATCATGATTAAAAAGGCTCAACTTAAGATGGTACCGACTTGCAGCTTTTTCTAATGCAAGGGGACCTGACCACAGATAAATCCTTGTTAGGAATGTAAGTAACCTAACAATTGGGTTGGAAATATATAAACCAGGATAGACATTTTAATACTGTATCTTTAAGGGAATGCTAAAATTGTAATTGGGTGTGGTATCCCAAACGGCCATAAGATGGAGCCAGAAACCTGGTTTCAGGAGAGCCAGAAAGCCAGAATATTGCTAGTTGCTAGTTGGTGGATGTTCTGATGTTCACTATTTTTTGTTCCTGCATTTCCCTATTGACTGTTGCTGATCGTCGTTATTCTTGGATTGATGCGAGTCTATTACTGAACTGTTTTTGATACTGGACTTTGTTATTGGATTATCCCTGAATTGAAAACTGACTGCTATAACCGTGTATGATGGACTGTTCGTTGGACTTTGCTTAACCGTTTACTAGAAGTAAAACCTATATTTTACCATACAGCGTAACTGTCCGCTGTGTGTCTGTTATTCAACATTATTTTCAGTACGTCTCCCTGTGTGCACTCATTCTCCTAGCGGGGAATTACCTCAACAATCCTCATTATCACCTAGAAAAGCTCCAGCAAAGTTTTTTTTAATATAGGGCTGCATTTAAAGTCAACACAAAAACTAGAGCTTATCCAGAATTCAGCAATGGTTATTTTAATGGATGTTATAGAATGGCTATTTATACCTGGCTTGAATTAGGTCAACTTGTTTTAGAGAATATGAACCAAACTCTATTTTTTTTATCATTCAAATGTTAAATATTGAGTACATCTTCCCCTGCTCTTTCAGACATTTAGTTACCTCTTTTGGTTCTTTTCTGTAAGGAAATTGTAAAGTCAAACAAGTTTTAAGATGATATTAAGACATAGAACAAAAATCAAAACCACAAGGAAGAGGAGGGGGGGGGGGGGAGAGAAGAAGAAGAGGTGAACTATTTGCATGGGAACAATGCTCCAAGAAAAAGAGAAGAGCAACAAAGATACTGGGGGAAGGAAAGCTAAAACATATGAATAATGATTGGAGGAACTGGGTATATATATTTTAGTTAAAAGAAGGACTGGGGTGATATGAAAGCAGTGTTCCAATATTTGAGGGAAGTGAACCTATTCTTCAAAGCACTTGAAGGGAGGAGAAGAAATTGATAGAAAATAATCAAGAAAGAACCAACCTAGAACTAAGGAGAAATTTTCTTAGAAAAATCAATCAATGGAACATCTTTATTCCAGAAATTGTGGGTGGAGATTTTTAAGAAGAGATTGGATAGCCATTCGTCTGAAATGGTATAGGTGTCCTACTTGAACAGGGGGGTTGGCAAGAAGACCTCCAAGGGCCCTTCCAACTTTGTTATTCTGATAAATTGCAAGAGAAAATGAAAAAAGAAGTGGGAGTTTTGCCCCAGCTAGAGTTGCCTCAGAGTGTATTCAAGGGGAGAGGAATGTTCAACCATTCTCTAAGTTTTATGTCATATTTCCCATGATTCCAGACATTACATGTTTTTCTCAATAAAGACTAAAGTGCTTCCAAAATGGATTTTGGCATTCAAGACCCCTTTAATTTCATTTTGGCTGCTGTTATGACTCTTCTGAGAACAAATATTAAATTATTTTTGTTTCAACATTTGGGAGTCGTGAATACTTCTTATTCTTCTACAAATTGAAGAAAGGTCATGTTGCTTTCTTTAGAGTCCAGATTCATCTCTTGCTCTCAAATTATCACAAACATTTGTATCTCTTGACACCACACTAAAGGTGATGTCTATTGAGATGACAAAAACATGTTTTCTTGTTCAAGCTTTCCTAGGAATTTGTTAACTTTTCTGCTGCAATTATCCATCCCTATATAATTATTTCAACTTCATTTCTGCATCCTGGGATATAATTTAGCCATTAGCTCAAGGACTTCATGAAAAATAAAATACTTTATGAAAAAGAATTTTGAGAGGAAGTCAAACCGTCCCCAACCTGTTGACCTTCTGGCACGCACTAAAAACCCACCTATTCCATCTAGCCGGTCTGGCCTAGAGTTATGTGAAATGGTTTTAAATTCGGTTTTTAAATGGTTTTTAACTTTTTTAATTCCCCACTTTTAACTCTTAAAGCCAATCTATTTAATTCTTTTAATTTATTTTAAATTATTGTATTTGTACTTATATGTTTTTATCTGGCTGTGCACCGCCTCGAGTCCTTAGGGAGAGGGGGCAGTATACAAATTTGAATAAATAAATAAAATAAATTGGCTTACAGAAGAAATGCTGTTGTCGAAGATGGTGATATTTGCAGTATTGGTTATTCTTCCTTTATCTCAAAGGATGTGCAGGATTCACAGGGCTAAATGCATCACCAGTGACCCTCTATCTTTTCTTCACAAGCAATATCAGCCAGGAGATCTCATTGTTGTGAATTTGCTCTCTCAGATCTACGTTTTCCAGACAATGATGGACTTCAGCAAACGTCCCACTGAGGAGCTCTTTGAGGATACTGTGTAAGAATTTATAGACAGAAAACAAGTTATTTTAAATCAGGAGGTGTTTTCATATTAAAATTAGTCCCAGTTATAATGATTAATATCACCTTAACTTTGGCTGGATGGCATTATCTTCATCCTCCCACTCTCTTCAGTATTGTTTCTGCCTGTTCATCTTCATATGCCTTATCTACTATATATATACATGATAGATAGATAGATGATAGATAGGTAGGTAGGTAGGTAGACAGATAGACAGACAGATAATAAATCTCTGCTAAATAAATAATTCCCTCATCACTATCCAACTATTTACGAAGTCTGCACTGCTATTACTATTAATCTTCTCATCACTCCTTATCTCTCCTCCCCTCCCATTTGTGACTGTATGACTGTAACTTTGTCGCTTGTATCCTTATGATTTATATGGACTGTTTCCTAGTATGATTTGATTGCTTATTGTACCCTATGACTATTATTAAGTGTTGTACCTTATGATTCTTGATTTTCGATGAATGTATCTTTTCTCTTATGTATATAGAAAGCATTTGCACTAAGACAAATTCCCTCTGTGTCCAATCAGACTTGGCCAATAAAATAATTCTATTCTATTCCATTGTATTCTAAATAGTAGATAGATAGGTAGGTAGGTTGGTAGGTAGATAATAGATGGATAGATAGATACTGTACAGACATATAGATAGATAGACAGACATAGATAGATGATAGATAGATAGATAGATAGATAGATAGATAGATAGATAGATAGATAGATAGATAATGGATGGATGGACGGACGGACGGATGGACAGACAGACAGACAGACAGACAGACAGACAGACAGACAGATAGATAGTCTAATCTTTTCCATTGAGTGGAGTTCCATTCGTACGGGTGAATCTGAAGTATTCAGGTTCAAGGAAATGGAAAAATAAACTAGAATTCCTTTCCAAGGAAAAGTTGGAATATTCCTATACACTTGAAGTTGAAAGGTCTAGTCTTTACCATTGAGTGAAAATCCATTCTTAGGGGTGAATCTGAAGTTTTTCAGCAGGTAGCCGAAAATGCTTTCCAGGGAAATGGATGAGTGATGATCTTGTAAGTCTTACACTGGTGTGAATTGGATTTCATAAAGAGAACATCTTAGCAAACTGCATTTTGGGTCATCCCATATAGTCCTGGAAGCCTTAGAGCACCCTCAATAGTTCATATTTTCAATTTTATACCTGTACTAATTGAGGTTCTTGATAGGAATTTTCCTGGGTGTCTTGATCTTAAAATAATTCACACAGAGAGCATTCCATCTCCTACTCTGGATTATCTATTGAACAGCCAATAAATTCCTGTATAATAAATTACTAAGATCTGAAATATTTACCTTTAAAAAATATGGATTTCTATTTTAGTTTAGTTTGTCATTGCACTTTGTACAACAAAATCAAATACCATATTCAGTGCACATAATGACCATGAAAATAAACACACATCCTTCACATTCCACACATTGAATTGAAAACCCCTGACACAGCACCAACTGTGCACTATACAGTAGAATTCAACCGAGCTACTGCCATGGGATAGAAGCTGTTTTTCAGACTATTTGTCCTTGTTTTTATTATTCTGTACCAGATGGTAATATTTTAAAAAAGAGTGCTCGGGATGAAATGGATCTTTGAGAATGTTTTGAATTTTCTTAAGGCAGCTGGAGCAAAGAGGAGAGAGGGCAACCAATGATCTTCTGGGCAATGACATTAACCCTCTGGAGAGCTGTCCTATCTACCACTGTGCAATTGGTAAACCATACAGAGGTTCAGTAAGTTAAGGTGCTCTTATGGTGCAGCAGTAGAAGGTCATTAACAATTTTTTCATTCAGTTGTTGTTTTCTTGGAAGCCTCAAGTAGTATAATCTCTGCTGGGCCCCTTTGACCAGTGCGGCAATGTGAGCACCCCAGGTCAGGTCCTCTTTTATGGTAACACCCAGAAACTTAAAACTGGCCACTTACTCCACTCATTCTCCATTGATAAGCAAGAGCTGGATATCTGTTCTGTTCTTTCTATAGTCCACTATAAGCTCCTTGGTCTCATTGGTGTTGAGGACCAAGTTATTGTTTCCATACCATGAAAGTAACCGGTCCACTTCATCTCGGTAGGCAGACTCATCTCCCCTGGAGATGAGTCCCACCACTGTTGTATCACCTGCAAATTTAGCAATAGTATTTGAAATGCAGTCATGCACATAAATAGTACAGAGTAAGAGACTCAACACACAACCCTATGGTGTTCCAGTGTTAAGAATAAGGGCTGAAGGGTATGATTATCTAATTTGACCACTGTGAGTGGCCAGATAGGAAATCCATAATTCAAAGGCAGATTGAATATAAAAGTCCAAGGTCCAGAAGTTTAGACACTAGTCTATGTGGAAGAATTGGGTTAAATGCAGAACTAAAATCTACAAAAAACATCTTCACATAGCCCCCCCCCTCCCACCTGCTGTTCTAGATGAGTCAGAGCAGTGTGAAAAGTGATTTCAAGGATTGTCATGAAAATATTTTCTTTCATTTCATTCAAGCATTAAAAAGACTAGTATTGACAAAAGTACATTTTTGTTATAGTACATGACATGAGGGTAATAACCAATTTTAAAGTAGAATCTTAAACATTGCCTTTTTTCATTATCAGATTAAATGAAATGTCTTCTCTAACATCATGGAAGAAATGATGCTTCTTTTTTTGGACATCAGCTAATAGGTACTAATATGTTAGATAATTCAATTGCCACTCCATATTTTAAAACAGACAGGTTATTTCAAGATGAATGTAGATTGTTAAAACTGTGGATTTACTATATTCCATAAGCTATACCATATTAGGTTTACCTATTTGCTACAGAGCCATCAAAACTAATAATCAAACATCAACACTTTGGACTCCAAAGTTGCTATCAAGAGTGAATGGTGTTTGGACCCTTTAAAGAAAATGTGGTACTCTTCTCCTCCAAAATGCAATGGTAACCTTTTGAAAATCAACAATAAGCTACTTTAATTTGTGAAATGATTACCTAGTAGGGTGAGTGACTGTTGGGTAAAAATCATTTTCATAACCAATATTACTCAAAGGCTATGAAAACTTCACTTATGAAGCTGCTCATTAAAAATAAAATACTTGCAGTGCTATTATATCAAACTCATCTGCAAAAGTACATTACGATTGCATGGTGACAAAATATGCATTTCCATTTCCAGGATCATGACCCCAATCTACCAGCAAACCTTGGCCTTAGAATTTGCTATCACAGAGATCAACAGAAATCCTAATATTTTACCCAATCACACCCTCGGTTTCCATATCTATAATACTTACTTCATGACAAGTTGGACATATCAGGCCTCAATGGAGCTTTTCTCTAGAAAGGGGCAGTTCCATCCTAACTACAATTGTGATACACAGCACAGACCAGTAGCAGTCCTTGGAGGACCTACATCTGATGTGTGTGTACACATGGCTACTATCCTTTCCCTCTACAAGATGCCACAGGTATGAGGTTTGGTAGAACTCAGACCAAGAGATAATCATCAATTCCCTGCTCTCTTTTTTAAATGGGAGAAATTATGATATGGGAAGTAAAGGGTTCTTCTTGAAATAAAGAGATTATTCTTAACAAAACTAAGAATATCTGGATGCTACAAAGGAATTCAATTGTGATGGCCTAATGTCCCCAGGCTTATGGCTGTAGCTCTTCTTATGTTTTATTGTTTGAAAGTTTTAAAGAATTAAGGAGGGTGCTCCCCTAGGATTAGCTGTCAATTAAAGCCACGTTAAAGAGAAACAATGTTAAAAATATACAATATTCTCAGAAATATAAAAACAGAAAACTAGTTTAATGGGGTACCTATCAATTTACAATTTCTGGTTTCCCTTAATGGTATTGAAAGAGAAGAAACAGGCAGGATTAATTGAGGAAAATGAGTTATAGAATATGGCAGTAATTGGGGAAATAGAAATTGAAAAAATAGATAAATTGTAATGGAATTTTATATCAATCTAATATAATGCAGGAGGAAAAATTGTTGTATTTTTGTTGTTGTTGCTGCAATGTAAAAGTCGAAACCAAGAATGTAAATGTTACAAACATTGCTTTAGTAATATAATGCTCTTATATCTCATTTACATGAAACGTAAGTTTTATGTGGAAGACAATGTGTTTTTCATCAGATTTGTTAATGGAAACATGAGAATGATGACTTGACATTCTCCACCTAATATACTCTGAGTGTGCATGTGAAATATATACCTTTAGTCAAAACATGAAATATATGCTGAACATTAATATGTATATTACAGTAGTTTAAATGGATGAATAATACCGTGTTTCTCCAACAATATGCCCCCCCAGCATGTTTTCTAGGCATGAAGTAAAATTAAGCCCCTCCCCCAAAATTTAGCCTATTTAAAACATGCAAAATGGGGGGAAGGATGGGGGGGATTTGCCATTAGAAGCACCCCATGGTCAGCCATGCCTTGCCATCAGCCACTCCGCATTGCCAATTATGGCAAAGCATGGAGGGCTCCCTACCCCTGCCAAATGCCTTTGCTGCAGACCCGGGTATGGTGATGGCTGCAGGCTGGGTCAGCGGATGGGCGGCGACAGCGTGGATTTTGGTCTTGGTGGCAGTGGGGCACTTTGCACTGCTGCCACTTCCTCTGCCACTGTCACTTTCTGTTCTGCCCTCACTGCAGCTTATGCCGCATTTGGACTGCTGCCATTGGGCAAGACACAGATGCCAGAGTCCGTGCTGGACATCACGTTGTGGCGGTAGCAGAGAAGTGGCCCTTCCAATGGTTGGAGGAACGGTTCAAGTGCATTCCTCCACTGGCAGCATTTCTGCCACTTCTCGAGCAGGGGAGCCACTTCTGTAGCTTCCGTGGTTCCCACTGGCAGTGGTGCCTCTTGCCAGTGTCATCTCCAACAACAGTGGCAACAATGGCAGGATCAGTCCCCACTGCTGATGAGAACCACCTGCCCTCCCACAGGGGCATCACTTTGCTTGACAGGGGCTGCATCAACAACGTCCTGCAAGTCAGTGAATCATTCAGGCTTCGATGGGTGGAAGCGGCAGTGGGAGGGTGATGCTAGTTGACTCTAGTTCCTTTTATTCCTGGATTCTGTCTAATTCATCTTAGTAGACTCTTTAGCAACATGATAAAAAGCAGAGGTGATGGAGTACATCCTTGCCTTACTCCTTTCCTTATTTTGAAACTCTGAGTATTTTCTCCATTTACTATAATGTTCACCTTCTGGGTAGAATATATTGTTTTTATTATGTTCTCAAATTTATTTCCTAGTTTCATATTATAAATTTGTTGTATCATGAATTTCCAATTTAAATTATCAAATGCCTTCTGGGTGTCCAGAAAAACAAGGGCCACCTGTTTCTCTGGATGCAATTCACAGTGTAGAATAGAATAGAATACTTTATTGGCCAAGTGTGATTGGACACACAAGGAATTTGTCTTGGTGTAAATACTCTCAGTATTCATTAAAGAAAAGATACATTCGTCAAGAATCGAGAATCATAAGGTACGACACTAAATGATAATCATAGGGTATAATAAACAATCAAATCATACTAGGAAACTGTTATGAGTGAAATTTTGTTATTATACTTGAGAATATAAAGGACCAAACTGAAGCCATTTTGTGTTCACATTTTGAACTTTTAAAGCTCAGAAAAGTTATGAAATGTGTTTTTGTGAGACAATTTATTTGGCATAAGTTAGAGGACATTTGTACTGGGGTGCTCTGACATTATAAATGTCACATTAAGGAATATTAATGTTTCCTTATAATTTTTCTGGAATATGAAAAACAGAAAATCTGAAAATGTTGGAAGTTTTCTATGGAAGGTTGTATAATGTCCATATATGGAAAAAGGACGTGTTATGTAACCATGTGATTTGATAAACCTATATAAGCTGTATTCACTAAATGGAAGGTGTCTGCTTCCTCTTAGAAAATGTTTCTTTTCTGGAGTAGAGGAGTCCATACTGCAGTATTTTCCCTAATAAAGCATCCAATAAATCAGATTATCAAAAGTCTGTTGTTTCATTTTTATATGCTTATAACAATTTTGGCAAGCCAGCCAGGAGTTAGAAGTTTTTTTCTTCCTTTGGACGGATGATTTTTCAGGATTGCAATGGCACCTCTCCGCTGGATTTGTGGAGGCAGTTGCTGGGTCTACCGCCCAAGGGAATGGAAATCGCTCTTAAAACCTTGATTGATAATCTGGTTCTAGGTGCTTGGAATGGCTGAAGTTTGGTGCACTGGGGAGTCTCAGGTGAGCTGCATTTTAATTAGTAACTTTTCAAATTGTGTTGCAACATTTCCTAAATTGGAATGGGATTGTTTAAATGGGTCTGAAAATGATTTCTGTTTGACGTGTATATGAGAGTTTAAACTTTTTTTTTTTTTCTCCTTGTCATATTTTGTGTTAAGGAGGGTTATAATGAGAACAAGATGTTTCTAAAGTTCCAGAGTTGTCTTTTGGAGAGCTGGTTCAGCTTTTGGCTACTGGTCTTTAAGTATTATTCCTTTGATACAGATTGTACTTTGATGGCTGGAATGGCTGAAATATGTTTGAAACAGTTCAAAATTTGGAGTGTATTGAAATGTGTATTGGCTTGAATGCCTTCAAAGCTGTGTTAAACAGTTAACTGTTGAATCTTTATATTATCTCTTTTAATGCTGTGTTGAAGAGTTAAAGAGGTTAGATGCCCAGGTGATTTATGTTGATCTGTGATAGTATGTGGAAGGATCTTTTCCCCTCTTAGTAAGAGGTTTTCCAGATGTTTCAAATACAGCTGAGGGGGGGATTAAGGGGGGGTGTCTGTTGTTTCACAGTGCAGAGGATTGAAATGTAAGCTAACTTTTTGAGAGAGAGTTGCAAGGATTTTTATGTTTGGAATAATTATAAAATTTACAGCAAAGAAATTTTATTCATAATGTGAAATGCCTAATAGTCTTACAGATGAGTTATTTGCTTCCTCTGTTTTGAGGAATTATAAGTTATCAATGCTGTGATTGAAAAGTGTTCCCATAAGGAGTTTGTTCCTGGTTTAAGCATTTATACTTTTGTGGAGTTGCAGCATATTTTGGATTATTTGTTTACTTCAGAAGTGATATAGATACTATACTCTACTAGTAAAGTCTACTGCAGGAAATACCTGCTGATATACTGGCTGGAATAGTCAGGGCAGTTTAGTATAAGGTCTTAACAACTGATATGCCAAGAGGACAGAATCTGGTTAGAGGTTTTTCTTCAGTTTAGAGTCAGTTTAGAGATAATTCTTGAACAGAATTAGAATTAATTTGAATAAGTGTTTTTTTTTTCTTCAGAGAGACACCAGAATTCTAAGCATTAATGAAATTGTAGTTTGTGAAAGAGGCCATGGAAAGTTTTTTTTAAAGTTGTGATGAAATGAAATCTTGTCAGTTAAATATGTTTTATGTGTTCGAAACTGTTATGAAGCTAGAAAGAGAGAGCAGAGATAAGTCAGATGGATTTGGACTTGTAATAGTTAATGATATCACAAGATTGGGGTTTCATATTCATATTTATCTACTGGAAGTAGATGGAAGCATCCAGAGAAGGAGAGAGAATAGAATTTCTTTCCTGGAACAGAAATAACTGCTGAAAAAAGTAAGCAGTTTTGCTTGTGGCATTTTTTAAAGAAATTTGCCTGGACAAGCGGAGAAATGCAGCAGAGGCTGTGTACCCTAATTGAAGATTAGGGGGGGAGGGGTCAAAGACTTTTAACACTTGTGTCTCATCAGGAGTTTTTAGTAACCATAAAGGTGAGACATGAGGAAACAGTTGTGGTTTCCTGATAGATATGTAGCCAGAATTATTATTTTTTTTGGCCAGGTATGATGTATCTGGTGTTAAGGGAGAGCCTTTTGATGTTGCTATTGTTGAAGGTGTGTCTCTAAAAGGAGGACACTCTGAAATAACATTGGATATTATGTGTATACCTGAAGCAGATATGGATCTTTTAGGATGGGATGCTTTATCCTTATTAGGATGTGAGCTTATCTTTCTGAAGATAAGTGTACTGTTCATTTATTGACTGATGAATAGGAGAGATTTATAGATCCTATAGTGTGGGAAGCAAAAGGGAATAGAGGTGTTTTGACTATTACACTTGTGGAGGTGACAGTGAGGCGGAAGCAATGTGGTATTTCCCTGGAAGGGAGATATGGCTTGAAGCTAGTGATAGAGTTCCTGTTAGGGGATGGGCTAACTGAGCCTGCAAATATACTATACTATATTTATATTGCCTGTAGAGAAACCTGATAGTTTTTGATGTCTAATGGTTGCTTTCATATAATCACTTGGTGATTATTATGCTAGAATCCCTATACGGTGTTAGGGAAAATTCCTTTTGAATACAGGTATTTTAGTGTGATAGATTTGAAAAAAAATTTTGGACTTGCCCAGTAGTGAGGGCTGATCCAGATACACGTTGAACTTGACAATATCGATGGTGTGTTTTACTGAGAGGGGTTCTTAGAAAGGTCTAGTTTGTTTGGACAAGCTTAACCCCTTGGGGGTTTTGAACTGCCTGTGGGTATAAAGGTGTTACAGTTTGTAAATGATCTGTTGGTCTTAGGTGAGAAGAAGAGAGGTGTTGAGAAAGGTGTGTAAATGCTTCATTAGATTTCTTAGGACAATAATGCCTAAGAATTTTAAGGAAGGAATTGTAATCTGTGGAGTCTGATTTAGGACATTTGATTAGGTATAGAGAATCAATCCATAGGAAGGATTGAGAGGATAATTAGATAATCTATGCTGAGAACTAAGAGATCTCTTGTGTTGACTTTTTGTCTGAGTTAAGGAAACCTTTCCATTTGTTTGTAGTGGTGGAAGAGGTATAGCTGAAGGTGTTTGTTCTAGCTCAGGTGTGAGCTGGGAGGCAGAAACTTATAGTTTTTTTTGTTGTTGTTGACAATTGATGGATTTAATAGTGCGTGTTGGCCTTTGTGTATATAGCTGCTATGGCTATATTTGTGGGAGGAAGTAGGAAGCTGATTTTTGGAAGTGCTTTAGTAGTTTTAGTGTTTTAATGCAAAAAGCATATGTGGCTTACATGTTAGATTTTTACAGCAATTTTACTGTTAAAGATTTTTTTTTTCAACTGACAGGAATTTAAATTTAGTTGAATTCCTTTTGAGAGAGAGATAGTAATAGCAGATATAGGACTATACATGATTGTATTGGAGTTCTAGATTTACAGACAAAAGTGAGAGAGGATTTGGAAGATAGCCCAATAGAGGGAGGTATTAATTCATTTATTGATAGATCTTCTTGAAGTAAAGAATGCTTATCTGTTGAGTATTTTGCTTAGGTGTGTGAAGTGTTTGCTTTGATGCAAGCTTTGAAGCTTCTAGAAAATGAACTGGGTAAGCAGTGGCTATGAGAGAAGTGCAGATGATGGTTTTAGTTCCTGTTTTGGAATGAGATGTAAAACCAGGTTACATTGATGAAGAAGAGAAACAGATGACATTAGAGATGTGGAGTATGTAGATTGGAAGTGGTTAAAAGAGATTACATATAGTTAATAAGCCTATTATGAGAGACATAATAGAAAAGGTACATGAGGGTACTCATTAGGGAACACAAGTATTTGTGACTTTTGTGAAGAGAATATATATTTGTAGAAGTATGTACACGATAGTTATGCAAGTGAGTAGAACATATATATATATTGTTTGAATGCATATAATCTTTATAGGAGGAAGAGATTTGGCTATTTGGCCATTTTAAAGAATGTGAGTTACTTGTACTGTAATGTCAACAGTGGGTACTTTGACATATCTGTTGGTGATTGTTGATCATTTGACTGGATGGCTGGAAGCTGTTCTGTGTGCAAGAGTGAATGCACAAATGACTGTGAAGTTAATATTGGAACATATATATATAGGTATATAGATATTCATTGATAGTGCATTTATAATGATAGAGGTACACATTTTATTTTTCATGTGGTAAAAGGGTATAGGAAAGAATTGGAAATGGATTGGCAATAGACCTGTTGGGTTTTTTCCCTCAGGTGGGATGAAGAGGTGAACTATAAAACAATACATTAAAGAAATTAATGTTAGCAGTTCATATACCCTGGATGAAATGGTTACCTCTAGCTCTATTGTGAGTGTGTACTTGTTCGAGAAAAGATGTTGAAATTTCACTGTATGAAATGATGTTTGGAATATCTTATACTGGAAGTGTGGGTATGTCTAGAATTGTACTTGAAGATATTTTATTTTGTTTAGAAAATATATACAGGGACTGTCTCAGTGTTTTTCTCTTTTAAGGTCTAGAGGATTTTTGGTGCAAACACCACCGTTTGATTTCCAAGTGCATGATTTTAAGAGTGGAGACTAGGTCCTGATAAAGCAGTGGAGAGCTTTTGGGAAACTGAGGCCTATCTGGGAAGGACCATTACAAGTACTGTTCACTTCCACAGTTATGAAATGTGTTTTTGTGAGACAATTTATTTGGCATAAGTTAGAGAACATTTGTACTGGAGTGCTCTGACATTATAAATGTCACATTAAGTAATATTAATGTTTCCTTATAATTTTTCTGGAATATGAAAAACAGGAAATCTGAAAATGTTAGAAGTTTTCCATGGAAGGTTATATAACATCAATATAGGGAAAAAGGACGTGTTATGTAACCACATGATTTGATAAACCTATATAAGCTGTATTCACTAAATGGAAAGTGTCTCTTTCCTCTTAGAAAATGTTTCTTTTCTGAATAGAATAGAATATTTTATTGGCCAAATGTGATTGGACACACAAGGAATTTGTCTTGGTATAAATACTCTCAGTATACATAAAGAAGGAACATTCGTTAAGAATCAAGGATCATAACATATAACACTTAATGATAGTCATAGGGTACAATCAATATCAAATCATACTAGGAAACAGTCAATATAAATCGTGAGAATACAAGTGACAAAATTACAATCACAAGTGGGAGGGGATGGGTGATAAGGAGTGATGACAAGATTAACAGTAATAGTAGCGCAGATTTTGTAGCGGTTGAACAGTGTTAAGGGAATTATTTGTTTAGCAGAGTGATGGCTTTTGGGAAAAAACTGTTCTTGTGTCTAGTTGTTCTAGAGTGCAATGCTCTATAGCGTCGTTTTGAGGGAAGAAATTGAAACAGTTTATGTCCAGGATGTGAGGGGTCTGTAAAATTTTCATAGCCCTCTTTTTGACTCGTGCAGTATATAGGACCTCAACTGAAGGCAGGTTGGTAGTAATTGTTTTTTTTTTTTGCAGTCCTAATTATCCTCTGAAGTCTATGTCTGTCCTGTTGGGTTGCAGAACCTAACAAGACAGTTATAGAGAGGCAGATGATAGACTCAACGATTCCTCTGTAGAACTGGATCAGCAGCTCCTTGGGCAATTTGAGCTTTCTGAGTTGGCACAGAAAGAACATTCTTTGTTGTGCTTTTTTGATGATGTTTTTGATGCTAAGTGTCCATTTTAGGTCATGTCAGATTGTGACAGACTTGGCAAAATGGGAAAATTTCCAATTATCTTTCATAGGGACAATATCTACAATTAAGATGAATATATTACCAAGGATTTTATATTTGTTCCAGACAATTCCAATTAAACTAGGGAAAGAGTACTTTGAAGATTTAAATAAAATACTATTGAAATATATCTGACAGGGGAAGAAGGCGAAAATTAAATTAAAATTAGTACAAGATTCTAGAACAAGAAGAGGCTTTGGTTTACCCAATTGGGAATTATACTACCAGGTGACAACATTGATGTGGGTTAAGGAATTAATAACATTAAGGAATATTAACACTAGAAGGCCATGATTTTTTGTTGGGATGATACACCTTCTTATGGTACAAGGGACTAAAACACTTGGGTATTTTAGGTGGCACTATATACGAGAGGCATTGCTATTAATATGGGAGAAAATTAAAAGACAATATTATCTAAAAATACCAGTCTGGTTGTCAACCATTGAAACATTTGCCTATCCAGTAATTTATAAAATGGAACTAATAGTCAGATATGGCAAAATATTAAATGAAAAGGATGAACTTAAATCTTTGCAAAAAATAGAAGAACAAGAAATAAGGTTGAACTGATTTTCATATGTGCAAATACAATCTAGATATGATAAAGACTTCAAAACAGAAGGTATTTACGATAAATTAATGGAGCTGGATAAAATTTTGACAGGTATTGATGAGAAAGTGATTAAAAAACTATATGGATATTTATTAGCAGTTAAGTTTTTTTTATTTATTTGGTTTGTCAATTGCTTACAAGATAATAGGTATAAGTAAAAACATAGTTATGAATACATGGATACATATAAGAAAAAAAAATAAAAGAAACAATAGGACAGGGACGGTAGGCACATTGGTGCACTTATGCACACCCCCTACAGACCTCTTAGGAAAGGGGTGAGGTCAATAGTAGACAGTTAAAGTTTTTGGGGTTTGGGGAAGAAACCATAATCAGGTAGAGTATTCCAGACATTGACCACTCTGTTGCTGAAGTTGTATTTCCTGCAATCAGGTTTAGTGCAATTAACCTTGAGTTTGTATCTATTGTTTGCTCTTGTGTTGTTATGGTTGAAGCTGAAGTATTCATTGACAGGTAGGACATTGCAATGTATGATTTTGTATGCTATCTTAGATCGGACCGAAGGCAGCGTAGTTCTAGGTTTTCTAGGTCTAGAATTTCAAGTCTGGTGGCCTTAGGTATTCTGCAATGAGTAGAGGAGTGGAGAACTCTTCTTGTGTAATACTTCTGGACTTTCTCAATTGTGTTAATATCAGATACATAATGTGGGTTCCAGACTGATGAGCTGTATTCGAGTATTGGTCTAGCAAATGTTTTGTATGCTCTAGTTAGTAGTGTGATATTACCAGAGAAAAAGCTATGTAGGATTAGGTTAACAACTCTCAATGCCTTTTTGGCTATGTAGTTACAGTGGGCTCTAGTACTTAGATCATTATAGATGAGTACTCCAAGATCCTTGACAGAGTTTGGATCATCAACAAGGTCTTGACTATTCAGCCTGTATTTTATTTTCTGATTTATTTATTTTTTGCCAATATGTAAGACAGAGCATTTATTTGTTGAGATTTGAAGTTGCCATTTGTTTGATCATTCTGATACATAGCCAAGGTCTTTTTGAAGGGTAGAAATTATTGTCTGTGGTGTTGAATAGCTTTACATCATCAGCAAAGAGTTGTAGAATATGAAAAGAGTTGGTCCTAGAACACTGCCTTGGGGGACACCACTGTTGACAGCTACAGAATTTGATAGGACGCTCCCAATTTTGACCATTTGTTGTCTGTTTGACAGGAATGCTTCTATCCAGTTATGCAGGTGTCCAGAGATACCATAAGATTTTAGTTTTAGGAGTAGTTTGTCGTGTACCACTAAATCAAAGGCTTTACAGAAGTCTATGTAGATTGCGTGTATTGCTTTGCCCTGATCGAGTTGTGTAGTCCATATGTTTTTGGTGATGCAGGCTGTTAATCATCTAGCACTTAATGCAAGCTGCCTGCAATTAGTGCAGGCTCGAATCCCACCAGGCCCAAGGTTGACTCAGCCTTCCATCCTCTCGGGGTAGGTAAATTGAGGACCCAAGATTGTTGGGGGCAATAAGCTGACTTTGTAAAAATGCCACTTAGGGGGGCCAAAAGCCCTAGTAATAAGCAGGCATACAGTGGAATGGAGGCTATTGCCGAGCACTTAGCATGGTGCTCCATAGACTGTAAGCCGCCCTGAGTCTTCGGAGAAGGGCGGCATATAAATGCAAATAAAAATAAAATGTTTTTGCAGTATAAGAGTTGCAGATTACATGATAGTTTTTCCCTGAAACCAAATTGTTTATTAGAGAGTAGGTTGTTTGTCTCTAAGTGGAGGATGATGGATTGATTAATAATTGATTCCATGACTTTACAGATGATGCAGCATAAAGAGATTGGTCTGTAATTTTCAACTAGATTGGGGTTTCCCTTTTTGAAGATCAGGATGACTGTGGCTTGTGACCATAGTTTTAGCAAAGAGCTGGTCCTGAAAGATTTTTCAAAGATTATGCTTAGAGGTTCAGCTGTGGCAGTGGATAGCTTTTTAAAGAAGTAAGCACATATTTCATCCAGTCCAATAGATAGAGATGGTTTTAGATTGCGTAGTGCTTTTTCAACATTGTCTTCTGTAAAATTGATATGTATTAGATCATTGTAGTTGTCTGTGGTTTGACTAGGAAATATCGGGCATGATCCATTGCTGTTTACAAATACTGAGCCAACGAATGTGTTAAAGAGATTGGCTTTAATAGTGTCATTGTTGTAGTCTTTACCATTAGGTCCTTTCAGGGGTAGGATGGACCTTGAGTCTTTTAGTTTGTTGTTTACAAAATTGTAGAAAGCATGGGTGGAATTATTGCACAGAAGGTTTTCTTCTTGTTTAATGTGATAATTGGTGCATTCAGTTTTTATATGGTGGCATAAATTTTTGTAGCTGCTTTTGAAGTTGGCAACGTGACCTGATTTGTTTTTCCGTCAAAGTGATTTCTTTTTGGATTGAAGCTTCCTTATTTTTATGGGTAATTTGTTTTTTCTGGTTTTGGGAATTGTTATTGGTACATATAGTTTTATGACTCTTTTGACTTCAAGTAAAAATATGTTGTAATAGTCTTCTACAGTATTGTATCCAGTGATTAGAAATTGCCAATCAAGGAATGAGAGATCGTTGTTTGTAAGATCATAGTTGCCTTTTTTGAAGTTGTAATTGGGGATTCCTTTTTTGTGATGATTTTTGTTTGGACGTATGTTGAAACAAAAGTCAATCATGTTGTGGTAACTGTTGGAAAAGGGTTCTTTAATTTGTATTCTGTAAATTGAATTCAAACTATTGCAGAAGATGAGATTGAGGCAGTTGTTAAGTCTAGTGTTGGTTACTAGTTGTTCTAGTCCCAGATTTGTTACTGCATTGTAGAAAATTGCATGTGTGGGATCAGTTGTACATTCATTAAGGATCCAGTTAATATGAGGTAGATTGAAGTCACTAAGAAAGATAAAAGCATTTGGGCAGGATGCTGCACATGTTAGTAGTATATTTAGCTTGTTTGCATGTTCGATGTCATAATCATGGGCTCTGTAACATAGTAAGAACTGAAATGTGATATTTAAGGACAGTTCACAGATGATGGTCTCAGGACCATCATGGGTAACTTGAATGTTTTTAGATGTAGGGACTTTTTATAGAAGATAGCAGCACCACGTCATCTATGGATTTCATGATCTGATCGGTAAACATGATAGTTTATTACTGTGGTAATGGAGTCAGGGAGAGATGCATTGAGCCATGTTTCACAGACAAATATAATGTCAAATTTAAATTGTTTTTAGTGATAACACAGTACTAAGCAGAGTCATAATTTCCTCATATTTAGTAAGAGGAGAAATTCAGGTATTTTATTTACAAGGCTTCTTGCATTGAGTAGCTTGCATTTAAGGCCAGTTGTGGTTGGAATAGAGGTAGTTAGGGGCGTGCATGCCTAGTTTTGAGTGATGTTGGATTGCATGGAGTGGGATTGGATGTGGAGTTGTGGGTTGTGTGACTTTCTTTTGATGTAATCAGCATGGTAATCAATGTATTGATCTGTTTCTCCATTGTATAGACAGTTTTTGAGTTCTGCGCGGACTTCACGGGAGTGGATTCTTTGCAGTATGGATAGGTCTGGTCTTGAGTGAAGTTTTTTGTGGTTGGGATTGGTTTTTGCAATGGCGTTTATTGTATGAATGAATATGCGTTTGCTGGACTCATTTTTGCATACAACTATACAAAATTATGGGGCCACCGAGCCATCATTGTATTTGAACTCAGGACCATCTCTGGTTATTTCAATGATATCTTCAGGAGAGATGTTTGTTGTATTTGAGTTGATTATGATATCATGAACTTTGGTGACGTCATCTGATTCGTTGGTGTCTTCGAGGACAAATAAGGTGGCATTTGGACATTTCTTTTCATGTTCCATGATGTCTTTGATGAGTAAGGGGATATTATTTGTGGAATTATTTGATGGGATAGTAATTGTTTGTGGCTGTGGTTTGGTGGTTATTTTTGGTTGTAGTTGTGATTGTAGTTGAGGTAGTAGTTGTGGTTGTTGTGGGATTTGATTCTGAGCTGATAGGTACTCACTTATCTGTGCTGTATTTTTTTTCAAGAGAGATTAGGCTTGCTTATATAGTTGTTTCAAAATATGTTGCTAAGCGTTCTTCTATTGAGTGAATAAGTGATTCTATGCTTTCAACTCTGTCACGTAGGGTACTCAGTTTGTTTAGCTTAGGAGAACATGATGGACATAGATAAAAGAATGTATCTGAATTTTTAACCATATCAACTAGGCTTTTGTTTGCGTTTAAGCAGGCAGGGTGGGCTTGATTGTTGCATAGGTGGCATTTGATGTAAACTTTGCTTTCATTGATAATTTCAAGACATCTGAAACATGTCCAGGAGTCAGGGAGGTCATTGGTAGAGATATTTGTTTTGGTTTGGAGTTTTTGGCTGGCATCATCAATGGCAATAGTACACTAAACAATTACAATAGCTAGTTATTGTGATAGGTAGACAGTTACTTAATGAATGTTGGTAAATAATAAATGTTAATTGATATGTTAGAGAACAAATCAAAAGTAAGTTTACTTATTACTAAAAATCAATCAGTCAATCAATCGATTATTTAAATCTCTCTAATCAAATAATTTTGCTAAGCAACAAACAGCTAATTAATTACATTAATCACTAATCACACTGGTCAATTAAATTCAGTAAATCGCTGATTTTACTAATCAGATATTCAGTAATCACACTATATGCACTAAACACTGAATCACACTAATCAATAAAAACAATAAATCAATTAATTATTTGATAAAAATTAATTATTTTAAAGAAATTGATTTGGAGACATCATTATCTAATCTTTGATATAGGTCTTGAGGTAAAAAGTTATAAGTTTTGAGATAATGAAAGTAATGTAGTAGTATTGAGAGTCCGCAAGTAAAGGGATATTGCTTTGCTAGTTGTTGTTGATATCTGAGAATAGGTTTATAGCCCCTAATAAACTGGCAGGAGGCCTCTTTTCCTCGGCTGGAGAAACAGCAGTTTCTTTGTGTCAAACAGGTTTTAAAACATGAACAGAGGAAACATTTTCAAGTCCTACTCAAGCTGTTTTCCTCTTTCCTCTTGAAAACCATCAGTGAGCAAGGGTTTACACTCTCTTTCTTGTTTTGTAGATTGAGTTTTTGAGATAGCAAAGATGCAAAGATGCTGAAGGGGGGATCTCTGGCCTCTTCTCTTTGAATTAAAAAGGAAGTTTGTGGCTCAGAGAGAGAAAATAATTCAGGGAGAGGAATTGGGCAGTCTGATTACTTATAACCTTGCTTTTTAACACACTGAAATAAGAGCAAAATATGCAGCTGACTCTGATCAAGAAAGGACTGAAAAATTCCTTAAAGATTCGGTCTTTCTATCCTTCCTCCTTTTTTCTCCCTGCCAGCTCCAATGTGGCTTCGGGAAAATTTTGTGGGGGATATTAATGGCGACACATTGTCTGGCGTGGAAGATACTTCTATCAGCTGTGTGGGGGATTTAAATGAAGGTACGTTGTTTGTGCTCCACTGGCTCCAAGTGATCCAGTTCAAGAGCTCCACCAATGTGATTAATAGGGCTTGATGGAAAGAGTTTCACTTCTCTGGGGAAGGAGAGGAGGGTTCCAGATCGGTTAGCAGGAGCTCCGCAGGCGTGATTAGGGCTCCAGGGCTTCGGAGTCCAGCGTTTTTTGGGCTTGTTTGGGGGGCTCTGGTTAGAAGAAGAACAAGTTAAAGAAACAATGATTTCTTTGGGAAAGAATTTTGGATATGGTATAGATTTAAAAAAATGGCAAAAATTATGGTCTCAAAATTATAAAATGACAATGTCAACAGCATATAAATAGAATTTGTATAAGATGTTTTACAGGTGGCATTTACCCCCGGCAAGAATAGCAAGAATGTTCAAAAATAAGTTGGAGAAGTGCTGGAAGTACCATCAGATACTGGGTCATATTACCATATGTGGTGGATATGTACAGAGGCTAGAAAATATTGGACTAAAATCCACACATGGTTGGAAAAAATGACAAACATATAGACTTTAAACCAGAGATATTTTTATTGGGTATTATACCTGAAATATACAGTAGAGAAATGATATTTCTGATAGTCAATGTTTTAACAGTTGTATTTGCTAAAAACTGGAAAAACAAGAAAATTCCAATGGAGGAGGAAGTTATCAAGAAAATTATGGACTGCACAGAAGTGAGTAAACTGACATTTGAAATTAGAGAGCAAGAAGATAAACAATTTTATAAAACATGGGACTTATTTTATCAATGGTTAGACAATAAAATATGGAAGTGAAATATTTTATAATACTTTATAATATAGTATGTATAATAGAATTGTTAAAGATAAAGTATTGTAAGGATAAAATATGATTGAATAAATGGTGATGATGAAATGAATGTTAAATTAAAATGAGGATTTGCTCACATAAAATGATGAAATGCAAATAACAGTCTATTAAATAATTAATAAAGATTACATCAATACATATATATAACTTATACATAATATGAGGATTAAAAAGTAATTAGAAGGGAATGACTGTAGAGATTGTGCACAAGAGACTAGTACGAACTGACACATTATATATAATTGAAGGTGGTTTTATGTTTTTCGCTTGTGTTTTTGATGTTTGTTTAAAAAAATAAAAAAGTTTCCAGAAACAATATTTATGATTAACACACAAGTAAAAAGCAGTAGAAAAATGTCTGATTTTTAGCAACTAGGACTTGACTAACAATAGAGTCTCATATAAGAACATGAATGATGGACTGGAAGAAAGATGAGGGATACTAAATTTGATATGTATGTTTGTGAAAACGATCTCAAAATCGTAGTTCACTGGAAATTGAATCAGAGTCAGCAGGGTGAGGCTTATGGAAAGAAGGCAAATGCAGCCATAAGGCTCTCAGGAAGTGAACATTCTGGTTTGGGGAGATGCCAACTCAATGACCAGGTCCCCTTGCAGGCATCACACTTGGAGGAGAATTTGCAAAAAAATCTATGTGAACTTCAGGGAAGGAGAAATAAGCCAAGGAAGAGATCAAAGGAGCTGCTCTTAGCTTGGAGGAAAGACCACAAGGAGAAGAGATGAAGATCAGGAGGACTCTGGAAGCCCCTTTTCCAGATGACACAATCTCTTGGTTGGAGAAGGGAGGATACAGCCCTCTTCCAATCCCTGATACACATTACACATGAGCGCAAGATCTGCTCACTATTATTCCAGAGTGTCATTTATCTAAAGTCTTTAGATAAATGAGGGGAAAATATCATAGAAGGATGAGGTGTTTTAGAACTGAGCCAGTGAAGCAGAGCAGTTCAGTCTCCTCTTCATGGACTATCTGAATGCAAAGATTGAACAGCCATCAGCCAGAGAAGCTTTAACTAGGATTCTTGGAGGAATTTGGGCTAGATGGTCTCAGGGTCTTCTCCAAATTTACCTGCCACAACAGGTAAATATTGTGCTGTTGTTGCTCTAGCCCCACCTAGTTGCTGGGGGCAGATAAGCCTAACTATATGGGCTGAAGCCAGACTCCATTTTCTGTCAGCCTTGGAGAAGATGGAAGCAGCCCTTTTGACCGAGACCTCCAGAGTCGGCCTCTGTCCCTCACACGGAGCATCATTGGAGAGGTTCCAGCTGCTTCTTTGATGGCTCTTAGTTCATGCTGCCTCTCTCGTCTTTATATTTGATTGTCATGCTTTGCATTTCCTCAGTTTCCCCGTTCTCACAATAAAACATCCAGATACATGCCAGGATACGTTTCATTGAAGGAGATGAGGGGGGGTTCGGCTGACAGTCGAGGTGCACACAGACCCACATGCAGTGGGGAGAGAAAAAAGGGGGGATCCCACCATGCTCATTGCAAACCCACACATACGGGGATTCGTTTACAAAAGAATTGGCAGTGCTAAATATCAAAATGCCATGGTATCTACTCTTTGGAGCCATCATTCCCTAAGTAATTAAATTGGCCAGATCTGCTGAGATGATTCCCCTCCTTCTCCTTCAGATTCCTTCTCCAAAGGATCTCAGATTGATGGATCCACATAACTGCCATGGCTGCAGCCTTGGAGACTCTAACCTCTCTTCTCCCTCCTTCCTTCCCCTACTCGATCTGGAGGAGAGGAGAGCAGTCTTCCAATATTTGAGGGCAAGGGGGGTGGACTAGATGACCTAAAAGGCCCTTTCCAACTCCCTTAATCTGACTTTAATCTGATTTTAATGAACAAAAGGACAAGGGCAGACAGGAGAGCAGACTTCCAATATTTGAGGGTGGGTATCAGATTTTCTTCCTTTGCTTTGCATCTTTCGGCTGTCATAAGAAATGGAGGGAGGAGGGAGGACATGGTTATGGGAAGTGAGCTGGAGGTGTTACAAAACAGAACTGTATAAGTTGGGGGGGGGGAATTCTTGCTTAGGCTTTTATCCTATGCTATGCGCAGCCGCAACTCTTTATCAAACTATGTCAAGGTCAACAGACAGAGGCCTCATCACCACCTGGAGATGCTCACATGATGCTATACACAACTTTTAATTGGATGAGCCAATTGAACTATTGGGGGTGGGAATGTTGCCATCACTTTGTATATGTGATTTACGCGCTCATTTTCTCAGATTCAGAATTCTTTCGTTGCTACCACTTGACTTCCAGTAAAATATATCTTTTCTCTAATTAATGGAGTCTAAGTATTTCTTTCTTGGATTTTGAATGGAACACCATCTGACATTATTCTGAATCTCAGTTTACCAGCCTGCCCAGAGAATTAACAAAATTTCTTCCGAGCGGGTCTGAACACAATGTCTAATCCAGCCCAAGAAGACCTGGGAGTGACTGGAGGACCAGATTCCCTGCTATTAGAAGAGACAGGGGAAGCCAACTTATTAGAAGAATTAAGTCTTGGCGAAAAACCAGCTGTAAAACTCAAATGGTCCCTGGGAGTTGGCTGGAAGGATCCTGAGGAAAAGCCTCCTTCAGGAGTGACCACTACCCGTTAGCGTGGAAGAGAAGAGCCATGGCAAGAGAAGGAAAGAAACAATTTTTTACTAACTCAAGCCCTGCATCTTCTAAATGAAGCTGTCGGAGAAACTCAGACTGATTAAAGGTATGAGAAGGAAGAGAGGGGCAGCCCCAGCCAGAAGAATCAGAGCAGCAACCCCCATAAATCAACCTGGGCCAGCACAACAGGCAGCAGCAGCCTAGGGGCCCCGGCAGGGGGAGTAATTGCCAGAAGGCATAGAACTCCAAAGGTGCCTCCGTTGGAAGTAAAATATGGGGGATCCCAAGGAGTTAGGATTCTTCCTGGCACAAGTCTGGAGCCATATGGAGGAATATGGGCAGGATTTTTCCTCGGAAACAGCCAAAGTTAAATGTGTTACCAGGGAACAGCTGCAAAGTGGATGCTGACTTTGCATAATGATAATGTCCCCCAGCTGATGAATTATGACGCGCTGCGGGCCAGGTTTGAAGACCCACTAGCTGAACATCAAGCCAGAGTTAGAATGAAGACTATAAATCAGGGGCAGAGATCAATGGCCGATTACACCCAGGAATTTAGAGAGTTGGCGTGTCATATTCGAGGTTGATCACAGGAAGTCCTGATAGAAGCTTTTAAAGATGGGTTGAATGAAGATTATCAAAGCTGTATTGCCAGAAGAGACCCAGTGAGCTGCAGCTGTGGTATGTGCTGGCAGCAGAGGTGGAAATTGATCTGACCTGAAACAGATGTTGGGAGGGGGGGGGGGCTTGGTTGGAGCAAGTCCTCCCCCACCAGCCCTCGAGAAACCTTAAAACCTCAAAAGGGAGGGTTGGCAGCAAAACCCAAGACCACTGCATGCTTCTGATGTGGGAAGGAAGGTCACCAGGCTGCAGATTGCTGTGCCAAACTAGAGCCAAAGGGGGCACCCGGAGGAGGAAGAAAATCTGAAAAAAAAAACCAGCAAAGCCTCGCGAAACAGCACTTAAAGTGGAGGAGGTTGTAGAGATCACCTCTCAGAAAGGAGAGGAGCTGGGAACTCCATCCTCTTCTGTAGAGAGTGAATCCGAATGGGAAGATGACTCACTGGTAAATCCAAACAAGGGCCCTATGACCATTCCAGTGAGATTAAAGATACCCACATTGGGAGCCAAAGGGGAAATGTTGGCCTTGTTAGACTCTGGGTGCACAAGGTGCGTAATCAGCTCAGAGGTAGTAGAGAAAATGGGCTTAAGGCTAAAGACTTTAAAAATGCCCATAGCCTTTTGCCAACTGGATGGATTGGTAGCTGGGGGGGGCCCTGCACATTTCATAATGAAACCAGTAAAAATGATGATGGGGAAGCATAGAGAGACTGTGTTTTATTGTGGCTCCTGGGATGGAGTGCCCTCTAATACTGGGTTTGCCCTGTCTCTGGAAAAGGAACTCTCACATCAACTGGAGGAGGGGATCATTGCACATACGTACTAACAACCCCCAGAAGGGGAGGGGTAATTTCAACCAAAACCCGAGAATCTCACAGAGCTGGCCTCCTTGTATATGTGATTTACGCGCTCATGTTCTCAGATTCAGAATTCTTTTGTTGCTACCACTTGACTTCCAGTAAAAGATATCTTTTCTCTAATTAATGAAGTCTAAGTATTTCTTTCTTGGATTTTGAATGGAGCACCATCTGACAGTGGGGATTTGGACTAGAGAAGCTACAAGGTCCTTCCAACTCTCTTAATCTGATTTTAATGAACAAAAGGGCCAGGGGAGACAGGAGAGCAGCAGTCTTCCAATATTTGAGGGTGGGGGGTTGGACTAGATGACCTACAAGGTCCCTTTCAACTCTGTTAATCTGACTTTAATCTGATTTTAATGAAAAGAAGGATCAGGGGAGACAGGAGAGCCATCTTCCAATATTTGAGGGTGGGGGATTGGACTGGATGACCTACAAGGTCTCTTCCATCTCTGTTAATCTGACTTTAATCTGATTTTCTTGAACAAAAGGACCAGGGCAGACAGGAGAGCAGTCTTCCAATAGTTGAGGGTGGGGGGTTGGACTAGATGACCTCCAAGGCACATTCCATCTCCGTTGATCTGACTTTAATCTGATTTTATTGAACAAAAGTACCAGGGGAGACAGGAGAGGAGTCTTCCAATATTTGAAGGTGAGGGGTTGGACTGAATGACCTACAAGGCCCATTTCAACTCTGTTAATCTGACTTTAATATGATTTTAATGAACAAAAGGACCAGGGCAGAGGGGAGAGCAGTCTAGCAATATTTGAGGGCAGGTGGGGTTGGACTAGATGATCTATGAGGTCCCTTCTGACTCTGTTAATCTAACTTTAATCTGATTTTAATGAACAAAAGGATTAGGGGAGACAGGAGAGCAATCTTCCAATATTTGAGGGCAGGTGGGGTTGGACTAGATGACTCCAAGGTCCCTTCTGACTCTGTTGATCTGAGTTTAATCTGATTTTAATGAGCAAAAGGACCAGGGGAGATAGGAGAGCAGCCTTCCAATATTTGAGGGTGGGGGCATTGGACTAGATGACCAACAAGGTGCTCTCAGCTGTTCATCCAGATTGCAGACAAGTGGGAAACAAACCACTCACGATATCCACGAAATGAGATTTTATTTGTTCTTCCACTTCTCCGGTTTCTGGTAACCATGAGCAAGTTAAATTAAAGTCAGCTGTGGCACTCACTGCAGCCAGAGCTGTATTTATACATGCTCTAAAAGCATAATTGTTTAAGCTATCATCCGGTAGCAGCTGCCGCTCAACATCCAACAGTTTTGTGAAACCTCATATGCCATTCATACAGCTGTGCCATATCCACCCACACCCCTCGTACCCGCACAATGCCACGGAGCACCATCACCCTCGTGCACACGCTACTTCCTCCCCCCGGATCCACCACCCAGCATGTCGAACACACTGCTATCCGCTGCAGACAGCACGCGACAGGTTGGTGTCTGACATCATCGGTAGGTTCTTGTTGTTTGTCGGCAACCAGAACTCTACATCGCATCATCATCCAGGATTCCACATCTCGCTCGCTATTGTCCGGGTTCCATGCAGAGCACTGCAGAGGGTGGAAGTTCAGACAACAATAACGCTTTGGGTGCTGGTGTCATGGCTCCTTGCAAGCCGTTGGAGACATGACAGGAGGCCCCCTCTACCAGGAATCCACCTGCAATACAAAAATAACACTATCATTAATTATTTCCACCACAACTTAAAGGATTACAGTGTGGACCCAAGTTTGTCGGGATGCGTGGTATGAAAATGGCACACCAAGCGGGCTGCACACACATCCGACTCATTTACCCAGGATATCTCTGATACAGGATACCTCTTCCATCTCACCAAATATTGGATAGAGTTCCTTCTCCTGAGGGAGTCGAGAATTTTATCTATTTCAACCTGATCGGTGTTTGGTTGCTGGACTTCCTCCACACCAGGTAATCCATTTGTGGATTCAACAAGTTTCAATAGTTATATGGAAAACTGGATGAATATGGCCCAACAAAGATGGTAACTTGAATTCGACCATGACGGGGTTAATAATTTTTGTTATTGGGAATGGACCCAGATATGCAATTTCAATTTGATATATTTTGTTGAAAGATAAACCCTGTCCCCGACCTGAAAAGTTCTATGATCTTACCTCTTCCTGTTTGCATGGGTTTTATACTCAAGTGCTGTTTTGTCCAGAGCTTTCCGTATATCTGACCAGCAGGCCTGTACCTTTTGTGGACAGGCCCAGATATTAACTGGATCGTCTGATTGATACGTGAAATCTGGTAATGGACTAAATTCTAGGCCGTGCACAATGTAGAACAGGCAGCATCCTGTACTGTTATGTACAGCATAGTTATATGCAATTTCCACGAATGGTAATAACTCTGCCCATTCTCGTTGTTGATATGACACATATGATCTTAAGTATCTCTCCACCATAGCATTCACTCTCTCTGATGTGCCATTTATACCTGGATTGTATGCCAAACTTAATCCCTGTGATGATCCTAACATGTTGAGGAATGCCTTCCAAAATTGTGCAGTGAATTGCACTCCCCTGTCAGAAATCACTCTTCGAGGCATTCCATGTAGTTGATAGACATGTCTTATAAACATATTTGCTGGTTTTTTTTGCTGAGGGGAAACTTCTACAAGGAACAAAATGTGCCTGTTTTGAAAATAAGTCTATGACGGTCCATATGACCATATAACCGTTACTGTTCAGCAATTCAACAATAAAATCCATGGCAATATCCTGCCATGGGTGTTGTGACTCAGATATGGTTTGTAACAATCCCAATGGCTCACCGACTCTTGGTTTTGAAGTCGTGCAGACATGACGTCTTTTTACATACTATTCAATTTTGGACTTCACTTTTGGCCACCAAAATTGATGTCTTGCTAAATGCAAGGTTTTCAGAAATCCGAAATGTCCGGCTTGTTTCGTGTTGTGACACTTTTCTAAAACACAGTCTCTACACTTGGCCAGCACATATATCTTATCCCCTTTCCAAGCTAAACCATCTCTATATGAAACTGAGGTGGCATTAGTCCCAAGCCATTCATCTGTCGAGCCATTGAGTAACCTCTTGTAAAGCATCTTGTTTTACTTCCTTCAATCGTATCGCATGTCCCGTATCTCTGGATATACCATCCAATATTAGAGGCTGAACATCTCGGACTGTGTTATATTGAGGTAAGCGGGACAAGGCATCTGCCATGAAATTCCATCCCCCTGGTACATGGCATAAATGAAAATTAAAACATTTAAAATACATTGCCCATCTAACTTGTTTGGGAGACAAGCACCCAGATTTTTGTGATCCATTCCGATCTTGAAAACCTCCTTTGCCCCTTCCAGTAGATGTCTCCATGTATGCAGTGCCCATTTCACAGCAAACGCTCCCTTTTCCCAGATTGCCCACCCTCTCTCTGTGAGGATGAATTTGCAGGAGGTGTAAGTGCAGGGTTGCAATGTGCCTTGCTCATTTACTTGTAAGAGGAGAGCATCCAAAGCCATGTCGCTAGTGTCCGCTTGAACAACATATTTCCCCATGGGAGATCAGGAGGTTATAGAATAGGCACCTGGGAAAACAATGCCTTCATATTTGTTGACATTCTGTGGACCACTCAACCAGTTGACTAGGTTTTGGCTTCATTGTTTGCGTATTTGTTTTGGTTAATGGCAACACAATGTGAGCGAATTGAGGTATAAATTGTTTATAAAAATTTGCAAACCCCAGGAAACTCTGCACCTGTTTACGTGTCTGTGGAGCCTCCCATCCCAAGACAGCAGTCACCTTGTTAGGATCCATCTCCAATCCATCATTGGAAATTCGATACTCCAGATAGTCCAATTTATTTTGGTGAAGCTCACATTTTGATAGTTTCATGTATAATTGGCATCTAACAGTTTTGTCAAGATGCTCCATACCAAACGCACATGTTCCTCCAAAGTCTGCATTTAAATTAAGATGTCGTCTTAAGTATATGAGTACCCCGCAGTATAGATGTTCATGCAGAACCTCATTGATGAGCTGCATAAATACCACGGGGATGCCCTGCAACCCAAATGGCATCACCTTGAAATGGAAACTACCCAGGGGACAGTTGAACATAGTTTACCATTCGTCCCCTGGTTTATACAAACTTGGTAATACGCTTCACACAGATCCAACTTCATAAAAAACCGTCCGGTGGCCAACGTAGCCAACAGCTCACTAATTAACGTCAGGGGGTAGATATTTTCCACTGCATTGAGCTCCCTAAAATCAACACACAAGTGTAAGTTTCCATCTTTTTTCTCCCAGAACAAAACCAGGGCAGTAATATGTGATCATCCAGGCTGTATAAACCCACGAGCTAGGTTCTTATCCAAATAATCCCTCATCTCCTCCATCTCCTTAGGGGTCATTGCATACATATGAGGCTTAGGTAATTTTGCTCCCAGGATTAACTCTATAGCGCAGTCGGTTTTGTGGTGGGTGGGTAGGACCTCACACTCCTCTTCACTGAACACCTTCACTAGATCCTGGTACTCAATCGGGTAGGGGAGCTTTCTATGTTCAACTACGGTAGTTACCGTTTCCTGTCTTGGTTTCTGTTTAGGGGCCCCTGGATTTGGACGAGGGGGCTCTGGTCCTATTATGAGCCTCAAATGGTGACAACTGCCTTCCCACCAGATAGTGGGCTCCCACTTATCCAACCACACCAGTCCCAAGATGAGTGCTTCGCGCATCATCGGAACCATAATAGGGTTCCCCATGGGTCCCAATCTCTAGCTTGACAGGAGCAGTCATCATTACCACTGGAGTTCCTCCAAGCAGAGACCCATCAATCTGCTTGAATTTCATTGGTGTAGGCAATGGTTCTACCCTCAATTTCAGCTCATCCACCACTCATTGACTGATAAGACACCGGGTGCAGCCCATATCTATCAGTGCCCCATATCTGTCCCTAAGTCCCACATCCATACCTTCCAACACTACTGGTATCACAAAAGGCTGGACTGGAGCACTTACCATAATGTCTTCCTGGCTCTCCTCACCATTGTTGTACAGCCCCGAAACAATCTTAGGCTGATGCCGTTCATCCAATTGTTGCTTTCTTGATGATGGTGCCTCCGCCGGTGTCTTCTGCATAAGTCCTTGTGACCTTTTGGCACCAACAGCTCCCTGTTTTCTATATCCCAACTATGCCACAGCTCCAATAGGCGCCTTCGCTGTCTGCTTCATACTTCCACTAGCAAGCGTGGGACATTCCAATGCCCTATGCTGTATTAGGTTACATTGGAAACACCTAAGAGCCAGTCGACCCTTACCACCAGGTGGGACCTCTCCTTGCTCACTTCGACCCCCCATCACAGTGGGATCTGCCTTGTTCACCTTCCGAAATGCTTCGGGCTTGGTCCTGAACTCCTTCAGTCCAACGTCCAATTCAACCACAGTCTTATACCGCTCTGTTAACCGTGGGGACACTCCTCTAAATAGACATGCCTGCCTTAAACTACAATCCAACCCAGCCTGGAACTCATGGACTAATAGGCGTTCAGGCCAGGACCTTAGTTTCCCAGTTAATCGTCAGAATTCCTGCACATACTCAATTGCATGCCACCTGTCTTGCCGCAATGCCATTATTGCCTCTTCAGTTTGATGTATTGGAGATCTGTCCTCAAATTGACTGCAGAGTGAGTCCAAAAATCAGGTCACATCTACTAATTCTCTGGCACGTTCACTGTGTAGTTCCACCACCCAAACTGCTGCATCCCCAGTCAAGACCCCTGTAATAGCTACCACAATAGACCATTGTGAAGGATAGCAGAAGGCATACAATTCTAAATGGTTGACCACTTGACTGAGGAATAGTGCTATATAGTCTGGGTTACCATCAAATGTGGTTTGCAATGGTGGTGGGCCCCATACCATGCATTGTGGCCACTGGCCAGACATCCCCTGGTGCCCCCAGGGGCTCTCATGCTATCTGTGTTGGAGTGTGAATCCACTCAAGCCAAACTATATGTCATGTGCTTGGTACCTCCTGTCCTGGGTTCTGACAGCCCCACCACATCAGCTAATGAAGAGTCAAACCCAGGTGTAAGATCACTTCCTGTTCTTCTACTGTTTCATTCCCTTCCTTCCCTGGGGAGGGAGCTGAAATAAGAAGTGTCATCTGTTCAGGCTCCTGAACTATCCTATATACTTTTGGGGCTAGGATCCCGTATGCTTAAGTCCCCATACTTCATTCGGAGGACTTCTATGATACTAGCTCCCAAGCTGGAGGTGGAGGTACTCCAGGCATCCTCTTCAGCTATCCTCCATTCCCTCCACTTCTCAAATGCTCCAGCATTTAGAGGAGCAAAAACAGGGGGCTTTCCTCAAATGCCGCTCCCCCCACACTTTCTCCTTGGAGTTCCTCCCTTGTCTTGGGCCGTACAGCCTTTCGTGCCTCCCCCTCAGTCTTGCCCATAGTTTCTCTCCATATCTTAGGAACTGTCTGTACATCTTTGAGAATGTCCTCCATTCCACCAGCAGGTGGCACGTCACTGCTTCTGGAACTGGCAAGGGAATCACACATGCCGTCATCCCCTGGAGAAACCTCTTCCTCCTCCACTCCAGACTCAAACGGCAAGGCAGCATCCATGTCCGTACCTTCAGCTATCTCCCCTCAGTGTAGCAACTACAAATAGTAAAAGAGGAGAGAAAATACAGGAGCATGAAAAGAATTCGTATGAGAGCTGACTTTGCTCTAAGCTGCTCATCCGGATTGCGGACAAGGGGGAAACAAACCACTCATGATATCCACGGAATGAGATTTTATTTGTTCATCCACTTCTCCGGTTCGGGTAACATCGAGCAAGTTAAATAAAAGTCAGCTCTGGAAGAAAGCGCAGCCAGTGCTGTATTTATGCATACTCTAAAAGCATAATTGTTTTAACTATCATAAGGTAGCAGCTGCCACTCAACATCTGGCAGTTTTGTGAAACCTCATATTTATTTATTTATTTATTGAATTTCTATACCGCCCCCTCTCCCAAAAAGGGACTCGTGGCAGTGCACAACCAACTAAAAACAGATAATATATACAAATAAAACAGATTAAACAATTACATCAAGGCCGAAATACAATTTAAAATATAAAATTAATACAGATTTAAAATTTAGAAATTTTTTTAAAATTTAAAAACCTAATTAATTAAAACCCCAAAAAACCATTACTGGGCCAGGCTGGCCTGTTGAAAGAACAGGGTCTTTACTGCGCGCCGGAAGGTCTGAATGTCGGTAATGGCTCGTATCTCCGGGGATAAATCATTCCACAGGGAGGGGGGCCCCCACAGAGAAGGCCCGCACCCTCAGGGCAGCCAACCGACAATGATCAGGCCAACCCTGTGGGAACGCACTGGGCGGTGGGAGGCAGTTGATGGCAGCAGGCGGTTCATATGCCGTTCATATGACTGTGTCGTACACACCCTTCGTACCCACACAATACCATGGAGCAACATCACCCGCGTGTACATGCTACTTCCTCCCACCTGGATCCATTATTATAACTTCTACCACCCAGCATGTCCAACACGCCGCTATCCGCTGCAGACAGCACACGACAGGTTGATGTCATCAGTAGGTTCTTGCTGTTCGTCGGCAACCAGAACTCTACATCACGTCAGCATCCAGGATTCCACATCACACGCGCTATTATCTGGGGTCCATGCCGAGCACTGCAGAAGGTGGAATTTCAGACAACGATAACACTTTGGATACTAGTGTCACGGCTCCATGCAAGCCATTGGAGACGTGACAGCTGCCTTCCAACTCTGTTGATCTGACTTTAATCTGTCTTTATTGAACAAAAGGACCAGGGGAGACAGGAGAGCAGTGTTCTAATATTTGAGAGTGGGGGGCTTGGACTAGATATCCTACAGGGTCCCTTCTGACTCTCTTAATCTGATTTCAATGGACAAAAGGACCAGGGGAGACAGGGGAGCAGCCTTCCAATATTTGGGGGTGGGGGGTTATACTAGATGACCTCCAAAGTCCCTTCTGACACTCTTAATCTGACTTTAATCTGATTTTAATGAACAAAAGGACCAAGGGAGACAGGGGAGCAGACTTCCAATATTTGAGGGTGGGGGGTTGGACTAGATGACCTACAAGGTCCCTTCTGACACTCTTAATCTGACTTTAATCTGATTTTAATGAACAAAAGGACCAAGGGAGACAGGGGAGCAGCCTTCCAATATTTGAGGGCAGGGGGGTTGGTCTAGATGACCTACAAGGTCCCTTCTGACTCTGTTAATCTGACTTTAATCTGATTTTAATGAACAAAAGGACCAGGTCAGACAGGAGAGCAGTCTTCCAATATTTGAGGGTGGAGGGTTGGACTAGATGACCTACAAGGTCCCTTCTGACACTCTTAATCTGACTTTAATCTGATTTTAATGAACAAAAGGACCAAGGGAGACAGGGGAGCAGCCTTCCAATATTTGAGGGCAGGGGGGTTGGTCTAGATGACCTACAAGGTCCCTTCTGACTCTATTAATCTGACTTTAATCTGATTTTAATGAACAAAAGGACCAGGGCAGACAGGAGAGCAGTCTTCCAATATTTGAGAGTGGGGGGTTGGACTAGATGACCTACAAGGTCCCTTCCAATTCTCTAAATCTGATTTTAATGAACAAAAGGACCAGGGGAGACAGGGGAGCAGTCTTCCAATATTTGAGGGTGGGGGGTTGGACTAGATGACCTACAAGGTCCCTTCTGACTCTGTTAATCTGACTTTAATCTGATTTTAATGAACAAAAGGACCAAGGGAGACAGGGGAGCAGCCTTCCAATATTTGAGGACAGGGGGGTTGGTCTAGATGACCTACAAGGTCCCTTCTGACTCTGTTAATCTGACTTTAATCTGATTTTAATGAACAAAAGGACCAGGGCAGACAGGAGAGCAGTCTTCCAATATTTGAGGGCAGGGAGGTTGGACTAGATGACCTCCAAGTTGCCTTCCAACTCTGTTGATCTGACTTTCATCTGATTTTATTGAAGAAAAGGACCAGGGCAGATAGGAGAGCAGTCTTCCAATATTTGAGTCAGGGGGTTGGACTAGATGACCTACAAGGTGCCTTCCGACTCTCTTAATCTGACATTAATATGATTTTAATGAACAAAAGGACCAAGGGAGACAAGAGAGCTAGTCTTCCTATATTAAGCAAAGCATATAGATACAGGGAGATATATTTCATTTGACAACAGGTAAACAGCACTGGAAGGAACCCTGCAGGTCATCTAATCCAACCCTCATCTGTGAAACCTTTAAGCATCTTATACACCATTTTATTTTTGAATTTCCTTATTACTTACAAGTTCTGAGGTGCAAACTCCAGGCCCTCTGCTAGTATCCAGGGACATTCTCAGGTTTGGAACTCAGATTTCGTCACCCAAAACATTTGGTGACCTAATGAAGAAAAGCAAATAATAGAAGAGAATATTTCTAGCTCAGGGTTGAAATAAGGGGTCCTCTCTGAACTCAGATTTCTTGCAGACGTTTCTTTACCCAATATGGGAACATCATCAGTGCAACAAGGGAATGGGGTTTGGGAAGAGGAGGAGGAAGAAAAGGAATGTGGGTCTTTGGTTCCTTCTGAGTTTGATTGCTCTCTTGCAGACATTTCAGTAGCCAACACAGTAATTTTAGAGGAATAATTTGTGGGTTTCATAAGATAGGTAGCAGAAGAAGAAAAAATATATCTTCTACTGGGAGAAAGGAGATTCCAAAGAATAAAGAACAAGTTTGCTGTTAGAGGTAGACAACAAAAAAATGGGGTCCGGAAACTTGGTTTTATAGGGGAATTGCTTTGGTTTGTTCACATGCTGGTTTTCCTGCACAGTTTGAGGTGTTCCTGCCCTGGGCTTTGATCCTGAAATGCATGTAAAATCCGGAAAGGCAGATTGCCCTCACTTATGTAAATTGGAGTATAAACCAGGGAGATTAAGCCCTGAGAAGACATCCATTTCCCTGATACCGAAATAGCCTGGTCTCTGCCTTCCCATGGAGGCAGAGGGACCTTAAGCCAAGTGCTGGGCATGCTGGTGTTTCACTGCAGTGCTTTTACTCCTTGGCTGGACCTTTTACTATGACTTCACCAGGAGGCAAATCCCGCCAGGAATCACCCAGGGGGCAAAACTGTGCCTGGTCAATTTGGCCATGAGCCTGCTTCTCAGGACTTCCTTCCCTGTCTCTGGCTTTGTGCTGCCTGGGCCCAGTGGTGCCTGAGAGATGCGCAAATGGGGGGGGGGACACCCAAGCCCCCCCCCCCCCAAGATTGGTCTTTGCAATGCTGACCCACCCCCTTGCTGCTTCTCGCTCTGATCATGTTGTTCATTAACGCTGCCCTCACACCACCGGCAGCCCCCTCAATTTCGGCGTGGCAGGTGGCCTCCCTCTTTGAAAAAACACCATCTGCAGGGGTGGATGGCTTCCCAAACGTCACAGGCCTGGCAACAGAAATTTCTCTTCTGCCCACTTTCCTGTTTCCTGGGGGAAAGAATTGAGTTATTTCGAGGAAGCAGCTGAATCAGCTGTAAGTGAAAAATGCAATGGAGCATAAAGAGTTTGCCGGGACGGAGTAAGGAAGAGAAGCTAGCGAGGAAGAGGAGGAGTGAAACTGGTGTCAAAAGAGGAAATTACACCCTTAATGGGAGGCGTCCCAAATTGCCAGCTGTGGGCATCTGCAGGAAGGGGCCTGGGCTGAGCTGTGCTATGACCTCTGGATGGGATTGGCTGAAAGGCAGATGGGCGGGCAGAGGAGGGGGGGTTAGATTTGAAAAAGCCAGCAAGGCAGGCTCTGGTGTATTGCTTAGGGAGAATGATGGGTATGGAGGTTGGGGAAAGAAAGGTTTTGTGGTTGAAGTGGTTTTTGGCTTGAGTGCAGACAAGAGGGACAGCCTAAAAGAAGATAGGGTTTTTTGTTTTTTACAATTACTATTTTTTTAAAGTATGAAATTCAAAGAAGAATGGGAAAATTGAGGAGAAAAAGTTAGGAGAAAAGGGAAAAGAAGAAAAAAGCTTGCACTTCTGAGCCTCTTTAGGGCAGTAGAATAAGGAAATAACACACAGCCTCAACTTTTTACTTTTGCAACAGATACTAGCTATTTCCACAACAAACCTATTTCCATTGCAAAACCCAGAATTGAAGTTTCATTTTTTTTCTGCCTTAAGCAAGAAAACCAGAAGTGGAAAGAATACTTTTTTTAACTGCTTGCAAAGGGGGTGATTTTATGCTTTGGCTTCCACAGTGGGAAAGGGATTGCATCTTGGTAACTGAGTAGTACATTACTAGAGATCTCTCAAGTAGCCAACAACATGAGGAGTGAGATCTGTTTTCAAGATATTTAACTAGTGCACTGACTAGTTTTCTTTTACTCTCCTGTAAGTTTCTAACCTCAAAATTAGGCTGGTTTTGTGTTTCTTTAGAAGAGCAGTTTAGACTTTCAAAAAATTCTATTGGATTTTTTATCCCAGCTTTATTACTCAAGACAGCAAACACAAATCCTTTCTCCTGGTTTTCCATCAACAACCGTGTGAGTGACTAACTCAAGGTCACCCAGGGGCTGGCTTTCTTTTATGTTAGTCAAGGCAGGTATTAAAAGAGAAGAAAACTGTAGGAAAGAAAGACAAAACACTGAGTCAAACTTGGGGTGCCTCTTATTAAGTCCAGCATATACACCAGAATAGCCAGAGGGCTGCTGAATGCATAGAACCACACGATGCTTCTTACGGGTCTAAAAAATATGCAATTCCATAAATGCTTTTGACTGGTCTAAAAAATATGCAGTTCCATAAATGCTCCTACTCACCTCAAAATATTTGCAGTTTCTTGACAAAGGTAGTTGGAATTGTCAGAAGATTTGCCTAGGTAACCCCTCACCAAGACAGAAACCTCCACATCACACACACATATATATATATTCATATTTTGTCATTTTTTTTGTCCCCAACAACATCAAGGAAGACAGGCAGCCACATCAGAATAAACGGACACCTTTTCACGGCTTTTTTCCTCTCTCTCCCTCAAGGCAGAAAGAGAGAGATAAAAAAAAAAAAATCCTTAACAAGCTGATATTAAATTCCTGGGCAATCAGCCAAGGGCACATCACACCAAATACAACATTGCAAGCTAAACGAAACAAACAGCTCACTTTGCGCTTACCAAAAGAAAACCATTACCAAATAACACAGCTCCCTGCCCTGCCTCCAAAGGAAGTAATCCCAAATAATGGGAATTATGTAGCCCACCAGAAATTCCCCCGGACTGCTCTGATGGAATTATCTCCCAAAATTTAAAGTACACAAAAGACGTACATCTTGAGGCAGGAAGGAAAACTCGGGGCAGATACTTAAAACAAAAGAAAAAGCCACCAAATTGCATTGCCTCAGGGTAGAAAAAAGTCCACTCTGGACCCCAGAAGTTAGCTTGCAAGGCAGGAACTTTGAATGTCACTTTTGCTATATTGCCTTCCTGTAATAAAACTGCTTTTTAGTAACTCGCTGTTTTCCAATCTTTCATAGTTGGCTTCTCCCAGCTGGAACGGACCAGGATTTCACTTCCAACAGAATAAAGTGCAATTCTTTAGTAAAATTGGTGCCATTTTTCAACTAAAGCTTTGGTTAAAAAATCAATAGAACCAAATTAACCTTGGCTAGATTTGAGGGTAGGGGGTTGGACTAGATGACCTACAAGGTCCATTCCGATTCTGTTGATCTGACTCTGATTTTAATGAACGAAAGGACCAAGGGAGACAGGAGGTCAGTCTTCCAGTATTAAGCAAAGCATGTTGATTCAGGGAGATACATTTCATTTGATAACAGATTAACAGCACTGGAAGGGACCCTGCAGGACATCTAGTCCAATCCCCATCGGTGAAACCTTTAAGCATATACCATTTTATTTTTGAATTTCCTTATTTTTTACAATTGCTGAGGAGCAAACTCCAGGCCCTCTGCTAATATCCAGGGACTTTCTCAGGTTTGGAACTCAGATTTCATCACCCAAAACATTTGGTGACCTAATGAAGAAAAGCAAATAATAGAAGAGAATATTTCTAGCTCAGGTTGAAATAAGGGGTCCTCTCTGAACTCAGATTTCTTGCAGACGTTTCTTTACCCAATTAGGGAACATCATCAGTGCTACAAGGGAATGGGGTTTGGGGAGAGGAGGAGGAGGAAAAGAAATGCGGGTCTTTGGTTCCTTCTGAGTTTGATTGCTCTCTTGCAGACATTTCAGTAGCCAACACATAAATTTTAGAGGAATAATTTGTGGGTTTCATAAGATAGGTGGCAGAAGAAGAAAAAATATATCTTCTACTGGGAGAAAGGAGATTCCAAAGAATAAAGAACAAGTTTGCTGTTAGCGGTAGACAACAAAAAAATGGGGTCCAGAAACTTGGTTTATAGGGGAATTGCTTTGGTTTGTTCACATGCTGGTTTTCCTGCACAGTTTGAGGTGTTCCTGCCCTGGGCTTTGATCCTGAAATGCATGTAAAATCTGGAAAGGCAGATTGCCCTCACTTATGTAAATTGGAGTATAAACCAGGGAGATTAAGCCCTGAGAAGAAATCCATTTCCCTGGATACCGAAATAGCCTGGTCTCTGCCTTCCCATGGAGGCAGAGGGACCTTAAGCCAAGTGCTGGGCATGCTGGTGTTTCACTTCAGCACTTTTACTTCCTTGGCTGGACCTTTTACTATGACTTCACCAGGAGGCGAATCCCGCCAGGAATCACCCAGGGGGCAAAACTGTGCCTGGTCAATTTGGCCATGAGCCTGCTTCTCAGGACTTCCTTCCCTGTCTCTGGCTTTGTGCGTCTGCCTGGCCAGCACAGGCCTCAGCTGGGTGAGCCTGAGGGACTGAAGGGACTGCAGAACGGGGGGGGGGGAATCTCAAGCCCCCCCCCCCCCAAGAATTGGTCTTTGCAGATTGTCTGGAACCCACCTCCCCTTTGCTGCTTTCTCGCTCTGATCCTGTTGTTCATCTGTAATGCTGGCTTCCCTCACACCCACCGTTTGCAGCCCCCTCAAATTTCTGGTGTGAGCAGGTGGCCTTCCTTCTTTGAAAAGAAGGCACCATTACCTGCACGTGGGTTTGAATGCTTCCCAAAACGTCTACAGGCCTGGACAGCACATGAGTTGCCAAGTATTTCTTCTTCTGCACTTTTATCACTTTCATTCTGTTTCCTGGGGGGAAAATGACTCTGAAGGTTATTTCTGAGGAAGAAGCAGCTGAAATCAGCTTTGGTAAAAGTGATAAATATGCAGAATAAGAAAACATGGCAGACCAGGAGCATAAAGAGTTTGCCGGGACGGAGTAAGGAAGAGAAGCTAGCGAGGAAGAGGAGAGAGAAACTTGCAAAAGAGGAATACATCCTTAATGGGAGGCTTCCCAGTTGCCAGCTGTTGGCAGTCTGCAGGAAAGGCTGGGCTGAGCTGGGCTATGAACCTCTGGATGGGATTGGCTGAAAGGCAGATGGGCGGGGCAGAGGAGGGTGGGGTTAGATTTGAAAAAGCCAGAAAAGGCAGGCTCTGGTGTATTGCTTAGGGAGAATGATGGGTATGGAGGTTGGGGAAAGAAAGGTTTTGTGGTTGAAGTGGTTTTTGGCTTGAGTGCAGACAAGAGGGACAGCCTAAAAGAAGATAGGGTTTTTTGTTTTTTACAATTACTATTTTTTTAAAGTATGAAATTCAAAGAAGAATGGGAAAATTGAGGAGAAAAAGTTAGGAGAAAAGGGAAAAGAAGAAAAAAGCTTGCACTCTGAGCCTCTTTAGGGCAGTAGAATAAGGAAATAACACACAGCCTCAACTTTTTACTTTTGCAAAAGATACTAGCTATTTCCACAACAAACCCACCAGAAATTTCCTGGACTGCTCTGATGGAATTATGTCCCAAAATTTAAAGTACACAAAAGACGTACATCTTGAGGCAGGAAGGAAAACTCCAGGCAGATACTTAAAACAAAAGTAAAAGCCACCAAATCGCATTGCCTCAGGGTAGGAAAAACTCTCCATTCTGGACTCCAGAAGTTAGCTTGCAAGGCAGAAATGTCACTATATTGCCTTCCTGTAAGAAACCTGGTTTTCGGTAATTCGCTGTCTTCCAATCTTTCATAGTTGGCTTCTCCCAGCTGGAATGGACCGGGATTTCACTTCCAACAGAATAAAGTGCAATTCTTTAATAAAATTGGTTCCATTTTTCAACTAAAGCTTTGGTTAAAAAAATCAATAGAACCAAATTAACCTTGGCTAGATACTTTTGTTAGTTTGAAAACTCTCTGCAAGTAGGAAAAATCTAAGAATTTAGGTCAGCTGAATGTAGTTAGTGTTTTTTTTCAGCTTAGCCTTTAAGAAAGCTGATTCCTGCAAACACTGATCCTAGCCAATATTTGCCTTTTTGGACATAGCTGCTAATAGATGATTGCCCTCCCAAACAATGTACAAATGGCAGTTGCCTCTTTTAGAGATCTTTGTGGCAAAAAGTTTTTAATTTCTTTCTTGTCTCAACCAAGTGACCCTGGCTTGGGAACCCTTCTAAAACAAAAATGCTCACATCAGCTGAGAAAATTTTATGAATACTGTTGTCCCCAATTCGGTCTGAGCCTGGTGCCAAAGCCAATGATAAACACCAGACATTTAGGTGCAGGTTTTCTGATTGCTTTTTATTGGAGTACTCCAAGGAAAAGGGCTCCTGGTCAAAACGCCAAGAGCGAAGAACAAAGGATTGAGTAAGTTTTATACATTTTTCACTAAAGGAGTGATGAAAGGAAAAAAGAAGCCTTGCCCTTTTGTGATAGGCAAAGTTCTTTCCTTTGTAGATTCAAATTTCCCAGCTAATCTAATCTTGTGAGTAGAGAAACCCCTTTCTTTATACCCTTGAAGTCTTTGATTAGTGTGTGTGTGTGTGTGTGTGATGAGTTCCTGTCTTTTGATATTGGGATCTAATTGTTTTATAGTAGCTGTTTGTTGCATTAGGTTGCAATATCCTGAGTTTCCTGTTATGCCTTTTGATTTGCTTTTTTGATTTCTATGGAAAGGATCTTTTGTAGGGTTTTTTCTCTGGATCTCATGTCTGTAATTTTCTCCTTCCTTTTGTTGTGAAAAGGTAAGCTGGCACCAGCTATTTTAATAGCCCTACTTGACAAAGGTGAGGGTTGTTTTCCTAGGAGAGCAGAGGGAAATTGAAACTTCCATCAGGAGAAGGCAGGACAAAGTGGCCCATCAATATGGTGCAAAACCTTGCCTTCTGCTGTACTCTCAGTTGAGTTTAGGGTTCTTTAACCCTATAGGAATTTTTAATTTCTCAAAATGAAAGTTCTTCTTTCCCCCAGCAAGAAAATACCTCTCCTTCTACACTGGGGTTTCTTTTCTTGTCCATCTTATTTATCCTGTGATAGACCTACTTTCCCTGCTGTTTTTTTTTTTAATAAAGTTTTTATTTCTTAAGACAAACATATACAAACAGTACATAAAAACATAAAACCATCTTCCATTTTATATACATACAGTGTGTCAGTAGGTTACTAATCTTTTGTGCTATACATTCATAGTCATTACTCACAGTTTATATAAATTTCACATTGTCAAATTAACATGTGCTTATATATCAGTTAATAATCATCCATGACTAAACTATTTATTCCATCATTTTATATGAGATATCCCAATTTTTATTTTAAAATTTATATTTTACTTTCATCCAATGGTTATATATGTATATATTATATTTTCAATCTATTAAACTTGACAAAATTATCTATTCTATTACATTACCATGTCTTTTTGTCCAACCATTGATAAAACAAATTCCATGTCATATAAAATAGTTTATATTCTTGTTCTCTAATTTCAAATGTCAATTTACTCATTTCAGCACAGTCCATAATTTTCTTAATAACTTCCTCCTGCATAGGTATTTTATCATTTTTCCAATTCTTAGCAAATACAATTCTAGCCTCTGTTAAAACATTGACAATCAAATATTTCAGCAATTTGTTTATATTTCTGGTATAATTCCCAATAAAAACTCTCTGGTTTAAAGTCCATATGTTTTATCATTTTTTCTAACCAAGTGTGGATTTTAGTCCAATATCTTTTTGCATCCAAGCATGTCCACCACATATGGTAATATGAACCAGGTATCTGATGACATTTCCAACATTTATCCAATTTGTTCTTAAATATTCTCGCAAGTCTCATCAGGGGTAGATGCCACCTGTAAAACATAAAATTTTCTTTATGTGCAGTTGACATTGTCATTTTATAATTTTGAGACCACAATTTTTGCCATTTCTCTAAATCAATCCCATATCCAAAATTTCCCCCCCAAGCAATCATTGTTTCTGCCAGGTTTTTGGCTTTTGTAAATAAAGAGACTTCTGAATCACAATCTGATTCTAAAGTATGGACAGCTCTTCTGTGTCGTTACTGCAAGGAGGGCATAAACATTGTCAACCTTCGGAGAGTGCAAGGCCCACCTGTGGCATTTACAGGAAGATATGAAAAACCTTTCAAGCCACACAGGAAGAATCATCCTGGGGGAAGCCCCAAGTAACTGTATTAGAATGGGATTGTTTCTGTGTGATTGCATTTGAGATCTATATTATCTAGGTTGATGCAATCAGTAATGATCTTTTGAGGTTGTCATCCTGTGCAACTCCACCACGGCCTGGGAAAGCCTCTCCAGGCCCATTTGGGTGACCTGTAGCTCAGACATGGCCCCATCCAGCTCTGCGTGCAATTCAGGTAGCCCAAAGCACAGCTTAAGTCTTATCTACAGGCCTCAGATATCTTAAAAGCCTGATATTATGTGCCAGCTTATACATTTACACTTGTAAGAGGAAATAGCTGCGATTGCAAAAGATTTATATCGCTGAAATGGCAAAAATGTATCTTAATGCTTACTCTTGCAGACGTATCCTGTTATGATCTTACATTCTTCCTGACTAGCCAAGTTACAGTTCCTTATTTTCCCTATATGGATAAATGTTTCAGACTGATGTAATCTACGTAACTACTCTATAAAAATGTACTGTTTAGAGCCCCTCGGGGTTCAGATTTTTCCTTGCTCTCTAAGCAGTTTGAACCTGCGCAGATAAACTTTTCCTACTTTGAAGAGCTTGGCCTGGTCTTGTTGTTTTATCCTACAAAACAATGACTCCTACTTTTGCTGGAACTTCTGGCAGACATCCTTGAGATCTTCTAGCTGGGTATTGTGTTCCCGCAGAGAAGTAAGTCTGCCTTCAGTTCTTCTTCTGTCTCAGTCAGCTGGCGGAGAGAAACCTCGTTCTCCTGCTCGAGAAACTTGTGGCAATCCGGGGCCTCCTGGAAGTTGCGCTGGGTGTTGTTCCTCTACTACTGCCACCGCTCCCTTCCTTTTCTTGCTCTGGATCTTCGGGTGCAGAAGTTTCCCAAAGGGACTCGGGGCGGTGAACAGCCAAAATAAAAGCACATATAAAATATTTAAAAATTAAAAGAATTAAATATGTTGGCTTTACAAAGATTAAAACACGGGAATTAAGAAAAATTAAAACCAAATTAAAAATTTAAAAACCCCTAGGCCAGTCCGGCTTGCTGAAATAAATAAGTTTTCAATGCACGACGGAAGGTCATGAGATCAGGGATGGTCCTCATCTCCGGGGGTAATTCGTTCCAGAGAGGGGGTGCTCCCAATGAGGCCCGCATCCTCGGGGTCGCCAGCCATCCATCCTGCGGCACCGTGAGGAGGCCGACTCTATGGGAGCGTATCGGTCGGCGGGAGGCTGATAATGGCAGGAGGCGGTCTCGCAGATATCCTGGTCCCGAGCCATGGAGCGCTTTAAAGATGGTAACTAAGACCATGAAGCGCACCTGGAGGGCCACCGGGAGCCAATGCAGCTCGCGCAGAAATGGTGTAACATGGGAGCCCCGAGGAGCCCCCAACACCACCCGCACGGCCGCATTCTGCACCAGCTGGAGCCTCCGGAGGCTCTTCAAAGGCAGCCCCATGTAGAGAGCATCGGCATAGTCTAGGCTCCCGCTCCAGGGCGAAGCGCACCTCGATCCAGAAAGGGCTGCAACTGGTAGATTCTTTGGACCTTGCCAAAAGCCCCCCTGGCGACAGCTGCCACGTGGTCTTCCAATAATAGCTGCACATCCAGGAGGACACCCAGATTGTGGGCCCTCTCTGTGGGGGCAAGAGTTTCCCCCCCCACAGCCAGTGATGGACCCAGCTGGCTATACCGGGGCGCCGGGAAGCACAGCCACTCAGTCTTAGACGGGTTGAGCTGAAGCCTGTTCCGCCCCATCCAACACCGCACGGCCTCCAGGCACCGGGTCATCACTTCGATGGCTTCATCGGGGTGGCCCGGAGTAGAGATGTACAGCTGAGTATCATCAGCGTACTGATGGAACTCTACCCCAAAGCCACGGATGATCTTACCCAGCAGCTTCATATAAATGTTGAACAGAAGGGGCGAGAGCACCGACCCCTGAGGCACCCCGCAAACCAGGGGCTTCGGGGCCAACCTCTGCCCCCCTGCCAATACAAATTGCGAACTTTCAGAGAGGAAGGAGGAGAACCACCACATAGCAGTGCCTCCCACCTCCAACCCCCCCCCAGCCGCTGCAATAAGATACTGTGGTTGACAGTATCGAAAGCCGCCGAGAGATCTAATAGGACCAGGACAGAGGAATAACCTCTGTCACGGGCCCTCCAGAGATCATCCACCAATGCGACCAATGCCGTCTCCTTGCTGTGTCTGGGCCTGAACCCCATTGGCGTGGATCCAAATAGTCAGCTTCATCCAGGTGCTGGGGAAGCTGTCGTGCCACCACACTCTCAACAACATTTGCCACAAAACGAACGTTGGAGACGAGACGATAATTAGATAACAAAGTTGGGTCCAGGGACGGTTTCTTGAGGAGGAGTCTCACCACCGCTTCTTCCAAGGTGGCGGGCAGATATCCCTCACTCAAGGAAGCGTTAATAATATCCTGAAACCAACCTCGTGTCCCCTCCCAAGTGGCCAACACCAGCCAGGAGGGACACGGGTCCAATAAACATGTGGTAGCATTCAGCCCCCACAGCATCCTGTCCACGTCTTCAGGAGTCACAGGGTCAAACTCCACCCAAATGACTGCCTCAATTTCAGTTGGCAGAGCGCAACCTCATTCTCCTGCTCGAGAAACTCATGGCAATCCAAGGCCTCCTGGAAGTCATGCTGGGCATTGTTCCTCTACTGCTGTGCCTGCTCATTTTCCTGTGCCAACCTGGTATCCTTGTTGTCAGCCTTCAAGATTTCTTCCTTTATTTCTTTTTCTCTGCTTTGCATCTTTCGGCTGCCATAAGTAACGGGAGGGGGGAAATGGGCTATGATATATTTGGGAAGCGTGCTGGAGTGTGTAGGAAACGAAACTGTATATCTAGGGGAGGGGGAGTTTTACTTAAGTTTCCATTCCTTGCTTTTCTATTCCTTGCTATGCGCAACTGCGACTCCTTATCAAACTATGCCAAGGTCAACGGACAGAGGCCTCATCACCACCTGAAGATGCCCACATGATGCTATGCATACTTCCTCATTGGAGGAGCAATATGGACTGTTGGGGGTGGGAACGTTGCCATCACTTTGTATATGTGTTTTTCGCGCTCATTTCTTCAGATTCAGAATTCCTTTGTTGCTACCACTTTGATTTCCAGTAAAAGATATCTTTACTCTAACAAAATGGAGTTTAAGTGTTTCTTTCTTGGATATTGAATGGAGCACCAGCTGACACTTGTCCTGAAGCTTCTGGAAGGCAAACGCCTTCTCTTCCAGGTGCTAGTCGGTTTTAATTTAAGCTAGTATCCTTAGATTAACAGTGAACTGTTTTTAAAACTATGGCTACTTTCGTGTGGCTGACAAGCAAGTGATCATGATATACTTGCATGTAGATCAAATATTGGTTTCTTGGTGCCACTACCTACCAGAGTAGGAAAATGTGGCAGACACTCTTTCCCAGATGCCAAACTACAGTAGATCCTCAGTTAGGCTGGATATTTCAGCCGCCAATGTGGAGAAGATCTAATTCAGGTTCGCCTCCATCTTTTGCTGATGCTGCAACAGCTGCTGGGTCTGCCCCTCCCCCCCGCTCCTCCAGGCACTTCACCTGCTTCACATGGTTGGTCATGACAGCTATGTGCTGTAGAAGCAGTTCCTTAACTTCCCAACCTCCTGCTGGAGCCACATGTTCTCCTGGGCATCAGGGTGTCGGCTTCCGCTAATATCCTTCCACAGAATGGTGCCGGCCATCTCTGATTTCTGGAGCACCAGCTTCAGCTGGACATCTCCTCTCGCAGAGTTGGCACATCCCACTTCTCATCACTCAGCTGGCACTGCTTCTCTTCCTGCTGGTGCAGCAGCTCCTGCAGCTCCTTCTCACTCTGGATCTTAAGGTGCAGCACCTTCCTGAGCTTCATTTGGGCGACCTCTATCTCAGCCTGGTGCTGCGTTTGTGAGGTTTGAAGCGGTTGCTCTAGCTGCAAACTGTGCATTTGCAGCTCTCCGATATCTTCTCAGGAACCCTTCACGAAAAGGTGGAGTTGCTCCAAGGCCAGGCGCATGTCCTCTGTTTATGTGGCCAGGAATACTTGAATATCTGAGAACTGGGGTGGGGACGCCACGGCTGAATGCATAAATGCGATAGTCTCGCTCCAGAGGCCAAGGGTCTTTTGGTCTCTCTGGGACACAGCTCAAAGAATGCTCTCCACCAAGGAGACTCGCGGGTGGGCGTGGGGGTGCTAGGCCGGGGTGCGTTTTCTCTTCTGGGGGGGGGGGGCACTTTTGCTGCCTGGCCTGGCCTGGCCTTTTGTAGAATGTTGGCAACTCCCAGGAAGTGGTCGTGGAGAGCTCCTAACTGCAGCACGTCCTGGGAAAGCCCCTCCAGGCCCATTTGGGTGTCCTGTAGCTCAAACATGGCCCCATCCAGCTCTGTGTGCAATGACTCCTGCTTTTGCTGCAGCTTCTGGTGTGCATTCTTGAGGTCTTCCAGCTGGGTATTGCGTTGCTGCAGAGCAGCGAGTCTGCCTTAACTCTTCTTCCATCTCGCTCAGTTGGCAGAGCGCAACCTCATTCTCCTGCTCGAGAAACTCGTGGCAATCCGAGGCCTCCTGGAAGTCATGCTGGGCATTGTTCCACTACTGCTGTGCCTGCTCATTTTCCTGTGCCAGCCTGGTAACCTTGTCCTGAAGCTTCTGGAAGGTGAACGCCTTCTCTTCCAGGTGTTAGTCGGTTTGAATTTAAGCTAGTATCCTTGGATTAATAGTGAACTGTTTTTAAAACTATGGCTACCTTCGTGTGGCTGACAAGCAAGTGATCATGATATACTTGCATGTAGATCAAATATTGGTTTCTTGGTGCCACTACCTACCAGGGGAGGAAAATGTGGCAGACACTCTCCCACACAGTAGATCCTCAGTGAGGCTGGATATTTCAGCTGGCAATGTGGAGAGGACCTTATTCAGGTTCGCCTCCATCTTTTGCTGATGCTGCAACAGCTGCTGGGCCTGCCCCCCCCCCCCCCCCCCGCTCCTCCAGGCACTTCATCTGCTTCACATGGTTGGTCATTACAGCTGTGTGCTCAGTATTCTAATGTAGGAGCAGCTCCCTTAACTTCCCAACCTCCTGCTGGAGCCACATGTTCTCCTGGGCATCAGGGCGTCGGCTTCCGCTAATATACTTCCACAGAATGGTGCCGGATGTCTCTGATTTCTGGAGCACCAGCTTCAGCCGGACATTTATTTATTTATTTAGATTTATATACTGCCCCCTTTCCCAAAGGGACTCGGGGCGGTGAACAGCCAAAATAAAAGCACATATAAAATATTTAAAAATTAAAAGAATTAAATATGTTGGCTTTACAAAGATTAAAACACGGGAATTAAGAAAAATTAAAACCAAATTAAAAATTTAAAAACCCCTAGGCCAGTCCGAAATAAATAAGTTTTCAATGCACGACGGAAGGTCATGAGATCAGGGATGGTCCTCATCTCCGGGGGTAATTCGTTCCAGAGAGGGGGTGCTCCCAATGAGAAGGCCCGCATCCTCGGGGTCGCCAGCCATCCATCCTGCGGCACCGTGAGGAGGCCGACTCTATGGGAGCGTATCGGTCGGCGGGAGCTGATAATGGCAGGAGGCGGTCTCGCAGATATCCTGGTCCCGAGCCATGGAGCGCTTTAAAGATGGTAACTAAGACCATGAAGCGCACCTGGAGGGCCACCGGGAGCCAATGCAGCTCGCGCAGAAATGGTGTAACATGGGAGCCCCGAGGAGCCCCCAACACCACCCGCACGGCCGCATTCTGCACCAGCTGGAGCCTCCAGAGGCTCTTCAAAGGCAGCCCCATGTAGAGAGCATCGGCATAGTCTAGGCTCCCGCTCCAGGGCGAAGCGCACCTCGATCCAGAAAGGGCTGCAACTGGTAGATTCTTTGGACCTTGCCAAAAGCCCCCCTGGCGACAGCTGCCACGTGGTCTTCCAATAATAGCTGCACATCCAGGAGGACACCCAGATTGTGGGCCCTCTCTGTGGGGGCAAGAGTTTCCCCCCCCACAGCCAGTGATGGACCCAGCTGGCTATACCGGGGCGCTGGGAAGCACAGCTACTCAGTCTTAGACGGGTTGAGCTGAAGCCTGTTCCGCCCCATCCAACACCGCACGGCCTCCAGGCACCGGGTCATCACTTCGATGGCTTCATCGGGGTGGCCCGGAGTAGAGATGTACAGCTGAGTATCATCAGCGTACTGATGGAACTCTACCCCAAAGCCACGGATGATCTTACCCAGCGGCTTCATATAAATGTTGAACAGAAGGGGCGAGAGCACCGACCCCTGAGGCACCCCGCAAACCAGGGGCTTCGGGGCCAACCTCTGCCCCCCTGCCAATACAAATTGCGAACTTTCAGAGAGGAAGGAGGAGAACCACCACATAGCAGTGCCTCCCACCTCCAACCCCCCCCCCAGCCGCCGCAATAAGATCCTGTGGTTGACAGTATCGAAAGCCGCCGAGAGATCTAATAGGACCAGGACAGAGGAATAACCTCTGTCACGGGCCCTCCAGAGATCATCCACCAATGCGACCAATGCCGTCTCCTTGCTGTGTCTGGGCCTGAACCCCATTGGCGTGGATCCAAATAGTCAGCTTCATCCAGGTGCTGGGGAAGCTGTCGTGCCACCACACTCTCAACAACATTTGCCACAAAACGAACGTTGGAGACGAGACGATAATTAGATAACAAAGTTGGGTCCAGGGACGGTTTCTTGAGGAGGAGTCTCACCACCGCTTCTTCCAAGGTGGCGGGCAGATATCCCTCACTCAAGGAAGCGTTAATAATATCCTGAAACCAACCTCGTGTCCCCTCCCAAGTGGCCAACACCAGCCAGGAGGGACACGGGTCCAATAAACATGTGGTAGCATTCAGCCCCCACAGCATCCTGTCCACGTCTTCAGGAGTCACAGGGTCAAACTCCACCCAAATGACTGCCTCAATTTCAGTTGGCAGAGCGCAACCTCGTTCTCCTGCTCGAGAAACTCATGGCAATCCAAGGCCTCCTGGAAGTCATGCTGGGCATTGTTCCTCTACTGCTGTGCCTGCTCATTTTCCTGTGCCAACCTGGTATCCTTGTTGTCAGCCTTCAAGATTTCTTCCTTTATTTCTTTTTCTCTGCTTTGCATCTTTCGGCTGCCATAAGTAACGGGAGGGGGGAAATGGGCTATGATATATTTGGGAAGCGTGCTGGAGTGTGTAGGAAACGAAACTGTATATCTAGGGGAGGGGGAGTTTTACTTAAGTTTCCATTCCTTGCTTTTCTATTCCTTGCTATGCGCAACTGCGACTCCTTATCAAACTATGCCAAGGTCAACGGACAGAGGCCTCATCACCACCTGAAGATGCCCACATGATGCTATGCATACTTCCTCATTGGAGGAGCAATATGGACTGTTGGGGGTGGGAACGTTGCCATCACTTTGTATATGTGTTTTTCGCGCTCATTTCTTCAGATTCAGAATTCCTTTGTTGCTACCACTTTGATTTCCAGTAAAAGATATCTTTACTCTAACAAAATGGAGTTTAAGTGTTTCTTTCTTGGATATTGAATGGAGCACCAGCTGACACTTGTCCTGAAGCTTCTGGAAGGCAAATGCCTTCTCTTCCAGGTGCTAGTCGGTTTTAATTTAAGCTAGTATCCTTAGATTAACAGTGAACTGTTTTTAAAACTATGGCTACCTTCGTGTGGCTGACAAGCAAGTGATCATGATATACTTGCATGTAGATCAAATATTGGTTTCTTGGTGCCACTACCTACCAGAGTAGGAAAATGTGGCAGACACTCTTTCCCAGATGCCAAACTACAGTAGATCCTCAGTTAGGCTGGATATTTCAGCCGCCAATGTGGAGAAGATCTAATTCAGGTTCGCCTCCATCTTTTGCTGATGCTGCAACAGCTGCTGGGTCTGCCCCTCCCCCCCGCTCCTCCAGGCACTTCACCTGCTTCACATGGTTGGTCATGACAGCTATGTGCTGTAGAAGCAGTTCCTTAACTTCCCAACCTCCTGCTGGAGCCACATGTTCTCCTGGGCATCAGGGTGTCGGCTTCCGCTAATATCCTTCCACAGAATGGTGCCGGCCATCTCTGATTTCTGGAGCACCAGCTTCAGCTGGACATCTCCTCTCGCAGAGTTGGCACATCCCACTTCTCATCACTCAGCTGGCACTGCTTCTCTTCCTGCTGGTGCAGCAGCTCCTGCAGCTCCTTCTCACTCTGGATCTTAAGGTGCAGCACCTTCCTGAGCTTCATTTGGGCGACCTCTATCTCAGCCTGGTGCTGCGTTTGTGAGGTTTGAAGCGGTTGCTCTAGCTGCAAACTGTGCATTTGCAGCTCTCCGATATCTTCTCAGGAACCCTTCACGAAAAGGTGGAGTTGCTCCAAGGCCAGGCGCATGTCCTCTGTTTATGTGGCCAGGAATACTTGAATATCTGAGAACTGGGGTGGGGACGCCACGGCTGAATGCATAAATGCGATAGTCTCGCTCCAGAGGCCAAGGGTCTTTTGGTCTCTCTGGGACACAGCTCAAAGAATGCTCTCCACCAAGGAGACTCGCGGGTGGGCGTGGGAGTGCTAGGCCGGGGTGCGTTTTCTCTTCTGGGGGGGGGGGGCACTTTTGCTGCCTGGCCTGGCCTGGCCTTTTGTAGAATGTTGGCAACTCCCAGGAAGTGGTCGTGGAGAGCTCCTAACTGCAGCACGTCCTGGGAAAGCCCCTCCAGGCCCATTTGGGTGTCCTGTAGCTCAAACATGGCCCCATCCAGCTCTGTGTGCAATGACTCCTGCTTTTGCTGCAGCTTCTGGTGTGCATTCTTGAGGTCTTCCAGCTGGGTATTGCGTTGCTGCAGAGCAGCGAGTCTGCCTTAACTCTTCTTCCATCTCGCTCAGTTGGCAGAGCGCAACCTCATTCTCCTGCTCGAGAAACTCGTGGCAATCCGAGGCCTCCTGGAAGTCATGCTGGGCATTGTTCCTCTACTGCTGTGCCTGCTCATTTTCCTGTGCCAGCCTGGTAACCTTGTCCTGAAGCTTCTGGAAGGTGAACGCCTTCTCTTCCAGGTGTTAGTCGGTTTGAATTTAAGCTAGTATCCTTGGATTAATAGTGAACTGTTTTTAAAACTATGGCTACCTTCGTGTGGCTGACAAGCAAGTGATCATGATATACTTGCATGTAGATCAAATATTGGTTTCTTGGTGCCACTACCTACCAGGGGAGGAAAATGTGGCAGACACTCTCCCACACAGTAGATCCTCAGTGAGGCTGGATATTTCAGCTGGCAATGTGGAGAGGACCTTATTCAGGTTCGCCTCCATCTTTTGCTGATGCTGCAACAGCTGCTGGGCCTGCCCCCCCCCCCCCCCCGCTCCTCCAGGCACTTCATCTGCTTCACATGGTTGGTCATTACAGCTATGTGCTCAGTATTCTAATGTAGGAGCAGCTCCCTTAACTTCCCAACCTCCTGCTGGAGCCACATGTTCTCCTGGGCATCAGGGCGTCGGCTTCCGCTAATATACTTCCACAGAATGGTGCCGGATGTCTCTGATTTCTGGAGCACCAGCTTCAGCCGGACATTTATTTATTTATTTAGATTTATATACTGCCCCCTTTCCCAAAGGGACTCGGGGCGGTGAACAGCCAAAATAAAAGCACATATAAAATATTTAAAAATTAAAAGAATTAAATATGTTGGCTTTACAAAGATTAAAACACGGGAATTAAGAAAAATTAAAACCAAATTAAAAATTTAAAAACCCCTAGGCCAGTCCGGCTTGCTGAAATAAATAAGTTTTCAATGCACGACGGAAGGTCATGAGATCAGGGATGGTCCTCATCTCCGGGGGTAATTCGTTCCAGAGAGGGGGTGCTCCCAATGAGAAGGCCCGCATCCTCGGGGTCGCCAGCCATCCATCCTGCGGCACCGTGAGGAGGCCGACTCTATGGGAGCGTATCGGTCGGCGGGAGGCTGATAATGGCAGGAGGCGGTCTCGCAGATATCCTGGTCCCGAGCCATGGAGCGCTTTAAAGATGGTAACTAAGACCATGAAGCGCACCTGGAGGGCCACCGGGAGCCAATGCAGCTCGCGCAGAAATGGTGTAACATGGGAGCCCCGAGGAGCCCCCAACACCACCCGCACGGCCGCATTCTGCACCAGCTGGAGCCTCCGGAGGCTCTTCAAAGGCAGCCCCATGTAGAGAGCATTGGCATAGTCTAGGCTCCCGCTCCAGGGCGAAGCGCACCTCGATCCAGAAAGGGCTGCAACTGGTAGATTCTTTGGACCTTGCCAAAAGCCCTCCTGGCGACAGCTGCCATGTGGTCTTCCAATAATAGCTGCACATCCAGGAGGACACCCAGATTGTGGGCCCTCTCTGTGGGGGCAAGAGTTTCCCCCCCCACAGCCAGTGATGGACCCAGCTGGCTATACCGGGGCGCCGGGAAGCACAGCCACTCAGTCTTAGACGGGTTGAGCTGAAGCCTGTTCCGCCCCATCCAACACCGCACGGCCTCCAGGCACCGGGTCATCACTTCGATGGCTTCATCGGGGTGGCCCGGAGTAGAGATGTACAGCTGAGTATCATCAGCGTACTGATGGAACTCTACCCCAAAGCCACGGATGATCTTACCCAGCGGCTTCATATAAATGTTGAACAGAAGGGGCGAGAGCACCGACCCCTGAGGCACCCCGCAAACCAGGGGCTTCGGGGCCAACCTCTGCCCCCCTGCCAATACAAATTGCGAACTTTCAGAGAGGAAGGAGGAGAACCACCACATAGCAGTGCCTCCCACCTCCAACCCCCCCCCAGCCGCTGCAATAAGATACTGTGGTTGACAGTATCGAAAGCCGCCGAGAGATCTAATAGGACCAGGACAGAGGAATAACCTCTGTCACGGGCCCTCCAGAGATCATCCACCAATGCGACCAATGCCGTCTCCTTGCTGTGTCTGGGCCTGAACCCCATTGGCGTGGATCCAAATAGTCAGCTTCATCCAGGTGCTGGGGAAGCTGTCGTGCCACCACACTCTCAACAACATTTGCCACAAAACGAATGTTGGAGACGAGACGATAATTAGATAACAAAGTTGGGTCCAGGGACGGTTTCTTGAGGAGGAGTCTCACCACCGCTTCTTCCAAGGTGGCGGGCAGATATCCCTCACTCAAGGAAGCGTTAATAATATCCTGAAACCAACCTCGTGTCCCCTCCCAAGTGGCCAACACCAGCCAGGAGGGACACGGGTCCAATAAACATGTGGTAGCATTCAGCCCCCACAGCATCCTGTCCACGTCTTCAGGAGTCACAGGGTCAAACTCCACCCAAATGACTGCCTCAATTTCAGTTGGCAGAGCGCAACCTCGTTCTCCTGCTCGAGAAACTCATGGCAATCCAAGGCCTCCTGGAAGTCATGCTGGGCATTGTTCCTCTACTGCTGTGCCTGCTCATTTTCCTGTGCCAACCTGGTATCCTTGTTGTCAGCCTTCAAGATTTCTTCCTTTATTTCTTTTTCTCTGCTTTGCATCTTTCGGCTGCCATAAGTAACGGGAGGGGGGAAATGGGCTATGATATATTTGGGAAGCGTGCTGGAGTGTGTAGGAAACGAAACTGTATATCTAGGGGAGGGGGAGTTTTACTTAAGTTTCCATTCCTTGCTTTTCTATTCCTTGCTATGCGCAACTGCGACTCCTTATCAAACTATGCCAAGGTCAACGGACAGAGGCCTCATCACCACCTGAAGATGCCCACATGATGCTATGCATACTTCCTCATTGGAGGAGCAATATGGACTGTTGGGGGTGGGAACGTTGCCATCACTTTGTATATGTGTTTTTCGCGCTCATTTCTTCAGATTCAGAATTCCTTTGTTGCTACCACTTTGATTTCCAGTAAAAGATATCTTTACTCTAACAAAATGGAGTTTAAGTGTTTCTTTCTTGGATATTGAATGGAGCACCAGCTGAAGCTTCTGGAAGGCAAACGCCTTCTCTTCCAGGTGCTAGTCGGTTTTAATTTAAGCTAGTATCCTTAGATTAACAGTGAACTGTTTTTAAAACTATGGCTACCTTCGTGTGGCTGACAAGCAAGTGATCATGATATACTTGCATGTAGATCAAATATTGGTTTCTTGGTGCCACTACCTACCAGAGTAGGAAAATGTGGCAGACACTCTTTCCCAGATGCCAAACTACAGTAGATCCTCAGTTAGGCTGGATATTTCAGCCGCCAATGTGGAGAAGATCTAATTCAGGTTCGCCTCCATCTTTTGCTGATGCTGCAACAGCTGCTGGGTCTGCCCCTCCCCCCCGCTCCTCCAGGCACTTCACCTGCTTCACATGGTTGGTCATGACAGCTATGTGCTGTAGAAGCAGTTCCTTAACTTCCCAACCTCCTGCTGGAGCCACATGTTCTCCTGGGCATCAGGGTGTCGGCTTCCGCTAATATCCTTCCACAGAATGGTGCCGGCCATCTCTGATTTCTGGAGCACCAGCTTCAGCTGGACATCTCCTCTCGCAGAGTTGGCACATCCCACTTCTCATCACTCAGCTGGCACTGCTTCTCTTCCTGCTGGTGCAGCAGCTCCTGCAGCTCCTTCTCACTCTGGATCTTAAGGTGCAGCACCTTCCTGAGCTTCATTTGGGCGATCTCTATCTCAGCCTGGTGCTGCGTTTGTGAGGTTTGAAGCGGTTGCTCTAGCTGCAAACTGTGCATTTGCAGCTCTCCGATATCTTCTCAGGAACCCTTCACGAAAAGGTGGAGTTGCTCCAAGGCCAGGCGCATGTCCTCTGTTTATGTGGCCAGGAATACTTGAATATCTGAGAACTGGGGTGGGGACGCCACGGCTGAATGCATAAATGCGATAGTCTCGCTCCAGAGGCCAAGGGTCTTTTGGTCTCTCTGGGACACAGCTCAAAGAATGCTCTCCACCAAGGAGACTCGCGGGTGGGCGTGGGGGTGCTAGGCCGGAGTGCGTTTTCTCTTCTGGGGGGGGGGCACTTTTGCTGCCTGGCCTGGCCTGGCCTTTTGTAGAATGTTGGCAACTCCCAGGAAGTGGTCGTGGAGAGCTCCTAACTGCAGCACGTCCTGGGAAAGCCCCTCCAGGCCCATTTGGGTGTCCTGTAGCTCAAACATGGCCCCATCCAGCTCTGTGTGCAATGACTCCTGCTTTTGCTGCAGCTTCTGGTGTGCATTCTTGAGGTCTTCCAGCTGGGTATTGCGTTGCTGCAGAGCAGCGAGTCTGCCTTAACTCTTCTTCCATCTCGCTCAGTTGGCAGAGCGCAACCTCATTCTCCTGCTCGAGAAACTCGTGGCAATCCGAGGCCTCCTGGAAGTCATGCTGGGCATTGTTCCTCTACTGCTGTGCCTGCTCATTTTCCTGTGCCAGCCTGGTAACCTTGTCCTGAAGCTTCTGGAAGGTGAACGCCTTCTCTTCCAGGTGTTAGTCGGTTTGAATTTAAGCTAGTATCCTTGGATTAATAGTGAACTGTTTTTAAAACTATGGCTACCTTCGTGTGGCTGACAAGCAAGTGATCATGATATACTTGCATGTAGATCAAATATTGGTTTCTTGGTGCCACTACCTACCAGGGGAGGAAAATGTGGCAGACACTCTCCCACACAGTAGATCCTCAGTGAGGCTGGATATTTCAGCTGGCAATGTGGAGAGGACCTTATTCAGGTTCGCCTCCATCTTTTGCTGATGCTGCAACAGCTGCTGGGCCTGCCCCCCCCCCCCCGCTCCTCCAGGCACTTCATCTGCTTCACATGGTTGGTCATTACAGCTATGTGCTCAGTATTCTAATGTAGGAGCAGCTCCCTTAACTTCCCAACCTCCTGCTGGAGCCACATGTTCTCCTGGGCATCAGGGCGTCGGCTTCCGCTAATATACTTCCACAGAATGGTGCCGGATGTCTCTGATTTCTGGAGCACCAGCTTCAGCCGGACATTTATTTATTTATTTAGATTTATATACTGCCCCCTTTCCCAAAGGGACTCGGGGCGGTGAACAGCCAAAATAAAAGCACATATAAAATATTTAAAAATTAAAAGAATTAAATATGTTGGCTTTACAAAGATTAAAACACGGGAATTAAGAAAAATTAAAACCAAATTAAAAATTTAAAAACCCCTAGGCCAGTCCGGCTTGCTGAAATAAATAAGTTTTCAATGCATGACGGAAGGTCATGAGATCAGGGATGGTCCTCATCTCCGGGGGTAATTCGTTCCAGAGAGGGGGTGCTCCCAATGAGAAGGCCCGCATCCTCGGGGTCGCCAGCCATCCATCCTGCGGCACCGTGAGGAGGCCGACTCTATGGGAGCGTATCGGTCGGCGGGAGGCTGATAATGGCAGGAGGCGGTCTCGCAGATATCCTGGTCCCGAGCCATGGAGCGCTTTAAAGATGGTAACTAAGACCATGAAGCGCACCTGGAGGGCCACCGGGAGCCAATGCAGCTCGCGCAGAAATGGTGTAACATGGGAGCCCCGAGGAGCCCCCAACACCACCCGCACGGCCGCATTCTGCACCAGCTGGAGCCTCCGGAGGCTCTTCAAAGGCAGCCCCATGTAGAGAGCATCGGCATAGTCTAGGCTCCCGCTCCAGGGCGAAGCGCACCTCGATCCAGAAAGGGCTGCAACTGGTAGATTCTTTGGACCTTGCCAAAAGCCCCCCTGGCGACAGCTGCCACGTGGTCTTCCAATAATAGCTGCACATCCAGGAGGACACCCAGATTGTGGGCCCTCTCTGTGGGGGCAAGAGTTCCCCCCCCACAGCCAGTGATGGACCCAGCTGGCTATACCGGGGCGCCGGGAAGCACAGCTACTCAGTCTTAGACGGGTTGAGCTGAAGCCTGTTCCGCCCCATCCAACACCGCACGGCCTCCAGGCACCGGGTCATCACTTCGATGGCTTCATCGGGGTGGCCCGGAGTAGAGATGTACAGCTGAGTATCATCAGCGTACTGATGGAACTCTACCCCAAAGCCACGGATGATCTTACCCAGCGGCTTCATATAAATGTTGAACAGAAGGGGCGAGAGCACCGACCCCTGAGGCACCCCGCAAACCAGGGGCTTCGGGGCCAACCTCTGCCCCCCTGCCCCCACCGCATAGCAGTGCCTCCCACCTCCCACCCCCCCCCAGCCGCCGCAATAAGATACTGTGGTTGACAGTATCAAAAGCCGCCGAGAGATCTAATAGGACCAGGACAGAGGAATAACCTCTGTCACGGGCCCTCCAGAGATCATCCACCAATGCGACCAATGCCGTCTCCTTGCTGTGTCTGGGCCTGAACCCCATTGGCGTGGATCCAAATAGTCAGCTTCATCCAGGTGCTGGGGAAGCTGACGTGCCACCACACTCTCAACAACCTTCGCTAAAAAAGGAAGGTTGGAGACTGGACGATAATTATTTAAAACAGCCGGGTCCAGGGTAGGCTTCTTGAGGAGGGGCCACACCACCGCCATTTTCAGGGCAGTAGGGAGCGACCCCTCTCTCAATGAAGCGTTGATAATCCCCTGGAGCCAGCCTCGTGTCACCTCCCTGGCAGTCGAAACCAACCAGGAGGGACAGGAGTCCAACAAACATGTAGTGGCATTCAGCCCCCCCAGCAACCTGTCCACACCCTCAGCGGTCACAGAGTCAAACTCTTCCCAGATAATATTCTCAAGACCTGCTCCGGACACCTCCCCCGGGACCACCCAATTGGAGTCCAGCCCGTCCCGAATCTGAGCGATTTTGTCGTGCAGGAATCAGGAAAACTCTTCTGCCCTATCCTGCAAGAGGTCATCCCGCGCTCTCGGCTCGAGCAGGGAGCGGGTCACTCTAAACAGGGCTGCAGGCTGATTTTCTGCCGATGCAATAAGGGCTGAGAAATGCAAACGCTTTGCTGCCTCTATCGCCACAAGGTACATCTTAATGTAAGACCTCACCTGTGTTCGGTCAGACTCAGTGCGGCTAGCCCTCCAAACACTCTCTAGACATCTTTTCCGGCACTTCATCTCCTGTAGCTCCTCCGTAAACCACGGAGCCAAATGGGATCTGTGCCGAGTCAGAGGTCGCAGAGGCGCAACTCGGTCCAGAGCCCCGGCAGCCAACCTCTCCCAGGTGGCCACCAGGTCTCCAAGCGAGTTGTGAGCCAGAGTCTCGGGAAATGGCCCAAGCTCCTTCTGGAACCGCTCAGGGTCCATCAGGCGCCTGGGGTGGAACCATCTACATGACTCCGCCTCCCTGCGGTGGGGGGTGGCGGTACAGAAGTCCAGTCTAAGAAGAGAATGGTCTGTCCATGACAAGGGTTTGATGACTAAATCCCCAAAATTACAGCTTCCATCTTTTGCTGATGCTGCCACAGCTGCTGGGTCTGGCCCCCCTGCTCCCTTAAGCAGCTCCCTTAACTTCCCTACCTCTTACCGCAGCCAGATCTTCTCCTGGGTGTCAGGGCATCGGTTCCCCTAATTTCCTTCCACAGAGTGGTGGCAGCCATCTACGATTTCTCGAGCTCTAGCTTCAGCTGAGCCACCTCCTCTTGCAGGTTTAGCACTTCCCTCTTCTGGTCACTCAGCTGATACTGTTTCTCTTCCTGTTGGGGCAGCAGCTCCTGCAGCTCCTTCTTGCTCTAGATCTTCAGGTGCAGCACTTTCCTGAGCTTCAATTGGGCTGCATCTATCTCTGTCTGATGCTGTGTTTGTGAGGTTTGCAGCTGTTGTTCCAAATTCCTCACATCCCTGACCCATTCTAAGAAGTATGTAATCAATTGTTACGCTGTTTTGTAACACAGACTTCCTTATTTCTCCCATCTGATCCGCTAGGGCTGCAATAGCTGAGGAAGTTACATTAATACTCTTAGCCAAAGCACAAGCTAAATGTCCCAACAGCATATTATTATAGTATGTAGCTCCACAAGCAAATATTCCTAGAACATCTGCTTCCACTTTAGATAATACTACCACTTTATATTCAGAATCTGGAGAATAAGCATCCCTAAATTCTGATCTTTTACCTCTATATTTCTTCACATGTTCCCCTACAGACTCATGTTCAGCTCCTCGTTAGGCCACTGGCCATCTCAGTGTAGGAGAAGTATATATAATAATATGATGTTCTTTATGTTCTTTAGGTATAGAAACATCCTCATGTTCTTGTCCATGGACATGTTCATGTTCATGTTCCTCTCTTACTATTGTGTTATCCTGCACAGGTTCCATATAAACCTAGGATCATGATATAAACCAGAATTCATAACTTCATAATATAATTTAGTATTTTTGTTTATATCCTTAGCATATGCAGTTGCCATAATAGTCGTTAAATGATCAATTGTACAAGGACCACCTATTGCATTAGCTGGTATAAATGCATATGCTCCACAAAGTATAAACCCACCTCTAGGTAAATATAACAGATTTTTCATTTCATCTACTTCCTCAACTTCTGTACAATGAAAAACCTCTTCAGTAGGCAAATAATTATAAATTGTTTTTTCATACTTTTTCTCTGGATGTTTATACTTAATCTTAAGCTGGAAATACTGTCTTAACTTCAATAACCAGCTTTTTCTGATTTGTCCATTTAGTTGGTTTCACAGGAGAACCAAACAAAGTAATCACCTTTGACAAATTATACAAAGTATAAGCATTAGGATGTATAATAATCCTAGACTCACCCGTCAAGAACTTTCCTGGTACTGGAACTCCTATAAAACAAGTAGACATGATATCTGTAACTGTAGTCTCTCCTTTTACACAAAAAGAAGACCTATTCAAAGCTATTCTCATTAATTCCAGAAAAACATTTTCACTTTTAGCAACAACATGTCTTACACTTTTACTTAAAATTCTCGGAGCTTCGATATATTCCACTGTACATTTACCTCTCCAGGTAAATGGAAGTTTTGCAATAGCTAAACTACCACACAAAAACATCAACTTCTTCGGAGCACTTCTTAATTCAGTGAATGGTATAAATAATATCTCTTCCAGAGCTCTAAGTCTCATATAAGAAGGAGAATAATTACCAAACATTTCAAAACAAGTATATAAGGTGGATCTTATACAGATACCAGCCTCAGCCATAGGTTCCATCGATGCTCGTGATATCTGCCCATCATATTCTGTACTGTTGGGTTCAGTCTAGAAACTGTTACTGTTGGGTTCAGTCTGTTGCCATGTTACTAGATAATCAGGCCAAATTTCAGTAGCCTCCATTCCTACCCTACACAAGGCAATAATCACTATCAACATCATTTTGAAAAATGGACTAGGCCCCCACTCACCTTAACATATGTAATTTTACACTTCAAAACTTACAACCGGTCTTTGGGGACTTACATCCACTTCTTTATCTTCTTCCCCACTCAAAGGACACAATATATGTGTACACCAATCTATTGTTTCATGTCTCAAAATAATCAACAATATAAGGAAAAAATATATTACACTCAACCAAATAATCAATTCCTTCTCCCAAAGTTCCATAAACCTAAGCTAAACTAGACATATACTCACTACACCCACTATTTTTTTTAAAAAAGTCCAGTCTTTTTAAAACTTGCTTCTGCCAGAAACAGGAGCCAGATCCACAGGTCCCTTCACACATGAATGATGTGTGCAACCTCGCTCATGTGTCCTCATAGCCAATTCAGTGGTCAACAGCACCTGGAACAGTCCTTTCCAAATAGGCCTCAGCTTTCCCAAAGCTCTCCAGTGCTTTATCAGGACCCAATCTTCACTCTTAAAATCATGCACTTGGAAATCAAATGGTGGTGCTTGTGCCAAAAGTCCTTTAGATATTAAAAGAGAAAAACACTGGGACAGTCCTTGTATATATTTTCTAAGAAAAATATCTTTAAGTTCTATCCTAGGCATACCAACACTTCCAGTATAAGGTATTCCAAACATCATTTCATACAGTGAAATCCCAACATCCGTTCTTGGACAAGTACGCATACACAGTAGAGCTAGAGGTAAACATTTCGTCCATGGTAATTGAAGTTCTAAGATCAATTTCTTTAAGGTGTTTTTTATAATCTGGTTCTTTCCTTCCACCTTACCTGAAGAAGGGGCATGGCAGCCAGGTGTAGCTGCCAGTCTATACCTAGCCCCTTCATTATTCTCTTTACCACATTAGAAGTGAAATGTGTACCTCTATCACTATCAATAGATTCAACTAATCCATATCTAAGTATTATCTATTCTAATATTAACTTTATAGTCATTTGTGCATTTGCTCTTGCACACAGAAAAGCTTCCACCCATCCAGTCAAATGATCAACAATCACTAATAGGTATTTCAATGTACCTACTGCTGGCGTTTCAGTATAATCAACTTGTATTCTCTGAATGGCCAGATAGCTAAATCTCTTCCTCCTTGTAAATTCTTACACATCATTTTCTTATTTATTCATATACAATGTACACATTTTCTATTCACTTGCATAGCTATTGTAAACAAACCTCTACAAATATATTTTCTGTTTACAAAATCCACAAGTGCTTGTGTCCCCCAATAAGTACCCTTATGTACTTTATTATATTTCTCATAATAGGCTTATTAAGTATTTTATTTTTTCATTTATTTATTTTATTTATTTTTGTCAATTGCTTACAAGATAATAGGTATAAGTAAAAACATAATTATGAATACATGGATATATATAAGAAAAATTAAAAAAATGAAAGAAACAATAGGACAGGGATAGTAGGTACATTGGTGCACTTATGCACGCCTCTTACAGACCTCTTAGGAAAGGGGTGAGGTCAATAGTAAACAGTCTAAGGTTAACGTTTTTGTGGTTTGGGGAAGAAACCACAGAGTCAGATAGAGTATTCCAAACATTGATCATTCTGTTGCTGAAGTCATATTTCCTGCAATCAAGTTTGGTGCGATTAACCTTGAGTTTGTATCTATTGTTTGCTCTTGTGTTGTTATGATTGAAGCTGAAGTATTCATTGACAGGTAGGACATTGCAATGTATGATTTTATATACTATACTTAAATCGGACTGAAGGCGGCGAAGTTCCAGGTTTTCTAGGTCTAGAATTTATTTGTATATTTAATATTTGTAATCCATTTTCTGTTATCCATTTTCCATCTACACAAGTAGCACCTTCAAATTTCATTTGTTTCTCTTCTTCATCAATGAGTTCTAGTTTTACATCCCATTCCAAAACAGGAACTAAAACCATTACCTTCACTTCTCTTCCCATACGTGCAGCTTCTTTTGCTGCCTCATCTGCTAATTTATTTCCTAAAATCTTTTTGGAATTTCCCTTCTTATGAGCTTCAACATGTATTATGGCTAAATGTTCCGGAACTTCAGCTGCTTTTAATACATCTTTTATAAGATCTACTTGTCTTACTTCCTTTCCTTTACTCCTAATAAGTCCTCTTTCTAGCCAAATTTTCCCAAAGGTTTGTAAAATACCATAGGCATATTTTGAATCTGTATAAATATTACCCACTTCATTTTCTAAAAGTTTCAAGGCTTGTAATAAAGCAAATACTTCACACATCTGAACAGGATATTCAACTGGCAAACTGCCCATCTCTAATACTTCAGACATATCTCCATTCACAATTGCATATCCATTCATACGTCTACCATTTTCTACTTGAGAAGAGCCATCAATAAACAAATTAATACCTCCCTCTATTGGATTATCTTCCAAATTCTCTCTTATCTTAGTCTGTAAATCTATAGCTTCAATACAATCATGTTTTATATTATCCCATTCTTGTTTCTCTCCTGAAAGGAATTCAGCTGGATTTAAATTCCTGTCAGTTGAAAGAAACAAATCCTCCTGAGACAATAAGATTGCTTCATATTTCAATAATCTAGCATGTGTAAGCCATATATGTGCTCTCTGCATTAAAATTGTTCTCACCTGATATGGACTGCTCACTAAAGCACTTCCAAAAGTCAGTTTCCTACTTTCTTCCACCAATATAGCCATAGCTGCTACTGCCTGTATACACAAAGCCAACCACGCACTACAGGATCCATTAATTTTGATAAAAATGCTACAGTTTTCTTCTTCCCAGCCTAGAACCTGAGCTAGAACACCTTTAGCTATTCCATCTTCCACTGCTACTAACAAATGAAATCAGGCAAACTTAACACAGGAGCTTGTATCAAGGCTTTCTTAAGCATTTCAATCTTATTCACTTCTTCACTTTTCCATGCAACCTCCCATGGTTCATCATCTAACAATTTCTCATAGAGAAACTTAACCTTGTCTGTATAATTACCTATCCAAAGACGACAGTAGCCTAACAACCCCCAAAATTTCCTAACTTCTCTCTTAGTTTTCGGTATAGGTTGTCTGACTATCCCTTCAATCCTTTCCAGATTAATTCTCTTACTTCCATGACTAATTAAATGTCCCAAGTATTTAACCTCAGTCTCCACATATTGCAATTTTTTCTTTGAAACTCTTAGGCCTTGCTTTACCAAGAAATGTAACAATGAATTTGTGCCAGTCTCAACATCCTGTTTCTTCTCACCTGAGACTAGTAAATCATCCACATATTGCAACACTGTTATTCCCACAGGCAGTTCAAACTCTTCAAGGACTTGCTCTAATGCCAGTCCAAACAAATCTGGGCTTTCTGAAAACCCCTGTGGTAACACACACCATTGATACTGTTGAGTTCGATGTGTATCAGGATCTGTCCATTCAAAAGCAAAAATATCTCTCGAGTTCTCAACTAAAGGGCATGTCCAAAAAGCATCCTTTAAATCTATTACACTGAAGTATTTATGCTCATGTGGAATTTTCTCTAATAATGTATAGGGATCAGGTGTAATGTGTCTTTCAACTCTCAGATCAGCTACCAATCTATACTAACCATCAGGTTTTTTTACAGGTAAGAAAGGTGTATTATATGGTGACATTGCAGGCTCAATTAGTCCATCCCTCAATAGAGACTCTATCACTGACTTTAAGCCATGTCTCCATCCTGGGGAAATACTATACTGCTTGCACCTCACTGGCTCAACACCTTTTTTTAAAATCACCTCCACAGGTGTAATATTCAAAACACCTCTATTCCCCTTTGCTTCCCACACAATAGGATCTATAAATCTCTCCTGTTCATCAGTCAATAAATGAACAGTACACTTTTCTGCAGAAAAGATAAGCTCACATCCTAGTAAAGACAAAGCATCTCATCCTAAAAGGTTCATACCTGCTTCAGTTATGTACAAGACATCCATTATTATCTCAGAATGTCCTCCTTTTAGAGACACATTTTCAACAATAGGAACATCAAAGAGTTCTCCTTTAATACCAGAGACTATCATAGTTTTCCCCACCCGAGTAATGCCCTCAGGTAACTCACACAAAAAGGTTCTGGCTGCCCCAGTGTCTACTAGGAAAACATAGTCTATTTCCTCAGGTCCCACCTTTAAATTTACTAAAGGCTCCCATGAGACTCAAGTGTTAGGAGCCCTTGACCCCCCCCCCCCCAATCTTCAATTAAGGTATACAGCCTCTGCTCCCTTCTTTGCATTCTTTGCCTGTCAGAGCAATTTCTCACAAAATACCCCTCCTTACCACAAGCAAAACACTTGCTCTCAAAATACTCTCTTTCATCTCTCTATCCCTATTCAAGGGAAGAAATCCTCTCATTACGTTTCCAGGACACTTCCATCTACTCCCAGTAGATAAAGCTCCATCCCTTCTATTTTTATTTTTAGCTGTAACCAGTCCAACTGGCTTTTCTTTCGGCTTTTTAGCTGTAGCAGCTTTAAATGTTGAAAACATAATCTGAGACTTTTGATGAGATTTTGCAAGATCACAACCTATAAAAACCTTAGTAGCCTCTTGCAACAAAGTAGCTATGTCTGATTCAGCCCATCTTTCTATCTTCTGCAGTTTTTTCTGCACATCCCAGCAGGCTTTGGTAACGAATAGTAATTACAATAAAGCTTGATATTCTAGTGTCTCTGGAGCAAGACCAGAATACTTATTCAAACTATCCTTAATTCTATTTAAGAATTCTGCCTGGGGCTCATCTTTTAACTGGCCTATCTCAAAAGCTTTAGCCAGATTTCTCCCTGTGGCACAGCAGTTTTCACACCTTGCACAATAATTTATTTCAAATCCATCATCTGTACTCTATCTTCTGGATTCTGGCTATCCCACTCAGGATCTTCCAAAGAAAATTTCACCTCTCCATCTATAATGTTCACTACACCCTCTTGGATCTTATTCAAAATGCTATAGCTGCTGGTCTGATCTGCCCTCTTTCTTCCAGAATAAATAAATACTCCAAAATATGTTGTAATTCCACATAAATATAAATATTTGGTCCTAAAAACAAATCCAGGGACTTTGATAAGGAAATTGGATCTGTCTGCAAAGATGGCATAGACAACTTATAATTCCTTAAATCTGAGGACGTAAGTGGCACATTTACAAAAGTTGTTACAGGAATTTCCTCAGATGTAAGACCATTAGGCATTTCATGTAATGGATAAAGCATCTGCTGTTCCCTTCTCACTTTAAATCTACTAACAGCTCCACTAGAAGGTCCAGCAACTGCTGCCAATGAATCTAACTCCTGTTTCAACTCTCTGTACTGAGAAACAGCAGGGAGATTTCCCCCCCTTTATCATCCACAGCTGTAGTTGCTGTCTCTTGTGCAGACCCTGCTATGTTATATGGGTGAGGGCACACACAATCAGCATAGTCTAATGAATCCCACTTATCACTCTCCTTGGCATACAATTTTTTTTTATTATTTTTACCAAGAGGAGGAAAAGGATCAGTATATTGTACATGATACCAAGGAAGCACATAACTCAACTGAAAATCTAACTTCTTCTTAGTCAAAACATCTTTAAATCATTAATGCAATATACATCAGACTCATCAAAACATGACCATCTATAATTAGGAGGTTTAAAATATGATTTGGCCATTCAACTGTGCAAAGTTTAATTAAATGTATCTTATCTAAGGGTTTTTGTATACTGAAGTAACCATGTTTCATTCTATTGATTTATTAACTCACCCAGAGAAGAAAACATAGGGATTGATGGAACTTCACTAGTAACATCTGATTTCTTTAACCAGGAATTCCAATTCCCCATCTCGGCCTCCCTTCCACACAGGAAATGATAGGAGAGAGAGAAACACAGTGAAACAGCACAGCACAGACACAGACTTCTCACAGAGATTTACACACTCCAGGCAAATCAAACTTAATTAAAAATGTGCAAGTCCAATTTAGAATATTTAAAAATGTTTAAAAATGTTGCAACATAATCTATATTAAAAAATCCAGAGAGAGCTCACCTGATTCCCCGGTGCAGCTCAGCTCGTGGCCACTGGAAGCCAGCATGGTCCCAGCTATCATTCAAACAAATGCAGGCCTTCAGGAGCAAATTCCTCAGATGGAGGCTCTTATAAACCACAAAAAACCCTGCAGAAAGAAAAGTGGTGGACACCCATTTTTGCAGTCCAGAAAAACCAACCTTCCATAGTCTTTGCCCTGCCTCCTGCCTGGCTTGCCAAAATTGTGATAAGTGAGCACAGACTTGATATGAAATAACAGACTTGATATTTGAAAACACATAACTGGCCTTTCTTAATTTAGATACTGCAGTACCGATCAACCTTTAATACATACTGGTCACATTATGAGTAAAAGGAGATGCCCTTTTCTAAAAAGACCACATATTTATACCCATAAATGATTACATAAACAGTTACACAACACATCTTGCTTTCCAAATCAAAATTACAAAGAATCCCATAGCAAAGTTGTGGGTCTTTCCACAAAAATTTCCCCCAATTAACTTGGAACCTTATCAACATTCTTTATTCTGATTTATCTTCAGATTTCATTTATTTATTTATTTTTGTAAATTGCTTACAAGATAATAGGTATAAGTAAAAACATATTTATGGATACATATAAGGAAAATAAAAGAAATAAAAGAAACAATAGAACAGGGATGGTAGGCACGTTGGTGTACTTATACATACCCCCTACAGATCTCTGAGGAAAGGGGTAAGGTCAATAGTAGACAATCTAAGGTTAACGTTTTTGGGGTTTGGGGAAGAAACCACAGAGTCAGGTAGAGTATTCCAGACATTGACCACTCTGTTGCTGAAGTCGTATTTCCTGCAATCAAGTTTGGTGCGATTAACCTTGAGTTTGTATCTATTGTTTGCTCTTGTGTTGTTATGGTTGAAGCTGAAGTGTTCATTGACAGGTAGGACATTGCACCGTATGATTTTATATACTATACATAGAATGGACCGAAGATGGCGTAGTTCTAGCTTTTCTAGGTCTAGAATTTCGATTCTGGTGGCATAAGGTATTCTGCAACAAGTAGAGGAGTGGGGAACTCTTCTTGTGAAATATTTCTGGACTTTCTCAACTGTGTTAATATCAGATATGTAATGTGGGTTCCAGACTGATGAGCTGTATTCGAGTATTGGTCTAGCAAATGTTTGTATGTTCTAGTTATTAGTGTAATATTACCAGAGAAAAAGCTATGTAAGATTAGGTTAACAACTCTTAATGCCTTTTTGCTATGTGAGTTCTAGCACTTAGATCATTAGAGATGAGCACTCCAAGATCCTTGATACAGTTTGGATCATCAACAAGATCTTGACTATTCAGCCTGTATTTTATTTTCTGATTTTTTTTGCCAATATGTAGGACAGAGCATTTATTTGTTGAAATTTGAAGTTGCCATTTGTTTGACCATTCTGATACATAGTCAAGGTCTTTTTGAAGGGTATCAGTAATGTCTGTGGTGTTGAATAGCTTTACATCACCAGTGAAGAGAACGCAGTTGCTCTTGATATGATCCCAGAGGTCATTTATTTAGAGTATGAAGAGAGTTGGTCCTAGAACACTGCCTTGGGGGACACCACTGGTACAGAATTTGATAGGACGCTCCCAATTTTGACTATTTGTTGTCTTTTTGACAGGAATGCTTCTATCCAGTTATGCAGGTGTCCAGAGATACCGTAATATTTTTAGGAATAGTTTATTGTGTACCACTGAATCAAAGGCTTTACAGAAGTCTATGTAGATTGCGTCTATTGCTTTGCCCTGATCGAGTTGTGTAGTCCATATGTTTTTGCAGTGTAAGAGTTGCAGATTACATGATAGTTTTTTCCTGAAACAAATTGTTTATTAGAGAGTAGGTTGTTTGTTTCTAAGTGGAGGATAATGGATTGGTTAATAATTGATTCCATGACTTTACAGGTGACACAGCATAAAGAGATTGGTCTGTAATTTTCAACTAGACTGGGGTCTCCCTTTTTGAAGATGGGGATAACCGAGGCTTGTGACCATAGTTTTGGCAAGGAGCTGGTCCTGAAAGATCTTTCAAAGATTATGCTTAGAGGTTCGGCTATGGCAGTGGATAGCTTTTTTAAGAAGTAGGCACATATTCTGTCTGGTCCAATAGATAGATGGTTTTAGATTGTGCAGTGCTTTTTCAACATTGTCTTTTGTAAAATTGATATGTATTAGATCATTGTAGTTGTCTGTGGTTTGATTAGGAAATCCATTGCTGTTTACAAATACTGAGCCAAAGATATGTTAAAGAGATTGGCTTTAATAATGTCGTTGTTGCAGTTTTTACCATTAGGTCCTTTCACGGGTAGGATGGACCTTGAGTCTTTTAGTTTGTTGTTTACAAAATTGTAGAAAGCACAGGTGGAATTGGTGCGTAGAAGGTTTTCTTCTTGTTTAATGTGATAATTGGTGCATTTGGTCTTTATCTGGTGGCATAAATTTTTGTATCAGTTTTTGAAGTTGGCAACGTGACCAGATTTATTTTTCCACTAAAGTGATTTCTTTTTGGATTGAAGCTTCCTTGTTGTTATGGATAATTTGTTTTTTCTGGTTTTGGGAGTTGTTATTGATACAGATAGTTTGATGACTCTTTTGATTTCAAATAAAAATAAGTTGTAATGGTCTTCTACAGTATTGCATCCAGTGAATAGAAATTGCCAATCAAGGGTCTAATTCATGTTCGCCTCCATCTTTTGCTGGTGCTGCAACAGCTGCTGGGCCTGGCACAGCTGCTCCTCTAGGCATGTCACCTGCTTCACGTGGTTGGTCAGGACCTTTGTGTGCTCAGTGTCCTTCTGTAGAAGCAGCTCCCTTAACTTCCCAAGCTCCTGCCAGAACCAGATCTTCTCCTGGGCGTCGGCTCCCACTAATATCCTTCCACAGAGTGGTGGCGGCCATCTCCGATTTCTGGAGCTCCAGCTTCAGCTGGGCCACCTCCTCTCACAGGGTCGGCACTTCCCACTTCTGGTCACTCAGCTGGCACTGCTTCTGTTCCTGCTGGTGCAGCAGCTCCTGCAGCTCATTCTTGCTCTGGATCTCCAGGTGCAGCACCTTCCTGAGCTTCATTTGGGCAGCGTCTATCTCGGCCTGGTGCTGCGTTTGTGAAGTTTGCAGCTGTTACTCCATCTGCAAACTGTGCACCTGAAGTTCTCCAATGCCTTCTTGGCAACCCTTTACGAGGAGGTAGAATTGCTCCAAGGCCAGGCGCATGTCCTGTGTTTGTGTGTCGCCAGGAAATCTTGAATATCTGAGAGCTGGGGTGGAGGCACCAGGGCTGCATGCATAAATGTCTCACTCCAGAGGCTAGGGGTCTTTTGGGCTCTCTGGGATGCAGTTCGAAGGATACTTTCCATCAAGGAGACTCCTGGGTGTTGGTGGGGGTGCCAGGCCAGCATGCATTTGCTCTTCTGGGGGGCCACTTGGGCTGCCTGGCCTGGCCTGGACATCTGCAGAATGTTGGCATCTTCCAGGAACTGATTGTGGAGAGCCCCCAACTAAACTGCAGCTTGGGAAAGTCCCTCCAGGTCCATATGGGTGTCCCGTAGCTCATACATGGTTCCATCCACCTCTTCCCGCAGTGACTCCTGCTTCTGTTGGAGCTTCTGGCAGGCATCCTTGAGGTCTTCCAGCTGGATGCTGTGTTTCCACAGAGCAGCAAGTCTGCCTTCAGCTCTTCTTCCATCTCGTTCAGCTGGCGGAGGGCAACCTCGTTCTCCTGCTTGAGAAACTTGTGGCAATCCGAGGCCTCCCAGAAGTTGTGCTGGGCATTGTCCCTCTCCTGCTGCTTCTGTTCCTTTTCCTGTGCCAGCCTGGTGACCTTGTCCTGAAGCTTCTGGATTTATTTATGTATTCAATTTATATACCGCCCTTCTCCCGAAGGGCAGTGCACAGCCAAGGAAAAACAATACATGTAAAAAAGTTAAAACAGAATTAAATATGGGCTGCTCCCAGATCTAAAACCCCCAATACTAAAACCATGATTAAAACCCAATTTAAAATCAATTTAAAATCAGCCCAGGCTGGCCTGCTCAAAGAGCCAGGTCTTCAAATCACGCCTGAACACCCTCAGATCGGTGGTCATTCTCAACTCTGGGGAGAGCCCATTCCAGAGAGCAGGTGCCCTACAGAGAAGGCCCTATTCCTCGGGGTCCCCAGGCGGCACATGGAGGCCATCAGGATCCAGAGGGGGCCCTCCCTGTGGGAGCACACCGGACGGTGGGAGACTACTGGCAAAACGCGGTCTTGCAAATAGCCTGGTCTGATGCCATGGAGCACTTTAAAGGTCAAAACCAGAACCTTAAAGCACACCTGGAAGGCCACTGGCAACCAATGCAGCTCGTGCAGGAGAGTCGTCACATGAGAGCTTCTAGACGCCCCCATAACCACCCATGCAGCCATATTTTGCACCAGCTGAAACCTCCGGGTGCTCCCCATAGGGAGCCCCATGTAGAGGGCATTATAGTAATCCAGGGCATGAGTGACTGTGTGTAAGGCGTCCCGATCAAGAAAGGGCCGCAACTGGCGCATCAGGCGAACCTGATGAAAAGCCCCCATGGAGATGGCCATAATATGCTCTTCCAATGACAGCCGTGTATCCAGGAGGACGCCTAGATTGAGAGCCCTGTCTGTGAGGGCTAAGGTCTCACCCCAATAGCCAGCGACGGAGTCAGCTGACCATATCGGGACGCCGGAAACCATAGCCAAACAGTCTTGGAAGGGTTGAGTCAAAGCCTGTTCCCGCCCATGCAATTCCGCATGGCCTCCAGGCACCGGGACATAACCTCCACAGCATCGTTGGGGTGGTTTGGGGTAGAGATGTAGAGCTGAGTGTCATCCGCATAAAGATGACATTTTACCCCAAAACCACGGATAATAATAATAATAATAAATATTTATTTATATACCGCTCCTCTCCCGAAGGACTCGGAGTGGTGCACAGCCATACAGATTAAAACAATAAATATGTGAAACAATAAAACTAAATTAAACCCAACCCTGGCTGTAAACAAATTTAAAACCATACTCTAAAACCCTAAAATTTAATAAAAACAAAACACCCCAAAACTAAAATCAGCCCAAGCCGGCCTGGTCAAAAAGCCAGGTTTTCAAAGCACGCCTAAAGGTCCCCAGGTCCGTGGCTGTCCGTAACTCCGGGGGCAACCCATTCCAGAGGGCAGACGCCCCCACAGAGAAGGCCCTACTCCTCGGGGTCACCAGCCGGCACATAGATGCCGATGGGACCCGCAGGAGACCCTCCCTGTGGGAGCGCACCGGATGGTGGGAGGAAAATGGCAGAATGCGGTCTTGTAAATATCCTGGTCCGATGCCATGGAGCGCTTTAAAAGTTAACACCAAAATTTTAAAGCGCTCCCGAGAGGCCACTGGCAACCAATGCAACTTGCGCAGGAGGGGCGTCACATACGCGAATCTTGACGCCCCCATAACCACCCGCGTGGCCGCATTCTGTACGAGTTGAAGTCTCCGGATACTCCCATTCAGGAGCCCCATGTAGAGGGCGTTACAATAGTCCAGTTGGGAGGTGACCAGGGCATGAGTGACCGTGCGTAAGGCATCCCGATCCAGAAAGGGCCGCATCTGTCAAATCAGGCGAACCTGATGAAATGCCCCCTGGAGACGGCCGTAATATGGTCTTCTAAAGATAGCCGTACATCCAGGAGGACACCCAGATTGCGAGCCCTCTCTGCAGGGGGCAAAATCTCACCCCCAATAGCCAGCGATGGAACTATCTGGCTATATCGGGACACCGGAAACCACAGCCACTCAGTCTTGGAAGGGTTGAGTCGGAGCCTCTTCCCGCCCATCCAGTTCCGCACGGCCTCCAGGCACCGGGACATGACCTCCACGGCATCATTGGGGTGGCTTGGGGTGGAGATGTACAGATTGGTATCATCAGCGTACAGATGATATCTCACTCCAAAGCCACTCGATTGGAATGGATCGAGGTAAGTCGCTTCCTCCAGGTACTGACGGAGCTGACGTGCCACCACACTCTCAACAACCTTCGCTAAAAAAGGAAGGTTGGAGACTGGACGATAATTATTTAAAACAGCCGGGTCCAGGGAAGGCTTCTTGAGGAGGGGCCGCACCACCGCCATTTTCAGGGCGGTAGGGAGCGACCCCTCTCTCAAGGAAACGTTGATAATCCCCTGGAGCCAGCCTCGTGTCATCTCTCTGGCGGCTGAAACCAACCAGGAGGGACACGGTTCCAACAAACATGTGGTGGCATTCAGCCCCCCCAGCAACCTGTCCACACCCTGTCACAGGGTCAAACTCTTCCCAGATAATATTCTCAAGACCTGCCCCGGACACCTCCCCTGGGACCATCCAATTGGAGTCCAGCCCATCCCGAATATGAGCGATTTTGTCGTGCAGAAATCGGGAGAACTCTTCCACCCTACCCTGCAAGAGGTCATCCTGTGCTCTCGGCTCAAGCCAAGAGCGGGTCACTCTAAACAGGGCGGCAGGCCGATTTTCTGCCGATGCAATAAGGGCGGAGAAATGCGAACGTTTCGCCACCTCTATCGTCACAAGGTAGGTCTTAATATAAGACCTCACCTGTGTCCGGTCAGACTCAGTGCGGCTAGCCCTCCAAACACTCTCTAGACGTCTTTTCCAGCACTTCATCTCCCGTAGCTCCTCCGTAAACCACGGAGCCAAATGAGATCTGTGCCGAGTCAGAGGTCGCAGAGGCGCAACTCGGTCCAGAGCCCCGGCAGCCAACCTATCCCAGGTGGCTACCAGGTCTCCAGGCGAGTTGTGAGCCAGAGTCTCAGGAAATGGTCCAAGCTCCCTCTTGAACCGCTCAGGGTCCATCAGGCGCCTGGGGTGGAACCATCTACATGGCTCCGCCTCCCTGTGGTGGGGGGTGGCGGTACAGAAGTCCAGTTTAAGAAGGGAATGATCTGTCCATGACAAGGGTTTGATGACTAAATCCCCGAAATTACAGTCATTCAACCACTGACCGGAGACATAAATAAGGTCCAGCGTGTGTCCTCCTATATGAGTAGGGGCAGAAACTAATTGGGTCAGGTCCATGGCCGTCATGGAAGCCATGAACTCCCGGGGTACCCCAGAGGTTTCACTGAGCGATGGCAGGTTGAAATCCCCCATGACTAAAAGCCTAGAGGTCTCAACCATCAGCCTGGCTATCACCTCGAGGAGTCCGGGCAGGGCCGATGACACGTGGCAGGGAGCCAGGTACGCCATCAAAAGGCCCATCTGAACCCCTTGTCCCCACTTCACAAAGAGAGACTCACAACATCTGATTGCTTCTGCATCCTTTTGGGCCTGTGGCCCCATTGGTTGGTGTGGATGGTTTCACAATGGATGCGTATTCCTATTTTGCCATCTCTGCCTCTGATGATGTATCCAGAAAGCCTAGAGTGTCGCTTTCTTCATCTCTTGTTGATTTTATTCCTTTGAAGGAGCTGTTGGCAATGTTGCTGAGAAGCTCCATGTTCTTCTTTACTTGGTCCCTTTTTAATATGGGAAAGGAGTCATCCAAATACTGGAACCACACCTTGGGTTGTATGCGTGAGTCTGCTATAGGTTGCAGGCATTGCATTATGGTCTTGGCTATGAGTCCTGGTGGCCACGATCCCACAGGGTTTCCTCTGATTTGGTTGATTTATTTGTTCCTCCCACTGAGAGCAGGGAGTCAGTTTCAAGATCCAATCTGGGCTGGTCAGAGGGACCAGTGATTTAGTCTTCCTAGCTTTCAGACTCCTGCTGGAGCCAATCCTTGGCAACCTTCTTCCTAGCAGAATGTGTGCTGTTCTGCATGTGGTATCTAAAGTGTCTGGTGTATGTGGCTTTTTATATGTTGCTTGGGGTTTCCTTTTAAGCCACTGGCTTCTCCTTGTTTGTGTGACGCAGCCCTTCCTTCTAAGTACCAGGGGCAAATTGGAGCTCCTGTTGACTGACAAGATCACCTTTCTCCAGGCTTCAATCACTTCCCTGGTTAACTTCCTCTGGCAATATAAGGATCTGCAAAATTGAACAGGTGTCTTCGTCCATTGCTGGGGTTGCAATTGTCCAGGTGTCCTCTTCTGACCACTTGCTTGTGTTCTTGCAATCTGTGGGTAGGTTTCCTTCCCCAGATGCCCTACTCAGTCTCTGAGGTCATCTTTGCAGGTGGGGGGGGGGGTTGGTAGATTACACTGGAAATATTTTCTGCCTCCAAGTGATCTTTATGATGAGTTGGCTGAGATCAACATTTAGTTGGGCAATCATCATTCTTCTCTGAGGAGTAAATATGGTTTACTCTGAATACACTTATTTTATCTCTACGCTGCCTATCTCACCTACAGGTGGCTCTAGCATTCAAACATGAAAGCAGTAAATAGTAACATTGAGTCAATTCTAAATTGACAAAGATGGGGAGGAAGAGAGCAAGGAGACCCACTGGGAGGTTGTTGGGGGGGGGGTCCTAATCTCTTAACTGCATCCAGAAAGACACAACCCCTCTCCAAGCCCTTTGATGGAGGCACATCTATAGGCCCCTCTGGAAGGCCAAGAGGGTGGGTGGGTGTGGGTCTCACCTTGCAGGGGACATGATGTTCCTCAGAGTTGGGACCCCATGCAGAAAAGGGTCTTTTTTTTTCCCCTGGATGATCCTTGCCAGAAAGTCCATTTAAGTGGTTCAGAGAATTCACAGAGGAATCCAACTTTTTGAACTGAGCATGAGAAAGGTTGGCTTCTACTTAGACGGTGATCTTGAGGAAGTTCATGGTCACAGCAGAAGACAGCAAGTATACCCAGGAAACAGATTCAAAGTAATTAGGTAAATTCTCAGTTAGAAACAACTCTTATTCTGCAAAGCAATACAATCCAGAAAAACATTCTGTCAGAGTGTTTGCAGCATGACTACCATGATGAGACTGCCCAGGAGCAAAACATAGCACACAGAGGCTTAGACATTTAATAGTGGCTTATCTACAAGACATATACAGAAATATATGTTGTAGGCAAAATACCTTACAAGCAATCAATCTTCTCAACTCAACACGGAGAACTGTGCAATGAATATTGGACACAAAGAGAGAGAAACACGCCCTCTAATGGCTGCCTTATATAAACTTCTGTAGATCCATTCTTTGTCTAAAAAAAGCAATACCATGCTATGCTGATTCATCCTCAATTGCATCAGACTTACATTGCATCAGACTTACAGCAGCTGGCAGCTGTTAAATCTTATACCTCAGCACGTTCAAGTTGTTTTTAAAATGTTTGGCCAGTCATAAAGCAATTAAGTGTCTCACAGGGTTACCTGGGAAGGAAAGAAACTCATTAATTTTTTACATTTATTATGAAATTTGTCACCCATCTCCTGTCCAACATCTCTGCAGCATCAAAATACATTAAAACCATCAGATGTGAAAGGGCAAAGCAGATAAAATCATTCAAACAAGATGGCGAAGGAGAGCTGGGCTCCCGGAGGGTGAGGAGGTGGGATGAGCTTTTAGTCAACTAATCACCCCCTAATATGAAGCTGCCTCATTGGGTCACCAAGCCATTCTGGCAGACCCATATCTTAAGGATCTTAGAAAATGTCAGGAGGGAGGGATCAGGTCGCACTTCTCAGGGGGCAAGATGTTCCAAAGGACAGGAGCCATGGCAGAAAAAGGCTGTTCTTGTGGGCTCCCCTCACCAGCCAAAAGTCCTTGATTGATGGGATTAGTAGTATGCTCTTTATGCCAGTCAGGCTGGGTGAGGACATTTCCATGAAGAATAGAGGGACAGAATTCTTTTTTAAAAAATGTATTTATTGAAAGTTTCAAAACAAAAAAAAGAATATATTTAAAAAAAACGATAAACATGTTCTCACGTTTTTGCAATGTTTTCATAGCAGTGTACATTTCTATTAGTGTCAGTTAAAGTCATTTGTTACAAGTAAATCTATAACTTGTTTCCTAGATCCTTACTTTTTTATGTTATTATTACAATTAAAATACTATACTTATTTAATTGATTAATTGTATTACTTTACATACATACATAGCTATATATACATTTATCCTTATTTCCATTTTCCCTTGTTTGTTTAATTGGTTTTAATAGACATCTTTACTTCCTTTTTATACAACAATTTGCACCATATATTCCAAGTTGTAAAAAACTCCCCCTCTTCCTTATTTTTTACTAACATGGTTAGTCTAACCATTTCTGCACATTGGTGGATTTAATTAGTTATTGCCAGGTCCGTGGGTATCATTGTTGATTTCCAGTTTTGGGCAAAGACTATCCTTGCTGCTGTAATGATATGTGATATCAGATGCTGATGTTTTTTGCTCCATGTCGGTTTTATCATTCCAAGTAGAAAGGTTTCTGGGTTGAATTTAATCTTTAGTTTTGTCATCTCTTCTAACCACATGTGTATCTTAGACCAGTACTTTTGGGCTTTAGGACATGTCCATCACATGTGAAAATATGTTCCCTGGCTAAAGTTATATTTCCAACATTTGGATGACATATTAGGGAACATCCTAGCAAGTCTTGCCAGTGGGAGTTGCAAACAATAAAACATTTTATAAATATTTTCTTTATATGAGACTGATAACATTAATTTATAGATAGTTAGCCAAATTCATTCCCATTGTTCTAATTCAATATTGTGGCCACAATTTTTAGCTCATGTTATCATGTTCTCCTTAACCGTTTCCTCTTCCATTTTAAATTTCAATAAATAGTTGTACATTTTGGTAATCATCTTTTTCTCACTTCCTTGTAAAATTTTGTCTAATTCCTGATCTGTATTATAAAATCCAAATTGTTCCTGTCCTTTTTTTGTGTGTTTTGCTTGAATTTGAACATACGGCTACTACCCATTTTCAATTCCCTGTGTTTTTAATTGTATCTGTGTTTTCAGGTCACCTTCATCTGTTATTAATTCTTTATATTTTATTGTTTTGTTCAAATCCATAACATTGCGATATACTAGTGCCTCTATTGGAGATAGCCAGAGAGGTATTTTCACATAATGGTTTCTTTTAATTCTTTCCCATATATATAACAAAGTGTCCCTTATCCAGTGTCTTTGAAAGTAGCTATGGATTTTATTTTTTACATCCCAGAGAAATGCATGCCAGCCAGTCTGTAAATTGAAGCTTTCTATTGTCAATATTCTTTTGTCCCCCAGGTTGATCCAATCTTTGACCCAGGTACTCGCTGCGGCTTGATATTATAACTCAAAGTCTGGGAGTGCCATTCCTCCCTTACTTCTACTATCTTGCATTAATTTGTATTTTACTCTAGCTTTTTTCTTTTGCCAAATAAATTTACTGATTCTTTTGTTCGGGTCTTTGAAGAATTTTTTCTCTAGTTTGACTGGCATGGTTTGAAAGAGATATAACAATTTTGGTAGTACATTTGTTTTAATGGTGGCTATCCTTCCCATCCAGGAAAGTTGTAAATTTACCCATCTATCTAGGTCTTTTTGTATCTGGTCTATCAACTTGTCATAGTTATCAGTCTTTATTGTAAAGCATTTCGCTGTAAGCCAAATTCCTAAATATTTTACTTTTTTCATTGTCTGAATCACTAATTCTTTTGTCAGTTCCTCATTTTGCTTTTTAGTATAATTTTTAATTATTATCTTAGTCTTTTCTCTACTGATTTTGAGTCCTGCTACTTTACCGAATGCCTCTATCTCTTATGTTAAAATTTTGCTTGACTCTTTTGGGTCCTCCATTATGAAGACCATGTCATCAGTGAACGCTTGCAGTTTATATGTTTCCTGTTTAATAGTCAACCCTTGGATATTTTGATTTTTCCTTTTCTGGATTAATAACACTTCCGCTGATAAGATATATAATAATGGGGCAAAATTTTGCATTTTGTATAGAATATATTGTTTTAATTAGTCCTATAAAATTTTCACCAAATTTCATCCTAGATATTTGCTCAATCAAAAATTGCCAATTTAAATTGTAGAATACCTTTTGAGAATCCAAAAATATTAATGCCATCTGGTTATTAGATTTAGTTTCTGTCATGACTTCAAAGACAAATAGGTTGGAGCTGAGACAACCAAGGTGCGAGACAAACATAATTTAGTAAGCACCTTACATTGACTGTGTTTCAACATTAAGATGGAGATCCTCAAATGACTGAACATCGACTTCCTGGCAAGGAATGGTGCCATACTGAAGATGCATGGATGAATAACATGCAGGTGGTAGTGTAATAATGGTGCGGGACACATAGGGTCTAGGGTGGAGTGTCATTGAGGTGCATAGAATCACCATTAAGTAACATACAGTTACTACATTTTACTTTAAAGTTTTTTTCTTTAGAGCTGACGGATGTTAGGCAGAGCAGCTGACTGGAAGGTGATTACAGTAATTATGTAATTATCCAGTATATAATATGTATAAATACAGCTCTGGGTTGTAGCGAAAACCAGAGCTGACTTTAACCAATTTTGATCGCTGTTACCTGTTGTTGTGGTGTGGGAGACGAATAAAAACAAATTCACCGAAGACACAAGAGTGAGTTGGTATATTATTGTTCACCCCCTCAATATTGGACGAACAGCTGACAATGTCATAATACTCTAGGACATCCATTATTATTCTTATATTTTTTTAATATATCTATTTGGGAGAAAACCATTCTGGTCTGGATGAATAATATCATTCAATATTTTTTTTAATCTATTTGCAATTATTACCGCTAAAATTTTATAATCTATATACAGGAGTGAGATAGGTCTATAATTTCTAATTTGGTGAGGATCTGTTTGTTCTTTGGGAATGAGGAATATCAGAGCTTCAGTCCATGTTTGAGGTATTTTGGCACAATTCATAGCCTCATGATATATTTCCACCAGGAAGTTGCCTAGTATATCTTGGAATTCTTTATAGAATTCCGCAGGCATTCCATCTGGTCCTGGGGTTTTGTTGGTTTTCTGTCTTCTAATTGCCTCTTTTACCTCTTTTAAGGTTATTTTATCATTTAGTATCTCTTGAGCAGTTTCCGATATGATACAGTAGGTAATTCTTTGTCCTCAAAATATTGTGTGATGTTTTCCTCTAAAATTTCTTCTTTTTTTGTATAAATTAGCAAAAAAAAATTGGGCTATTGTTTTCTTTTGCTCTGATTGTGAACACAGTATTCCATTCTCATCCTGTAAGGCTATTATAGTTCTTTTCTCCTGCTCTTTTTTTAATTTGTGGGAGAGCCATCTCCTAGGCTTGTTCGTGTTCTCAAAGTAATGTTGTTTAGCTAATTTTAATTTTCTAGCCATTTCTTCTTGGAGGCATAAGTTTATTTCGTGTTTAGTCAAATTTAATTCTTTTTTAATTGATTTGTTACCTGAATCTTTTTGCAATTTAATTTCCAATTTTTCCAGTTTTTCTTCTCTCACAATCTGTTGATTCTTCCTATCTCTATTCTTTTTTGCTACAAATGCTATTGTCCGTCCCTTCACATATGCCTTTGTTGTGTCACATCAGTTTTGAGTCGTATGTTCATTCATATTAATTTCAAAAAATATTTTCAGTTCCTTATTTACCATTTGAATATATTCTTTATCTCTCAGGATACTCTTATTAAAGGTCCATCTACCTGTCTTTTTCTTTCCTCTCCAAATCAATTTAATCAGATTGTGATCGACTCAGGTGTTTGGCAAAATTTCCACTGATTCTATTTTTTCCAGTAATTCCAAATCCATCCATATCATGTCAATCCTGGACCATGATTGATGTGGGTTTGAAAAGAAAGTAAATTGGCTTTTAGATGTACTCAATTCCCTCCAGGCGACTTTTAGATTCATTTCTTGAACTAATTTGTCAAATGTTATTGGAAGTATTCTCTTTTTCTTATTGTTTTTAGTGGTTTTATGGCCCTTTTCTATATTTGACACTGCATTATAATCCCCTACTATGCATATGTTAGCTAGTTCAGTTTCTATGATTTTATTGTGGAGTTTATAATAAAATTCCTTTTGATTGGTATTTGGAACATAGATTACTGCCAATAATATGTTGTCCTTTGTTCTATTGTTATTTCTATAAGAAGTATCCTTCCATCTTCATCATTGTATACTAACTTTGGATTTAACCAGTTCTTGACATACACCGCAACACTTCTCTTCCTTTGATTTGTCAGGGCCAAATGTGATTTACCCAGTTTGGTTACTTCTAATAAGTGTCCATATTGTTTTAAAATATGTACTTCCTGTAGACATGTAATATCTGTTTTTTGGTTTATGAGTTTTCTGAACCTTTGTTTCCTTTTAGATGGTGTCCATTTATATTGAGCGATAGAAGGGTGATCCCTCCATCCATTTTATTGCTGGTACTATACTACTCTTGTTCTCAATTCTCTCTTCAATCGGTTGTTTTCTTCCTCTTCCCATTGTTTCTGTTCTATTTCCTTGTCTTCTATTGTAGTCTCCTCTAGGCTTCTACTTTCTGTGTCTTCCTTACTTTCTTGTTCCTCCATTCTCACCTATCGTCTATAGAATTCACGTGCCTTTTCAATAGAATTAATTTTAAATTTCTTCTCTTTCTCCACAATATCAGTAGTCCTTCTGGGGTTAGCCATCTGAATGATATGTTATTTTTAATCAATTGTGTTGAGAAGAATTGATAATTCCTCCTCTGTTCTCTCACCCTCCTCGGAATCTGTTTTAAGGTCACCACTTCATGAACTTTGTATGTTAGTGGCTCATTCCTCATTTGTCCATACAGCATATCCCTAGTGGTTCTCTTCGCAAAGCATACATGTACCTCCCTTGGTAGTTTATGTCTACATGCATAATGTGTTTGCACCCGGTAAACCTTGTCCAAATTTTCATAATCTTTGTCTTGTCTTTCTGGAGAGCTTCCACAATTAATTCTGCCATTAGAGGTCATAGGTCTTCTTTCTTTTCCTCTACAATATTCTGGAATCTAAGGAAGAATGCTGCCTTTTCTAGTTCTAGGTGGACCACTGCCTCTTGGAGTTCACAATAAAGGACTTTCCAGTTTTGTTCAGTATCTTCAAGTTTCTTCTCTACACTCTCCATTCTAAGTTCCATATTTATCAGCTTCTGTTCATTTCTCGCTACTGGCTTTTGAATTGCTCCGAATTTATCATCCAATTTCTGAATGTCTGCTTTCACTTATGCAATATCATTTTTCATCTCACTTTTCAGTTCTTCATGGTTTCTGGCTATAAGTTCTTGTGTTCTTACCATCATTTCTTGCATCTTTGTGAGGGATGACTGTACTGTTCATAATGTTGGAGTAGGTGTTGATTTTTCTGCTCCCAACATTGTATCTAAGGAACTTTGTCCGCAGGTGAAGATATACTTGTTATCTTTTTGGCAGTTTTTGTCATTGTTGTTGTTGTCATTCTCAGGACACTCAGAAGGTCTTTCCAATCTACTATTCACAGATATATTTAAGACCTGCTTCTTCGTTTCTACTTTCTTCCGGGTTCTATCTTCTTGATTCACTCTTTTTCTTATATATAGTTTAAAGAGAACTGCATAAATTTGCAATAGTTAACAATAAATACTAGCTAATGTAATTTACAACTATCTTACAGTTCTACAGTCTATAGCCAATCTTCAAGTTTGTTCTAACAAACAATTACTAATAAGCAATATTCACTATTTCCTTAAATAAATTAGAATACTAGTAGGAAGTAAATATTTTCTGATATATTTTTACAATTATTTTTCTATTCTATAATGTAAGATCTATGTTCAAAACATTCTAACAATCAACAATTCATAAGTAAGAATCAAAAATTCCTTAATTAGTTAGACAGAATAGGATCAAGTAATTAATTAACAATTAATCAACAATGGTAAATCCTTATTTTCTTTAAGATTTAGTTCTTATAAATTAATCCCTTCTTTGTAAGTATCTAATTTACAAATACCCAATTTTGGATAAATTTTAAATAAAGTATGTATCAAATTGTAATCTTATTTGTACTTTTTTTTGTAAATTAGTTAGTTACAGAGTCTCAGTCTCCTTTTCTCAGCTCTCTTCTTTCTTCTTTCTTTTTCAAGATGTCTTCCCTTCTCTCAAAGTGCAAAGTCACTCTAAATGCAAGTTAACATTTTCACTTTTTATTAACTTCACTCTGTCCCAGTCTCTGTCCAAAACAGCAAAAGACAATCAAAACATCTCAGTCAGAATGTCTTCTCTCTAGATCTCCCCAAGAAAAAGTAAGGAAATCATACAAAGGATGTCTTTTCTTCTCTCTTCATCCTGATCTACCGCCTGTCAAATTCACCATGCTGTTGCCATTTAATCTGCCTGGTATGCCCACTCCTATTGCCAAATTCGCCGCTGTCTCAAACCTCAGTTTGGAGTCTCTTTCTCATTTAATTTTCAGAGTCTTGTTTCTTTCATTTGTCTCCCTTTTCAATCCACTTTTCACCACTTTGCCACACTCTTCACTTCCGTCTAAAGTCTGCTGGGCTGCCATTTTTTCAGATCGAGTCACAAAGACCGATCTCTTCCACGCTGGTTTTCGGGACTTTCCCCTGCAGGATTTGGGAGTCGCGGATCTCCCTCAATGCCTTAGGGTTTTCTCCTCTCTATCGTTGTCTCCTCCAGGATCCGACTTCGCCTCTATGAGCTACCAGATGCAGACTTTGGACATGCAGGACGGAGAGCTGTTCCTCCATGCCGCTACGATATGGTGCCTCAGCCGGAAGTCAGGACAGAATTCTTTTGTTGGCTGAGTGTGTTCGGCCACACACCGCATGATGTCTCTGGTGCAGATGCTCATTTAAGCAACAAGGGATCCATCAGGAGGCTGAAACAGTTCCTCAAGTAGTCTAGACCCCTTCTGTGAGAAGCCACATGGCTGATCCTTTCTCCTTCCTCTTTCTCCCTCCTTTCTCAGGGGTCATAAATAGTGGTTTTTTCTACACAAGTATACTGTACATATACGTACTATAGGCAGAAATCAAAACAATCAGTAAATTACAGCAGGGAAGAATATACAGTGAGAGAGAGGGAGACTTCCTAACAGGGCCTTTTCTTATTATACGGGCTCTTAAAGCCTCTTAACAGCCAAAAAACCTTTCTGACTCATCCCCATCATTACATCATTGCATCATCATAGCAGCTGGTGAACTCTTAAATCATTACCCTAACATTCTTGAGAGGCTTGGAATCATAAAAAATAAAATGATATCATTTATCCTTTTAATTGATATCCTTTAAGTTAATACAAAATTAAAAACAAACAGAAGCAGTTTGGTGGGGAGGTGGGATCCATTGTCAATCAACCACTTATCCCACTGTCATGCTCCCCCATTGGGATACCAAGTTAACTGGCAAAGCCAGGCCCTTAGGTTCTTATGGAAGATAGTAGGGTTGGGGCCCACCTCACATCTTGTATTTACAAGCTGGGACTTCAAGTCTGGATCCATATTTTATGTTGTATGTGTGGAGTTGTATAGATTCCAGGTGTTGCATTATGGCCTTAGCTATGAGTCCTGGAAGCGATCTGTCCATCACCTTGAAAGCAGGCAGTCAATCCAAGGTTGATGGGATCCATGATTCTAGGTATCTCAGCTGTAGTGTATTTGGTTAGATTGGGCATGTTGGGTGAGAGTGCTTCCATAGGGTTCTTTCGCCAATTGAAAAGGGCCTTGTGACATCAAATGAAACCATGACTCCATCTATTCTCTGCTCTTCAGTCCTTTGAAGCCTTTGTTGTGGGGAGTTGATGGAGTATTTGCTTCCCTCTCTGAGTTGGCCATCCTTTTTTTGTATCAGTTCTTTTGCAATATCATAGATTGGGGTTCCTGCTAGTGATACCATTTGAGGCTGACACAATGGCAACAGTCCCAACTGTCCTTTTGAGCCCAACTTCACAATTCCTGGCTCTGCTGTCCAAGCCCTTCTGGCTCCAATAAAGAAGACTGTTGTTTTATCTTAGTCATATAGTGGGGAGTTGATGGAGTATTTGATTCCCTCTTTGAGATGACTATCCTTTTTTTTAATCAGTTCTTTTACAATATCATAGGTTGGGTATCATAGGTTGACTCTACCAATTACTGCTCCTCCGCTCTGTTGCAGAACGTCCAAAATGCAGTATGCAGAATGCGTTGGAAGAGATCCTTGGAAGTCTAGCTGTCTCTTACATGTATAGAGTGCACTCCATCTCCTCTTTTGCTAGGTCCCTTTCTTGTGAGCAGCTTAAATCCTTCTAGCAGCTCCTTCCAACCCTGAGTTTCAGTAATGGGAACGATGCCAATTTGTGTATTTATAAAATCTATAGGCCGGCCATTTTATCACAAGGTAATGTTGGGCTGCTCGCTCGCAACAGCGAGTATTCCATCCATGTGGAAGTGCCATACTTCTGATCAAGCGTATCCCACACTTGTTTCAGGGTGGTGCCTGGGTTGGCTAGTAGGCCTGAGTAAATGTTTTTCACTACTTTGACTGACCATGGTCCCAGCCATGCCAACATAAATCTAAGTTGTTTGCATCTTTTCATCTTGAATGGTATCTGTGAAAATGCGTTTCCACAGTAGGAATTCTTTGGCCGGCTTGTCGGTAAATTTATACACACCATTAGCTGCTAAGTCCAGCTTTCCCCATCACAGTGCTATTCTTTGTTTCCTCTCTGTGATGGTGAATCATCCCTTGGTGCAGTATCTTTGTAGGCATGGCATACTGGATCAAGGGCATGTGTCATAGACGGTTCATGGTTTTTCTCAGAGTACCTCATGAGGAGGTTGTGATCCCTTGAGGCATACGATGTTTGTCCCTCTTGCTGCTGGGTATGGGTACCACATTCGTCTTGCCATACATCTGTGCTAGAGTTGCCTTGAGGGACTGGCAGGAACTCTTTTGCCTTTGGATTGAGCTTGGGAGTTGCTGCTTGATGTGTGTCTACTTTATTTATTTATTATTTATTTATTGATCGTATTTCTATACCGCTCCCTCTCCGAAAAGGGACTCGGGGCGGTGTACAGCCTATTAAATACATAAAATACAAGAATACAAAATTAAATAGAGTTTAAAACCGAATTAAACATAAATATGGCTGCATCCCGAAAGTTTAAAAATGAAGTTAAAATTTTAAAAACCCTATTAACTTAAAACCCCTTAAACCCTTACTGGGCCAGGCCAGCCTGTTTAAAAAATAGGGTCTTAACTGCGCACCGGAAGGAGAGGATATCTGTCATGGCTCGTATCTCCGGGGGGAGATCATTCCACAGGGAGGGCGCTCCCACAGAGAAAGCACGCACCCTCGGGGCCGCCAGCCGACAACGATCAGGTGGCGGTACCCCAAGTAGGGCGACCCTGTGGGAGCGTACTGGGCGGTGGGAGGTTGTTGATGGCAGCAGGCGGTCCCGTAAGTACCCAGGTCCCGAGCCATGGAGCACTTTAAATACCGTCAGTACCACCTTGAATCGAATCCGGAAGGCCACAGGAAGCCAGTGCAGCCTGCGGAGAAGTGGTGTTACGTGTGCGCCCCGAGGGGCGCCCACGATCACCCGCGCGGCTGCATTCTGAACTAACTGCAGCCTCCGGAGACTCTTCAAGGGGAGCCCCATGTAGAGAGCATTGCAATAATCCAAGCGGGAGATAACGAGGGCAGAAGTGACTGTGCGAAGTGCGCCCAGATCCAGAAAGGGCCGCAACTGGTAAATCAGACGAATCTGATAAAAAGCCCCCCTGGTGACGGCTGCAATATGTTCTTCCAAAGACAGCCACACATCCAGGAGGACACCCAAGTTGCGTGCTCTTTCCACGGGGGTCAAAACCTCTCCCTCCACGGCCAGCGAAGGAATAAGCTGGCTGTATCTGGGCGCAGGAAACCACAGCCACTCGGTTTTGGCCGGGTTGAGATGAAGCCTGTTACGATCCATCCAACCCCGCACGGCCTCCAGGCACCGGGTCATCACTTCGACGGCTTCGTTGGGGTGGCCCGGGGTGGAGATGTACAGCTGAGTATCATCAGCGTACTGATGGAACTCCACCCCAAAGCCACGGATGATCTCACCCAGCGGCTTTACATAAATGTTGAACAGCAGGGGCGAGAGCACCGACCCCTGAGGCACCCCACAAAGCAGGGGCCTTGGGGACGATCTCTGCCCCCCCGTCAACACAAATTGTGAGCGGTCGGAGAGGAAGGAGGAGAACCACCGCAACACGGTGCCTCCAACCCCCAACCCCTCCAACCGCTGCAATAAGATACTGTGGTCGACAGTATTAAAAGCCGCCGAGAGATCTAACAGGACCAGGACAGAGGAACAACCTCTGTCCCGAGCCCTCCAGAGATCATCAACCAACGCGACCAACGCCGTCTCCGTGCTGTGGCCGGGCCTGAAGCCCGATTGGAGGGAGTCAAGATAACTCGCTTCATCCAGGAACCGGGGGAGCTGACGGGCCACCACACTCTCTACAACCTTCGCAACAAAGTGAAGGTTGGAGACAGGATGGTAATTTGATAACAATGCTGGGTCCAGGGACGGTTTCTTGAGGAGGAGCCGCACCACCGCCTCCTTCAAGGTGGTGGGTAAAAGCCCCTCTCTCAAGGAAGCGTTTATAATACCCTGGAACCAGCCTCATGTCACCTCCCGAGTGGCCAAGACCAGCCAGGAGGGGCACGGGTCCAACAAACAGGTGGTGGCATTCAGTCCCCCCAGCACCCTGTCCACGTCTTCTACAGTAACAGGGTCGAACTCAACCCAAATGGCTTCACCGATATCTACCCCCGCCGCCCCGCCCGGAGATGCCCAGTCGGAGTCCAGCTCGTCCCGAATCTGAGTGATTTTGTCCTGCAGAAATCTAGAAAACTCCTCAGCCTGTCCCTGTAAGGGATCCTCCCGCGCTTCCATCTCTAAAAGGGAGCGGGTCACCCTAAACAGGGCGGCTGGGCGGTTTTCCGCGGACGCAATAAGGGTGGAGAGGTAAGTCCTCCTCGCCACCCTTATCGCCACTAAGTACGTCTTAATATAAGATCGTAGAAGACTCAGAACGGCTAGCTCTCCAACTACTCTCTAGGCGTCTTTTCCGGCGCTTCATCTCCCTTAGCTCCTCAGAAAACCAAGGAGCCATTTGGGATCGGCACCGGGTCAGAGGCCGCAAGGGCACGACCCGGTCAAGGGCCCCAGCAGCCACCCTATCCCAGGTGGCAACCAGGCCCTCAACCGAGTCGTGTGTGTGAGCTTCGGGAAATGGCCCAAGCTCCATCAGGAACCTATCCGGGTCCATCAGGCGCCTGGGGCGGTACCATTTAAGCGGCCCCGCCTCCCTGCGGTCGGGGGGTGCGAAACGGAAGTCGAGCTTCAGGAGCGAATGGTCTGTCCATGACAGGGGTTCTATAACTATGTCCCCTACACCCAGACCACTCTGCCACTGATCAGAGACAAAAACTAAATCCAGGGTGTGACCTCCCACGTGAGTAGGGTCCCGAATTAACTGGGTCAGGCCCATGGCTGTCATGGAAGCCATGAACTCCTGAGCAATCCCCGAGGTACCGCCGGCAGAAGGGAGGTTGAAATCCCCCATGACCATAAGCCTGGGGGTCTCAACCGCCACGCCAGCTATAACCTCGAGGAGCTCAAGCAGGGCCGATGCCGCATAGCAGGGAGCCAGGTATGCGATCAGCAAGCCCACCTGCACCCTGGGACCGAACTTCATGAAAAGAGACTCACACCCGGTCGTCTGAGAAACAGTGGATTCCCTCGGACACAGATCCTCCTTAATAACCACCGCAACACCCCCCCCCTCCCCTGGGCCCTCGGCCGATGAAAAACCCGAAACCCGGCTGGGCACATCTCCACAAGGGGAACTCCCCCCTCTGGGCCCAGCCAGGTCTCGGTAATACCCACCAGGTCCGCTCCCCCCTCACAGATCAAATCATAAATGAGGGGGGGCCTTATTAATAACGGACCTGGCGTTACACAACATCAGCCGAAGACCCCGGGCCCGATCGCTCACACCCCCCGGGGAACGGGACATAACAAGGGGGTCGGAGCGTGCCACCGCCGACAAATAGCGGGGGCGCGCTCCCAAAACAGAATGTGGCCCCCTATAACCGCCAAATCTGCCTCTTCCGCTCACCGTACTAATCGCTTTAAAATCGCCCTCCCTACTTGTTGAGAAATCTTCGTTATTAGTGTTGTCCTCAAAACTTTTAGCTTCTGCTTCTTTTTTCTTTTCCAGATACAAATGGTGACTTTTAAGTAATGCAAGCCAGTGATCAAGTTTGCCAGTTGCCTTTTCCAACCTCTCTGGTGAGCAGGAACATACTATACTATTGCGGTCTTATATTAAGACCTATTTAGTGGTGATAAGGGTGGCAAAGCGTTCTCACTTTTCTGCACTTATTGCGTCCGCAGGAAATCGCCTAGCCGCCCTGTTTAGAGTGACCCGCTCCCTCCTGGAAGGGGGAGCATGGGAGGACCCCTTACAGGGATGGGCTGAGGACTTTTTGAATTTCCTGTTGGATAAAATCGCTGAGATCTGGGATGGGTTAGACTCTGAATGGGCAACTCTGGGCGGAGGGTCAGGGGCGGAACTTGGGGAAGTCATTTGGGAAGAGTTTGATCTTGTGACTCCCGAAGACGTGGACAGGATGCTGTGGGGGCTGAATGCTACCACATGTTTATTGGACCCGTGTCCCTCCTGGCTGGTGTTGGCCACTCGGGAGGTGACACGAGGCTGGTTCCAGGGTATTACTAACGTATCCTTGAGTGAGGGATATCTGCCTGCTGCCTTGAAAGAGGTGGTGGTGAGACCCCTCCTCAAGAAACCGTCCCTGGACCCAACTTTGTTATCTAATTATCATCCGGTTTCCAGCCTCTGCTTTGTGGCAAAGGTTGTTGAGAGTGTGGTGGCACGGCAGCTCTCCCAGCACTTGGATGAAGCTGTCTATTTGGATCCACATCAATCGGGCTTCAGGCCCAGGCACAGCACGGAGACAGCCTTGATCGCATTGGTAGATGATCTCTGGAGGGCCCGTGACAGAGGTCATTCCTCTGTCCTGGTCCTATTAGATCTCTTGGCGGCTTTCGATACTGTCGACCACAGTATCTTATTGCAGCAGCTGGAGAGGTTGGGAGGGGGGGGCACTGTTTTGCGGTGGTTCTCCTCCTTCCTCTCTGGCTGTTTGCAATTTGTGTTGGCGGGGGGGCAGAGATTGGCCCCGAGGCCCCTGGTTTGCGGGGTACCTCAGGAGTCAGGGCTCTCGCCCCTTCTGTTCAACATCTATATGAAGCTGCTGGGTGAGATCATCCGTGGCTTTGGGATAGAGTTCCATCAGTACGCTGATGAATACTCAGTTGTACATTTCTACCCCGGGCCACCCCGATGAAGCCATCGAAGTGATGGCCCGATGCCTGGAGGCCGTGCAGTGTTGGATGGGGCAGAACAGGCTTCAGCTCAACCCATCTAAGACTGAGTGGCTGTGCTTTCCGGCGCCCCGATACAGCCAGCTGGTTCCATCGCTGGCTGTGTTGTGTGTGTGTGGGGGAAATTCTTGCCCCCACAGAGAGGGCTCGCAATCTGGGTGTCCTCCTGGATGTATGGCTGTCATTGGAGGACCATGTGGCAGCCGTCGCCAGGGGGGCTTTTGGTCAGGTCCGTAGGATCTACCAGTTGCAGCCCTTTCTGGATCGGGATGTGCTTCGCACGGTCACTTCCACCCTTATGATCTTCTGCCTAGACTATGCCAACGCTCTCTACATGGGGCTTCCCTTGAAGTGCGCCCGGAGGCTCCAGCTGGTGCAGAATGCAGCCACACAGGTGGTGTTGGGGGCTCCTCGGGGCTCCCATGTTACACCGCTCTTTTGTGAGCTGCATTGGCTTCCGGTGGTCCTCCGGGTGCGCTTCAAGGTCCTGATTATCATCTTTAAAGCGCTCCATGGCTTGGGACCAGGATATTTGCAGGACCGCCTCCTGCCATTATCGGCCTCCTGTCAGCCAATACGCTCCCATAGAGTCGGCCTCCTCGGGGTGCCACTGGCTGGATGGCTGGCGACCCCAAGGGTGCGGGCCTTCTCATTGGGGGCACCCTCCCTCTGGAATGAATTACCCCGGAGATGAGGATCATCCCTGATCTCCTGACCTTCCGGCGCACATTGAAAACCTATCTATTTCATTAAGCCGGTCTGGCCTAAGGGTTTTTAGGGGTTTTTAGGATTTTAATTTGGTTTTTATCTAGTTTGGCTTTTAAACTTCTCTGTATTTTTAAGCTTTTCAGCCTTTCATATTTGGTTTTTTAACTGTTCTTAATCTTGTATTGTTCTCTGCATTTTAATTTGGCTGTGCACTGCCCTGAGTCCTGTCAGGGAAATAGGGCGGTATATAAGTACAATAAATAAAATAAATAAAATAAATATTTCAACTTGTTCGTGGCATTGTTTCTGATAATGTGTTTTAAGGACATTTTCTTTTATTTGTAAGTCAAGCTTGGGGAACTTTTTCCTGATTTATTCTTGATTTGCAAACGCACACTTCAAAGTTTCTTTTGACCTTGATATTTCAACTTGCTGCTGATTTGAACTTATTGCTGTATTGTGATTATTGGGAATAGATATTTTCCCCGTTTTGTATCTTTTCAGTTTCTCTTTCAGCATTAACATCTCTTTCTCTTATTGTTTAATGATCTTAGTATATTGACCAGGGGTGGGATTTCAAATTTCTTAACAACCTGTTCTGTGGGTGTGGCCTAATTTGTGGATGTGGCTTGGTGGTCATGTGACTGGGGTGGGAGTGGCTTGCTGACTGGGCATGAGTGGCTGGGGTGGGCATGTCTATGTGGTCATGTGACTGGGGTGGGCATGGCCAGGTGACTGGCAAATCTAATTTAAGTGGTCCTTGCTTAATGACCAGGTCCTTGCTTAGTGGCAAGTTGCTTAGCAAGTGTTTTTTTGCCAGTTTCCAAGGCCTGGGGAACACTGGAGAGAGCAAGGTGAGGCTCAGGCAGCTACGAGGAACTATGGGAGGGCTGGGTGAGGCCTGGGAAGCTACAGGAAGGGCTGCAGAGGGCTGGGCGAGGCCAACTCAACATCACTTCTTTGCCCTAATTTATTTTATTTATTTATTTTCAAGATTTATATACTGCCCCCTCTCCTTGGGGGACTCAGGATGGTGTACAGATATTAGAAATATGTTGAAGATACAATAGTTGGAATAATTAAAGAATAAAATTTGGTTGTTAAATAAAAGGGATGAGGCAAGGATTTAAAAGTGAGGACTAAGAGCAATTTTGACTGAATTTAAAGTAAATGAAAAACCCTAGGCCAGACCGGTTTGATGGAATAGGTGAGTTTTCAACGCACGCCGGAAGGTCAGGGATGATCCTCATCTCTGGGGGCAATTTGTTCCAGAGGGAGGGCACCCCCAAAGAGAAGGCCCGCACCCTCGGAATTGCCAGCCGTCCACCCGGCGGAATCCCAAGGAGGCCCACTCTATGGGAGCATACTGGGTGACGGGAGATTGATGATGGCAGTAGGCGGTCCCGCAGATACCCAGGTCCCAAGCCATGCAGTGCTTTAAAGATGGTAACTAATACCTTGAAACGCACCCGAAAGATCACCGGGAGCCAATGCAGCTCACGCAAGAGTGGTGTAATATGAGAGCCCCAAGAAGCCCCCAGAACCACCCACGCGGCCGCATTTTGTACCAGCTGAAGCCTCCGGGTGCTCCTCAAGGGCAGCCCCATGTAGAGAGCATTGGCATAGTTTAGACAGGAGATAACGAGAGCAGATGTGACTGAGCGAAGCGCATCCCGATCCAGAAAGTGCCATAACTGATAGATCCTACGGACCTGGTAGAAAGCCTCCCTGGTGATGGCCATGATATGTTCTTCTAACAACAGCCGTACGTCCAGGAGGACACCCAGATTGTGTGCCCTGTCAGTGGGGGTAAGAGGTCCCCCCCCACAGTCAACAATGGAACTAGTTGGATGTATCGGGGTGTCGGAAAACAAAGCCATTTGGTTTTGGCCGGGTTGAGTTGAAGCCTGTTTCATCCCATCCAACCCCGCACAGCCTCCAGGCATCGGGTCATCACTTCGATGGCTTTGTTGGGGTGGCCTGGGGTAGAAATGTACACCTGAGTATCATCAGAGTACTGATGAAACTTTACCCCAAAGCCATGGATGATCTCACCCAGCGGCTTCATATAAATGTTGAACAGTAGAGGTGAGAGCACTGACCCCTGAAGGACCCCACAGATTAGGGGCCTTGAGGTCGATCTCTGCCCCCCTGTCAACACAAATTGCGAACGGTTGGAAAGGAAGGAGGAGAACCACTGCAGAACAGTGCCCTCCACTCCTAGTCCCTCCACACAACGCAATAAGATATTGTGGTTGACAGTATCGAAACCACTGAGAGATCTAACAGGACCAGGACAGAAGAATGACCTCTGTCTCGGGTCCTCCAGAGATCATGTATCAACGCGACCAATATTGTCTCCATGCTGTATCCGGGCCTGAAGCCTGATTGGCGTGGATCTAGATAGACATCTTCATCCAGGTGCTGGGGAAGCTGTCGTGCTACCAGAGTCTCAACAACCTTCGTTACAAAGTGAAGATTGGAGACTGGACAATAGTTAGATAACAAATTTGGGTCCAGAGATGGTTTCTTGAGGAGGGGTCTTACCACCGCCTCTTTCAAGGTGGTAGGCAGAAATCCCTCACTCAAGGAAGTGTTGATGATAGCCTGGAACCAACCTTGTGTCACCTCTCAAGTGGCTAATATTAGCCAGAAGGGACACGGATCCAGTAAATAAGTGGTAGCATTGAGCTTGCCCAATATCCTGTCCATGTCCTCGGGGGTCACAGGGTCAAACTCTTCCCAGATGACCTTCCCAATTCCGCTCCTGATCCCCCGTCCAGAGTTGCCCAGTCAGAGTCCAATCCACTCCGTATCTGAGTGATTTTATCCAGCAGGAAATTTGAAAAATCCTCAGCCCGTCCCTGTAGAGGATCCTCCTGTGCTCTTGGTTCTAAAAGTGAGCAGATCACTCTAAAAAGAACAACTGGGCGATTTCCTGCGGATGCGATAAGGGCAGAAAAATAAGAGCGTTTTGCTGCCTCTATCGCCATTAAATATGTCTTAATATAGGACCGTAATAGTGTTCGGTCAAATTCGGAGCGGGTGGTCCTCCAACTACTCTCTAGGTGTCTTTTCTGGTGCTTCATTTCCCCCAGCTCCTCAGTAAACCATGGAGCTGAGTGAGACTGACACCAGGTCAGAGGCCGCAAGGGCACAATTCGGTCAAGGGCACTAGCCGCCACCCTATCCCAGGTGGCCACCAAGTCCTCAGCCGAATCATGTGTTCGAATTCCGGGAAATGGCCCAAGCTCCATCAGGAACCTATTCGGGTCCATCAGGTGCCTGGGGCAGAACCATCGTGTTGGCTCCGCCTCCCTGTGACGAGGGGGTGCAGCCTGGAAGTCCAGTCTAAGGAGCGAATGATCTGACCATGACAGGGGCTCAATAATAATGTCCCCTATACCCAGATTATTCTGCCACTGTTCTGAGACAAAAACTAGATCCAAGATGTGACCTCCAGTGTGAGTAGGGTTCCTAAATAATTGGATCAGGCCCAAGGTTGTCATGGAAGCCAAGAACTCCTGAGCAATCTCCGAGGTCCCGGCAGCCAAAGGTTGAAATCCCCCACGACCATCAGCCTAGGAGTTTCAACCTCTAGGCTGGCTACAACCTCGAGGAGCTCAGGCAGGGTCGATGACATACAGCAGGGAGCCAGGTATGTGATCAATATACTCATCTGAACCCCGGAACCACATTTCACAAACAGGGATTCACATCCAGTCGTCTGAGGAACAGTGGATTCCCTAGGATCTAGGTTCTTCTGAATAATTATTGCAACCCCCCCACCCCTCCCCTGGACCCTTGGCTGATGAAAAACCCGAAACCTGGCTGGGCACATCTCCTCCAGGGGAACGCCTCCCTCTTGTCCCAGCTAGACAAGGCAGGTCTCGGTGATGCCTGCCAGGTCCGCTCCCCCCCTCCTCAATTCATAGATGAGGGGAGCTTTATTAATAACGGACCTGGCATTGCATAACATCAGCCGAAGGCCCGGGATCGGATCATACGAACAGTCCAGGGAGAGGGACATAATGTGGGGGTCGGAGCACGTCACCGCCCATAAATAGCAGGGGCGAGCTCCCACAGTATGATATGGCCCCCTGTTAATGCCATATCTGCCTCTCCGATCAATTGTGTCGATAGCCATCCCTTTCTCCCCTGGAAAGAAGTCCCCATCTTCGATCTGACCATCCCTGATTCCAAGACCTCCCGGTCATGTGTGTTCCCAGGTCTGGCCATTATCTTAGGTGATAATGACTAAGTATTAAAAAAGATATACCAAAACAATGTGGATGGTGCAGTGTGGATGATGTGCTGACTCCACTTTCTTTGATCGATGATGTGTTGGCCCTTTCTTCTGGTTGTGGTGTGGATGATGTTCTGGCTCCGCTTTCTTTGATGGATGATATGCTGGCTCTGCTTTCCTCAGACTCCAATTGTGACTCTTTTGGATCTCCTTTTGTTTTCTTACCAAAGAAAGCAGACAAACTCATTTGCCTTTTCATCTTGGCAATATGCTATAAAAAATCCAACAATGTAGTAGTTTGGACTCGATTGTTATTGTAAGTTGAGTGGTGAAGGCAGTGGCAAGCAAAGAAAGCAGGCGAGGAATGGAGATCAGTATTATTCCATTACTTTTAAGAGTCCCTGATACTACAGCTAGTTAGTGTTTAAAAGATGTTATGGAAGAGGAACAAATTTCACCAGACAAGACTGAGATGGAACTGAAAGTGGATTTGAAAATGACAGTTTATAAAAAAGATGTTTCACTGTGTATAAAAGAATGGCTGATATTTTCATAATTACAATTCATTAATTGAAAAAGCAGCACTTAAAATGGAAATTGTTAACAAACCAAGGGAGTTTGTTATTTTGTGCCAGTAGTAGCACAAAAGCTTTCCTAGCCAAGACTACTTACCTGGACCAACAATCCCTAATGGAATGCTTTCTCTATAGCAGAGAGAGAGAAGCCAGGGAAAGCCATGTTTTGTTGCCTAACCTTTTTAGAATGCAGCTTAAAAATGAACTGAAGCTCTTTACAGCCTTATGCAGATACTGTATACTATATATAGTACAAAAAAGATAATAGTACAAAATCATCTAAGAAGTTAGATTACGAATGGAATTGATAGACACATTCACAGAGCAATACTGAATTCTTTTTCTGAAATTTATTCCTCAGTTTAAAAAACTGGAAATATATGAATTCAGTATTGGGCTCTGCTAGTTGCAGCTATTCAAGAGAATGTAGTCTCAAGGTTAGCAAAGTGGTAAAGCAACATATAGATTTAAATTTTAAAACAAGAAATATTTTTGTTGGCACCCACATAAATAAAGGGAGTACAATACACGTTTAATGTTACACGTGTTAGCAGTGGCTAGCATATTTGCACAACAATGGAAAAATGAAGAGAACCCCATAGATGAAAATGAAATTTAAAAATTACAATGTGCAGAAATGGATAGAGATAAGAGGTAGAAGTTATGCGGAGAATGATCATTGCTATGTATGAATTAAATACAGAAGATTGATAATTATAAACATGTTGATATAATTAACAAAATTAGAAATAAGTCAATACAAAGAAATTTAAATAATTTTCTGTTACACTGCTGTACTTATTGATATTTGTTTCTGCTTTGCTTTTTCATTTATGAAATATTTGATAATATTTGATAATATAATATAAGTATAATAGAATTACAGAGGTAAGGTAAAAGTAAGGATATACTGTTATAGAATACAGGTGAAACTTGAAAAATTAGAATATCATGCAAAAGTTCATTTATTTCAGTAATGCAACTTAAAAGGTGAAACTAATATATGAGATAGACTCATTACATGCAAAGCAAGATAGTTGAAGCCGTGATTTGTCATAATTGTGATTATGGCTTACAGCTCATGAAAACCCTAAATCCACAATCTCAGAAAATTAGAATATTGTGAAGCGGTTCAATATTCTAGGCTCAAAGTGTCCCATTCTAATTAGCTAATTAAGCCATAAAACCTGCAAAGGGTTCCTGAACCTTTAAACGGTCTCTCAGTCTGGTTCAGCAGGAATCACAATCATGGGAAAGACTACTGACCTGACTGTTGTGCAGAAAACCATCAAAGACACTCTCCATAAGGAGGGAAAGCCTCAGAAGGTAATTGCAAAAGAAGTTGGATGTTCCCAAAGTGCTTTTATCAAAGCACTTTAATAGAAAGTTATGTGGAAGGGAAAAGTGTGGAAGAAAAAGATGCACAAGTAGCAGGGATGACCGGAGATGATTGTCAGGAAAAGGCCATTCAAAAGTGTTGGGGACTTTCACAAGGAGTGGATTGAGGTTGGAGTCAGTGCATCAAGAGCCACCACACACAAGAGAGATCCTGGACATGAGCTTCAAATGTCGTATTCCTATTGTCAAGCCGCTCCTGAACAACAAACAACATCAGAATCGTCTTTTCTTTCTGGGCTAAAGAAAAACAGACCTAGTCTGTTGCTCAATGGTCCAAAGTTCTCTTTTCTGATGAGTGCAACTTTTGCATCTCATTTGGAAACCAAGGAGCCAGAGTCTGTAGGAAGAATGGAGACACACACTGCAAGATGCTTGAAGTCCAATGTGAAATTTCCATAGTCTGTGTTGATTTGGGCAGCCATGTCATCTGCTGGTGTTGATCCACTGTGCTTCATTAAGTTCAGGGTCAACGCAGCCATCTACTGTAGTAAACCTCGAGAGTCCTCTTGACCTAAGGCCCTAAGAATGACCTTCTCAAGTTAGGAATTGCATGATAAACTCAGCTTGGCACGACACGTAGGCAAATAGTTACAGGAACTAGCTGACCACAAAATATCTTGTTAATAGATAATCACGTTATCTTAGCACACAACAGTGGTCGCATCCTGCCATGGCGCCATTAGAATTATACTTCCTTGCTCCTCTTCACATATGTCTCGCTCCCCCCGCCCTGATAAAACTGCAAAATAAAAGAGGGTGGTGCGTTGCAATCGGGGGACTTCTTCATCTACCCCGGGCACAACGTGCTCTCTCACCTTGAGAAACTATGGTGTCTGTGTCAATTATTGATTCTAGTACTTAAGTACTCACCCTCGCGAGGGTCCCTCTAAATTTCACTCCTGCGGGGGCTCTACGGGCTGATCAGAGAACCTAAGGACAACGAGCAAACTGCGACAACGCGACAACTGGGGGCTCGTCCGGGATCTCTCACTTCTTCAGCTCCACGGCGTGACTTCTGTCTAGAGGTGCGCTGCCTTCACTCCCGTTGCTACGCACCTGGCAAAGGCTCTGTACAATCGTAAGTAATGGGCTCCTCACTCTCCAAAGTTTCATCAGTTCATAGGGACGAACTTTACCAATTAGTGAAGAAGGCTAATTGTTTGCAGAAAATTAACGGCATCACTGTATATACCTTGTCTAGAAAATGTATCACCTCCTTCTTGCTATATGTGGAGCAGCACTGTCCTGCTTATCCGGCTGAGGGCACGCTGCATCGCACTTCGTGGGAACGCTTGGGAAAATATCTGTATGATGTCCCCAGAGCTCCACCGGACATTCTTATGTCCTGGTGTGCGATAATGGCTGCGCTCAATACTATTTACCCCTCCACCACTCTCCCCGAGTCTTTATCTCTTGCCTCTAAAACTGTTAAGCCTCCTGCTGTTCACTTTGATTCTTCTCCCCCACCTTACCAATCTGTCGCCTCTTCGGATGATATTCCTCAGCTTGCCTCTGCCCCTCCTTTTCACTCTGACACTCCGCACAATCGTCTGCAGCCCTCCTCTCCTTCTGTCTCTCCCATTCCTACTGATTCTCCGTCCCCACATCCATCGGGGGGAAATATTACTGCTATCCTGGCTTCTCCTTCCTTCACCTTAGAATCTTGTGATATACCTTCTGCTTACCCTATGACTCTTGTTCCGGGAGCCCCTGGCGCTCATGTTCATACCAACATAGAGTTAAGAGTGCTGAAAAATTTAAAAGAGGCTGTAAATATGTATGGACTGCAATCCACTTACACTCGTGGCATGCTTGATTCTCTCGTGTCTGCTAACACAGTAATGCTGTTATATGATTGGAAGATGTTGTTTTCTATGCTTATGACTCCTGCCCAGTATGTTGTTTGGCAGTCTGAATATGAAAAATTAGTAGATGCTGAAATAAGACGAGGCCTCCCTAATCTGGTCATTGCTGATCACTTAAAGGGAACCGGATTATACTCCACCCTGATTCAGCAACAAACTTGCCCTCGCCGTGCCTTTGCAATCATTCATCTTTGTGCGATGAATGCTCTGAAACGTGTGGATGACTCAGACTCTAAATCCACACACACCTTTTTGAAGGTAGTGCAGGAGGTTGACGAGTCTTATTCTTCATTCGTTAACCGTTTGCAAACCGCTCTGGAACGCCTCGTGGCCAGTCTCGGGGTACTGCACCCTATGCTGCCAAGCCAAAAACTGTTTGCCCTCGTTGCAGAAAAGGTTTTCATTGGGCTTCCCAATGTCGCTCTAACCCTCCTCCTGCTCAGCAATCGGAAAACTAGGCATGGGGTCTTCAGCTAACCCCGCTACAAAGGCTGAAACTTCTCTTTCCTCTTCTCTTTCCTTTTTACAACCTACTTCTTTCCCTGTACAGCTGACAGAGGACATCGTTTATGATGATCCTGGTTCGGTCTTCACTCTCCCTCTTTCTATCACTGTTCTGAAGCCACTTCCGCCTTCTTTGCCTGTTTTGCTCATACCTAACTCCTCCCTTACCATTGAAGGCGTAGTCGCTGCACCCTTTTTGTACGACTCCTCTTCTCTGAAAAATCTCTCTCTCGCTGCCATTGGCGACCGGTGCTTTTCCCTGAAAGCGGGAACGATTGTGGCTACTCTCATTCTTCTTCCCTCTCCTGAACCTCCTTCTTTGTTTGCTCTACAGCAATCTGTTCAAGCCTCCAAACCTATGTTAACCATATTGCTGAATGGCCAATCTTTTGCTGGCCTGATTGACACCGGAGCTGACGTCTCTGTCATTCGATCCTCTGAGTGGCCATCCTCTTGGCCCCTTGCTGAAACAACTTCAGTACAAGGCGTCGGTGGAGCGCAGGCAGCAAAGGTTAGCTCACTTTGGCTTACTGCCTCTACGCCTCATTCCTCTGTGACTGCTTATCTTAAACCCTTTGTCCTTCCATTACATTGCAATTTGTGGGGCCGTGACCTGCTATCTCAACTCCACACTTCTCTCTACATACCTTGAATTATGGCTATTTCTCCTCTTTCTCTCACTCTTAAATCAAATATTCCTGTTTGGATTGATCAATGGCCTCTTACAAAAGAAAAATTAAACGCACTTCACACTCTCGTTCAACAACAATTGGCAGAAGGTCATATTGAACCATCTACCAGCCCATATAACACACCAGTGTTTGTAATTAAAAAGAAAAGTGGCAAATGGCGCCTCCTACAGGATCTCCGTGTTCTGAACGCTATATTGCAACCTATGGGCCCATTGCAATGCGGCCTTCCAAATCCAAATTTAATTCCTGAAACATTTGATCTCATAATCATTGACCTCAAAGATTGTTTTTTCTCCATCCCGCTGATACCAGAGGACAGGATACTATTTGCCTTCACCGTTCCTGAGTTTAATAATTCTAAACCTACAGCTAGATATCAATGGAAAGTTCTTCCCCAAGGAATGCTCAATTCTCCTACGATGTGTCAATATTTTGTAAATACAGCTTTACAACCCTATCAGGACAAATTTCCTGAATTTTTAGTGTATCATTACATGGATGACATCCTGATTGCAGCTGATGGTCCTAAAGGTACAGTATGTAAAACTTTTCTATGTCTTCTCTCTCTCCTTGCTCTTGCAGGACTGCATGTAGCACCAGAAAAGGTGCAGTCTCATTATCCGTTACAATATTTAGGACACAAGGTTTTAGCCTCCACAGCTTCACCTCACCTTCCTGTTCTCACACTCCCTCAACCTGCAACCTTGGTTCAGTTACAGCAATGCCTGGGCACGCTCAATTGGGCACGCCCATATCTTTCCATTTCAACTCATACTCTCTCGCCATTATTTCAAGCATTGGTCGGCCTTAAGCATCCAGCAGATCTCATTTGGCTGAATGAGCAACAGCTTAATGCTCTTAAAGAAATCAACAGCGCCTTGCATACCCATTGGGTGGACCGCTCATTACACAATCATGCACTCTCATTGGCGCTTCTTCCCACACCCACACTTCTTACAGCAATCATCGTTCAAATCTCGACTTCAAAGAAGCTACACATTTTAGAGTGGATTCACTTTCCTCATACCCCAAAAGCATCAATCACCACAAGAGCTGCACAAATGGCTCTTCTTATAGAACGGGGGAGGAAAAGAGCTAGAGCCTTGATGGGTGTGGATATCTGCACGCTTTACACTCCCTGCAGACTAACACAATGGGAACCACTCTTCCAAAATTCTGATGCGTTACAAGATGCGTTGGAAGGGTGGCAAGGGAATGTCTCCTGCCATCTACCACCAGACCCACGCATACAAGTGCTGAAAACAATTCCGCTCACTCTAGAGACTCCTTTAGTACAACAACCAGTGAAAGATTGTCTTACTGTATTCACTGATGGTTCTAAAACCATCGGGGCTTGTGTGTGGCAAACTGACAATCAATGGCATAAAAAACTTACCACACCACAACCTTCTGCTCAACAGGCTGAACTGTCTGCCTTCAATATGGCACTCACACTTTTTCCCAACCAGCCAATTAATGTAATATCTGATAGTCTGTATGTGGCACAATTGGCCTTGAATATATTTGATGCCTACATTTCTCCTGCAACCCCTTCTCCTTTAATGACGCTTTTTTTACAGTTACAAGACCAATTGAAGGAAAGGAAGGAATCTCTGTTTGTGGCCCACATCAGAAGCCATCAGCATCTGCCCGGATTTCTTTCAGAAGGCAATCACATGGCAGATGAGGCCTGCAAGTTGCATTTGTTACCAATCCTGCAGAATAACACCTTAACAGCAGGAGAAAGTCATGATTATTTTCATCAAAATAAAAAGGCTCTGGTGAGACAATTTGGAATTACTCATCAAGAAGCCGCGGCAACTGTTCAACAATGTCCTACATGTAGTCTGCAGGCACGAAGTGTCCCAGAAGGAGTAAATCCTAGAGGCACCGAGGCCTGTGACACATGGCAAATGGACGTTACTCAGTATCCATCCTTTGCGCCCTGGAAGTATATTCACGTGTCTGTAGACACTTACTCTGGGTTCATCATGGCCACACTGCAAAGGGGGGAGACTACTAAAAACACTATCAATCATTGCATTCGGACCTTTGTAACACTGGGATGTCCAAAAATTTTAAAAACAGACAATGGTCCTGCATACACGAGCTCCTCCTTCTCGGAGTTCTGTCATCATTGGTCCATTGTACACAAATTTGGAATTCCATTTAATAGCCAAGGCCAAGCTATTGTGGAAAGAGCAAATTTAACACTCAAAACGGCCCTTGATCGATACATGGGGAAAAAAGGCGTACGCCCCCCGAACCTCCCAGCGTTACAGAATGTGTTAAATGTATGTTTATATACCTTGAACTTTCTGAATCTTACTGGCTCTCCTTCTTCTACGGCTGCTTCTCGTCACTTTACCACACCTCCTGTCCCTACCTCCAGACCTCTTGTTTATTTCAGGCAGCTTCCAGATCCGAAGTGGAAGGGACCTGTGCAACTGATCACTTGGGGCAAAGGATACGCTGCTGTTCAACTTCCTGATCGTGTTCTTTGGGTGCCTGCGCGCTGTGTTCGACCTTATCATGGGGAGGCTAAGGACAAGTGTTCCTCTCCTAGCCCTTCTGATTCTGATATCTCCTGTCTTTTCTCAGTTTCGGGCTGATCCTGCTGTTATCTTCGCCCCTCCGTTCACACGCGTTACCTTTGCCTTTGAAGACATCTCTCTTTCCGCCTGTAATTATGCCTTTCAACATCAAGGCCGTGCCTTGCGTTCCTCTCCTCACGTTTCTCTTCTGTATGGCTACCAACCCTGTCGGGTCTACCTACATGTCTATGTCACTGCGAATATGGTGGGACCTTATTCCTGCTTAGGCTTTCTTGCTTCCCGTCAATCCTTCAATCATACAGTTTATCTCTTTTCCATTTTCTCTGTAACTCGCCCCCCACTACCCTCTATGTTTCTTTCTTGGCTCCTTTTGTCTCAATCTTCTCCTCAATCTTTTTCCCATACCCTGGTGCGCCACTTCTCCTGCTGCCAACCTCCCTGTGATACCACCAGCTGCCTATGGGATACACCTGGCTCCCATCTCCCTGACCGCTATCCTGGTTCCTGGTCACCGCTCCACGGACAACGAATTCGTAGACAGCTTCTCGAGTCCTCTCCACATCCTAAATTCAACTCCTTGATTCACACGCACCGTTACAACTATGAGGGAGCACTGCATCTTCGCTCTCAGGCCCTCTCCTGTTACCAGAGGTCTCCAATCAAGAAAAAGGGAATCATCTGGCGCTGGTTTTTCAACAACACCATATATCTACAAGACTCACCCAAATATACCATCAATTATCATTTTAGAGCAACTCATCTTTCAGTAACAGATCTGACCCTCTCAGACTTTGGTCTATACCAATGTGAAATTACAAATATGGTACGAGGCTTTGCCACTTCTTCTCGGCTGACATTATCCCTACGACAGAAGTTTATCCCCCCAACGGAGGACACGAAGTGCACTCACCTCCCAAGATGCCAAACATTGCACCCCCTGCTTGCAAAAAACTCAACAGGGGCTGACCATCAGAACTACATTAATATATCACACTCATTTTATTTGCACCAAACCATCCACGCACACCTGTGTGTGGAATAGCACGACGTATAGTATTTGTGAAGATAACAACAAACAAACCTGTTATGATCCCACAGGCCCCACTCATTGCTACAACATCCTCATCACTGTCGGAGCCGGCTCATCGAAAAAGACTCTGGTCAATCATGACTTTTATAATCCGAAGGTATCCCAATCGGTCACTTTTGATGCCTGCGAAGCCATGGACTATGGCACAAACGAATGTGGCTCACTTGTCTGGCGACGGACATATTCCAGCAACGAAAAGTACATCTGTGCCAGAACTTCAAATCAACACGACCCCTGTGGCAAAGGCACCTACTACAATGAATGGAAATGTGTGGACTTTCAATCCAGAGGGCTCACAGTGCGACCCGACACCATACCCAAGAGGGATAACCTTAAAAAACTCTATATCACCCGTCTTAGAGTTCCCGATCCCAACTGTATGCAACATCAGTGCAATCCCACCAATCTCACGTTTCCAGTACCGGAAAATTGGCTTTCCTTCCAAACATGGAAAGGTACTGACAATGACTATGGCTTGGGTATTGATGGGACAGGAACCAACCCTTCAGTAGCCATCAAAATAATAGTAAGCAAAATTTCCATCGACTCAACCAGACACTCCTTATTTCATTCTGTTTATTCGGAATTGGCAAAATTGACTCACCTGACCGTACTCCATGAGGTGCGCAACAGCTTTGTACACCTTGCAGAGACTATTGCTAAATCATTGCAAGTTAAAAATTGCTATAGGATGTTTTCTGCTACCCTGTTTATTACCTATCTTTATTTCAATGATCAAACGTAGTTTAAATGCTATTGCCGAAGCTAAAGCTGCTGCGCAACTTAATCTCTTAATGCAAAATCATGTGTATATGGCAATTCCAACTGAGGAGTGCAAGGCTCCGCTTTTGCACTTATGTTCCGATGACGACTCTGACACTGATAACCTGCCCTTGAACGAGGTTGTGCAATCGGATCGGGATGTCCCGGAGGGTATGTCCTTATCCAAGCACTATGATACTCCAAAGGAGAAAGGCTTATATTTTGAATCGGATATCGCGGCACCTTAAAAACAAAGAAAAGAGGACTTGTAGTAAACCTCGAGAGTCCTCTTGACCTAAGGCCCTAAGAATGACCTTCTCAAGTTAGGAATTGCATGATAAACTCAGCTTGGCACGACACGTAGGCAAATAGTTACAGGAACTAGCTGACCACAAAATATCTTGTTAATAGATAATCACGTTATCTTAGCACACAACAGTGGTCGCATCCTGCCATGGCGCCATTAGAATTATACTTCCTTGCTCCTCTTCACATATGTCTCGCTCCCCCCGCCCTGATAAAACTGCAAAATAAAAGAGGGTGGTGCGTTGCAATCGGGGGACTTCTTCATCTACCCCGGGCACAACATGCTCTCTCACCTTGAGAAACTATGGTGTCTGTGTCAATTATTGATTCTAGTACTTAAGTACTCACCCTCGCGAGGGTCCCTCTAAATTTCACCCCTGCGGGGGCTCTACGAGCTGATCAGAGAACCTAAGGACAACGAGCAAACCGCGACAACGCGACAATCTACCAGGAGATTTTGGAGCACTTCATGCTTCCTTCTGCAGATGATCTTTATGGGGATGCTGATTTCATTTTCCAGCAGGACTTGGCACCTGCCCACTCTGCCGAAAGCACCAAACCCTGCTTCAATGACCATGGGATTACTGTGCTTGATTGGCCAGCAAACTCGCCTGATCTGAACCCCATAGAGAATCTATGGGGCATTGCCAAGAGAAAGATGAGAGACATGAGATTGAACAATGAAGAAGAGCTGAAGGCTGCTATTGAAGCATCCTGGTCTTCCATAGCACCTCAGCTGTGCTACAGGCTGATAGCTTCCATGCTACGCCACATTGAGGCAGTAATTGCTGCAAAAGGGGCCCAAACCAAGTACTGAGTACATATGCATGCTTATACTTTTCAGAGGCCTGATATTGTTCTATGTACAATCCTTGTTTTATTGATTGCATGTAATATTCTAATTTTCTGAGATTGTGGATTTGGGGTTTTCATGAGCTGTAAGCCATAATCATCACAATTATGACAAATCACAGCTTGAACTATCTTGTTTTGCATGTAATGAGTCTATCTCATATATTAGTTTCACTTTTTAAGTTGCATTACTGAAATAAATGAACTTTTGCATGATATTCTAATTTTTCTAATTTCACCTGTAGATTGGTGATGATGAAATGAACATTATAAAGTAGATTAAGTAAAAATGGTGATTTGCTCACATAAAATGATGTAATATTAGTAAAGCGTAGTAAATAATTAATAATAGTAATGATATAAATATATATAGTGGATTTATGATATAAGGATTAATGCAAATTGGAAGGGAAAGACTGCAAAGATTGTGCACAAGTGATTTGTACCAATGACACACTGTATGTAACATGATGCTTTATGTTTTATGTTTTGCTTCATTTATGTTTGTGTTTAAAAAAAATAAAAAACTTTCATTTTAAAAAAATTCCATTTATGTATGCAGGCAACTTCTTGTTACATTGATGTTGCTATATATTGATTTAAGCAGAAACAGATGTAAGAAGAAGTTGCCTGCCTTGTTTTTGGTAAGTTGCTTTTTTATTTATGTATTTATTTATTTTTTTAGTATCTGTTTTTGTTTTTATTAATCATAAAACAAAACATTAATTAAATAAATAAATAAAGCAGCTTACCAAAAATGAGGTAGGCAACTTCTTCTTACATCTATTTCTGCTTAAATCAGTATATAGCAACATCAATGTAACAAGAAGCTGCCTGCCTCATTTTTGGTAAGTTGCTTTTTTTTTTTTTATTTATTTATTTATTTAGTATCTGTTTTTGTTTTTATTAATCATAAAAACAAAATACTAAATAAATACATACATAAAAATTATTTTACTATACATCTTGATGTTTCTTTCTCCTATTAGGAAAAAGCAAATCAGAAACTAGTATCTATATATAACAGCAATGTAACATTTTGTTTCCATTTATGTTACATTTATGCTATATATAGATATTTGTTTCTGATTTGCTTTTTCCCAATAGGAAAAAACAAAGGAAAAAGAAACATCAAAATAAATAGTAAACTAATTTTTATTTATTTATGTATGTATTTATTTATTTAGTATCTGTTTTGTTTTTAAACAAAAACAGATACTAAATATATATATATATATATATATATATATATAAATAAAAAAAGCAACTTACCCAAAATGAGGCAGGTAACTTGGCTAGCCATCTACGCTGGGGTCCTCCTCAGTCTTCAAACTTGCTGTGGTGAGGATGGCTGGCCCAAGAGTTGGCACTCGACCGGGCTGTCGATGGCGATGGCGGCTGTAGGAGAAGGTAGGTGACTGGCGGGGCTTGCTGCTTTCCCTCCTCACTCACCAATCGGTGGTGGGAACCCAAGGCAGCAACCCTTGGGCCACAGCGAGTGAAGGAAAGTGGCAGCTGGCCTAGCCATGATGTGGCCGGGTTACCCAAGATGGTGGCTGCTGGGTGGGTGAGGCAGCTGTAGCCGGCCAGGAGTCAGTGCACAACCAGGGCTGGTGATGGCGGTGACAGGAGGAGGTAGGGGACTGGCAGGCTGCTTTGCCTCCTCACTCACCAATTGGTTGTGGAAGGCAAGGCAGAAACAATGGAGGGCTGCAGGTGAGGGAAGATGGCAGCAGGCAAGGCAGGGAGCGTTGGCATAGGCAGTTGGCATCCCGGGAGTTGGCACTTGACCAGGATTGGCAGCAGCAGGCAGTTGACCGGGTTAGAGGTCGTACTTACCAATCCGCGTCTTCGGAGGTTGGGGTAGGCAGTCTGGGTAGGCGAGGATGGTTAGTGGCAGCGGCAGCCAGAGTTTGTGTCTTCTTTAATGGCAGATGCCATAGGAGGTAGTCCAGGCAAGACAGGCAGGCAGGCTTGGGAGGCAGGCCAGGCAAGGCAGGGCCTGGGAAGCAGGTCGGCCAGGCGAGAGCGGTTAGCGGCGGTGGCAACTGGGGCTTGGAGCTTGCCCTCATTCATGAGGCAGAAGGCAGGCAGTGATCGGTGGCTGGATGGCTGGCTGCCTTGGCTGCTGTTGCTGCTACTGCTGCTGCTGGTGGTGGTGTGAATGATGGTGCTGGGCAGGAAAATTTTTGTAGGTAGCACACATGCATTAGAAGTAGGGGCAGGGTGGGGAGAATGCGGCAAGGATTTCCACGCATGCGCAGTAAAAAAAAAACTGTTTTTTTTTAGTGTAGGAGCAATGGATAGGGGCTGGGGGCAGTGAAGGGAGGGGTGGGCAGGGTAGAATGAGGCAAGGTTTTTGTGCATGTGTGAAAAATGTTATGCATATGCAGTAAAAAAAACCCAGTTTTTGGTCTGCAGGAGCGACGGACAGGGGCAGGGCCAGCCAGGGGTTGGTTTTACCAGTTCTTAGAACTATCGTTGACGTTAACAACTACTTCTATAGAACTGGTGCGAACAAGTAGAATCCCACCCCTGAGCTTATTTAAAATTCAGCAACGTTTATTTTAATGGATGTTATATAGAATGGCTATTTATACCTGTCTTAAATTTGGTCAACTTGTTTTAGAGAGCATGAACCAAACTGTATTTTTTTTAATCATTCAAACATTAAATATTGAGTACATCTTCCCCCCTTCTTTCAGGCATTTAGTTACCTCTTTTGGTTCTTTTCTGTAGGGAAGTTGTAAAGTCAAACAAGTTTTAAGATGATATTAAGACATAGAGCAAAAATCAAAACCACAAGGAAGAGGAGGAGAGAGAGGGGGAAAAAGAAGAAGAGGTGAGCTATTTGCATGGGAACAATGTTCCAAGAAAAAGAGAAGAGCAACAAAGATAACTGGGGAAAGGAAAGCTAAAACATATGAAGAATGATTGGAGGAACTGGGTATATATATTTTAGTTAAAAGAAGGACTGGGGTGTTATGAAAGCAGTGTTCCAATATTTGAGGGAAGTGAACCTATTCTTCAAAGCACCTGAAGGGAGGAGAAGAAATGGATAGAAAATAATTAAGAGTGAACCAACCTAGAACTAAGGAGAAATTTTCTTAGAAAAATCAGTCAATGGAACATCTTGACTTCAGAAATTGTGGGTGGAGATTTTTAAGAAGAGATTGGATAGCCATTCGTCTGAAATGGTATAGGTGTCCTACTTGAACAGGGAGGGTTGGCAAGAAGACCTCCAAGGGCCCTTCCAACTTGGTTATTCTGATAAATTGCAAGAGAAAATGAAAAAAGAAGTGGGAGTTTTGCCCCAGCTAGAGTTGCCTCAAATTTTATTTAAGGGGAGAGGAATGTTCAACCATTCTCTAAGTTTTATGTCCTATTTCCCATGATTCCAGATATTACACATTTTTCTCAATAAAGACTAAAGTGCTTCCAAAATGTATTTTGGCATTCAAGACCTCTTTAATTTCATTTTGGCTGCTGTTATGACTCTTCTGAGAACTAATATTAAATTATTTTTGTTTCAACATTTGAGAGTCATGAATATTTCTTATTATTCTACAAATTGAGGAAAGGTTATGATGCTCTCTTTAGTGTCCAGATTCATCTCTTGCTGTCAATCATCACAAACATTTGTCTGAAGGTGATGTCTACTAAGATGACAAAAACATGTTTTCTAGTTCAAACTTTCCTAGGAATTTGTTAACTTTTCTCCTGCAATTATCCATCCCTGTATAATTATTTCAACTTAATTTCTGCATCCTGGGATATAATTTAGCCATTAGCTCAAGGACTTCATGAAAAATACAATACTTCATGGAAAAGAATTTTGACAGGCAGTCAAATTGGCTTACGGAAGAAATGCTGTTGTCGAAGATGGTGATATTTGCAGTATTGGTTATTCTTCCTTTACCTCAAAGGATGTGCAGGATTCACAGGGCTAAATGCATCACCAATGACCCTCTACCTTTTCTTCACAAGCAATATCAGCCAGGAGATCTCATTATTGTGAATTTGCTCTCTCAGATCTATGTCTTCCAGACAATGATGGACTTCAGCAAACGTCCCACTGAGGAGCTCTTTGAGGACACTGTGTAAGAATTTATAGGCAGAAAACAAGTTATTTTAAATCAGGAGGTGTTTTCATATTAATATTAGTCCCATTATAATGGTTAACATCATCTTAACTTTGGTTGGATGGCATTATCTTCATCCTCCCACTCTCTTCAGCATTGTTTTTGCCTGTTCTTCTTCATATGCGTCATCTATTTTCATATGCCTCATCTGCCAAAATTAAAAAGAACCTACCACACAAGTCTGAGGATGGCAGATGAGATTCTGCCAAAACGTTGCTATAATAAAAGCACAAATATTACGTTGGAAAATACCTGAGGAAACCTAAATACCACACATATAAATACCCGTGAAAACATAAAAACACACACACACACACATATATATATAAGTAGGTAAGTAGGTAGGTATGTAGGTATGTAGGTAGATTAGATAGATAGATAGATAGATAGATAGATAGATAGATAGATAGATAGATAGATAGATAGATAGATAGATAGATAGATAGAAGATAGACAGATAGACAGATAGACAGATAGACAGATAGTCAAGTCTTTTCCATTGAGTGGAACTCGATTCATAGGGGTGAATCTGAAAAAATCAGATTCAGAGAAATGGATGAGTGATGATCTATTAGGTCTTACTCTGTTGTGAATTGGATTTCGTAAAGAGGACATCTTAGCAAACTGCACTTTGGGTCATCCCATATTGTCCTGGAAGCCTTAGAGCAGCCTCAACAGTTCATGTTTTCAATTTTATACATGTAACCAATTGAGTTCTTGATAGGAATCTTCCTGGGTGTTCTTATCTTAAAATAATTCACACAGAGAAGAGAACATTCTATTTTCTACTCTGGATTATTTATTGAACAGCCAAGTTCCTGTATAATAAATTACTAAGGTTGAATTATTTACCTTTAAAAAATATGGATTTCTTTTTTAGTTTAGTTTAGTTTACTTGATTATCATTGCACCTTGTACAATGAAATCAAACTCTATCTTCAGCACATATCATGACCATGAAAATAAATACCAACACACATCCTTCACACACCACACATTGAATTGAAAACGCCTAACATCACCCCAATACTGCACTATACAGGAGAATTCAACAGAACTACTGCAGTTGGATAGAAGCTATTTTTATTATTCTGTACCATCTGGCAGATGGTAATAGTTAAAAAAAAACCGGGGGGGGGGGGGTTTCCCAGGATGAGATGTATATTTGAGAATGTTTTGAACTTACTTAAGGTAGTGGGAGCTATAAAATTCTTCAAAGAGGGGAGAGGGCAACCAATGATCTTCTGGGCAATGATGTTAACCCTCTGGTGCGCTATCCCATCTCCCGTCTGGGCAATTGGCAAACCATACAGAGGTGCAGTAAGTTAAGAAACTCTTATGGTGCAGCAGTGGAAGGTCACCAGCAGTTTGTCATTCAGTTGTTGTTTTCTGAGAAGTCTCAAGTAGTATAATCTCTGCTAGGCTGTTTTGACCAGTGCTAATGTGAGCATCCCAGGTCAGGTCCTCTGTTATGGTAACACCCAGAAACTGAAAACTGACCACTTGCTCCACCCAGTCTTCATGGATAAGCAAGGGCTCAATGTCTATTCTGTTCCTTCTATAGTCCACTACAAGCTCCTTGGTGTCATTGGTGTTGAGCATCAAGGTATTATCTCCACATCATGAAAGCCACTTGTCCACCTCATCTTGGTAGGCAGACCAAGACCTCCCGGAGATGAGTCCCACCACTGTTGTATTGTCTGCAAATTTACTAATAGTATTACTAGCATGAGTGGGAATGCAGTCATGCACATAAAGACTATAGAGTAAGAGATTCAACATGCAACCCTATGATGTTCCAGTGTTAAGAATAAGGTCTGAAGGGTATGATTACCTAATCTGAACCTCTGTGAGTGGTCAGACAGGAAATCCATAATCCAAAGGCAGACTGAACAAGAAATTCCAAGGTCCAGAAGTTTAGACACTAGTCTATGTGGAAGAATTGGGTTAAATGCAGAACTAAAATCTACAAAAAACATCTTCACATAGCCCGCCCTCCCTCCCACCTGCTGTTCTAGATGAGTCAGAGCAGTGTGAAAAGTGATTTCAAGGATTGTCATGAACATATTTTCTTTCATTTCATCCAAGCATTAAAAAGGCTAGTATTGGCAAAAGTCCATTCTTATTACAGTATATGACATGAGGGTAATAACCAATTTTAAAATAGAATCTTAAATATTGCCTTCTTTCATTATCAGATTAAATGAAATGTCTTCTCTAACATCATGGAAGAAATGATGCTTCTTTTTTAGGGATATCAGCTAATAGGTACTAATATGTTAGATAATTCAACTGCAACTCCATATTTTAAAACACATGGGTTATTTCAAGATGAATCTAGATTGTTAAAACTGTGCATTTACCATATTCCATAAGCTATACCATATTACGTTTACCTATTTGCTACAGAGCCATCAAAACTAATACTCAAACATTATCCCTTTGGACTCCAAAGTTGCTATCAAGAGTGACTGGTATTTGGAGCCTTTAAAGAAAATGTGGTACTCTTCTCCTCCAAAATGCAATGGTACCCTTTTGAAAATTAACAATAAGCGAATTTAATTTGTGAAATGATTACCTAGTAGGATGAGTGACTGTTGGGTAAAAGTCATCTTCATAACCAATATTACTCAAAGGCTACGAAAACTTCACTTATGACACTGCTCATTAAAAACAAAATACTTGCAGCGCTATTATATCAAACTCATCTGCAAAAGTATATTATGATTGCATGGTGACAAAATATGTATTTCCATTTCCAGGATCATAACTCCAATTTACCAGCAAATCTTGGCCTTAGAATTTGCCATCAAAGAGATCAACAGAAATCCTAATATTTTACCCAATCACACCCTCGGTTTCCAGATCCATAATACTTACTTCATGACAAGTTGGACATACCAGGCCTCAATGGAGCTTTTCTCTAGAAAGGAACAGTTCCATCCTAACTACAATTGTGATACACAGCACAGACCAGTAGCAGTCCTTGGAGGACCTACATCTGATGTGTGTGTACACATGGCTACTATCCTGTCCCTCTACAAGATGCCACAGGTATGAGGTTTGGTAGAACTCAGACCAAGAAATAATCATCAATTCCCTGCTTCCTTTTTTAAATGGGAGAATTTATGATATGGGAAGTAAAGGGTTCTTCTTGAAATAAAGAGAGAATTCTTAACAAAACTATGAATACCTGAGTGGTACAAAGGAATTCAGTTGTGATGGCCTAATGTCCCCAGGCTTGTGGCTCTAACTCTTCTTATGCTGTATTATTTGAAAGATCTAAAGGATTAAGGAGGGTGCCTCTACTAGGATTAACTGTTAATTAAAGCCACATTTAAGAGAAACAATGTTTAAAATATAAAAACAGAAAAGTAGTTTAATGGGGTATCTATCAATTTATAATTTCTGGTTTCCCTTGAAAGAGAAGAAAGGGACAGGATTAATTGAGGAAAATGAGTTATAGAATATGGCAGTAATTGGGAAAATAGAGATGGAAAAATTGATTAATTGTAATGGAATTTGATATCAATCTAATATAATGTAGGAGGGGAAATTCTTATATTGTTGTTATTGTTGCAATGCAAAAGTCAAAAACTAAGCAGGTAGATGTTACAAATATTGCTTTAATAATATCATGCTCTTATATCTCATTTTCATGAAACATAAGCTTTATGTGGAAGACAATGTGTTTTTCATCAGATTTGTTAATGGAAACATGAGAATGATGACTTGACAATCTCCACCAGGATACTCTGAGTGTGTATGTGAAATATGTACGTTTAGTCAAAATATGAAATATATGTTGAACATTAATATGTATGTTACAGTAGTTTAAATGGGTGAATAATATCATTTTATCCTCCATTTTAAAAAAGGAAGAAGAGGATCCTGTTGCCTATTGGTCTATGTTTTTCTTTTTCTTTTTAAAGTTAATCTTTGGTTCCACTACTGAAAGTTATACCAAAAAAGAGGCTGCTATACGGCAACAAATGTTCCCAAATGTACATGGTCAATATGAGGGAATTGTTTTATTACTTCTGCATTTTGGATGGACGTGGATTGGAATCTTGTCCTCAAAACCTGACAGTGGTGCGAAGTTTGTACAAAATGTGGTTCCCATGTTAGTCAAGAAGTGGATCTGCTCAGCCTTCATTGAAGTATTTCCAGTCATTGATTATTCAAATAGCATTGCTGAGCTGGTGGAAATGGGACTTCAAATGTACCTGGTGGTTATGAAAAGCACAGTTAATGTAGTATTAGTTCATGGTGAAAATTCTGGAATGATAATGCTCAGACTTCTATCCACTAATTTGAAAATTGAAGATGCATCATTATGGAGAAAGGGTAAAATCTGGGTTATGACTGCTGAGATGGATTTCACCTCACTTCCCTTTCTAAGGAATAGTGACTTAGTCTTCCTCCATGGTGCTCTATCTTTTGCAATTCACTCAGAGAAGGTGTTAGGATTCCAGGAATTTATTCAGACGAGGAAGCCTATCTTGGAAAAAGAAGATATCTTTATCAAGCTGTTCTGGGAAAGCGCCTTTCAATGTTCCTTCTCCATTTCTGTTATGGATGAAGATAAAAATGAGGTTCCCTGCACAGGAAAGGAGAAATTGGAAGCTCTTCCTACATCTGTGTTTGAAATGGGCATGACTGGCCATAGCTACAGCATCTACAATGCCATCCATGTAGTGGCACATGCTTTGCATGATTTCCATTCATCAGTGATGGAATACAAAGCTAGAGAGCATGAAGTCAATTGGAAACATCTGGATCAAAAGTCATGGAAGGTAGACCCTTAAGAAAACCAGTTATTGACTGCTCACAATATCTACAACCCAAAACCTCAATTAAATTCATTCTTCCAAGGGAAATGTAAAAATTATCTTTCTTTTATTTTCTATTTTATTCTTTTGAGTGTTTGCATCTGTGTTATATTGTAGTTGCTTTATTTTGCATTGTGCTCTAAAGGATGCATTATTTTAATGCTGGTTTACCAGAGTGTATACGGTTATTTCATTGCCTACTATCTTCTCTTAAACTTTGAAGAAAATATTATTGAAGGAGGGAATGAAGGTTTTCACCGATTTATTTATTTCTTCTTTTCTATTGCAGCTAAACCAATTCATGAGAGGTGTTTCGTTCAACAATAGTGCTGGACAAAGGGTTTCTTTCAACCAAAATGGAGAATTGGAGACTGGATTTGATATTATGAATTGGATCACATTCCCCAATCTATCATTTCTGAGAGTCAGAGTTGGAAGGATAGATCCAATGGATTCTCAGGAAGCATTGTTCACCATTGATGGGGATGATATTGAATGGCCAAGGAGATTTAAGCAGGTATGGTTAGTTCAATTTTATTTGTAGACAAATAGCTTTCTGCCATTCCTCAGGTTGGCTTCAAAGTCCAACACAGAAACTAGATTCAAAAGCAAAATATTTCAAACACTCCAAGATTACTAAATATTCTCCAAACAATGTGGAGAATGTTACACTTTGTCTCTGTTCTTGGATGCCTTCTAGGTTGTGTTTGTGAATGGAGCGATCGGAGTATTTTACAAGTAGAATTGATATTTCTTGTCATATTGAAATAAAACAGTTTGTTTCCTGATTCAGTAGGAGCCATCCAGATGTGAAAAAGGAAGGTTGTGCCAAGGATATTGCAAAGATTTTGGATTTTGTAGAGATAACAGTGGTCTGTCTTGCTTTTGAATATAACCTACATATCTTTTAGTCCTTATTTAATTCTGCTTAGTACCAAAGGTTATATAGTTAAGCACTTTCTTCAAATGAAATAATCCTGCTCTCTAATGAAGAAACTAACACAGAATTTAGTTTCAAAATCAAATCCCAACCCAACAACCACTACCACAACTACTACCTGAACTACAATCACAACTACAACCAAAAATAACCACCAAACCACAACCACAAATAATTACTATCCCATCAAATAATTCTACAGATGATATCTCCTTACTCATCAGAGACACCAAGGAACATGATCAGAAACGTCCAAATGCCATCTTATTTGGTCTTGAAGACACCAACGAATCAGATGACATCACCAAAGATTATAATATCATAAGCAACTCAAATACAACAAACATCTATCCTGAAGATATCATTGAAATAACCAGAGATGGCCCTGGGTTCAAATACGATGGCTCGATGGCCCATAATTTTGAAGAGTTGTATGCAAAAATGACTCCAGAAAATGGATATTCATTGATACAATAAACGCCACTGCAAAAACCAATCTCAACCACAAAAAACTTTGCTCAAGACCAGACTTAACCATACTGAAAAGAATCCGCTCCCATGAACTCCACAATGAACTAAAAAGATGTCTAGACAATGGAGAGAAGGATCTCTACATTGACTGCCACACTGATTGTATCAAAAGTACATCACACAACCCACAACTCCACATCCAACACTACCTCATCCAACCCATCATCACTCACAACTAGGCACGCAAGCCCCTAACTACCTCAATTCCAACTACAGTTGGCCTTAAATGCAAGCTACTCAATGCAAGAAACCTTGCGAATAAAATACCTGAATTTCTCCTCTTACTAATCAATATGGCTAAATTCGACATCAATTTTTGTCTGTGAAGCATGGCTCAATACATGTCTTCCTGACTCCATTACCACAGTAAGAGACTATCATGTTTACCGATGAGATCATGAAATCCGTAGAGGAGGTGGTGTTGCTATCATCTATAAAAAGTCCTTACATCGAAAAAACATCCAAGTTACCCAAGAGCTTGCTCTTCCTGAGACCATCATCTGTGAACTGTCCTTAAATATCACATTTTGATTCTTACTATGATATAGAGCCCCTGATTGTGACATCGAACATGTAAACAAGCTAAATTCACTACTAACATGGGCAACATCCTGCCCACACACTTTTATCCTTCTTGGTGAATTCAATCTACCTCACATTAATTGTACCCTAAACGAATGTAAAACTGAACCCATACATGAAACCTTCTACAATGCTATAACAAATTTGGGACTGGAACAACTAGTAACCAACAATACTTGACCTAACAATTGCCTCGATCTCATCTTCTGCAATAGTTTGAATTCAATTTATGGAATACAAACTAAAGAACCCTTTTCCAACAGTGACCACAGCATGACTGATTTTTGTCTCAACATACGTCCACACAAAAATCATCACAATGATGTGTTCCCCAATTATAATTTCAAAAAAGGTAAATATGATCTTATAGACAATGATCTCTCATCCCTTGATTGGCAATTTCTATTCACTGGATGTAATACTGTTGAAGACCATTACAACATATTTTTACTTGAAGTCAAAAGAGTCATCAAACTATGTACAAATAATAACTCCAAAAACCAGAAAAAACAGATTACCCATAACAATAAGGAAGCTTCAGTCCAAAAAGAGATCACTTTGTCGGAAAAACAATCTGGTCATGTTGCCAACTTCAAAAGCTGGTACAAAAATTTATGCCACCAGATAAAGATTGAATGCACCAATTATCACATTAAACAAGAGGAAAACCTTCTACACACCAATTCCACTCATGCTTTCTACAATTTTGTAAACAGCAAACTAAAAGACTCAAGGTCCATCCCACCCCTGAAAGGACCTAATGGTAAAGATTGCAATGATGACACCATTAAAGCCAACCTCTTTAATACATTCTTTGGCTCAGTATTTGTAAACAGCAATACCCAGTATTTCCTAGTCAAACCACAGACAACTACAATGATCCAATACATATTGATTTTATAGAAGACAATGTTGAAAACGCACTACGCAATCTAAAAACCCTATTGGACTGGGTGAAATATGTGCCTACTTCTTTAAAAAGCTATCCACTGCCACAGCCGAACCTCTAAACATAATCTTTGAAAAATGTTTCAGGACCAGCTCCTTGCCAAAACTATGGTCACAAGCCACGGTCATCCCCATCTTCAAAAAGGGAGACCCCAGCCTAGCTGAAAATTACAGACCAATCTCTTTATGCTGCATCACCTATAAAATCATGGAATCAATTATTAACCAATCCATTATCCTCCACTTAGAGAGAAGTAACCTAATCTCTAATAAACAATTTGGTTTCAGAAAAAAACTATCCTGCAATCTCTATCTCTTACACTGCAAAAACATATGGACTACACAACTTGATTAGGGCAAAACAATAGACGCAATGTACATAGATTTCTCTAAAGCCTTTGATTCAGTGGTACATGACAAATTACTCCTAAAACTATAATCTTATGGTATCTCTGGACACCTGCAGAACTGGATAGAAGCATTCATGTCAAACAGACAACAAATAGTCAAAATTGGGAGCATCCTATCAAATTCTGTATCTGTCAACACTGGTGTCTCGCAAGGCAGTGTTCTAGGACTAACTCTCTTCATACTCTACATAAATGACTTCTGTGATCATATTAAGAGCAACTATGTTCTCTTTGTTGATGATGTAAAACTATTCAATACCACAGACAATACTGCTACCCTTCAAAAACACCTCGACTATGTATCAGAATGGTCAAACAATGGGCAACTTCAAATCTCAACAAATAAATGCTCTGTCTCACATATTGGCAAAAAACAAAAAACAAAAAAACCCAGAAAATAAAATACAGGCTGAATAGTCAAGACCTTATTGATGATCCAAACTCTGTCAGGATCTTGGAGTACTCATCTCTAATGATCTAAGTACTAGAGTCCACTGTAACTACATAGCAAAAAGGCATTAAGAGTTGTTAACCTAGTCTTACGTAGCTTTTTCTCTGGTACTATTACAATACTGATCTCATGACCTTCCGTCGTCTATTAAAAACTTATTTATTTCGGCAAGCCGGACTGGCCTAGGGGTTTTTAAATTTTAATCTGGTTTTTAATTTTTCTTAATTCCTCTATTTTAAATTTTAGTAGAGCCAATTGTATTTAATTCTTTTAATTTTTAATATTGTAATACTGTATATATGTTTCATATGTCTATTTTTACTTTGGCTGTTCACAGCCCCGAGTCCATTTGGGAGAGGGGGTGGTATATAAATTTAACTAATAAATAAATAATAAATAAATACTAATTAGAGTATACAAAACATTTGCTAGACCAATACTCGAATACAGCTCATCAGTCTGGAACCCACAATACGTATCTGATATTAGCACAGTTGAGAAAGTCCTGAAATATTTCCCTAGAAGAGTTCTCCACTCATCTACTTGTTGCAGAATACCTTATGCCACCAGACTTGAAATTCTAGACCTAGAAAACCTAGAACTACGCCGCTTTTGGTCCGATCTAAATATACTATATAAAATCATACGTTGCAATGTCCTACCTGTCAATGAATAGCTTCAACCATAATAACACAAGAGCAAACAATAGATACAAACTCAAGGTTAATCACACCAAACTTGATTGCAGAAAATATGACTTCAGCAACAGAGTGGTCAATGTCTGGAATACTCTACCTGACTCTGTGGTTTCTTCCCCAAACCCTAAAATCTTTAATCTTAGACTGTCTACTATTGACCTCACCCCTTTCCTAAGGGGTCTATAGGGGACGTGCATAAGTGCACCAAAGTGCCTACAGTCCCTGTCCTATTGTTTCTTTTATTTTTCTTATATGTATCCATGTATTCATAACTATGTTTTTATTTATACCTATTATCTTGTAAGAAATTGACAAACCAAATAAAATAAATAAATAAAGTTAACCATCAAGATGAATGCAGAAAAGGAGAACATTATGACTCTGCTTAGTACTGTACTATCATTAAATACAAATTTTTAAAAAGAAAATGTATTCTCCTTTATTTCTTGAACAGGTCCAACCTCTATCGTTGTGTAATAGTAAGTGCCATTCAGGTTATACTAGGAGCAAGATAGAAGAAAAACCATTTTGCTGTTATAATTGTCTACAATGTCCTCATGGGAAGATTTCCAACCAAGATGGTGAGTTCTTGCATATGCTCTTGTAAATAAATATACCTAAATAAAACTGCGAATCAAAACAACAAAGAGAAGTCTAGTTAATACCCCAGATTAAAAGTTCCTGTTAGTAGATGGAAAAAGTAAAAGGCAGCAAATTGATCAACATTCAGTTTATTGAATGGATTTCAACAGCAATACCAAATCATGTATCTTGGAGCATAGGATTTTCAAATAGAAAGTCTACTGTTTTTTATGTATTATACAACAGGTTTTGTCCGTAACACGTGGTGCTCAGTTTTTATTCTTTTAGTGCAACTTGTACATTTTAATTTATTTTGTAGATGTGGATGACTGTTTTCAGTGTCCAGAAGATCAATATGCAAATGTGAACCATGATTTGTGTCTTCCAAAGGTTGCAACATTTCTGATGTATGAAGAAACTTTGGGTGTCATTTTGGCTAGTTCTGCTCTTTTCTTTTCTTTGACCACAGCTGGAATACTTTGGATCTTTATTAAGCATCAGGACACTCCCATAGTCAAAGCCAACAACCGCAATCTTACCTACACACTCCTAATTGCTCTCTTCTTGTCTTTTCTTTGTTCATTATTATTCCTTGGAAAACCTGGCAAAGTGACATGTCTCCTTCGTCAAACTGCCTTTGGGACCATCTTCTCTGTGGCCATTTCTTGCGTATTAGCCAAAACCATCATTGTAGTTCTGGCTTTCATGGCCACTAAGCCTGGGTCTAAGATGACCAGATGGGTGGGGAAAAGATTGGCCATGTCCATTGTGTTGGGCTGCAGCTTAATTCAAAAAATTATTTGCACTATATGGCTGATAACCTCTCCCCCGTTCCCAGATGCTGACATGAGTTCAGGGGCAGAAGAAATATTTCTGCAATGTAATGAAGGCTCAGTCTTTATGTTCTACTGTGTCTTGGGCTACATGGGCTTCCTTGCCTTTATTAGCTTTACAGTGGCATTCCTAGCAAGAAAATTGCCTGATGTTTTCAATGAAGCCAAGTTTATTACTTTCAGCATGTTGGATCTTCTGCAGTGTGTGGTTGTCCTTTGTTCCAACATACCTGAGCACCAAAGGAAAATACATGGTGGCTGTGGAGATCTTCTCCATTATTACTTCTAGTGTTGGGTTACTGGTTTGTATTTTTTCCCCTAAATGTTACATCATTGTGCTGAGGCCTGACCTGAACAACAAAGAACAGCTAAGAAGACAAACCCACAGAAAACCATAAAAATATAACTGCTAAGAAGACAAACCCAGAACAAAACATAAAATTATACATATTATTTCAAATTGTCTGTAGGAAAAGAGTATAATTTAATCTTTGAGTTCTATATAACTAGATTTTCAAATCCTCAGGTTTAATTTCAATTGACAAGTAAGATAAAATATTGCAGTTTACATACCATATATTTCAGTTGTGTTGACCCTTTAAACACATAGTACAATATTGCCCAAGGCTGTTCTTCTGGTTCCCTAGAAGATCTACTTAAAGCAAAACCAAGGCGATTATCTGGATAGTTGAATTGGACATCCAGTTTTGAGGTCACTGCCATATACCCATAGAAACTTTATAAAGTGTGTATATATGTTTATTTCTCCTCTATTCTCATCATACACATAATAATAACAGCAACAACAACAACAAAAACAACAACAATAATAATAGTAATAATAATAAATATTTTGTGTTGACTTGTAATTTTTTCAATTTTTTTCAAAGGACACAAATTGATATTCATGAATCAAATTCTATAAATTTTTGTTCAATCTTTCAATCAAAATCATGATAAACAGTTTGTGGACATTATTCAATAAAACATTCATCAATAGTTTCATATCACCATGATTTTTTACCTCCATGCATCAACAAGCTCCTATTTATCCTCTGTGGAATAAAAAAAATATTTGTAATTTATCTTGTATATTTTTAATATTTGTCTCAGATGTTGACTTGTTGTGTGAGAACCAATCCATTCCAGTATCCCAGGAAACACCAATATTTATATGTAAAATCTATTAATTTACCCATAAGTACTTTATAAAACAATGTTTTATTTTCATTTGGGGTCCCAAAAGTGAGGCAACTGGATTTTCTGGTTTATCTTTGAAGACATTTTGCTTCTCATCCAAGAAGCTTCTTCACCTCTGAGCTCTGAGCTTGCCTCTTGAAAAAGCATCTTTGGAACAGACATGACCTGAATGACTAAGAATTTCCATAAACTTCATTTGGGGTATAAATTCCCAATATCAAAATCTTAACACTTGTGGATTAATTTTCATCCCAACATATCTGCAATTATTATGTTTAACAGAATTGATATGTTATGGATTCCATTGCTTGGTCAGTTGAATCTAGTGGCTCTAGACGGCAGGTCATTTCTGCTTTATGGTCCACATTGTGGTGCCCTCAAGCAAGACAGCCTTGCATTATTAAATTGGGTTTCTGTATTGGAGTTTTCTATCATTATTGTTTCTACCTGTAAAAAAGAAAGTTGGCAATTTGAGTTGGGTGGGTTTTCCTGGCCTCATGACACCTGCTTCTGAACAGCAGACTGAAATCATGATGAAAAGGACCCTGGTTCTGCTGGTGCCCAGCAGCAGCTTTAGGTTGTAGAAGTGGTCCTGACTACTTATAAGTAAATCACCTAGACAAGTTCCAGCAATGTTTGTTATATAAGAATGCATTTAAAGACTACCCAGAAAATAAACTTATCCACAATGCAGCAGTGTTTGTCTCTATGCATGCTGTAGAGCAGTGGTGTCAAGCTTGATTTCATTGAGGGTTGTGTTTGACCTCATGGGGATGGAGTATGTGGCCAGGGTGGGTATGGCCAGCATGATGTCGGGGTGACCTGTGATGGGCTGAGTGCTCTACCAGCAAAAAGGCCTCCTGAGTTCAAGTTTTTTGCTGGGACAGCCTCCTGCAACCCTCTGCCAATGAAAATGGAGATGGGGGGACACGTGCAGATCCCATGAGCTCCATTTTTGGCTGGGATGGCCTTTTGCAACCTACTGCTAGTGAAAATGGAGCTTCGGAGGCTGTTTGTGGTCCTCGTGAGCTCTGTTTTCACTAATAGAGGCATCATGGGCTGGTTCTATGCTGTTTCCAAGGCGGACGTGCAGGCCAGGTTTCAGGACCCATGTGGGCTGGATCCGGCACCCAGGCCTTGAGTTTGACACCCCTGCTGTAGAACCATCTATCTGTAGCTGACATGTCAATTTGTGTATCAGTTTGTTTTTTGAGATCTTGAAACAAATCATGTTGTTTAGGAGATTGAAAAGATAAATACTGGGTAGAGCTTTCCTTCTCCCTTATCATTTAGCTGTTCCATTTCAATTCCATTTTGTAGGGAAGGTGAGTAGTTAAAAAAGCTTCAAGATGAGATTAAGAAATAGAAAAGAAATCAAAAACAGCAGGAGCAGGAGGAAGAGGAATCAGCTGCCTATTTTATTTGGAAGAAGGCTCTCAAAAATTTGAATTTACTAATGATAGGATGGGCTACTGCATTTGAACCCTACAACAGTTTCACATCTATTCAGGGATAATCTAATTTAAATCAGTCTCAAAATTGGGGCTGTAAACTTTGATTGGATTTATGCTCCCAAATAGACTGTATTTAGGGGGAGCAGCATTTCTGTTTTTTACAATTCTCCAGGTTTTCCCACACACACACACATTATTCCCCAAAGGGGACAAAATGTTTCCAAAATGGTTTTTGGAGTAAAAGGTCCCCCAAATTTAACTTTGGCTCTGTTCTATCTCTTCTGTGAATTAATATCATGAACTTATTAAATAAAATTTAATAAGTTTTTGTTTTAAAATTTGGGATATTATTCTTTCTTTGTCCTTCTATGAATGAATTTATTTATAAATCTAGTTATGAATTTTTCATTAGTTAAGATCCTTCACTTGTTCTCAATCATCACAAACATTTGTCTCTCTTGACACCACACTGCAGAATACTAAATGTGATGTCTACTAAGATGACAAAAACATGTTTTCTTGTTCAAGCTTTCCCAGGACTTAAGCGAATTTAATTTGTGAAATGATTACCTAGTAGGATGAGTGACTGTTGGGTAAAAGTCATTTTCATAACCAATATTACTCAAAGGCTATGAAAACTTCACTTATGACACTGCTCATTAAAAACAAAGCACTTGCAGTGCTATTTTATCACACTCACCTGCACAAGTATATTACGATTCCATGGTGACAAAATATGTATTTCCATTTCCAGGATCATGACTCCAATCTACCAGCAAATCTTGGCCTTAGAATTTGCCATCAAAGAGATCAACAGAAATCCTAATATTTTACCCAATCACACCCTCGGTTTCCAGATCTATAATACTTACTTCATGACAAGTTGGACATATCAGGCCTCAATGGAGCTTTTCTCTAGAAAGGGGCAGTTCCATCCTAACTACAATTGTGATACACAGCACAGACCAATAGCTGTCCTTGGAGGACCTACATCTGATGTGTGTGTACCTATGGCTACTATCCTGTCCCTCTACAAGATGCCACAGGTATGAAGTTTGGTAGAACTCAGACCAAGAGATAATAATCAATTCCCTGCTTCCTTTTTTAAATGGGAGAATATATGATATGGGAAGTAAAAGGTTCTTCTTGAAATAAAGAGAGGATTCTTAACAAAACTATGAATACCTGAGTGGTACAAAGGAATTCAGTTGTAATGGCCTAATGTTCCCAGGCTTGTGGCTCTAACTCTTCTTATGCTGTATTATTTGAAAGATCTAAAGGATTAAGGCCACTTTTAAGAGAAACAATGTTTAAAATATAAAAACAGAAAAGTAGTTTAATGGGGTATCTATCAATTTATAATTTCTGGTTTCCCTTGAAAGAGAAGAAAGGGACAGGATTAATTGATGAAAATGAGTTATAGAATATGGCAGTAATTGGGAAAATAGAGATGGAAAAATTGATTAATTGTAATGGAATTTGATATCAATCTAATATAACGTAGGAGGGGAAATTCTTATATTGTTCTTATTGTTACAATGCAAAAGTCAAAAACTAAGCAGGTAAATGTTAAAATATTGCTTTTGTAATATAAAACTCTTATATTTCATTTTCATGAAACATAAGCTTTATGTGGAAGACAATGTGTTTTTCATCAGATTTGTTAATGGAAACATGAGAATGATGACTTGACAATCTTCACCTAGGATACTCTGAGTGTGTATGTGAAACATATACCTTTAGTCAAAACATGAAATATATGTATGTAATATGTATGTTACAGAAGTTTAAATGGATGAATAATATCATTTCATCCTGCATTTTAAAAAAGGAAGAAGAGGATCGGTGTCTTGTTGCCTATTGGTCTGTGTTTTTCTTTTTCTTTTTAAAGTTAATCTTTGGTTCCACTACTGAAAGTTATACCAAAAAAGAGGCTGCTATACGGCAACAAATGTTCCCAAATGTACATGGTCAATATGAGGGAATTGTTTTATTACTTCTGCATTTTGGATGGACGTGGATTGGAATCTTGTCCTCAAAACTTGACAGTGGTGAGAAGTTTGTACAAAATGTGGTTCCTATGTTAGCCAAGAAGTGGATCTGCTCAGCCTTCATTGAAATATTTCCAGTCATTGATTATTCAAATAGTATTGCTGAGCTGGTGGAAATGGGACTTCAAATGTACCTGGTGGTTATGAAAAGCACAGTTAATGTAGTATTAGTTCATGGTGAAAATTCTGGAATGATAATTCTCAGACTTCTTTCCACTAATTTGAAAACTGAAGACGCACCATTATGGAGAAAGGGTAAAATCTGGGTTATGAACGCTGAGATGGATTTCACTTCACTTCCCTTTCTAAGAAATAGTGACTTAGTCTTCCTCCATGGTGCTCTATCTTTTGCAATTCACTCAGAGAAGGTGTTAGGATTCCAGCAATTTATTCAGACGAGGAAGCCTATCTTGGAAAAAGAAGATATCTTTATCAAGCTGTTCTGGGAAAGCGCCTTTCAATGTTCCTTCTCCATCTCTGTTATGGATGAAGATAAAAATGAGGTTCCCTGCATGGGAAAGGAGAAATTGGAAGCTCTTCCTACATCTGTATTTGAAATGGACATGACTAGCCATAGCTACAGCATCTACAACGCCATCCATGTAGTGGCACATGCTTTGCATGATTTCCATTCATCAGTGATGGAATACAAAGCTAGAGGGCATGAAGTCAAATGGAAACATCTGGATCAAAAGTCATGGAAGGTAGACCCTTAAGAAAACCAGTTATTGACTGCTCACAATATCTACAACCTAAAACCTCAATTAAATTCATTCTTCCAAGGGCAATGTAAAAATTATCTTTCTTTTATTTTCTATTTTATTCTTTTGAGTATTTGCATCTGTGTTATATTGTAGTTGCTTTATAATGCTCTAAAGGATGCATTATTTTAATGCTGGTTTACCAGAGTGTATACGGTTATTTCATTGCCTACTATCTTCCCTTCAACTTTGAAGAAAATATTATTGAAGGAGGGAATGAAGGTTTTCACCGATTTATTTATTTCTTCTTTTCTATTGCAGCTAAACCAATTCATGAGAGGTGTTTCGTTCAACAATAGTGCTGGACAAAGGGTTTCTTTCAACCAAAATGGAGAATTGGAGACTGGATTTGATATTATGAATTGGATCACATTCCCCAATCTATCATTTCTGAGAGTCAGAGTTGGAAGGATAGATCCAATGGATTCCCAGGAAGCATTGTTCACCATTGATGAGGATGATATTGAATGGCCAAGGAGATTTAAGCAGGTATGGTTAGTTCAATTTTACCTTGTAGACAAATAGCTTTCTGCCATTCCTCAAGTTGTCTTAGTTTCAAAGTCCAACACAGAAACTAGATTCAAAAGCAAAATATTTCAAACACTCCAAGATTACTAAATATTCTCCAAACAATGTGGAGAATGTTACACTTTGTCTCTGTTCTTGGATGCCTTCTAGGTTGTGCTTGTGAATGGAGCGATCGGAGTATTTTAGAAGTAGAATTGATATTTCTTGTCATATTGAAATAAAACAGTGTGTTTCCTGATTCAGTAGGAGCCATCCAGATGTGGAAAAGGAAGGTTGTGCCAAGGATATTGCAAAGATTTTGGATTTTGTAGAGATAACAGTGGTCTGTCTTGCTTTTGAATATAACCTACATATCTTTTAGTCCTTATTTAATTCTGCTTAGTACCAAAGGTTGTATAGTTAAGCACTTTCTTCAAATGAAATAATCCTGCTCTCTAATGAAGAAACTAACACAGAATTTAGTTTCAAAATCAAATCCCAACCCAACAACCATTACCACAACTACTACCTGAACTACAATCACAACTACAACCAAAAATAACCACCAAACCACAACCACAAATAATTACTATCCCATCAAATAATTCCACAGATGATATCTCCTTACTCATCAGAGACACCAAGGAACATGATCAGAAACGTCCAAATGCCATCTTATTTGGTCTTGAAGACACCAACGAATCAGATGACATCACCAAAGATTATAATATCATAAGCAACTCAAATACAACAAACATCTCTCCTGAAGATATCATTGAAATAACCAGAGATGGCCCTGAGTTCAAATACGATGGCTCGGTGGCCCATAATTTTGAAAAGTTGTATGCAAAAAAGACTCCAGAAAATGCATATTCATTGATTCAATAAACGCCACTGCAAAAACCAATCCCAACCACAAAAAACTTTGCTCAAGACCAGACTTAACCATACTGAAAAGAATCCGCTCCCATGAGCTCCGCAATGAACTCAAAAGATGTCTAGACAATGGAGAGAAGGATCCCTACATTGACTGCCACACTGATTGTATCAAAAGTACATCACACAACCCACAACTCCACATCCAACACTACCTCATCCAACCCATCATCACTCACAACTAGGCATGCAAGCCCCTAACTACCTCAATTCCAACTACAGCTGGCCTTAAATGCAAGCTACTCAATGCAAGAAACCTTGCGAATAAAATACCTGAATTTCTCCTCTTACTAATCAATATGGCTAAATTCGACATCAATTTTTGTCTGTGAAGCATGGCTCAATGCATGTCTTCCTGACTCCATTACCACAGTAAGAGACTATCATGTTTACCGATCAGATCATGAAATCCGTAGAGGAGGTGGTGTTGCTATCATCTATAAAAAGTCCTTACATCTAAAAAACATCCAAGTTACCCAAGAGCTTGCTCTTCCTGAGACCATCATCTGTGAACTGTCCTTAAATATTACATTTTGATTCTTACTATGATATAGAGCCCCTGATTGTGACATCGAACATGTAAACAAGCTAAATTCACTACTAACATGGGCAACATCCTGCCCACACACTTTTATCCTTCTTGGTGAATTCAATCTACCTCACATTAATTGGACCCTAAACGAATGTAAAACTGAACCCATACATGCAACCTTCTACAATGCTATAACAAACTTGGGACTGGAACAACTAGTAACCAACAATACTTGACCTAACAACTGCCTCGATCTCATCTTCTGCAATAGCTTGAATTCAATTTATGGAATACAAATTAAAGAACCCTTTTCCAACAGTGACCACAGCATGATTGATTTTTGTCTCAACATACGTCCACACAAAAATCATCACAATGATGTGTTCCCCAATTATAACTTCAAAAAAGGTAAATATGATCTTATAGACAACGATCTCTCATCCCTTGATTGGCAATTTCTGTTCACTGGATGCAATACTGTTGAAGACCATTACAACATATTTTTACTTGAAGGCAAAAGAGTCATCAAACTATGTACAAATAATAACTCCAAAAACCAGAAAAAACAGATTACCCATAACAATAAGGAAGCTTCAGTCCAAAAAGAGATCACTTTGTCAGAAAAACAAATCTGGTCATGTTGCCAACTTCAAAAGCCGATACAAAAATTTATGCCACCAGATAAAGATTGAATGCACCAATTAACACATTAAACAAGAGGAAAACTTTCTACGCACCAATTCCACCCATGCTTTCTACAATTTTGTAAACAGAAGACTAAAAGACTCAAGGTCCATCCCACCCCTGAAAGGACCTCATGGTAAAGATTGCAATGATGACACCATTAAAGCCAACCTCTTTAACACATTCTTTGGCTCAGTATTTGTAAACAACAATACCCAGTATTTCCAAGTCAAACCACAGACAACTACAATGATCCAATACATATTGATTTTATAGAAGACAATGTTGAAAAAGCACTACGCAATCTAAAAACCCTATTGGACCAGATGTAATATGTGCCTACTTCTTTAAAAAGCTATCCACTGCCATAGCTGAACCTCTAAGCATAATCTTTGAAAAATGTTTCAGGACCAGCTCCTTGCCAAAACTATGGTCACAAGCCATGGTCATCCCCATCTTCAAAAAGGGAGACCCCAGCCTAGTTGAAAATTACAGACCAATCTCTTTATGCTGCGTCACCTATAAAGTCATGGAATCAATTATTAACCAATCCATTATCCTCCACTTAGAGACAAGTAACCTACTCTCTAATAAAAAATTTGGTTTCACAAAAAAAATATCCTGCAATCTCTAACTCTTACACTGCAAAAACATATGGACTACACAACTCGATCAGGGCAAAGCAATAGATGCAATCTACATAGACTTCTGTAAAGCCTTTGATTCAGTGGTACACAACTAACTACTCTTAAAACTAAAATCTTATGGTATCTCTGGACACTTGCATAACTGGGTAGAAGCATTTCTGTCAAACAGACAACAAATGGTCAAAAATGGGAGCATCCTATCAAATTCTGTACCTGTCAACAGTGGTGTCCCCCAAGGCAGTGTTCTAGGTACAACTCTCTTCATACTCTACATAAATGACCTCTGTGATCATATTTAGAGCAACTGCGTGCTCTTTGCTGATGATGTAAAGCTATACAACACCACAGACAATACTGCTACCCTTCAAAAAGACCTTGACTATATATCAGAATAAATGGCAGCTTTGTATCAAACAAATGGCAACTTCAAATCTCAACAAATAAATGCTCTGTCCAAAATATTGGCAAAAAAAATCAGAAAATAAAATACAGGCTGAATAGTCAAGACCTTATTGATGATCCAAACTCTGTCAGGATCTTGGAGTACTCATCTCTAATGATCTAAGTGCTATTGCCCACTGTAACTACATAGCCAAAAAGGCATTAAGAGTTGTTAACCTAGTCTTATGTAGCTTTTTCTCTGGTTCTATTACAATACTAACTGAAGCATACAAAACATTTGCTAGACCAATACTCGAATACAGCTCATCAGTCTGGAACCGACACTATGTATCTGATATTAGCACAGTTGAGAAAGTCCTGAGATATTTCACTAGAAGAGTTCTCCACTCATCTACTTGTTGCAGAATACCTTATGCCACCAGACTTGAAATTCTAGACCTAGAAAACCTAGAACTTCGCCGCCTTCGGTCCGATTTAAGTATAGTATATAAAATCATACATTGCAATGTCCTACCTGTCAATGAATACTTCAGCTTCAACCGTAATAACACAAGAGCAAACAATAGATACAAACTCAAGGTTAATCACACCAAACTTGATTGCAGAAAATATGACTTCAGCAACACAGTGGTCAATGTCTGGAATACTCTACCTGACTCTGTGGTTTCTTCCCCAAACCCTAAAAACTTTAACCTTAGACTGTCTACTATTGACCTCACCCCTTTCCTAAGGGGTCTATAGGGGGCGTGCATAAGCGCACCAAAGTGCCTACAGTCCCTGTCCTATTGTTTCTTTTATTTTTCTTATATGTATCCATGTATTCATAACTATGTTTTTATTTATACCTATTATCTTGTAAGAAATTGACAAACCAAATAAAATAAATAAATAAAGTTAACCATCGAGATGAATGCAGAAAAGGAGAACATTATGACTCTGCTTAGTACTGTGCTATCATTAAGTACAAATTTTTAAAAAGAAAATGTATTCTCCTTTATTTCTTGAGCAGGTCCAACCTCTATCTTTGTGTAATAGTAAGTGCCATTCAGGTTACACTAGGAGCAAGATAGAAGAAAAACCATTTTGCTGTTATAATTGTCTACAATGTCCTCATGGGGAGATTTCCAACCAAGATGGTGAGTTCTTGCATATGCTCTTGTAAATAAATATACCTAAATAAAACTGTGAGTCAAAACAACAAAGAGAAGTCTAGTTAATACCCCAGATTAAAAGTTCCTGTTAGTAGATGGAAAGAGTAAAAGGCAGCAAATTGATCAACATTCAGTTTATTGAACGGATTTCAACAGCAATACCAAATCATGTATTTTGGAGCATAGGATTTTCAAATAGAAAGTCTACTGTTTTTTATGTATTATACAACAGGTTTTGTCCGTAACACGTGGTACTCAGTTTTTATTCTTTTAGTGCAACTTGTACATTTTAATTTATTTTGTAGATGTGGATGATTGTTTTCAGTGTCCAGAAGATCAATATGCAAATGTGAACCATGATTTGTGTCTTCCAAAGGTTGCAACATTTCTGATGTATGAAGAAACTTTGGGTGTCATTTTGGCCAGTTCTGCTCTTTTCTTTTCTTTGACCACAGCTGGAATACTTTGGATCTTTATTAAGCATCAGGACACTCCCATAGTCAAAGCCAACAACCGCAATCTCACTTACACACTCCTAATTGCTCTCTTCTTGTCTTTTCTTTGTTCATTATTATTCCTTGGAAAACCTGGCAAAGTGACATGTCTCCTTCGTCAAACTGCCTTTGGGACCATCTTCTCTGTGGCCATTTCTTGCGTATTAGCCAAAACCATCATTGTAGTTCTGGCTTTCATGGCCACTAAGCCTGGGTCTAAGATGACCAGATGGGTGGGGAAAAGATTGGCCATGTCCATTGTGTTGGGCTGCAGCTTAATTCAAAAAATTATTTGCACTATATGGCTGATAACCTCTCCCCCGTTCCCAGATGCTGACATGAGTTCAGGGGCAGAAGAAATATTTCTGCAATGTAATGAAGGCTCAGTCTTTATGTTCTACTGTGTCTTGGGCTACATGGGCTTCCTTGCCTTTATTAGCTTTACAGTGGCGTTCCTAGCAAGAAAATTGCCTGATGTTTTCAATGAAGCCAAGTTTATTACTTTCAGCATGTTGGTCTTCTGCAGTGTGTGGTTGTCCTTTGTTCCAACATACCTGAGCACCAAAGGAAAATACATGGTGGCTGTGGAGATCTTCTCCATTATTACTTCTAGTGTTGGGTTACTGGTTTGTATTTTTTCCCCTAAATGTTACATCATTGTGCTGAGGCCTGACCTGAACAACAAAGAACAGCTAAGAAGACAAACCCACAGAAAACCATAAAAATATAACAGCTAAGAAGACAAACCCAGAACAAAACATAAAATTATACATATCATTATTCAAATTGTCTGTAGGAAAAGAGTATAATTTAATCTTTGAGTTCTATATAACCAGATTTTCAAATCTTCAGGTTTAATTTCAATTGACAAGAAAGATAAAATATTGCAGTTTACATACCATATATTTCAGTTGTGTTGACCCTTTAAACACATAGTACAATATTGCCCAAGGCTGTTTTTCTGGTTCCCTAGAAGATCTACTTAAAGCAAAACCAGAGGCGATTATCTGGATAGTTGAATTGGACATCCAGTTTTGAGGTCACTGCCATATACCCATAGAAACTTTATAAAGTGTGTATATATGTTTATTTCTTCTCTATTCTCATCATACACATAACAATAACAGCAACAACAATAACAAAAACAACAACAATAATAGTAATAATAATAAATATTTTGTGTTGACTTGTAATTTTTTCAATTTTTTTCAAAGGACACAAATTGATATTCATGAATCAAATTCTATAAATTTTTGTTCAATCTTTCAATCAAAATCATGATAAACAGTTTGTGGACATTATTCAATAAAACATTCATCAATAGTTTCATATCACCATGATTTTTTACCTCCATGCATCAACAAGCTCCTATTTATCCTCTGTGGAATAAAAAAAATATTTGTAATTTATCTTGTATATTTTTAATATTTGTCTCAGATGTTGACTTGTGTGAGAACCAATCCATTCCAGTATCCCAGGAGACACCAATATTTATATTTAAAATCTATTAATTTACCCATAAGTACTTTATAAAACAATGTTTTATTTTCATTTGGGGTCCCAAAAGTGAGGCAACTGGATTTTCTGGTTTTTCTTTGAAGACATTTTGCTTCTCATCCAAGAAGCTTCTTCACCTCTGAGCTCTGAGCTTGCCTCTTGAAAAAGCATCTTTGGAACAGACATGACCTGAATGACTAAGAATTTCTATAAACTTCATTTGGGGTATAAATTCCCAATATCAAAATCTTAACACTTGTGGATTAATTTTCATCCCAACATATCTGCAATTATTATGTTTAACAGAATTGATATGTTATGGATTCCATTGCTTGGTCAGTTGAATCTGGTGGCACTAGGCGGCAGGTCATTTCTGCTTTATGGTTCACATTGTGGTGCCCTCAAGCAAGACAGCCTTGCATTATTAAATTGGGTTTCTGTATTGGAGTTTGCTATCATTATTCTTTCTACCTGTAAAAAAGAAAGTTGGCAATTTGAGTTGGGTGGGTTTTCCTGGCCTCATGACACCTGCTTCTGAACAGCAGACTGAAATCGTGATGAAAAGGACCCTGGTTCTGCTGGTGCCCAGCAGCAGCTTTAGCTTGTAGAAGTGGTCCTGGCCACTTATAAGTAAATCACCTAGACAAGTCCCAGCAATGTTTGTTATATAAGAATGCATTTAAAGACTACCCAGAAAATAAACTTATCCACAATGCAGCAGTGTTTGTCTCTATGCATGCTGTAGAGCAGTGGTGTCAAACTTGATTTCATTGAGGGTTGTGTTTGACCTCATGGGGATGGAGTATGTGACCAGGGTGGGTATGGCCAGCATGATGTCGGGGTGACCTGTGATGGGCTGAGTGCTCTACCAGCAAAAAGGCCTCCTGAGTTCACATTTTTTGCTGGGACAGCCTCCTGCAACCCTCTGCCAATGAAAATGGAGATGGGGGGGACACGTGCAGACCCCATGAGCTCCATTTTTGGCTGGGATGGCCTCTGCAACCTACTGCTAGTGAAAATGGAGCTTCGGAGGCTGTTTGTGGTCCTCGTGAGCTCTGTTTTCACTAATAGAGGCATCATGGGCTGGTTCTTTGCTGTTCCCAAGGCGGACGTGCAGGCCAGGTTTCAGGACCCATGTGGGCTGGATCCGGCACCCAGGCCTTGAGTTTGACACCCCTGCTGTAGAACCATCTATCTGTAGCTGACATGTCAATTTGTGTATCAGTTTGTTTTTTGAGATCTTGAAACAAATCATGTTGTTTAGGTGATTGAAAAGATAAATACTGGGTAGAGCTTTCCTTCTCCCTTATCATTTAGCTGTTCCATTTCAATTCCATTTTGTAGGGAAGGTGAGTAGTTAAAAAAGCTTCAAGATGAGGTTAAGAAATAGAAAAGAAACCAAAAACAGCCGGAGCAGGAGGAAGAGGAATCAGCTGCCTATTTTATTTGGAAGAAGGCTCTCAAAAATTTGAATTTACTAATGATAGGATGGGCTACTGCATTTGAGCCCTACAACAGCTTCACATCTATTCAGGGATAATCTAATTTAAATCAGTCTCAAAATTGGGGCTGTAAACTTTGATTGGATTTATGCTCCCAAATAGACTGTATTTAGGGGGAGCAGCATTTCTGTTTTTTACAATTCTCCAGGTTTTCCCACACACATACACATTATTCTCCAAAGGGGACAAAATGTTTCCAAAATGGTTTTTGGAGTAAAAGGTCCCCCAAATTTAACTTTGGCTATGTTCTAACTCTTCTGTGAATTAATATCATGAACTTATTAAATAAAATTTAATAAGTTTTTGTTTTAACATTTGGGATATTACTCTTTCTTTGTCCTTCTATGAATGAATTTATTTATAAATCTGGTTATGAATTTTTCATTAGTTAGGATCCTTCACTTGTTCTCAATCATCACAAACATTTGTCTCTCTTGACACCACACTACAGAATACTAAATGTGATGTCTACTAAGATGACAAAAACATGTTTTCTTGTTCAAGCTTTCCCAGGACTTTGTTAACTTTTCTACTGAAATTATCCATCCCTGTATAATTATTTCAATTTCATTTCTGCATCCTGGGACATAATTTAGCCATTAGCTCACGTACTTCATGCATTACTTCATGCAAAAGAATTTTGAGGCAGTCAAATTGGCTTACAGAAGAAATGCTATTGTTAAAGATGGTGATATTTGCAGTATTGGTTATTCTGCCTTTACTTCAAAGCATATGCATAATTCGCAGGGCTAAATGCATCACCAGTGATGCTCTACCTTTTCTTCATAAGCAATATCAGCCAGGAGATTTCATTGTTGTCAATTTGCTCTCTCAGATCTACATCTTTCAGCCACTGATGGACTTCAGCAAACGTCCCACTGAGGAGCTGTTTGAGGACACTGTGTAAGAATTTATAGAAAGAAAAAAGTTACTTTAAATCAGCAGGTGTTTTGATATTAATATTAGTCCCTTTTATAATGATTAAGATCACCTTAATTTTTTCTGGATGGCACTATCTTCATCCTCCTTTCTCTTCGGCATTTTTTCTGCCTGTTCCTCTTCATATGCTCATATATTATATATATTATAGATATATAATAAATAGATAGTAGAAGATAGATAGATAGATAGATAGATAGATAGATAGATAGATAGATAGATCAGATAGATAATCGATAGGTAGGTAGGTAGGAAGGTAGATAATGGATGGATAGATAGATATTGTATATTCATAGAGATAAATAGATAGGTGTATAGGTAGGTAGATAGATAGACAGACAGATAGATAGATAGTTATTTTACCAAATATGAGAAAAAGAGGAAAAGCTAAGCGAACTTGTATGTTGGAAAGATTTTCAAAGGATAAAAGAAATCTCAAGTAAAATTCCTTTCCAAGGAAAAATTGGAATATTCTTATACACTTGAAGTTGAAAGGTCTTTTCCATTGAGTGGAGCTGCATTCTTAGGGGTGAATCTGAAGTTTTTCAGAAGGCAACCGAAATTGCTTTCCAGGGAAATGGAAGAGTGATAATATATTAGGTCTTACTCTGGTCTGAATTGTATTTCGTAAAGAGGACATCTTAGCAAACTGCACTTTGGGTCATCCCATGTTGTCAGAGAAGCCTTAGAGCACCCTCAACAGTTCATGTTTTCAATTTTATACATGCAACCAATTGACGTTCTTAATAGGAATCTTCCTGGGTGTTCTTAGCTTAAACCAATTCACACAGAGAATAGAGCATTCTATTTCCTACTCTGGATTATTTATTGAACAGCCGAGTTCTTGTATAATAAATTACTAAATTGAATTATTTACCTTAAAAAAATGTGGATTTCTTTTTTAGTTTAGTTTAGTTTGATTGTCATTGCACCTTGTACAATGAAATCAAACTTCTATCTTTCATGGTCAACATCATGACCATGAAAATAAACACCAACGCACATCCTTCACACCACACATTGAATTGAAAACCCCTAACACCACCCCAATACTGCACTATACAGGAGAATTCAACAGACCTACTGCCCTTGGATAGAAGCTGTTTTTATTATTCTGTACCATCTGCCAGATGGTAATAGTTCAAAAAAAGGGGGGGCAGTGTTCCCAGGATGAGATGTATCTTTGAGAATGTTTTGAACTTTCTTAAGGTAATGGGAGCTATAAAACTCTTCCAAAGAGGGGAGAGGGCAACTAATGTTCTTCTGGGCAATAATGTGGAATGCTGTCCCATCTTCCACTGGGCAATTGGCAAACCATACAGAGGTGCAGCAGTGGAAGGTCGCCAGAAGTTTTTCATTCAGTTGTTTTCTGAGAAGTCTTAAGTAGTATAATATTTGCCTGGCTGTTTTGACCAGTGCTACAATGTGAGTATCCCAGGTCAGGTCCTCTGTTATGGTAACACCCAGAAACTGAAAACTGACCACTTGCTCCACCCAGTCTCCATGGATACGCAAGGGCTCAATGTCTATTCTGTTCCTTCTATAGTCCACTACAAGCTCCTTGGTGTCATTAGTGTTGAGGACCAAGTTATTGTCTCCACACCACGAAAGCCACTGGTCCACCTCATCTTGGTAGGCAGACTCATCCCTCCCAGAGATGAGTCCCATCACATGCAACCCTGTGGTGTTTCAGTGTTAAGAATAAGGGCTGAATAGTATGATTACCTAATCTGACCCTTTGTGTGTGGCCAGACAGGAAATCCGTAATCCAAAGGAGACTGAATAAGAAAGTCCAAGGTCCAGAAGTTTAGACACTAGTTTATGTGGAAGAATTGTGTTAAATGCAGAACTAAAATCTACAAAAAGCATCTTCACATAGCCCCCACCGCTGTTCTAGATGAGTCAGAGCAGTGTGAAAAGTGATTTAAGGGTGGTCATGAAAATATTGTGTTTCATTCAAGCATTATAAAGGCTAGTATTGACAAACGTCCCTTCCCTTTATGGTATATGACATAAGGGTAATAACAAATTTTAAAGTAGAATCTTACATATTGCCTTCTTTCATTATCAGATTAAATCAAATGTCTTCTCTAACATCATGGAAGAAATTATGCTATTTTGGGGGGATATCAGCTAATAGGTACTAATATGTTAATATAATTCTGCTGCCACTCAATATTTTAAAATACACAGGTTATTTCAAGATGAATGTAGATTGTTAAAACTCTACATTTACAAAAACTAATAATCAACCATTAATACTTTGGGCTCCAAAGTTGCTATCAAGAATGAATGGTGTTTGGAGCCATTAAAGAAATTTGTGGTACTCTTCTCCTCCAAAATGCAATGATACCCTTTTGAAAATTATCAATAAGCGAATTTAATTTGTGAAATGATTACCTAGTAGGATGAGTGACTGTTGGGTAAAAGTCATTTTCATAACCAATATTACTCAAAGGCTATGAAAACTTCACTTATGACATAGCTCATTAAAAACAAAATACTTGCAGTGCTATTATATCAAACTCATCTGCAAAAGTATATTACGATTGCATGGTGACAAAATATGTATTTCCATTTCCAGGATCATGACTCCAATCTACCAGCATATCTTGGCCTTAGAATTTGCAATCAAAGAGATCAACAGAAATCCTAATATTTTACCCAATCACACCCTTGGTTTCCAGATCTATAATACTTACTTCATGACAAGTTGGACATATCAGGCCTCAATGGAGCTTTTCTCTAGAAAGGGGCAGTTCCATCCTAACTACAATTGTGATACTCAGCACAGACCAATAGCAGTCCTTGGAGGACCTACATCTGATGTGTGTGTACCTATGGCTACCATCCTGTCCCTCTACAAGATGCCACAGGTATGAGGTTTGGTAGTAACCAACTACCAAACTTGATTGCAGGAAATATGACTTCAGCAACAGAGTGGTCAATGTCTGGAATACTCTACCTAACTCTGTGGTTTCTCCCCCAAACCCCAAAAACTTTATCCTTAGATTGTCTACTATTGACCTCACCCCTTTCCTAAGAGGTCTGTAGGGGGCGTGCATAAGCGCATCAACGTGCCTACCGTCCCTGTCCTATTATTTCTTTTATTTTTCTTAGATGTACCTATTTCATGTATTCATAACTATGTATATACTTATACCTATTATCTTGTAAGCGATTGACAGATCAAATAAATAAATAAACTCAGACCAAGACGTAATCATCAATTCTCTGCTTCCTTTTTTAAATGGGAGAATTTATGATATGGGAAGTAAGGGGTTCTTCTTGAAATAAAGAGAGTATTCTTAACAAAACTATGAATACCTGAATGGTACAAAGGAATTCAGTTGTGGTGGCCTAATATCCCCAAGCTTGTGGCTGTAACTCTTCTTATGCTTTATTGTTTGAAAGAACTAAAGGATTAAGGAGGGTGCCTCTCCTAGGATTAACTGTCAGTTAAAGCCACATTTAAGAGAAACAATGTTTAAAATATACAGTATTCTCAGAAATATAAAAACAGAAAAGTAGTATAATGGGGTATCTATCAATTTATAATTTCTGGTTTCCCTTAATGGTATTGAAAGAGTAAAAAGGGACAGAATTGATTGAGGAAAATGAGTTATAGAATATGGCAGTAATTGGGGGCAATAGAGATGCAAAAACGGATTAATTGTAATGGAATTTTATATCCACAAAATTGATATAAAAGGAGGAAAAATTCTTGTATTGTTGTTGTTCTTGCTGTTGCTACAATGTAAAAATTGAAAACCGAGCAGGTAAATGTTAAAATATTGTTTTTGTAATATAAAACTCTTATAGTTTTATTTTATTCAAAGCTTTATGTGGAAGACAATGTGTTTTTCATCAGATTTGTTAATGGAAACATGAGAATGATGGCTTGACAATCTCCACCTGGGATACTCTGAGTGTGCATGTGTTGGTCAAAATATGAAATATATGTTGAACATTAATATGTATGTTACAGTAGTTTAAATGGCAGAATAATATCATCCTGCATTTCAAAAAAGGAAGAAGAGGATCAGTGTCCTGTTGCCTATTGGCCTGTGTTTTTCTTTTTCTTTTTAAAGTTAATCTTTGGTTCCACTACTGAAAGTTATACCAATAAAGAAGCTGCCATACGGCAACAAGTGTTCCCAAATGTACATGATCAATATGAGGGAATTCTTTTCTTACTTCTGCATTTTGGATGGACGTGGATTGGAGTCTTATCCGCAAAATTTGAAAGTGGTGAGAGATTTGTACAAAATGTGGTTCCCATGTTAGCCAAGAAGTGGATCTGCTCAGCCTTCATTGAAATATTTCCAGTCATTGATTATTCAAACAGTATTACTGAGTTGGTGGAAATGGGACTTCAAATGTACCTGGTGGTTATGAAAAGCACAGTTAATGTAGTATTAGTTCATGGTGAAATTTCTGGAATGATAATTCTCAGACTTCTTTCCACTAATTTGAAAATTGAAGATGCATCATTATGGAGAAAGGGTAAAATCTGGGTTATGACTGCTGAGATGGATTTCACCTCACTTCCCTTTCTAAGGAATAGTGACTTAGTCTTCCTCCATGGTGCTCTATCTTTTGCAATTCACTCAGAGAAGGTGTTAGGATTCCAGCAATTTGTTCATATGAGGAAGCCTATCTTGGAAAAAGAAGATATCTTTATCAAGTTGTTCTGGGAAAGCGCTTTTCAGTGTTCCTTCTCCATCTCTATTATGGATGAAGATAAAAATGAGGTTCCCTGCACAGGAAAGGAGAAATTGGAAGCTCTTCCTACATCTGTGTTTGAAATGGGCATGACTGGCCATAGCTACAGCATCTACAACGCCATCCATGTAGTGGCACATGCTTTGCATGATTTCCATTCATCAGTGATGGAATACAGAGGTAGAGGGCATGAAGTCAAATGGAAACATCTGAATCAAAAGTCATGGAAGGTAGACCCTTAAGAAAACCAGTTATTGACTGCTCACAATATCTACAACCTAAAACCTCAATTAAATTCATTCTTCCAAGGGAAATGTAAAAATTATCTTTTTTTATTTTCTATTTTATTCTTTTGAGTATTTGCATCTGTGTTACATTGTAGTTGCTTTATTTTGCAGTTGTGCTGTAAAGGATGCATTATTTTAATGCTGGTTTACCAGAGTGTATATGGTTATTGCATTGCCTACTATCTTCCCTTAAACTTTGAAGAACATATTATTGAAGGAGGGGATGAAGGTTTTCACTGCAGTAACTGATTTCTTTCTTCTTTTCTATTGCAGCTAAACCAATTCATGAGAGGTGTTTCGTTCAACAATAGTGCTGGACAAAAGGTTTCTTTCAACCAAAATGGAGAATTGGAGACTGGATTTGATATTATGAATTGGATCACATTCCCCAATCTATCGTTTCTGAGAGTCAGAGTTGGAAGGATAGATCCAATGGATTCCCAGGAAGCATTTTTCACCATTGATGAGGATGATATTGTATGGCCAAGGAGATTTAACGAGGTATGGTTGGTTCCAGGGGTGGGATTCAATTTTTTTAACAACCGGTGCTATGGATGTGGCTGAATTGGTGGGTGTGGCTTGATGGTCATGTGATTTGCTGGGCATTGTTAGGTGGCCACGTTACTGGCAAACCAAATCTAAGTGTTCCTCGCTTAATGGCCAGTTGCTTAGCAAATGTTCTAATTTATGACTGACCTCCACTAAGCAACTTGACTTGTTTTTGGATTTTTGACAGACATGAAAACACACACAGACACACACACACACACACAAACACACAGAGTCCCTTCTAACCTTCCTATTCTATTATTTTGTAAGGATCTCATGCTGAAGCAGGGGGTTTGGACTAGAAGATGACCTCTGAGACCCCTTTAGCCCTAGACTGATGTGCTGTTTCAAAGAGTCTTCTGAAGTCCTTCCTTCCTCTCCTTTTTTTCCCTCTCTCCCTCTCTCCCTCCATGTATCCATCCATTCATACATCTCATTCACTTTCTCCTCCCTCCCTCTCATTCTTTCTTTCTTTCTTTCTTTCTTTCTTTCTTTCTTTCTTTCTTTCTTTCTTTCTTTCTTTCTTTCTTTCTTTCTTTCTTTCTTTCTTTCTTTCTTTCTTTCTTTCTTTCTTTCTTTCTTTCTTTTTCTTTTTCTTTTTCTTTTTCTCTGTCCCTTCTTTCCACCACCCCTCTTTCTTTGTCTATCCCTTTTCTTCCTTTCTCTTCCTTTCTCTGTCCTTTTTCTTTCTTTCCATTTTCTGTTTCTTTTCTCTCTCTCTCTCTTTCTTTCTTTCTTTCTTTCTTTCTTTCTTTCTTTCTTTCTTTCTTTCTTTCTTTCTTTCTTCTCTCTTTCTCTCTCTCTTTCTTTCTCTTTTTCTCTTTCTATCTCTTCCCTATCTCCTGTTCTCCTTCTAAAAATATAGGAGACCCACTTGAAACAAACACACACACACACACACACACACAAACACACACACTCGCACAAATGCATGCTTCCAACCAGCCTTCACACCTCACCTCCTTTTTTGTTTTTGGCAGTGGGCCATCATGGAAGTATTTTCCAAGCAACCGGCAGCATCTCTGGCATCCCAGGAAACCCCCGTGATTGACTGACTGGGGCACTGTGCTGGTGGGGTGCTTGGTTGGTGCTTCTTCTGCACAACCAAACATCTTTCTCTGGAGCAGCCGTGGGGAGGTGGTGGACTGGTGAGGAGATGGAAGGGACGGGGGACTTGTTTACACTACCATGCATTGTAATTCCCTGCAGCAGAGAGAAAGGTGATCATGAGGATCCTTCTCTGCAGCCACATCTGGTACATCTGAGATGCAAAGATGGCTGCTCACTCACTTGCCCTAATTGTCTTAGAGCAAGGCGCTTGGTTTCCCACCCTGTCCCAAGGGCAAGTTGTTTGGACGTGGCATTTGGGGCGAGTTTGCTCCTTACTTCTCCTCCTCCTTCCCCATTTCTTGAGTCTCTCTTTTGTTTCATACCCCTTTTGCTTGCCTTGGAGGCTTCTGCAGTTGGAAAGACAAGAAAAAGATGAATGGGAGAAGGGAGAAAGAAAAGGAAGAGAAAGAATGAGAGAGCAAGAGAATGCAATCAGAAGCTTTTCAACAATTGTGGTCAGCCTGGGAGGAGGGTATAGAGACGCCCTCCCCCCATTTCCTCTCATTTACCTTTCCTTGTCCCCCAAGTCTTTCTTTTCTCCCATTCATTCTCTTTCTCTCCTCCCACCTCCGGAGAGCAAGGCGGTGCTGATTTGAATGGAAGTTTTCTTGGCTGTGGAAAGGACAGCAGTTTTGCATGGATTTGGGATCAGCTCCCCTTATTTAGGAGAAAATTTATTCTGAACCCTGCACTGCTTTGGCCTAGAGAAGGGGGTTTGCTTAGCCCCCACCCAATATGAGGCAATGGGGAGGCAATATGAGGCCATTCCCCCTCACCGATGGCCTTACCTTCACAAGCCGCATGGGAAGCAGCTGGCCGAGTGAGAAAAGGCTCAAAAGAGAAAAGAGTGAGTGGGAGGGGCAGGGAGGGAAGGGACGGGGCCAGTCAGTGGCATAATTTGCTGGTTCTCCAAACTGCCCATAATCATAACAACCAGTTCTATAGAACCAATCTGAACTGGTAGAATCTTACCCCTGGTTGGTTTCACTTTAGCCTGTAGACAAATAGCTTTCTGCCATTCCTCAAGTCGTCTTAGTTTCAAAGTCCAAAACAGAAATTATATTTCAAACACTCCAAGATTACTAAATATTCTACAAACAATCTGGAGAATGTTACACTGTGTCTCTGTTCTTGGATGCCTTCTAGGTTATATTTGTGAATGGAGAGATCAGAGTATTTAAGAAGTAGAACTGATGTTTCTTGTCATATTCAAATAAAACAATGTGTTTCCCGATTCAGTAGAAGCCATCCAGATGTGGAAAAGGAAAGTTGTGCCAAGGATATTGCAAAGATTTTGGATTTTGTAGGGATAACAGTGGTCTGTCTTGCTTTTGAATATAACCTACATACCTTTTAGTCCTTATTTAATTCTGCTTAGTACCGAAGGTTGTATAGTTGAGCACTTTCTTCAAATGAAATAATCCTGCTGTCTACTGAAGAAATTAACAGAGAGGTTAAGCAACAAAGTGAAGGCAGAAAAGGAGAACATTATGACTCTACTTAGTATTGTGTTATCACTAAGTACAAATGTTTAAAAAGAAAAACATATTCTCCTTTTCTTCTTGAACAGGTCCAACCTCTATCTTTGTGTAATAGTAAGTGCCAGTCAGGTTTCATTAGGAGCAAGATAGAAGACAAACCATTTTGCTGTTATAATTGTCTACAATGTCCACATGGGAAGATTTCCAACCAAGATGGTGAGTTCTTGCATATGCTCTTGTAAATAAATATACCTAAATAAAACTGTGAGTCAAAACAACAAAGAGAAGTCTAGATTAATACCCTAGATTAAAAGTTACTGTTAGCAGATGGAAAGAGTAAAAGGCAGCAAATTGATCAACATTCAGTTTATTGAATGGATTTCAACAGCAATACCAAATCATGTATCTTGGAGCAAAGGATTTTCAAATAGAAAGTCTACTGGTTTTTATGTGTTATACAACCGGTTTTTGTCCTTAACACGTGGTGCTCAGTTTTTATTCTTTTAGTGCAACTTGTACATTTTAAATTTATTTTGTAGACATGGATGATTGTTTTCAGTGTCCAGAAGATCAATATGCAAATGTGAACCATGATTTGTGTCTTCCAAAAGTTGCAACATTTCTGATGTATGAAGAAACTTTGGGTGTCATTTTGGCTAGTTCTGCTCTTTTCTTTTCTTTGACCACAGCTGGAATACTTTGGATCTTTATTAAGCATCAGGACACTCCCATAGTCAAAGCCAACAACCGCAATCTTACCTACACACTCCTAATTGCTCTCTTCTTGTCTTTTCTTTGTTCATTATTATTCCTTGGAAAACCTGGCAAAGTGACATGTCTCCTTCGTCAAACTGCCTTTGGGACCATCTTCTCTGTGGCCATTTCTTGCGTATTAGCCAAAACCATCATTGTAGTTCTGGCTTTCATGGCCACTAAGCCTGGGTCTAAGATGACCAGATGGGTGGGGAAAAGATTGGCCATGTCCATTGTGTTGGGCTGCAGCTTAATTCAAAAAATTATTTGCACTATATGGCTGATAACCTCTCCCCCGTTCCCAGATGCTGACATGAGTTCAGGGGCAGAAGAAATATTTCTGCAATGTAATGAAGGCTCAGTCTTTATGTTCTACTGTGTCTTGGGCTACATGGGCTTCCTTGCCTTTATTAGCTTTACAGTGGCGTTCCTAGCAAGAAAATTGCCTGATGTTTTCAATGAAGCCAAGTTTATTACTTTCAGCATGTTGGTCTTCTGCAGTGTGTGGTTGTCCTTTGTTCCAACATACCTGAGCACCAAAGGAAAATACATGGTGGCTGTGGAGATCTTCTCCATTATTACTTCTAGTGTTGGGTTACTGGTTTGTATTTTTTCCCCTAAATGTTACATCATTGTGCTGAGGCCTGACCTGAACAACAAAGAACAGCTAAGAAGACAAACCCACAGAAAATCATAAAAATATAACAGCTAAGAAGACAAACCCAGAACAAAACATAAAATTATACATATCATTATTCCAAATTGTCTGTAGGAAAAGAGTATAATTTAATCTTTGAGTTCTATATAACCAGATTTTCAAATCTTCAGGTTTAATTTCAATTGACAAGAAAGATAAAATATTGCAGTTTACATACCATATATTTCAGTTGTGTTAACCCTTTAAACATATAGTACAATATTGCCCAAGGCTGTTCTTCTGGTTCCCTAGAAGATCTACTTAAAGCAAAACCAGAGGCGATATCCGGATAGTTGAATTGGACATCCAGTTTTGAGGTCACTGCCATATACCCATAGAAACTTTATAAAGTGTGTATATATGTTTATTTCTCCTCTGTTCTCATCATACACATAATAATAACAGCAATAACAACAACAACAATAGTAATAATAATAAATATTGTGTGTTGACCTGTAATTTTTTCAAAGGACACAAATTGATATTCATGAATCAAATTCTATAAAATTTTGTTCGATCTTTCAATCAAAATCATGATAAACAGTTTGTGGACATTATTCAATAAAACATTCATCAATAGTTTCATATCACCATGATTTTTTACCTCCATGCATCAACAAGCTCCTAATTATCCTCTGTGGAATAAAAAAACTTTTGTAATTTATCTAGTATATTTTTAATATTTGTCTCAGATGTTGACTTGTTGTGTGAGAACCAATCCATTCCAGTACCCCAGGAGACACCAATATTTATATGTAAAATCTATTAATTTACCCATAAGTACTTTATAAAACAATGTTTTATTTTCATTTGGGGTCCCAAAAGTGAGGCAACTGGATTTTCTGGTTTTTCTTTGAAGACATTTTACTTCTCATCCAAGAAGATTCTTCACCTCTGAGCTCTGAGCTTCAGAGCCAAAGAAGCTTCTTAGATGATAAGCAAAATGCCTTCAAAGAAAAACCACAAAGTCCCGTTGCCTCTTGAAAAAGCATCTTTGGGACAAACATGACCCGAATGACTGAGAATTTCCATAAACTTCATTAGGGGTGTGAATTCCCAATATCAAAGTCTTAAGTCTTCCCTAGAAGATCTAGGGAAGATTCCCTTCATTTGGGGTCCCAAAAGTGAGGCAACTGGATTTTCTGGTTTTTCTTTGAAGACATTTTGCTTCTCATCCAAGAAGCTTCTTCACCTCTGAGTTCTGAGCTTGCCTCTTGAAAAAGCATCTTTGGGACAGACATGACCTGAATGACTGAGAATTTCCATAGACTTCATTTGGGGTATGAATTCCCAATATCAAAATCTTAACACTTGTGGATTAATTTTCACCCCAACATATCTGCAATTATTATGTTTAACAGAATTAATATGTTATGCATTCCATTGCTTGGTCAGTTGAATCTGGTGGCTCTAGGCGGCAGAGCGTTTCTGCTTTATGGTACACATTGTGGTGCCTCTCAAGCAAGATAGACTTGCATTATTAAATTGGGTTTCTATATTGGAGTTTGCTATCATTATTCTTACTACCTGTAAAAAAGAAAGTTGGCAATTTGAGTTGGGTGGGTTTTCCTGGCCTCATGACACCTGCTTCTGAACAGCAGACTGAAATCGTGATGAAAAGGACCCTGGTTCTGCTGGTGCCCAGCAGCAGCTTTAGCTTGTAGAAGTGGTCCTGGCCACTTATAAGTAAATCACCTAGACAAGTTCCAACAATGTTTGTTATATAAGAATGCATTAAAAGATTACCCAGAAAATATACTTATCCACAATGCAGCAGTGTTAGTCTTTATGGATGCTGTAGAGCAGTGGTGTCAAACTTGATTTCATTGAGGGTTGTGTTTGACCTCATGGGGATGGAGTATGTGGCCAGGGTGGGTATGGCCAGCATGATGTCGGGGTGACCTGTGATGTGCTGAGTGCTCTACCAGCAAAAATGGCCTCCTGAGTTCAAGTTTTTTGCTGGGACAGCCTCCTGCAACCCTCTGCCAATGAAAATGGAGATGGGGGTATACATGCAGACCCCATGAACTCCATTTTTGGCTGGGATGGCCTTCTGCAACCTACTGCTAGTGAAAATGGAGCTTCGGAGGCTGTTTGTGGTCCTCGTGAGCTCTGTTTTCACTAATAGAGGCATCACGGGCTGGTCCTTTGCTTTTTCCAAGGCGGACCTGCAGGCCAGGTTTCAGGACCCATGTGGGCTGGATCCGTCACCCGGTCCTTGAGTTTGACACCCCTGCTGTAGAACCGTCTATCTGTAGCTGGCATGTCAATTTGTGTATCAATTTTTTTTTGAGATCTTGAAACAAATCATGTTGTTTAGGTGATTGAAAAGATAAATACTGGGTAGAGCTCTCCTTCTCCCTTATCATTTAGCTGTTCCATTTCAATTCCATTTTGTAGGGAAGGTGAGTAGTTAAAAAAGCTTCAAGATGAGATTAAGAAATAGAAAAGAAATCAAAAACAGCAGGAGCAGGAGGAAGAGGAATCAGCTGCCTATTTTATTTGGAAGAAGGCTCTCAAAAATTTGAATTTACTAATGATAGGATGGGCTACTGCATTTGAACCCTACAACAGTTTCACATCTATTCAGGGATAATCTAATTTAAATCAGTCTCAAAATTGGGGCTGTAAACTTTGATTGGATTTATGCTCCCAAATAGACTGTATTTAGGGGGAGCAGCATTTCTGTTTTTTACAATTCTCCAGGTTTTCCCACACACGCACACATTATTCCCCAAAGGGGAGAAAATGTTTCCAAAATGGTTTTTGGAGTAAAAGGTCCCCCAAATTTAACTTTGGCTATGTTCTAACTCTTCTGTGAATTAATATCATGAACTTATTAAATAAAAGTTAAGAAGTTTTTGTTTTAACATTTGGGATATTACTCTTTCTTTGTCCTTCTATGAATGAATTTATTTATAAATCTAGTTATGAATTTTTCATTAGTTAAGATCCTTCACTTGTTCTCAATCATCACAAACATTTGTCTCTCTTGACACCACACTGCAGAATACTAAATGTGATGTCTAGTAAGATGTCAAAAACATGTTTTCTTGTTCAAACTTTCCCAGGACTTTGTTAACTTTTCTACTGAAATTATCCATCCCTGTATAATTATTTCAATTTCATTTCTGCATCCTGGGACATAATTTAGCCATTAGCTCATGTACTTCATGCATTACTTCATGCAAAAGAATTTTGAGGCAGTCAAATTGGCTTACAGAAGAAATGCTATTGTCAAAGATGGTGATATTTGCAGTATTGGTTATTCTGCCTTTACCTCAAAGCATATGCATAATTCGCAGGGCTAAATGCATCACCAGTGATGCTCTACCTTTTCTTCATAAGCAATATCAGCCAGGAGATTTCATTGTTGTCAATTTGCTCTCTCAGATCTACATCTTTCAGCCAATGATGGACTTCAGCAAACGTCCCACTGAGGAGCTATTTGAGGACACTGTGTAAGAATTTATAGAAAGAAAAAAGTTACTTTAAATCAGGAGGTGTTTTCATATTAATATTAGTCCCTTTTATAATGATTAAGATCACCTTAATTTTTGCTGAATGGCACTATTTTCATCCTCCTTTCTCTTTGGCATTCTTTCTGCCTGTTCCTCTTCATCTGCTCATATATTATATATATGATAGATAGATCAGATAGATAATCAATAGATAGGTAGGTAGGTAGATAATAGATGGATAGATAGATACTGTATAGATGTAGAAATAGATTGATAGGTGGATAGGTAGGTAGGTAGGTAGGTAGATAGACAAACAGATAGATAGCTATATTACCAAATATGAGAAAAAGAGGAAAAATTAAGCGAACTTGTATGTTGGAATGATTTTCATAGGATAAAAGAAATCTCAAGTAAAATTCCTTTCCAGGGAAAAATTGGAATATTCCTATACACTTGAAGTTGAAAGGTCTTTTCCATTGAGTGGAGCTCTATTCTTAGGGGTGAATCTGAAAATTTTCAGAAGGCAACCGAAATTGCTTTCCAGGAAATGGATGAGTGATAATATATTAGGTCTTACTCTGGTGTGAACTGCATTTCATAAAGAGGACATCTTAGCAAACTGCACTTTGGGTCATCCCATGTTGTCAGAGAAGCCTTAGAGCACCCTCAACAGTTCATGTTTTCAATTTTATACATGCAACCAATTGACGTTCTTAATAGGAATCTTCCTGGGTGTTCTTATCTTAAAATAATTCACACAGAGAAGAAAAGATTCTATTTCCTACTCTGGATTATTTATTGAACAGCCAAGTTCCTGTATAATAAATTACTAAGGTTGAATTATTTACCTTTAAAAAATATGGATTTCTTTTTTAGTTTAGTTTAGTTTACTTGATTGTCATTGCACCTTGTACAATAAAATCAAACTCTATCTTCAGCACACATCATGACCATGAAAATAAACACCAACACACATCCTTCACACACCACACATTGAATTGAAAACCCCTAACACCACCCCAATACTGCACTATACAGGAGAATTCAACAGAACTACTGCCCTTGGATAGAAGCTGTTTTTATTATTCTGTACCATCTGGCAGATGGTAATAGTTAAAAAAAAAATGGTTCCCAGGATGAGATGTATCTTTGAGAACATTTTGAACTTTCTTAAGGTAGTGGGAGCTATAAAATTCTTCCAAAGAGTGGAGAGGGCAACCAATGATCTTCTGGGCAATGATGTTAACCCTCTGGAGTGATATCCCATCTCCCATCTGGGCAATTGGCAAACCATACAGAGGTGCAGTAAGTTAAGAAACTCTTATGGTGCAGCAGTGGAAGGTCATCAGCAGTTTGTCATTCAGTTGTTGTTTTCTGAGAAGTCTCAAGTAGTATAATCTCTGCGAGGCTGTTTTGATCAGTGCTGCAATGTGAGCATCCCAGGTCAGGTCCTCCGTTATGGTAACACCCAGAAAATGAAAACTGACCACTTGCTCCACCCAGTCTCCATGGATACACAGGGTCTCAATGTCTATTCTGTTCCTTCTATAGTCCACTACAAGCTGCTTGGTCTCATTGGTGTTGAAGACCAAGGTATTATCTCCACGTTACGAAAGCCACTTGTCCACCTCATCTTGGTAGGCAGACCAAGACCTCCCGGAGATGAGTCCCACCCCTATTGTATTGTCTGCAAATTTAGTAATAGTATTACTAGTGTGAGTAGGAATGCAGTCATGCACATAAACAGTATAGAGTAAGAGATTCAACATGCAACCCTGTGGTGTTCCAGTGTTAAGAATAAGGGCTGAATGGTATGATTACCTAATCTGACCCTCTGTGTGTGGCCAGACAGGAAATCCATAATCCAAAGGCAGACTGAATAAGAAAGTCCAAGTCCAGAAGTTTAGACACTAGTCTATGTTGAAAAATTATGTTAAATGGAGAACTAAATTCTACAAAAAGCATCTTCACATAGCCCCCATCCACTGTACTAGATGAGTCAGAGCAGTGTGAAAAGTGATTTAAGGATGGTCATGAAAATATTGTCTTTCATTTCATTCAAGCATTAAAAAGGCTAGTATTGACAAAAGTCCCTTCTCTTTATTGTATATGACATAAGGGTAATAACCAATTTTAAAGTAGAATCTTACATATTGCCTTCTTTCATTATCAGATTAAATGAAATGTCTTCTCTAACATCATGGAAGAAATGATGCTTCTTTTTTGGGTACATTGGCTAATAGGTACTAATGTGTTAGATAATTCAACTGCCACTCCATATTTTAAAACAAACAGGTTATTTCAAGATGAATGTAGATTGTTAAAACTGTGCATTTACCATATTCCATAAGCTATAACACATTATGTTTACCTATTTGCTATAGAGGCCTCAAAACTAATAATCAAACATCAACATTTTGGACTCCAAAGTTGCTATCAAGAGTGAATGGTATTTGGAGCCTTTAAAGAAAATGTGGTACTCTTCTCCTCCAAAATGTAATGGTACCCTTTTGAAAATTAACAATAAGCGAATTTAATTTGTGAAATGATTACCTAGTAGGATGAGTGACTGTTGGGTAAAAGTCATTTTCATAACCAATATTACTCAAAGGCTATGAAAATTTCACTTATGACACTGCTCATTAAAAACAAAATACTTGCAGTGCTATTTTATCACACTCACCTGCACAAGTATATTACGATTCCATGGTGACAAAATATGTATTTCCATTTCCAGGATCATGACTCCAATCTACCAGCAAATCTTGGCCTTAGAATTTGCCATCAAAGAGATCAACAGAAATCCTAATATTTTACCCAATCACACCCTCGGTTTCCAGATCTATAATACTTACTTCATGACAAGTTGGACATATCAGGCCTCAATGGAGCTTTTCTCTAGAAAGGGGCAGTTCCACCCTAACTACAATTGTGATACACAGCACAGACCAATAGCTGTCCTTGGAGGACCTACATCTGATGTGTGTGTACCTATGGCTACTATCCTGTCCCTCTACAAAATGCCACAGGTATGAGGTTTGGTAGAACTCAGACCAAGAGATAATAATCAATTCCCTGCTTCCTTTTTTAAATGGGAGAATTTATGATATGGGAAGTAAAAGGTTCTTCTTGAAATAAAGAGAGTATTCTTAACAAAACTTTGAATACCTGAATGGTACAAAGGAATTCAGTTGTGATGGCCTAATGTCCCCAGGCTTGTGGCTCTAACTCTTCTTATGCTGTATTATTTGAAAGATCTAAAGGATTAAAGAGGGTGCCTCTCCTAGGATTAACTGTTAATTAAAGCCACATTTAAGAGAAACAATGTTTAAAATATAAAAACAGAAAAGTAGTGTAATGGGGTATCTATCAATTTATAATTTCTGGTTTCCCTTGAAAGAGAAGAAAGGGACAGGATTAATTGATGAAAATGAGTTATAAAATAAGGCAGTAATTGGGGAAATAGAGATGGAAAAATTGATTAATTGTAATGGAATTTGATATCAATCTAATATAACGTAGGAGGGGAAATTCTTATATTGTTCTTATTGTTGCAATGCAAAAGTCAAAAACTAAGCAGGTAAATGTTAAAATATTGTTTTTGTAATATAAAACTCTTATATTTCATTTTCACGAAACATAAGCTTTATGTGGAAGACAATGTGTTTTTCATCAGATTTGTTAATGGAAACATGAGAATGATGACTTGACAATCTCCACCTAGGATACTCTGAGTGTGTATGTGAAATATATACCTTTAGTCAAAACATGAAATATATGTATGTAATATGTATGTTACAGAAGTTTAAATGGGTGAATAATATCATTTCATCCTGCATTTTAAAAAAGGAAGAAGAGGATCGGTGTCTTGTTGCCTATTGGTCTGTGTTTTTCTTTTTCTTTTTAAAGTTAATCTTTGGTTCCACTACTGACAGTTATACCAGAAAAGAGGCTGCTATACAGCAACAAATGTTCCCAAATGTACATGGTCAATATGAGGGAATTGTTTTATTACTTCTGCATTTTGGATGGACGTGGATTGGAATCTTGTCCTCAAAACGTGACAGTGGTGCGAAGTTTGTACAAAATGTGGTTCCCATGTTAGTCAAGAAGTGGATCTGCTCAGCCTTCATTGAAATATTTCCAGGCATTGATTATTCAAACAGTATTACTGAGCTGGTGGAAATGGGACTTCAAATGTACCTGGTGGTTATGAAAAGCACAGTTAATGTAGTATTAGTTCATAGTGAAATTCCTGGAATGATAATTCTCAGACTTCTTTCCACTAATTTGAAAACTGAAGACGCACCATTATGGAGAAAGGGTAAAATCTGGGTTATGAACGCTGAGATGGATTTCACCTCACTTCCCTTTCTAAGAAATAGTGACTTAGTCTTCCTCTATGGTGCTTTATCTTTTGCAATTCATTCAGAGAAGGTGTTAGGATTCCAGCAATTTATTCAGACGAGGAAGCCTATCTTGGGGAAAAAAGATATCTTTATCAAGCTGTTCTGGGAAAGCGCCTTTCAATGTTCCTTCTCCATCTCTGTTATGGATGAAGATAAAAATGAGGTTTCCTGCATGGGAAAGGAGAAATTGGAAGCTCTTCCTACATCTGTGTTTGAAATGGGCATGACTGGCCATAGCTACAGCATCTACAATGCCATACATGTAGTGGCACATGCTTTGCATGATTTCCATTCATCAGTGATGGAATACAGAGCTAGAGGGCATGAAGTCAAATGGAAACATCTGAATCAAAAGTCATGGAAGGTAGATCCTTAAGAAAACCAGTTATTGACTGCTCACAATATCTACAACCTAAAACCTCAATTAAATTCATTCTTCCAAGGGAAATGTAAAAATTATCTTTCTTTTATTTTCTATTTTATTCTTTTGAGTATTTGCATCTGTGTTATATTGTATTTGCTTTATTTTGCAGTTGTGCTCTAAAGGATTCAGTATTTTAATGCTGGTTTACTGGAGTGTATATGGTTACTGCATTGCCTACTATCTTCCCTTAAACTTTGAAGAACATATTATTTGAAGGAGGGGATGAAGGTTTTCACTTCAGTACCTGATTTCTTTCTTTCTTCTTTTCTATTGCAGCTAAACCAATTCATGAGAGGTGTTTCGTTCAACAATAGTGCTGGACAAAAGGTTTCTTTCAACCAAAATGGAGAATTGGAGACTGGATTTGATATTATGAATTGAATCACATTCCCCAATCTGTCATTTCTGAGAGTCAGAGTTGGAAGGATAATCCAATGGATTCCCAGGAAGCATTGTTCACCATTGATGAGGAAGATATTGTATGGCCAAGGAGATTTAACAAGGTATGGTTGGTTCCAGGGGTGGGATTCAATTTTTTTAACAACCGGTGCTGTGGATGTGGCTTAATTAGTGGGTGTGGCTTGATGGTCATGTGATTTGCTGGGCATTGTTAGGTGGCCATTTAACTGGCAAAACAAATCTAAGTGTTCCTCACTTAACGGCCAGTTGCTTAGCAAATGTTCTAATTTATGACTGACCTCCACAAAGCAACTTGACCTGTTTTTGGAGTTTTGACAGCCATGCAAACACACACACACAAACACACACACACAAACACACACAGAGTCCCTTCTAACCTTCCTATTCTATTATTTTGTAAGGATCTCATGCTGAAGAAGGGGGTTTGGACTAGAAGATGACCTCTGAGACCCCTTTAGCCCTAGACTGATGTGCTGTTTCAAAGAGTCTTCTGAAGCCAGGGTTTGTGTCCTTCCTTCCTCTCCTTTTTTTCTCTCTCTCCCTCTCTCCCTCCATGTATCCATCCATTCATACATCTCATTCTCCTCCCTCCCTCCTTCCCCATTTCTTGGGTCTCTCTTTTGTTTCATACCCCTTTTGCCTGCCTTGGAGGCTTCTGCAGTTGGAAAGACAAGAAAAAGATGAATGGGAGAAGGGAGAAAGAAAAGGAAGAGAAAGAATGAGAGAGCAAGAGAGCGCAAGCAGAAGCTTTTCAACATTTGTGGTCAGCCTGGGAGGAGAGTATAGAGACCCCCTCCCCCCATTTCCTCTCATTTACCTTTCCTTGTCCCCCAAGTCTTTCTTTTCTCCCATTCATTCTCTTTCTCTCCTCCCACCTCCGGAGAGCAAGGCGGTGCTGATTTGAATGGAAGTTTTCTTGGCTGTGGAAAGGACAGCAGTTTTGCATGGGTTTGGGATCAGCTCCCCTTATTTAGGAGAAAATTTATTCTGAACCCTGCACTGCTTTGGCCAAGAGAAGGGGGTTTGCTTAGCCCCCACCCAATATGAGGCAATGGGGAGGCAATATGAGACCATTTGGGGAGGCAATATGAGGCCATTCCCCCTCACCGATGGCCTTACCTTCTCAAGCTGCATGGCAAGCAACTGGCCGAGTGAGAAAAGGCTCAAAAGAGAAAAGAGTGAGTGGGAGGGGCAGGGAGGGAAGGGAAGGGATGGGGCCATTCAGTGGCATAATTTGCTGGTTCTCCAAACTGCCCATAATTATAACAACCAGTTCTATAGAACCAGTCTGAACCGGTAGAATCTTACCCCTGGTTGGTTTCATTTTAGCCTGTAGACAAATAGCTTTCTGCCATTCCTCAAGTCGTCTTAGTTTCAAAGTACAAAACACAAACTATATTTCAAACACTCCAAGATTACTAAATATTCTACAAACAATCTGGAGAATGCTATGCTGTGTCTCTGTTCTTGGATGCCTTCTAGGTTATATTTGTGAATGGAAAGATCAGAGTATTTAAGAAGTAGAACTGATGTTTCTTGTCATATTGAAATAAAACAATATGTTTCCTGATTCAGTAGGAGCCATCCAGATATGGAAAAGGAAAGTTGTGCCAAGGATATTGCAAAGATTTTGGATTTTGTAGAGATAACAGTGGTCTGTCTTGCTTTTGAATATAACCTACCTATCTTTTAGTCCTTATTTAATTCTGCTTAGTACCGAAGGTTGTATAATTGAGGACTTTCTTCAAATGAAATAATCCTGCTGTCTACTGAAGAAACTAACACAGAAGTTAACCACCAATTTGAAGGCAGAAAAGGAGAACATTATGACTCTGCTTAGTATTGTGGTATCACTAAGTACAAATTTTTAAAAAGAAAAACATATTCTCCTTTTCTTGCTGAACAGGTCCAACCTCTATCTTTGTGTAGTAGTAAGTGCCAGTCTTATAATTATTATATTTAACAGAATTGATATGTTATGGATTCCATTGCTTGGCCAGCTGAATCTGGTGGCAGTCGTTTCTGCTTTATGGTCCACATTGTGGTGCCTCTCAAGCAAGACAGCCTTGCATTTTTAAATAGGGTTTCTATATTGGAGTTTGCCATCAATATCATTATTCTTTCTACCTGTAAAAAAGAAAATTGGCAATTTGGGTTGGGTGGGTTTTCCTGGATTCATGAGACCTGCTTCTGAACAGCAGACTGAAATCGTGATGAAAAGGACCCCGATTCTGCTGGTGCCCAATAGCAGCTGTAGCTTGTAGAAGAGGTGATGCCCATTTATAAGTAAATCATCTAGACAAGTTCCAGCAATGTTTGTTACATAAGGGTGCATTTAAAAAATAGCCAGAAAATATTTCTTATCCACAAGGTAGCAGTGTTTGTCTTTATGGATGCTGTAGAGCAGCGGTGTCAAACCTGATTTTATTGAGGATTGTGTTTGACCTTGGGAGGATGGGAGGTCATGGCGAGGATGGGCATGGCCAGCATGATGTCACTCAAGTTTGGGGTACCTGTGATGGTGTGAGCCACAGCAAAAATGGCCTTCTGAATTTTTTTTGCTGGGATAGCCTCCTGCAACCCTCTGCCAGTGAAAATGAAGCTTTGGATGGCTGTGCGTGGCCCTTACAAGCTCCATTTTCAATGAGAGAGGCACCGCCGGCTGGTCCTTTGCTGTTTCCAGGGTGGGTCTGCGGGCCAGATTTAAGCCCCCATGTGGGCCGGATCTAGCCCCCAGGCCTTGAATTTCACACCCTTGCTGTAGAACCATCTATCTATACTGGCATGTCAATTTGTGTATCAATATGTTTTTTGAGAACTTGAAACAAATCATGTTGTTTAGGTGATTGAAAAGATAAATACCGGGTAGAACTTTTCTTCTCCCTTATCATTTAGCTGTTCCATTTCAATTCCATTTTGTAGAGAAGGTGAGCAGTTAGAAAAGCTTCAAGATGAGATTAAGAAATAGAAAAGAAACCAAAAACAGCAGGAACAGGAGGAATGCTGCCTATTTTATTTGGAAGAAGGCTCTCAAGAAATTGAAAGAGGAAATATAAAAATGAACTTATAAGTAAATTACCTAGACAAGTCACAGCAAGGATGGGCTACTGCATTTGAGTCTTACAACAGTTTCATATCTATTCAGGGAAATCTAATTTAAATCAGTCTTAAGATTTGGGGTGTAAACTTTGATTGGATTTATGCCCCCAAATAGACTGTATTTAGGGGGAGCAGCATTTCTGTATTTAACAGTTCTCCAGGTTTTTCCACACACACATTATTCTTAGAAGGAGGGGAAATGCTTCCAAAATTGGTTTTGGAGTAAAAGGAGCCCCAAATTTAACTCTGGCTGTTTTCTAACTCTTCTGTGAATTAATATCATGAACTTATTAAATAAAATTTAAAAAAATCAGCTATTTTTGTTTTAACAGTTGGGATATAACTCTTCCTTTGTCCTTCTATGAATGAATTTATTTATGAATGTATCTATGAATTTTTCATTAGTTAGGATTCTTCACTTGTTCTTAATCATCACAAACATTTGTTTCTCATGATACCACACTACAAAACACTAAATGTGATCTCTACTAAGATGGCAAAACATGTTTTCTTGCTCAAGACATCCCAGGACTTTGATTCTGGAATTGTTGCCTTTTCTGCTGCCATTATCACTCCCTTTATTATTATTGCAAATTAAATTTAGGTCCTGGGGGAGTAGCTGAGCTATTATTTCAAGTACAATTATACGTCATGAAACAGAATTGGCTTACAAAGAAATGCAGTTGGTAAAGGCGATGATATTTGCAGTATTGGTTTTTGTGATTTTACCTCAAATGATGTGCAGGATTCACAGGACTAAATGCAGCAGCAGTGACCCTCTGCCTTTTCTTCACAAAAAATATCAGTCTGGAAACCTCATTGTTGTGAATATGCTCTCTCAGATCTATGTCTTCCATACAATGATGGACTTCAGCAAGCATCCCTCTAAGGAGTGCTTTGAGGACACTGTGTAAGAATTTACATTATATATGGAAATTAAGTTAATTTGAACTAGGAAGTCTTTTTATAGTCTTATTAGCCTCAGTTACAATGCATGTTTTCTTTGCTGGATAACACTAGCTTCATCCTTCCGTTCTTCCTCCTTTTCTACCATTATCTTCTCCTCCTTATTCCTTTTAAAAGTAGCATTAATAATCCTTGATTGTTGTTTGCTAATCAGAAGAATTAGGTCTTCTCCAAAAGTTTGTTTCCATTTGTTATGTATGCACTTATAGATGTTCTTTTTAGAAAACTTCCTGAAACCCATAATCTTTATGTGATGATTATACCCTGCCGAGGGGAAAAAAAGATATTCCAACACGCCCCCCCCCCCCCCAATTTTTCCACAATATTATAAAACGTTAAAGCATTACACACAAATACAAATTTGCATTAGGAAAAGAAATATTGGAAGAGAAAAAGCTGACACAAGCTGTATGATGGGAAGGTATATCTGGGGCTGAAGGAACCTCAACTTTTCAAGGAGAGATTGAGCTGTTCCTGAAGCTAGAAGGACTGATCTTCCCCACTCTCTGGAGCTCCATGCTTAGTGGAAAAATATGATATCTTGATGTGGGTAACTTAAAATTTGTTCTGGAAAATGGATGTGTTATGATCTAGCAGCAGGCATGAGTTGGATTTTGTAAAGGGAATATTTTAACAAGCTGCACATGTTGTCCAAGAAGGGTTACAGAACCTTCAATAGTTTGTGTTTCAACTTTTATGCATGTCCTGATTGAGGTTCTTTAGAAGAACTTTTTTCTTCAAATAATTTACACACAGAAGAGAAAGTTTCATATCCTTTTCTAGATCAGAGGTTGCGAACCGGTGGTCTGCAGACCATTGGTGGTCCATGAGAAAATTTTGGTGGTCCGCAGTGCACTGGTGTCTGCAACAGGGGAGATACCAGAGGTGAATGGACCAACATACATGAGGAAGGAGGGTAGTATGCAGGAAATTGTGGCATCAGAGCCTTCCCAGGTGTTCCCTGACCTGTGAGAGGGTGGGGTGTGCGGAAAGGAACCTCTGAACTGGGGTTGTCTACTGCCTCCCTCTCTGGCAGCTGCCAAGCCTCCTCCTTCCCGCTGGGTGTTTGAGCTCTTCTGGTGAGGAGGAAGCAGTTCAGAGAAGTTCAGAAGTTCCTTTCCCCCCACCTATTTGCAGGCCAGGAACACCTGGGAAGGCCTCTGATGCCGTGCTCTCCTGCGTGCATTAGTCCATCCACTGCTGGTATCATGCATGTTGCCTCACCTCCCCGCCAGCCATCTGGTCTTCAGCACGTGGCTTGTTGGCCTCTGAACATTAGATTCCCATCACCCATCACATGTTCAGAGGTTCCTTTCCCCCCACCCCCACCCCCAGGGACAGAGAGAGGAAAAAAAAGAGAGAGAGGAAGAGAAAGAAGGAGAAAATGAGAAAGAGAGAGGGGGGAGGGAAAGAGAGAGAGAGAGAGATGAGAAAGAGAGAGAGAGAGAGAAAGAGAGATGAGAGATCCCGGTGTTTTGTTTTCTGTAGGAAATGGGTCTAAATGACTCTTTAAGTATTTAAGTATTTGTAGAAAGAGGCAGCCAAGCTAAGTGCCTGAGGGACCCCATCCCGTCAGTGGGAGTATAGGCACTTCAGTGTGCGGTGCACTGGATTCGTATTATGGTTTGTGGGATTTAAAATTATGAGTTTGATGGTCTCTGAGGTCCAAACGGTTGGCGACCCCTGCTCTAGATTTATTATTGAACAACAAAGTTTCCAGATAGTAAATTACTAAAAACTGTAATGATTACCTTTTATTTTAATTAAAGATTTCTTTTTTAAATGTTGGCATGAGAATCATTCACTTCACCTTCATTCTAGCATTAAAAAAATCTAGTTACAGTACATGACATCGGTGTTATAAACAATTTATTAAATAAAATCGTAAAAATTTGTTTTAATTATTAATTATGCAGTTTAATATGATTTAATTAAAATATGCACTCTCTGACAAGAAAAATGCTATGCTCTTTTTTGATCAAAATTATTCTATATTTCTACTTTCCATTTATGTATAAGAAATATGGGGACTGAATTATAATTTTTATCCTTAGGGCATAATAAATGTTTGGTTTGGGAGAATGCCATTTGAAACAAGGAAATATATTTTTATTTGGTGCTGTCAATTATCTTAGACTCCCAAATTACTATCAATAGTAGAATGTGTTTTGGAGGGTTTTTTAAAAAAAATGAGTGTTTCTTCTCTTTCAGAATGTATCAGTACCCTTTTGTGACTCCAGTTTCTGAAATTATTAAATTGAATATTGGAAGATTACTAGGTCAAAATTATTTCCATCACCAATATTTTTTAAATGCTACCAAAACCTCCCTTATGAAACTGGCCATTAAAACTCAAAATGATTGCAATGCTATTTTATCACAATAAAGAAATATTTTGTGCGTTTTCTGTTCAATTGATTGCAAGGTGACAAAACATGCATTTCTCTTTCCAGAGTCATGACTCCAATCTACCAGCACATCTTGGCCTTAGAATTTGCCATCACAGAGGTCAACAGAAATCCCAATATTTTACCCAATCATACCCTCGGTTTCCAACTCTATAATACCTATTTCATGATAAGTTGGACATATCGTGCCTCACTTGAACTTTTCTCCAGAAAGGGGCACTTCATCCCTAACTACAGTTGTGATATGCAGCACAAACCAATAGCAGTCCTTGGAGGACCTACTGATGAAGTGTGTCTACAAATGGCTACCATTTTGTCTATCTACAAAATGCCACAGGTATCAGCTTTGATAAAGCCTACATCAAGTAAATAATTATCAATGCAGTATTCCCTTCTTTTTTATGGGGGCAATTATGGAATAAGGAGGACACACACACAATATTATAGAATGATATGCATAAAGTAAAGTACATATAAATCTTACATGGGAAGAGACCCGAACATGCCAAGATCTGCATACCTGTACCCATAAAAATCTACCAAAACAAATATCTATATATGTATATATATATACTTCCAATTCTATGTGGGAGAAAACCTGAATAACCAAAGATCCACATACAAATACCCACGAAAACCTCAGAATATATATATATATATATATATATATATATATATATATATGGATCTTTGGTTCTTCGGGTTTTCTCCCACGTAGAATTGGAAGTATCTAGGCGACGTTTCGATGAAGTCTCATTCATCATCTTCAGGCTTGTATCTTCAGCCTTGTGCTTCTCAGAGTAAGCACAAGGCCGAAGACACAAGCCTGAAGATGATGAATGAGACTTCATCGAAACGTCGCCTAGATACTTCCAATTCTACGCAGGAGAAAACCCGAAGAACCAAAGATCCAATACAAATACCCGCGAAAACCTCCGAAAACAAATATATACATACATACATATATACATACATACATACATACAGCTTCTATCCCAGAGCAATAACGATATTGAATTCTATTGTATAGTGCAATATACAGTAGAAGGATGTGTGTTTGTGTTTTATTTTTATAGTTATAATGTACCCTGAAGATGGCATTTAATTCCATTGTACAAGATGCAATGACAATAAAGTAAAGTAAACTAAAACTAAATTGATGACTTTTGCATGGGAATTTTGCTGTGGCTTCTTTCCTTCCCCAGTCTCTTCTGACCTTTTATATTTGAAAGAATTAAATAATCAATTAGTGTGCTATCTCTTGCCAAGAAGTATTTTTACGTTAAAGCAATGTTTAACGAAATTGATGAAAACTATAGGGACTTCTCAGAAGCATTCAAACAAAAAATATAATTTTAAGGACAATCTACCAATTTACAATGTCTAGTTCCTCTTAATAGCACTAAAGGAAGGGGGGAAAGGAATGTAGGAGGAATTGGGGCAAACTAAGTTATAGAAAATAATGAAAATTGGGGAAATTGGTGGAGAAATCAAGTTATTCTTATTGGGAATTTTGCATTAATAGCATCTGATATACTGTAGGAAAAATATTTAAAATTTATGTTAAAATATAAAAGTGGAAAGCCAAGTTGGAAAATGCGGTAGGCATTGCTTGATTAGTATAACTTTCATGAAGTTTTTTTGTACAACAATGTGTCTTTGATCAAATTTGCTAATGTACCTCAACCTTGGGAGTGATAACAATTTCCACGTCACATTCTGAATATGTTTGTGAAGTATAGTTCACAAGTATGAAATATGTTGAACCTTAATATGTTGTAGCTTAAATGGGAAAATTATATCATTGCACACTACCTTTTTAAAAAAAGAAAAAGAAGAATTGTCTTGTTGACTATTTGCTTGTATTTTTCTTTTTGTTTTTTTAAGCTAGTCTATGGTTCCACTATCAAAAGTAGTGCAAAAACAGTGGCTACCTTACATCAACAAATGTTCCCAATTATAGACCGTCAATATAAAGGAATTTTTCAATTACTGTTACATTTCAGATGGACATGGATTGGGATCTTGTCTGTAAATAATGAGAGTGGTGACAAATTTGTACAAAATGTGGTTCCCATGTTTGTCCAGAGGGGGATTTGCTCAGACTTTATTGAAACATTTCCAATGATTGATTCAAGTAACATTGCTGAGTTGGTGGAAATAGGACTTGAAATGTACCTGGTGATTATGAAAAGCACAGTTAATGTAGTATTAGTTCATGGTGAAATTTATGGAATTATAGTTCTCAGACTTCTTTCCACCAATTTGAAAATTGAAAATGAATCATTATGGAGAAAGGGTAAAATCTGGGTTATGACTGCTGAGATGGATTTCACCTCACTTCCCTTTCTAAGGAATAGTGACTTAGTCTTCCTCCATGGTGCTCTGTCTTTTGCAATTCACACAGAGAAGATATTAGGATTCCAGCAATTTGTTCATTTAAAGAATCCTATCTTGGAAAAAGAAGATACTTTTATCAAGCTCTTCTGGGAAAATGCCTTTCAATGTTCTTTTTCCATTTCTGTTATGAATGAAGATAAAAATGAGGTTCCCTGCACGGGAATGGAGAAATTGGAAGATCTTCCTACATCTGTGTTTGAAATGGACATGACTGGCCATAGCTACAGCATCTACAATGCCATCCATGTTGTGGCACATGCTTTGCATGACTTGCATTCATCTACGATGAAATATAGAATTAGAGGATATGATGCTAAACATGTTCAAAAGCTGTGGAAGGTAAATTCTTGCAGCAAATCAATTATTGGCTTTTCATCATATTTGCAATCCAGATCCAAAATGTAAATCAAGTTTGTGTAGGAGATGATCTGACAGTCCATTCTTTCAAGGGGAATATGTTTAAGCATATAGTTTTATTAAATGCCATGTCTTTAGCTATAGTCCAATTAATGTCTTTAAAAATTATGATATCTGAGCCTTACAATAAAGGTGTACAATTTGTTATGCCTGTCTTTTTATGTTAACTGAGCTCTTCTTTGTGTCTTACAATATCTAGGTTTTATATGTGTTCCCTCAACTTGCACATTTTAAGACCTTTCTCATTTTATAGCATTTATTTCAAATCCATTTTGTTTCAAGGGAAGTCCATGATATGACTTTTGATTTCTGTAATTCATATCTTTAGTCCTTCCCTCCCTCTTCCCACCTCTCTGTGTGTAGGCTAAATGTAAAAGAATCTGTCAACATTAGCATTCTAACAAATTTCTGCTGCTGTAAGAAAGAGACAATAAACATCAGACAATATCAGCATTGTTGCACAAAGAGCTCTTTGACAAATTGAGGGATAAAAGGGAGAAGTATAAAAAACTGGAAAGATGGACATATAACTAGAATAGAAAATACCAGCAAATAGCCCAAATCTTCAAGGATACAGTCAGGAAGGCCAAGATTCAGAATAAACTAGAAATGCCCAAAATGACAAAAAATAGAGAGTTCCTTTCTATACATGAGAAGTAAGAAGAAAGTAAAAATAATAGTCAGTCCACTAATGGGAAAGGGCAAGAAGGTGTCAGGCAGCAGGGAGAAAGTAGAACTGCTTAATTCTTCTTTACATCTGTCTTCAAGTAAAAGAAAACAATAGTCAAATCTGTCAAAAGCAGCACCATGGGAGGCAGAATAGAAATGCAGGTCACGATAGGGAAGAAATTGGTAAGAGAACATCTATCTGCTTATGGAAAGTTCAGATTTCTGGATCAGGTGGTTTACATTCTAGGGTATTACTGAAGAAATTGGCAAATTGATCTCAAAATCACTGAATGAATCTTTTCGAGCTCTAGGAAAACTGTTAGAGGACTGGAAAAAAACATGGATGTGGTTCCAATCTTCAAAAAGCAAAAAAAAAAAAAAAAAAGGCAGGGGGGCGGGATCCAAGAAACTACAGACTAATTAGCTTGACATTAAGACCTGGGAAAATCCAGGAAAAAAAGGCACCAGATTTGTGAGCACCTAGAAATGAACAAGATGATTAATGGAAGCCAGCATATGTTTGTTAAAAAGACGTCATTCCGAACAAATCTTATTCCTTTGGCAAAGTTAAAGTAACTGAATTAGCAGATGAAGGAAATGCTGTGGATATAGTAGACTTATAATCTCAAGGTTCTGTCTTGAGCCCAGTGCTCTCCAAAATCTTCATAAGTGACCAAGATGAAGGATTTGAAAGGGTGCTCATCAAATTTTCAGGTGACATTAAGCTGGGGGGAATTTAAACTCTTTGAAAGATAAATTCAAAATGACCTTGATAGATTTGAGCATCAACAAGATACAGTTCAGAGGTGAAAAAAGAATAAGGCCCTTTCACCTAGGCAGAAAAACAGATGCACAGGTGTACAACAGGCAGTACTGGCTCAACAGGTTGCATCAATACTTGAATACAGCTCATCAGTCTGGAACCCACATTATGTATCTGATATTAACACAATTGAGAAAGTCCAGAAATATTTCACAAGAAGAGTTCTCCACTCCTCTACTCGTTGCAGAATACCTTATGCTACCAGACTCGAAATTCTAGATCTTGAAAACCTGGAACTACGCCGCCTTCAGTCCCATCTAAGTATAGTATATAAAATCATACATTGCAATGTCCTACCTGTCAATGAATACTTAAATGAATATGTAAAGTTAATCGCACCAAACTTGATTGCAGGAAATACGACTTCAGCAACAGAGTGGTCAATGTCTGGAATACTCTACCTGACTCTGTGGTTTCTTCCCCAAACCCCAAAAACTTTAATGTTAGACTGTCTACTATTGACCTCACCCCTTTCCTAAGAGGTCTGTAGGGGGCGTGCATAAGCGCACCAACGTGCCTACTGTCCCTGTCCTATTGTTTCTTTTATATTTTATTTTTCTTATATGTATCCATGTATTCATAACTATATTTTACTTATACCTATTATCTTATAAGCAATTGAGAAAGAAAGAAAGAAAGAAAGAAAGAAAGAAAGAAAGAAAGAAAGAAAGAAAGAAAGAAAGAAAGAAAGAAAGAAAGAAAGAAAGAAAGAAAGAAAGAAAGAAAGAAAGAAAGAAAGAAAGAAAGAGCATCAACTTTGTGGGAAGTGATAATATAGTTCTATGTTGCACCAATGAAAACACATTTGGAATACTGAAGTCATTCCTGCTTACCATGAAACAAAACAGATGCTGAGAATCTAGAATGAGTGCAGAAATAAGTAACAGAGATGATAAAGGGTCTGGAGACTAAATTGTATAATGAACAGCTAAGGGAACTAAGTTTGTTCAACCTAACAAAGTGAAGACTTAGAGGAGTGCTAATAACAATCTTCTGGTACTTGAATGGCTACCACAAGACCCCTGAGAGGGGATCATTTTTTTCTCCATATCCTTCTGAGGATAGGACAAGAAGCAATGGGTGGAAGCTCATCAGAAAAAGATCCATCTGGAAATAAGGAGGAATATCCTAACAGTGATAATGATTAATCAATGGAACAAATTGCCTCCCAGGGTTGTGGGTGCATCACTGGAGGTTTTCAAGAAAAGATGGGACAATCATTTGTCTGGGATAATATAAGGCCTCTTATCTTGGTAGGAGTTGGAAGACCTCCACCCCTATTATTCAAAGTTATAGAAGAGCTCTGCATAATTTGCTATTTCCTACAGCACAGATTTCAGTTGTTTACTCCAATTTAATCACAGGTCAGCTTCTTCCAGACATCACAATCTTCCTTTTGATATATGAAGGAAAAAAAGACAAATTATTTCTATGGATTATCAATCTGCCCCTTCCGTCTTTGAAATGGAATGAAGACTATTATCTTCCAGGTCTTCAGAAGTATCATCTCATGCACCAATTTTGATAGCCAACATTCTCTGACTAAATTATTTTATGACTTTGAAAGAAAAATTGAAATATTCATCAATCCCAAAACTTTATATCAATGTTTCAGTTATCACCATAATTTCCAAATGTCCAAATATGATTTTTATTTATTTCTATTTTATTATTCCTGGTATTTGCATCTATTGTGCATTTTAGTTGCTTTGTTTTTCTATTATAATGATGGTTTACAAGATGAATTATTTACTAATGTTGTTATTGCATTGACTGCTGTCCTCTCATAAAAATATTATTTTTATTTTTGAAAGGGGGAATACACCCTATTCCCTTGGGTTTCTTATCTATCAGTCTATCTATCTCTCTATCATCTATCTATCTGTCACAAATCTCATCTTCTCTTTGGTTCTTTTCCAATATAGCTCAAGCAATTTATGAGAGGCATATCATACAATAATAGTGCTGGGCAAAAAATTTCTTTCAACCAAAATGGAGAATTGGAGACTGGATTTGATGTTATGAATTGGATCACATTTCCAAATCTAACTTTTCTCAAAGTTAGAATTGGAGGGATAGGTATCATGGATTCCCAGGAAGCATTGTTTACCATCGATGAGGATGATATTGTATGGCCAAGAAGGTTTAACCAAGTAAGGAAAGTTTTTATTTATAGTGAAATATCTTTTCTCCATTCTTGGAGTTCTCTTAAACTCAAAATCCCACACAGCAATTAGATTCATGTGAAGATCTTTACAAATCAATCCATCTGGTGTACTTTGGATATCTTCTAAGACAACATGTGAATGGAGTGATGAGTAAATTTTAAAAAGAGAGCTGCCATATTAGCTTAAACAAGTATGTTTTCTCATTTAGCAAAAACTACCTAGATGGTAACAAGGAAGGATGTATCAAGGACATTGCAGATACATGAAAATGGAGATTTTCCAGATTCCATGGAGTAGAAAAGCCACACCAGATGATATTGTGTAATCACTTGAGTACTAAATTTGTCAAAGCATTTTCTTTTTTCTGTCATGAGTAGGTCCAACCACTATCGTTGTGTAATAGTAAGTGCCATTCAGGTTATGCTAGAAGCAAGATAGAAGGGAAGCCATTTTGTTGCTATGATTGTCTGAAATGTCCATATGGGAAGATTTCCAACCAAGAAGGTGGGTTCTTGCTTTTGTTTTATTGGAAGATATATCTAGATAAAAATCCAATCCATGTTGAATTACTATGTCTGAACTCTGTGTGCTCCAAATCCTAGATATTCTTGCAAAATATCTAATCAAGAATTTTTAAATAAATACCGGGCTTCCCATTTCAGAGAAGAGGCAGGCAGGGTGATATTGTTCAGTATCAAAATTTTCCTCTTTCATATAGATGGGAAGAATGATAGAGGCAAGACCCTCCTTCTCCTAAAACTGTCATAGCTGAGGCTTTGCTATTTGACAATTAAGAAATTAGATTTGAACTTCTGTATATGACAAATACAAGGAATTGCACTTAGTGACATATAAAACAAATGGCAAAAAGGTTCATCTCTGGAATCAATAGAAATTCAAATATTGTTGCTAGCCAAACTGTATCTTGTTGAAGATCATAAATGAAGTTTACCTGCTCAAGATTTACTGGCACCCAGAAAATTGACCAAAAGAGATTTGGCATTTAATCCATTGATTGAATTTCAATATGATGCCAAATAATGTATTTTGGGACGACTTCCCAAATATAACTGTTGAAAATATAGCAGTGTATTTGATATTCACATGTTAAACAAAAGCTCTCTTTTCTTAATACTGTCATGTTCAGTTTTGATTGTTTCAATACATCTATAAGTTGTTATTTTATTTTTTAGACATGAATGAATGCTTTCAATGTCCAGAAGATCAATACCCTAATAAGAAGCAGGATTTTTGTCTCCCAAAAGTTATAACATTTTTGAAGTTTGAAGAAACTTTGGGAACTATATTGGCTAGTTCTGCTATTTTCTTTACTTTGATCACAGCTGCAATCATCTGGATCTTTATTAAGCATCAGGACACTCCCATGGTCAAAGCCAACAACCGGAATCTCACCTATGCTCTCCTTGTTAGTCTCATGTTGTCTTTTCTTTGTTCTTTGTTATTCCTAGGAAAACCTGGCAAGGTAACATGTATCCTGCGTCAAACAGCCTTTGGGATGATCTTTTCCATGGCCATTTCTTGTGTATTGGCTAAAACTATCATTGTGATTCTGGCTTTCATGGCCACTAAACCTGGGTCCATGATGAGCAGATGGATTGGGAAAAGACTTGTCATTTTCATAATTTTGGGCTGTTGTTGTATTCAAGGTATTATTTCCATTACATGGGTGATAACCTCACCTCCATTCCCAGATGCTGACATGAATTCAGTGGTAGAAGAAGTCATTCTAGAATGTAACAAAGGATCTGTCTTCATGTTCTACTGTATCTTGGGCTATATGAGTCTCCTTGCTATTATCAGTTTTACAGTGGCTTTCCTAGCCAGGAATTTGCCTGATATTTTCAATGAAGCCAAGTTTATCACCTTCAGCATGTTGGTCTTTTGTAGTGTTTGGTTGTCTTTTGTTCCAACATATCTGAGCACCAAGGGGAAATATATTGTTGCTGTGGAGATCTTCTCCATTATATCTTCCAGTGTTGGGTTACTGGCTTGTATCTTTTTTCCTAAATGTTACATCATTGTGCTGAGGCCTGATCTGAACAATAAAGAACAGCTAAGAACACAAACCCACAGAAAACCATAACACTATATATGGCTATCTAGGAGAAAAAAGAACCATTAAATATTATGGCTCAATTTCACTTATCTAGAAGTAAGCTCCTTTGCATCCTTTTGCACCCTTTTCATTTATAGTTTATAGTCAGTTTATAAATAAAGTATTAGTTGTGAAAAGTTTTCCTGTTCTGATTTCTGCATTTTCCTCCCCCAATGCTGTATCATGTTGGTAAAAAAAATTCAGGCAAAACTTGAAATAATTGAAGTCTAGCTGAATTAGATAAGAAGTCTGGGCCTCATTTCAATTTAGAAACAAAAAGCTGCTTTGGAGCACCTTCAAACACCATATTTTCAGCATATAAACTCTTAAAGGCTTCTCATACATCTTAGAACTGATTATCCCAGGAAGCTCTTCTGAAACAGCAAAGATATCATTTTCAATAATATTTAAACAATATATCAATTTTAAAATATATATTTTAAATGTATTATTTAAACCAGGAAGTGCATTTGAAGATTAGAAAATCTTAAAAGGCTTAAAATAAGTAAGCCAACCACACAATAATATCAGATCTCAACTCAAAAATCTTATGTTATAAGCTGCCAGAATCATTGGATATGAGATGGGCAGGGAATGAAGGAAGGAAGGAAGGAAAAAGAGAGGTATAAAGGAAGAAAAAACAAAAGGAAAAAAAGAAAGATATTGCATGCCATAAAAATAAAAAGAGAGGTTTACAATCCTGCCACTTAGCAGACCTGAAAACAAAAGATGAATATCTGATAAATCTATTTCTCTGTAGTATGGACAGAAGGGTTCAACTAATGCATATCAGTTCACTATCATTGTTTAGCAGAAAGGCAGAAATGTAAGGAAAGGGAAACATCTTTGTTTAATGACAATGCCGTCACAATAAATAAGATAGGAATTTTATTAGTGGATTGCACCCAGATCAACCTGGGAGGGCTTATAGTGCTAGATACGTTCTTTTCTAATAGTTAAAATCAAGATCAATAGGCAAAGCAGACCTATCATAAGTGTCTTGAACAATTTTATTTTGGGTTCTGTTTAGCAAGTTAGACTGGAAAGCAGGAGGTGAAATCCCACCTTAGCTATGGAAGCCGGCTGAGTAACTTTTGGGCCAGTCACTCACTCTCAGCCCAATCCATCACACAGAGTTTGCTATTAAGGGGAATACAGGAGGAGGAAGGTATGTTGACTGTGTTTATTGTCTTGAGCTATTTGTAATAATAAAGGCAGGAAATAAAATAATATAACCTACAGTTAAGCAGGCTGTATTTTTTCTATCTCATTATTTAAATCGGGGTCTTGCATCACACCATCGCTTTTGCCATCTTGCTCATAGGAATTTTCATTCTTTTGAAACTTTTTTAGATAAAAAAAACTTTTGCTGAAGCTGTAGGATGAAAATTGTTTTCTTCTGCTACATGGATATAATAAGCAGGAGATTAAATTCCCTATAATTATCCAATCAATGCTGATTACTTGGAGAACTCCTCTAAGTGAGAAGGGACTTGCTGGTAGTAACTAGCCAATATTTGAATTGTCAAGGAATACTATTAATCTCTGCTGCAACTTTTATGACAAGGATTTTAAAGCACCTGGGATTCCTGAGTTATTGAGGAAGCTGGCATTCTTGGACATGTTAGAAGAGCGCAGCAGAACATTAACACTTGAATGATTGTAAAAGAACAGGTGACATGATGTTAAGAAGAAGATGTGAATAGGAGATAATGAAGTTTGTTTTTTCAATTATCATGCTCCTTTCTTCAGCAGGGTGTGATGTTCCAATTGCTAAATGTATAGTCAGTGACCCTCGAAAAATCAACCATAAGTATTATCATTCAGGGGATGTTATCATAGCTGCCGTTAGTTCACAGAGCTACATGTTTTCCAACCCTCTCAACTATGAAAGGCATCCTGCTTTTGAACTCCTTGATGACCTCATGTAAGCAACTGGTACCTTACACCAAATATTTCAGGTGGTGGGTCTTTCCTAGTCTTGGACAGTAAGATCAAGCATGACTTTCCAACCATTAGCATTAAGGGATTGTGATTTATGCTTCAGTGGATCAGAATTTTTATCCAATTTAAAAAACTATTTGGACACATTCTTACCACTTTAAATAATACTCCTGAGCAAAGTAACAAGTTAAATGGGTGGAAATTACTGGGGCTGATTCTGCTTCCCACTCTGTTTCATATTATTATTGTCATAACAATTCTTCTGTAATTTGGGATAAATTTCATGGAAATTATTCATTTCATTTTCTTAGTATAGCAAGGAATATTGATGCTAACTTATTTTCCTTAGAAAAATAGCCATCTTTCATTATGAATTGCAAAATTAAAAAGATTAAACCAATCATATTTAATAAATAATAACAATTCCGCTGCAGGACAGAAGATGAACTTCTTGATGTCCTATTAAACCAATTGTTAGCTCATGTACCAAAAGTAGAATGTTCAACTGAATTCAAATCTAAAACTTCTATTAATAAAGCATGCACTCCATGGCTAAATTAGGTTCTTTGGAAGGTTATGTGGTCCTTTATTGTGACCAGATCCAGGCTCACCTAAATCAAATAACTCTCAAGATGTATACATTTATTTGCATGCATGCAACAACAATATAGTACTATATATATTGGGCTCAGGCAAAGCTTTGATACTTTGTTAAGTGACCATGAGCAAAACTAGAACCAGGGCTTATATATCTTTGGCCCATTCCATTAAAAGGCAAAGAAAGGCAGAAGCAAAACGAAGAAAAATGTAGATCTGTAAAAATCACAATATAATATTGGAATATTTTAGATAAACCCATCTGTGTGACCATATTATTATTTATCCCTTCTTACTGTTGGAACTTTCTGTACTATCTTGTGTATGTGCAGGCCACTCCATGACTGTAACACATACACAGAACAAAGAGGAAAGATAAAAAGAGATTCACCCCAGCAACAGTTGCCCAGCCAGTGAGAACCGTGCACGTATAGAAAGTTATCATAGCTGTATGTGTTGCTTGAATTCCTTTGTTGCCTTCTGTATCCTCCCACCTTTTGTTAATAAAAGGGGGTCCCGGAGTCAGCTCTGGGCTCTCATCCTGAAAAAGCTGCCTTGCGTGTCTTTCCTCATTCGGACTCCTCATGAGAAGCCCACCAGGAAAATTATATCTTACTAAGTTAATGTGCTAACCATACTGTCTTTGAGCTATTGTTAGTGAATAAAAACAACTTTGGCCAAAGGTTCCTGTGTGAGTTTGCTCCCTGTCACCATTCAGGATTAATTAAACATTCTGAAAATGTTTTCTTACAAGAGCATTTTAGATAGATCCTATATCATTTGCAGGTAGGGCATTGCAATGTATGATTGTATATACTATATTTAGATCAGACCGGAGGCAGCATAGTTCTAGGTTTTGTAGGTCTAGAGTTTCAAGTCTGGTGGCATAAGGTATTCTGCGATGAGTAGAGGAGTGGAGAACTCTTCTTGTGAAATATTTCTGGACTTTTTCAATTGTGTTAATATCAGGTACATGATATGGGTTCCAGACTGATGAGCTGTATTCGAGTATAGGTCTAGCAAATGTTTTATATGCTCTAGTTAGTAGCGTGATATTTCCAGAGAAGAAGCTATGTAGGATTAGATTAACATCTTAATGCCTTTTTGGTTATGTAGTTACAGTGGGCTGTAGCACTTAGATCATTAGAGATGAGTACTCCAAGGTCCTTGACAAAGTTTGGATCCTCAACAAGATCTTGACTATTTAGCTTGTATTTTATTTTCTGATTTTTTTTGCCAATATGTAAGACAGAGCATTTATTTGTTGAAATTTGAATTTGATTGACCATTCTGATACATAGTCAAGATCTTTTTGGAGTGCCCTAGTATTGTCTGTGGTGTTGAATAGCTTTACATCATCAGCGAAGAGAACGCAGTTGCTGTTAATATGATCACAGAGGTCATTTATGTAGAGTATGAAGAGAGTTGGTCCTAAAACACTGCCTTGGGGAACACCACTGTTGACAGGTACAGAATTTGATAGGATGCTCCCAATTTTGACCATTCATTGTCTGTTTGACAGGAATGCTTCTATCCAGTTATGTAAGTGTCCAGAGATGCTATAAGATTTTAGTTTTAGTAATAGTTTGTTGTGTACCACTGAATCAAAGGCTTTACAGAAGTCTATGTAGATTGTGTCTATTGCTTTGCCCTGATCAAGTTGTGTAGTCCATATGCTTTTGCAGTATAAGAGTTGTAGTACAGATGATATGGCTTTTGTTATAGAGGATCCATTAAATTCAGGACCAATATTATTGAATAAAATAGATAAATTTGGCAGACTAGCAGGACTAAAAATTAACAAAGAAAAAACTAAAATGCTAGTTAAAAATTTAATAACTAGTAAACAAAAAAAATTAGAAGAAAAACTGGGTTTACAAGTAGTAAATAAAATTAAATATTTAGGAATTTGGTTGAGAGCAAGAACATTGAATCTGCGAGAGGATAATTATACAAAATTATTGAAATAGATTGAAAAGGAATTGTAAAATTGGAATAAGATGCAAATTTCACTATTAGGAAGGATAGCAACAATTAAAATGAATGTGTTACCAAAAATATTATACCTGTTTCAAACAATCCCGATATTACTGTAAAAAATTTTTTTCTAAAGAGTTAGATAAAATTGTAATGAAATTTATTTGGGCAAAGAAAAAGTCAAGGATAAAAAAATATATTTACAAGATAATAAAAGTAGAGGTGGATTCGGGCTACTTGCCTGGGAGATATACTATAGTGCAGCAGTATTATTATGAATAAAAGATTGGATTGATTTGCGAAACAATAGGATCTTACAGATAGGGGGACATGATTTGTTATTTGGTTGGCATGTTTTTTTATGGAACCCAAATACTAAAACTAATATATATTTTATTAGACATGTTTTTCAAAAACCTCTAATTAAAATTTGGAACGACATAAGGAAGAATCATTATACTAAGATCCCGGTATGGTTCTCAACGATGGAGGCAATGTTTCATCCTAATACGATAGATAGTAGTAAAAAATTAAAATACTATCAAATAATAAATAATGAGGGAAGAATCAAAACAAAACAGGAATTAGAAACACAAGAAATATTTATTGATAATTAGACATATTTTCAAATTAAAATGAAATATAACAAAGACATGAACGAGCATGGAATTGAAATTAAAAATACACAGTTAGATAAAATATTATTAAATCCGGAGAAATGCTCAATCTCCCAACTATATCATTATTTATTGGAATGTGAAATGGCCGAGAAAATTGTCAAAGGTCCAATGCTAGTTTGAGAAAATTTTTTTGGTTATAATATTGATTTGGAGATTTGGGAGGAGATATGGGAAAAAAATTTGACACTAACTAAATCAGTAGCCCATAAAGAAAATCTCTATAAAATGGTATTTAGATGGTATCTGGCACCCTCAAGATTGGCGAAGATATTTTCAATAGCCAACCCCTGTTGTTGGAAATGTAAAAAAAAAAAAAATAGGTACCTATTTTCATTCATGGTGGACATGCCCTGAAGGAAAGAAATATTGGGTAAAAATTAAAAACTGGATAGAAGAAGTTACAGATTGTAAGTTAGAGTGGAAACGGGAATTATTCTTGTTGGGTATAATTAAGGGGGAGCATACCTCCAAAGTAAAATATTTGATTATACATTTATTAACTGCAGCACGTAACTCATTAGCTCAATATTGGAAAATCTCTAACACACCACCAATACATGTTACAATTCAGAAAGCTTATGACTGCGCTCAATTAGAGAGACTTACATTAAAGATCAATGGAAAGGAGGATACAGAATACTATAGAATATGGGACAAATGGTACAAATGGATAGAAAACACACAAAAAAGGGGGCGGAAACAAATAAATGATTGTAGGAAGAAATATATTACGTATCTGATATTAATACAAGTTGAGAAAGTCTAGAAATATTTTAGAAGAAGAGTTCTTCACTCGTTTACTTGTTGCAGAATACCTTATGCCATCAGAATCAAAATTCTAGACCTTGAAAACCTACAACTTCATCACCTTTGGTCCGATCTAAGTATAGTATATAAAATCATACATTATAATGTCCTACCTATCAATGAATACTTCAGCTTCAACCATAACAACAAAAGAGCAAACAATAGATACAAACTCAAGATTAATCGCACCAAACTTGATTGCAGGAAATACAACTTCAGCAACAGAGTGGTCAATGTCTGGAATACTCTACCTGACTCTGTTTTTTTCCCCAAACCCCAAAAACTTTAACCTTAGACTGTCTATTATTGACCTCACCCCTTTCCTAAGAGATCTGTAGGGGGCATGCATAAGCGCACCAACGTGCCTACCGTCCCTGTCCTATTGTTTATTTTATATTTTATTTTTCTTATATGTATCTGTGTATTCATAACTATGTTTTACTTATACCTATTATCTTGTAAGCAATTGACAAATAAAAAATAAATAAAATAAACCAGTTATATATTAACATTTTATATAAATGTAGAATTTACCTTAACAAAGCTTTCCTGTTATTTAATAGTGTCATTATTAGTATTGTGGATTAGTATTTTTCTGATTCATTAGTTAAATAATATATAAATATTATAACATAGTAAATGAATGAATGTTTCTATTGACTGTAGAATAGTGTTTAAACCAATGCCTAAAGAAAAACTAGGATCTACCAAGTTCGACAACAAATGTTAAAAAACTTGGATTAGTTATATGTTTTACTATGTTTTATATGTTTGTATTTGTATGGTTTTAATCTTGTTAATAAAATTGTTTTTAATTTTTTTTTAAAAAAAGAGTTGCAGATTACAAGATAGTTTTTTTTCTGAAACCAAATTGTTTATTAGAGAGTAGGTTGTTTTTCTCTAAGTGGAGGATAATGGATTGGTTAATAATTGATTCCATGACTTTACAGGTGATGCAGCATAAGGAGATTGATCTGTAACTTTCAACTAGGCTGGGGTCTCCCTTTTTGAAGATGGGGATGACTGTGGTTTGTGACCATAGTTTTGCAAAGGAGCTGGTCCTGAAAGATTTTTCAAAGATTATGCTTAGAGGTTCGGCTATGGCAATGGATAGCTTTTTTAAGAAGTAGGCACATATTCCGTCTGGTCCAATATTTATAGGGATGGTTTTAGATTGCGCAGTGCTTTTTCAACAATGTCTTCTGTAAAATCAATATGTATTAGATCATTGTAGTTGTCTGTGGTTCGACTAGGAAGTACTGGGCTTGATCCATTGCTGTTTACAAATACTGAGCCAAAGAATGTGTTAAGGAGGTTTGCTTTGATGATGTCGTCGTTGCAGTCTTTGCCATTAGGTCCTTTCAGGGGTGGGATGGACCTTGAGTCCTTTAGTTTGTTGTTTATTATAGAAAGCATGGGTGGAATTTGTGCATAGAAGCTTTTCCTCTTGTTTAATATGATAATTAGTACATTCAGTTTTTATCTGTTGGCATAGATTTTTGTATCAGCTTTTGAAGTTTGCAACGTGACCAGATTTGTTTTTTCATCAAAGTGATATATTTTTGGACTGAAGCTTCCTTATTGTTAAGAGTAATCTGTTTTTCCTGGTTTTAGGAGTTGTTATTGGTACATATAGTTTGATGGCTCTTTTGATTTCTAATAAGAATAAGTTGTAATGGTCTTCTACAGTACTGCATCCAGTGAATAGAAATTGCCAATCAAGAGATGAGAGATCATTGTTTATAAGATCATAGTTGCCTTTTTTGAAGTTATAATTGGGGATTCTGTCATTGTGATGATTTTTGTGTGGACGTTATGTTGAGAAAAAAGTCAATCATGTTGTGGTCACAGTTGGAAAAAGTTTCCTTAATTTGTATTCTGTAAATTGGATTCAAACTATTGCAGAAGATGAGATCGCGGCATTTGTTAAGCCTAGTATTGTTGGTTACTAGTTGTTCCAGTCCCAGATTTGTTACTGCACTGTAGAATATTGCATGTATGGATTCAGTTGTACATTCGTTTAGGGTCCAGTTATTATGAGGTAGATTCAAGTCACCAACAAAGATAAAAGCGTGTGGGTAGGATTCTGCCCATGTTAGTAGTGTATTTAGCTTCTTTACATGTTCGATGTCATAATCAGGGGCTCTGTAATCAACCCTAAGGCAGCTAACCACATCATCTTCAAGCTGTCTTCTCACCCTGTGCCAGTGCTTGCGTGAACTAGCTCTTTATGTTCTTCAAGAAGGTTAAGGGGATGAGGACCTGCTAGAACTTGGGGGCCAGGATGCTCCACAGCAGTGGTCTTCAAACTTAGCTGGCTGGAGCATTCTGGGAGTTGAAATCCACAATTCTTAAAGTTGCCAACTTTGGGGATCCCTGCTCCACAGGAACAGACTGCAATGGAAAAAGGAGAGGATCAAAGGAATTTAGCAAACCTTAAGTTGAGACAATCCAATGATGCAATTAAATCTCATTGTAGATTTGTGACTCAGACCTACCAGCACATTTTGGCTTTTGTCTTTGCTGTGAAGGAGATCAATGAGGATATCCAGATGTTGCATAACATTTCCCTGGGTTTCAACATTTATAATGCCTACTTCACTGGAAGTTTAACTTATCTTGCTTCACTGGAGCTCCTCTCCACATGGGGCAAGTTTATTCCAAACTATAAATGTGATGTCCAAGGTACTACTGTGGCTGTCCTTGGGGGACCCAACTCCAAAGCATGTCTTTTCATGGCAACCATTCTGAGCATCTACAAGTTACCGCAGGTAAATTGTCTCCCCATGTTTTTCAATTTTTTCTTGCACATATTTATTTTCACAATTTGGTAAGAATGATTCTTACAAACAGATAGCATGAATCAAATGAAAAACAGCCACTATACTTTTTCCTTTAGGTCCACTAAGAGCATATGCACCAAAGACAGAGTCATTGTATGTCCAATCACACTTGGCCAATAAAGAATTTTATTCTGTTCTATTCTATATCTTAAAAAATAGAAAAAAAGTTAAGTTCCATTCTAATGGGACTGGGCCCTACAACTTTTCAATTTTTTTTTCATCCAGTTTCAGAATATTAAATGAATACCTACCATTCAGACATTAAAATTTACTAATCTTTCTACTTAATCTACTTAATCTTTCCTTTTTTTATAGCTTGGATATGGTTCTTCTCCTGTGATTAATGACCCAGCCCAGCAAGCCTTTTTCCAATGGATGTTCCCTAATAGAAACAAACAGTATGTGGGGATACTCCAGTTGCTTTTGCTTTTCAGATGGACCTGGATTGGTGTCATCTTTGTACCTGATGACAATGGCCTAAGGTTTGTGCAGAATGAACTTCCCAAATTTTCCCAGGGAGGCATTTGTTTTGATTTTATTGAACCATTGCCAACCTTGTATTTTAAAACTGGCATTCATGAAATGATAGAATCATGGGTCAAAATATACAAATTGATAATTGATAGCCCAGCCAGTGTTGTGTTCTTACATGGCGAAATTCATACTACGATCTTTTTGAGAATGTTTCCCCAAATTTCAGAACTTGAAAACATACCAATCAAAGCAGGCAAAGTCTGGGTAATAACTGCACAAATGGAATTCACATCTGTTCCCTTTCAACAATCTTGGGATCTAGATATCCTTCATGGTTCCTTAGCCTTTGCAATTCATTCCCAGGATGTGGTGGGTTTCCAAAATTTTCTTCAGATGAGAAATCCTAATGTGGAAACTGCAGATGGTTTTATTAAGGACTTTTGGAAACAAACATTTCTTTGTTCTTTCCCAACATCCTTGGAAGAAGAGAATGTCCAGAATCGCTGCAGTGGGAAGGAAAAACTAGAAGCTCTTCCTAGGTCTGTTTTTGACATGAGCATAACTTCCCATAGCTATAGCATCTACAATGCAGTTTATGCTGTGGCCCATGCATTGCAGTCTATGACTTCACTGAACTTCAAACTCAGAACTATGTCAGAGGAAGGACAGAAGAAGTTCTTGAATCAACAGTTGTGGCAGGTAATATCCTGATTAAACAAATAGAAATTGAACAGCCCTATCTACTTAAGCCAATTCTATATTAAGTTGATATTTTTGTATGTTTTAGAATGCAATGGGCCATCTCACTATGGCTAACATGTGGCTGCCAATTCGCCACCAACAACTTGCCATGGGACGATTCAATGCAAGATAACTATAATACAATTAATAATAATATTAATAACATAACTAATAGTATTACTAATACTTTTAAAAGAGGAACAGGTTTAGAGTATAGTTATCTTGATTGAGTTGGTTATGGCAAGTTAGCTGCGGTGAGTTGGCGGCCATGAGTTGGCCATACAAGTTGGCCATAGTGAATTGTCCTAGACATGTTTTAGAAGTGGCATTGCCTTTCTCTACTATCATTTCATAGTTGTCATTGTTTACAAAATGTCTCTATGATGGATTTAGAGAGTCTGGAGATCTAAATCCAATAGAAATGATTCTTCAATATTTCTTCAACACAAAGGGAGAGCAGGGATCCCAAAGAAAGTTAAGGATTGATTTTTGTTGCTTCTTTAATTATTGGTCTTTCTGCTAATCTCAGCTCCTCTCCTTTTGCTTTTCTTAGATATGTACAGAAAGGGAGCACATGCCGCTTGCTCCTGGAAGGAAGTAGTTCGATAGGTGATAGACTTTGCTTATTTCTATAATGTATTACATTATAATGCATTGTAATTGCTCATATCAGATTCCCATTGCAGAGAATGTTTGTATGCATGCCTAGAACACTTCAGCTTCCAGCATATATGTGATGGTTACTTATTATATTTATTACTCAATTTGATATGTTATTAGGTACAAAGGCATACAAGTTATCCCACTGTAACATACCTATAGAAAGCATAATAGGAGCGAAAAAAACGTATATGAAAAGGCTGACTTGTTTTGGTAGCCTCCCAAATCAGAGTAAGGAATAGTAGAGAGCATTCCAATGATGAAAAAGAGATTTGAGAAATTTGATTCCTCTCTTTTTTACCCCTTTTGAATGGATCACCAGGACAAATATCAAGATGCTTGAATTTGCTGGGGGGTGGGGGGTTGATTATTTATTTATTTTAATGTAATGAATTGGATTCTTAAAGTAAGTGATAGACTTACTTTAAGTCTATATTTTGTTTTTATTATAGGCTTATACATAATTCAATAATGAACCTCTGACTAATTATATTGTTTATGATTATAGATATTTTGAGTACAAGGTTACTTATATCTTGTGAAATATTCTCACCTTCTATTATCATTTGTATTATTTTGTTAGTGCATTTATTTATTTATTTATTTATCTATCTATCTATCTATCTATCTATCTATCTATCTATCTATCTATCTATCTATCTATCTATCTATTTATTTATTTATTTATTTATTTATTTATTAAATTTATATTGCTGCCTATTTGCCCATGGCGATTCAAGGTGGCTTACAGAATATGAAATCACATTTAAAACAATTAAAACTAAGAAAAAGAATCAAATAAATTAATATAGTACAATAAAATCACCCCCAACTCCCCCCCACACCCTTGTGACAGCAGATCACAGGAACCATTTAATGGGTTCTATCCCGTTCTGGGTTCCCCAGGCCTGCTAGCAGAACCAGTTCTTCAACACCTTCTGGAAGAGTATTAGAGTGGGAGTGTTCTAATGTCTGGGGTGGGGGGTGGTAATGTTCCAAAGAGAGGGAGCCACCAAAGAGAAGGCCCTTCTTCTGGATCCCATCAATTGTATCTCCCTCAGGGATGAGATCTGCAGCATTCTCTGCCTCCCTATTCTGATGAGTCAGGTAGATATGACCAGCAAGAGACAGTTCCTCAGATAACCAGTCCTAATCCATGAAGGTCTTTAAATGTGACAACCAGCACCTTGAATTGCACTCGGAAGCAAATCAGCAGCCAATGCAGCTCCTGCAGGAGAGATGATACATGTGCACACAACCATGCAGGTCACTGCATGTATTTTGCTTTCATTTTTATACTCAATTTAGTTCTACCACTTTCTAAGAAAAGTCTCATTTAACAACAGTGTTGGAGAATTGATTTCCTTTGATGAAAATGGGAACCTGGAAGTAGGATTTGATATTATCAACTGGGTCACATTTCCAAATCTAAGTATACATCGAGTCAAAGTGGGAACATTTGATGTCAAAGCTTGCAAAGGACATGTATTCAGTGTTAATGCTGATTCTATTAGGTGGCCAAGGAGATTTAGCCAGGTATTTTCCATATATACTTGGGGTCCATCACTGTTCAGGATGCAGATAATGAAAATAATTGTATAATTATTTTATATAGCCCTCTTTTAGATCCATGAAATATACAGGTTGTCAACTATAAAATGTGTATACAAAGAGTGACTCGAGGCTCATGATTTAATTGGAGTAACTGCCAGAATCCTGACAGGTCTTCTGTGGAAGGAAGGCTGCTTGCAATTGTTTTTTTTCCTGTAGGCTTAATTATCTGTTGAAGTCTGTACCTGTCCTGTTTAGTTGCTATACTAAATCAGGCAGTTATAGAAGTACAAATGACATACTCAGTCATTGCTCTGTAGAACTGTTCAAACAACTCCTGGGCCAGTCTGAACTTCCTGAGTAAACACAGAAAGAACATTCTTTGTTGTGTCCTTTTAGTGACAGTTCTAATGTTAGGCATTCGTTTCAAATCATGGGGAGATTATAGAGCTGAAAAACCTATATTATGTGACTATCCCAATACCAAACCAACAATTAAGGATTCTGCCTTGTATGTTTCTCCTTGTGCCCAGGTACAGCCTCTTTCTTTGTGCAATGAACCCTGCTATAAAGGTCATAGGAAGACCAAGAAGGAAGGGAAGCCATTTTGTTGTTACGATTGCCTTCCATGCCCAGGAGGAAAAGTTTCAAACCAAATGGGTAAGGATCTCACGGACTGCATTTGAATTTGGGAGCAGGTGTTGATGTCCAAGCATTATCATATAAAAATCAGATTGAATAGAAACGGGTCTTTTCCTTTGTGGGATGCCAGAAGCATTTCCAGGATCCAGTGCAAGTGTGTTTCCCAAAGTTTTTGAAGAAAAAGTGCATATAAACAGAACAAATAATTTTCATAACAATAAAATTGATGCTAGACTCTGCATAATGCTTCATAAAAATACAATTGTTTGAGAATTATGTAAGCTGCTTCTGAATTTTATGCTTCATGTGGAAAAGAATGTAATTTTGACTTTGGGTTTTACATATTAGATTTATAGATCTTTATAGAAATGACTCATTCTTATTATTGTAGAAAAACAAAAAGCTGTGATTTTATGTTAATTCCATATTCTATTGCAACAGAGAGAGTCGGAAGTCAATGCTTCTTTTTCTGTTCTTTTCCCTACCCTTCCTCATTTCTCTCCCCCCTTCCCCTTCCATTTCACTGCTCTTTTATTTACTTTTGTATTATATAATAATTTATAATGTAATAAAAATGTTTGGTTAAAAAAATAGAAAAAGAAAGAGAATCTTGCAATTTTCTTTGGAGCCCAGATTTGCACTGAGCTGTTCTTTTTATCTTGATTAGACACATCACAGTCTAAATGAAGAGATTTTGTTTTACTTTTTAGACTTGGAATCTTGTTACCAGTGTCCAGAAGATCACTATCCCAGTAAAGCCCAGGATCAGTGCATTCCAAAAGAAATCAGCTTCCTATCTTTCCAAGAGCTTTTGGGGATCATCTTGGCCATTGTTGCTCTTTTATTTTCCTCCATCACAATTCTGGTCCTCATGGTCTTCATTCAGCACAGGGACACTCCCATCGTCAAGGCCAACAACCGAGGCCTCAGCTACGCCCTCCTAGTCTCCCTTTTGCTTTGCTTTCTCTGTCCTTTGCTTTTCATTGGTCAGCCTCAGACGATAACCTGTCTCCTTCGCCAAACTGCTTTTGGCATCATCTTCTCTGTGGCAGTTTCTTGCGTGGTGGCCAAAACCCTCACTGTGGTTTTAGCTTTCATGGCCACCAGGCCAGGCTCTCAGATGAGGACATGGGTGGGAAAAAGACTGGCAGTTTTTATAGTGCTTTCCTGCTCATTCATTCAAACCAGTCTCTGTACTGTGTGGCTGGTGAGATCTGCTCCGTTCCCAGATCTTGACATGCATTCTCTGCCTACAGAAATGGTCCAGGAGTGCAATGAAGGCTCCACTGCCATGTTTTATTGCATCCTGGGTTTCATTGGCCTCTTGGCCATGATCAGCTTTACAGTGGCTTTTCTTGGAAGGAACCTTCCAGACAGTTTCAATGAAGCAAAATTTATCACCCTCAGCATGCTGCTCTTTTGCAGTGTCTGGATCTCTTTTGTTCCAGCTTACCAGAGCACCAAAGGGAAATACATGGTGGCTGTGGAGATCTTTTCTATCTTAGCTTCAGGTGCTGGATTACTGGTTCTCATTTTCTTCCCCAAAGTTTACATCATCTTGATAAAATCTGAGCTGAATAACAGGCAACAACTCATGAGAAAACCCCCATGAAGTGAGTTATACGAATCAGTCACATTACAGTATACAAACCAGAATTTAGATTAGTGAAAAAACAAGGGTGTTGTTTCATGGAATAATAATTGTAATAATAATTGTCTTGAGTTTTTGATAAAACAGGATGATTAAGTATATGTATGTAACAATAAAATAAAAATAAAATGGGTGTTCTTCCTTGTTCAATATGTCCTTAAACAATATTAATTTTATGATTGCCCAAGCAGCCCTTCATGACAATGTTTGTTTTAACTTTTTATTATTATTTTGAAGTTTGATTAAGGTTTACTAAGAGAAAAAAATAGAATGAAAATAAAAATTAAACCAAGAAAAGAGGGGGAATGCATGATAGGAAAAAAAAGGATGGAAAAAAGTGTTGATTGATTTCCATTTCTTCCCAACACAATAAAGTATAATGCAGTTATGATCTCATGTTTTTACACTACCTATAATTATCATGCCAATTCTATAACTACACAATTATTACATTTTCAAATTAAACTCCAAACTTCATTTTTTTTCTATTTCAAGGCTAAAAACCTTGAAAGCAATATCCCAACTGAAGCAATATCCCAACTGAAACAAGACTATAAAAAAATCTTTGTTTAAAATAGCTTACCTTGCCATCTTAAAAAAAAGTTCCATCTTTTTCTTGCCCCCCATCATAGGAAGTGAGATATATATTTTTACACTTATTAATCTTTGAAAAGTATCATTATTTATGTTAATAAAAATCACTGTATTATTTCAAACTCCTTAACTCTAAAGGGAAAATCCTTTTATATTGCTTTTCAGTCTGTAAACATTTCTTTTAAAATGTCCTCTTTATAATTAAAATCAATTCATTCTAAAGCATCTTTTTAAATTTAATAAAAGACTTTATTATCCTTTTCAGATTTAATTTAAACATCCTTTTAATAGACATGCATCCAAATTTGCTTCCAATTATATTTTGCAAACTTGAGAAATTACAATAAGAAAAAGGAAAAAATGCAACCCATTTTCATACCCACTTTTAAAATGCATTAGTGTTTAATTAGATATGCCTTCTTTAAGACCACTGCTATGTGGAGGATGTCATAGGGTGATTCTGGGACTCTCCATAATCCAGGAAAGTTATATAAACTTATGGAATTCACTTCCCTTTTTTGTATGCTGATACATTTTCAGAGAGCCTCTATGAGTTACTCTTGAAGTTACACCATTGAAGCAATAAGCATCAAGAGCATGGCATGGCAACTTTATTAAATAACTTCTCCTTCACACCATCCCCCAAACTGAGGCCTAACCCTGCTTAATTTTTGAGATAAACATGGTCAGTAAAGGTCAACAGCTGAGACATTTCTGACCAAATGACATGTTCACACTGTTCTAGCTAGGTGATGAAGACCTCAGATCTTTTTTACATGTCTTTGCCCTGCAACCTATGTATTTTTTTTTCATTAATTAATTTAAATGTCCCTCCCTCTGTCTGGGACTTCTGGGATTTAGATCAGTGACTGTTGCCAGCAATAACATGCTTTATGTGCTTTTGAAAATGAAATAGTTGTGTATTAGTGTAATATTAAAATATATAATTTTCTATGTCTTTCCATTCTACCATGCCTAAATTATAATAAAGCATTATAGAGATAAATCACAAATTATGAAAATAGTTCCTGATTTGGACAGCTTTAAACATTGAACTGTCCTGTCTCCTGAAGCTGTAAGATTCAATGAATCATAGTACTTAGCAATTATGGTTCCTGAAGAAAATACTGAAAAGTGTAAACAGAAAACATTGTTAAACAAGCTTCTAGTAAACAAAAGGAAAAGACTAGTCTGAGTGGTTCGTGTTTTACTAGACATCCAAGAGCATCAAAATGCAAAAGAAGTTCAAGATTGCTCATATTGTGAGTGTGTCTGACAGATGACAGTTCAGAAACTCTGTTCTGGCTGGAGAAATATAGACTACAAACCATCTAGATGCTGCAGACCTGTGGATTTTTGATTGATTAATTTGAATAATGATTTCCTATCCTGATGTGGATATATATATATATATATACTTTGTATTACAACACCCTGTTAAGCCCCAATTAAGGGAGAAAGCAGACTGCTTTCTTTTCTGTCTTTCGGCTCATCACCAGAGACCATACCGACAGAAAGCTATTTGTTTCGTTGCCTTTAGTTTACATGTGTGTAAGGTTTTTAAGTATTTAAGTATTTTTTAAGGTTTTTAAGTATTTAAAATTATCAGCTTAAAAACCTTACACACACATATATATATATATATATATATATATATATATATATATATATCTTTGGTTTTTCGGGTTTTCTCCTGTATAGAATTGGAAATATCTAGGCGACATTTCGATGAAGTCTCATTCATCATCTTCAGGCTTGTGTCTTCGGCCTTGTGCTTCTCAGAATAATGTGAGCTTGCAGCTGCTTCTTCCTTTTAACTACTAGTGGGGGTGTGACTTGATTGAGTGGGGGCTTGGCTGTGTTCTGATTGGGTGGGGGTGTGTTCTCATTGGTTGGCTGTGTTCTGATTAGTTGGGGAGTTGGCTGTGTTCTGATTGGCTGGGGGTGTGTTCTGTTCTGGTGGGGGTTTGGTTGTACTCAGGTTAGTCTCAGTTGCTGGGGGATTTGAGCTGGTGAGCTGTGATCCTGTTGTTTGGCTTCGCGTTCGTGGTCGAACCTCCGAAAACAAATATATATATATGCTTCCTCCCTTAATTGGGGCTTACCAGGGTGTTATAACACAAGTATATATTCATTCCCCTGTCTCAGCTGATCTGGATGAGAACCAGTGGTCTAATGGCAATTACAACTGCCTCACATGAAACAAATAGCTTCCTTTCTGGATGGTCTCTGGTGATGAGCCGAAAGACAGAAAAGGACAGCAGTATGCTTCCTCCCTTAACTGGGGCTTACCAGGGTGTTGTAACACAAGTATATACTCATTCCCCTGTCTCAGCTGATCTGGATGAGAACCAGTGGTATAATGGCAATTACAACTGCCTCACATGTAATACTTCCTTGGTTCGAATCCCAGTAAGGGTATGGCTAGCTGACAAGAGCTAAATAGCTTGAAATAGATCTGTCCTAGTCTCCCTTGTTTAATTATTTATCAGCTCAAAAACCTAACACACATATTTATTTATTTATTTATTTTATTGAACTTATATACCGCCCTATTTCCCTCACAGGACTCAGGGCAGTGCACAGCCGAATTAAAATACAAAAACAATACAGAATTGAAAACAATTAAAAAACCAAATATAAAGGCTGAAAAGCTAAAAAATATAAAGGGGTTAAAAGCTAAAACCAAGTAATACCGAATTAAAGACCCCCTAAAAACCCTAGGCCAGACCGGCTTGATGAAATAAATAGGTTTTCAATGCGTGCCAGAAGCTCAAGAGATCAGGGATAGTTGTCATCTCCGGGGGTAATTCGTTCCAGAGGGAGGGTGCCCCCAACGAGAAGGCCCGCACCCTCAGGGTCGCCAGCCATCCAGCTGGTGGCACCTCGAGGAGGCCGACTTTATGGGAACGTATTGCCGACAGGAGGCCAATAATGGCAGGAGGCAGTCCCGCAAATATCCTGGTCCAAAGCCATGAAGCGCTTTAAAGATGGTAACTAGTACTTTGAAGCACAAGAGTGGCATAACATGGGAACCGAGGAGCCTCCAACACCACCCGCGTGGCCGCATTGTGCACCAGCTGGAGCCTCCGCTCTTCAAGGGGAGCCCCATGTAGAAAGTGTTGGCATAGTCTAGGCGGGAGATTACGAGGGCGGAGGTGACTGTGCGAAGCGCACTCTGATCCAGAAAGGGCCACAACCGGTAGATCCTGCGGACCTGATCAAAAGCCCCCCTGGCGACGGCCGCCACATGGTCCTCCAATGACAGCCGTACGTCCAGGAGGACACCCAGATTGCGAGCCCTCTCTGTGGAGGCAAGAATTTCCTCCCCCACAGCCAGCGATAGAACCAGCTGACTGTATCGGGGTGCCAGGAAGCACAGCCACTCAGTCTTAGATGGGTTGAGCTGAAGCCTGTTCCGCCCCATCCAACACCGCACGTCCTCCAGGCACTGGGCCATCACCTCGGCAGCTTCATCGGGGTGGCCTGGGGTAGAAATGTACAGCCGAGTATCATCAGCGTACTGATGGAATTCCACCCCAAAGCCACGGATGATCTCACCCAGCGGCTTCATATAGATGTTGAAAAGAAGGGACGAGAGCACCGACCCCTTAGGGACCCCACAAACCAGGGGCCTCAGGGCTGATCTCTGCCCCCCCGCCAACACGAATTGTGAACGGTCAGAGAGGAAGGAGGAGAACCACCGCAAGACAGTGCCCCCCACCCCCAAACCCTCCAGCCGTCGCAATAGGACATTGTGGTCGACAGTATCGAAATCCGTCGAGAGATCTAAGAGGACCAGGACAGAGGAATGACCTCTGTCATGGGCCCTCCAGAGATCATCCACCAATGCGACCAATGCCATCTCTGTGCTGTGCCCAGGCCTGAAGCCCGATTGGCGGGGGTCTAAATAGACAGCTTCATCCAGGTGCTGGGGAGCTCTTATGCCACCACACTCTCAACAACCTTTGCCACAAAGGGAAGGTTGGAGACTGGACAATAATTAGATAACAAAGTTGGGTCCAGGGATGGTTTCTTGAGGAGGGGGGTCTCACCACCGCCTCTTTCAAGGCGGCGGGCAGATATCCCTCACTCAAGGAAGTGTTAATAATGCCATGAAACCAACTTCGTGTCACCTGCCGAGTGGCCAACAACAGCCAGGGGGAGCACGGGTCCAATAAACATGTGGTAGCATTCAGCCCCCAGAGCATCCTGTCCACATCTTCGGGGGTCTCAGGATCAAACTCTTCCCAAATGACTTCCCCAAATTCCACCTCCAACCCCCCACCCAGAGTTGCCCATTCAGAGTCCAACCCATCCTGGATCCGAGCGATTTTATCCAGCAGGAAATTCTAAAAGTCCTCAGCCTGTCCCTGTAAGGGATCCTCCCGTGCTCCCCCTTCCAGGAGGGAGTGAGTCACTCTAATCAGGGCGGCTGGGTAATTTCCTGCGGATGAAATAAGTGCAGAAAAGTACAAATGCTTTGCCACTCTTATAGCCACTAAATAGGTCTTAATATAAGACCGTAATAGTGTTCGGTCGGATCCGGAGCGAGTAGTCCTCCAAATACTCTCCAGGCGTCTTTTCTGGCACTTCATCTCCCTCAGCTCCTCGGAGAACCAAGGGGCCAAGTGAGAGAGCCAGGTCAGAGGCCGCAAGGGCACAACCCGGTCAAGGACCCCGGCTGCCACCCTATCCCAGGTGGCGATCAGGTCCTCAACCGAGTCGTGTGCTTGAATGTTGGGACAAGGCCCAAGCTCCGTCAGGAACCTATCTGGATCCATCAGACGGTACCATCGTGTTTGGTCCACCTCCCTGTGACGGGGGAGAGTGGCCTGGAAGTCAAGCCTAAGGAGCGAATGACAGGGGCTCAATAAAAACGTCCCCTATACCAAGATCATCCTGCCACTGTCCAGAGACAAAAACCAGATCCATGATGTGATCCCCGATGTGAGTAGGACTCCTAATTAGTTGGATCAGGCCCAAGGCTGTCATGGAAGCCAAGAACTACTGAGCAACCTCCGGGGCCCCGCCAGCCAACGACAAGTTGAAATCCCCCATGACCATCAGTTTGGGGGTCTCAACCGCCAAGCTGGCTATGACCTCAAGGACTTCCAGCACGGCCGATGTCACATAGCAGGGAGCCAGGTATGTGATCAAAAGGCCCATCTGAACCCCGGAGAACACTTCACAAAGAGGGATTCACATCGATTGTCTGAGGAACAGTGGATTCCCTAGATCTAGATCCTCCCGTATAACCACCGCAACTCCCCCGCTCCTCCCCTGGGCCCTCGATTGATGAAAAACCCGAAACCCGGCTGGGCATATCTTCACCAGGGAACATCCCCCTCCTGTCCCAGCCAGGTTTCGGTAATGCCCGCCAGGTCAACTCCCCCCTCCATAATAAGATTGTGAACAAGGGGGGCTTTGTTAACTACAGTTCTGGTGTTGCATAACATCAGCCGGAGGCCTGGGGCCGAATCATCCAAGCAGCCCAGGGAGCAGGACATGACCTGGGGCTCGGAGCACGCCACCATCTGTAAACAGCGGGGGCAAGCTCCCACAACATGATAAGGCCCCCTGTCAATGCCATACCTGCCTCTTCCACTAATTGTGGTAATGGCATTCCCTCCCCCCTGAATAGGAACCCCCCTCCTCGATATGACCCCCCTGATCCCAAGACCTCCTGGTGTGTACAAACACCAGTCTGGCCTTTTTCCCAGGCGGGTTGTCCCCCAAACCCAGCTTGGCCCCCCTCCCTAACCCCGATAAAAATTTAAAAATAAAGGAATGTAACCACGCATGCTTCCCTCGACTGTGCCATCTCTCCGGATTCCAAAATATAAACAAACACAACTAAACAAATAGCTTTCTGTCTGGATGGTCTCTGGTGATGAGTGTGTGTGTGTGTGTGTGTATGTGTGTGTGTGTGTGTATGCATGCAAGCTACGCAATGCAAGAAGCCTTGTAAATAAAATATCTGAATTTCTCTTCTTATTAAATACGGCTAAATTTGACATTATATTTTTCTGTGAAACATGGCTCAACTCATCTCTTCCTGACTCCATTACCACAATAATAGACGTTCATGTTTACCAATCAGATAGTGAAATCCATAGAGGAGGTGGTGTTGCTATCTTATATAAAAGTCTCTACATTTAAAAAACATTCAAGTTACCCAGGAGCTTGCTATTCCTGAGAGCATCGTCTGTGAACTGTCCTTAAATATCACATTTCGGTTCTCACTATGTTACAGAGCCCCTGATTATGACATTGAATATGCAAACAAGCTAAATACAATACTAACATGGGCAGCATCCTGCCCACACGCTTTTATCTTTCTTGGTGACTTCAATCTACCTCATATTAACTGGATCCTTAACAAATGTACAACTGAACCGACACATACAACTTTCTACAATGCAGTAACAAATCTGGGACTAGAACAACTAGTAACCAACAATACTAGACTTAAAAACTGCCTCGATCTCATCTTCTACAATAGTTTGAATTCAATTTACAGAATACAAATTAAAGGAACTTTTTCCAACAGTGACCACAACATGATTGACTTTTGTCTCAACATATGTCCACACAAAAATCATCATAATGACAGAATCCCCAATTATAACTTCAAAAAAGGCAATTATGATCTTATAAACTATGATCTCTCTTCCTTTGATTGGCAATTTCTATTCACTGGATGCAGTACTGTAGAAGACCATTACAACATATTTTTACTTGAAGTCAAAAGAGTCATCAAACTATATGTACCAACTATACTCCCAAAACCAGAAAAAATAAATTACTCATAACAATAAGGAAGCTTCAATCCAAAAAGAAATTACTTTGATGGAAAAACAAATCTGGTCACCTTGCCAACTTCAAAAGCCGATACAAAAGTTTATGCCACCAGATAAAGAATGAACGCACCAATTATCACATTAAACAAGAAGAAAACCTTCTACGCACCAATTCCACCCGTGTTTTCTACAATTTTGGAAACAACAAACAAAGACTCAAGGTCCACCCCACCCCTGAAAGAACCTAATGGTAAAGATTGCAACAATGACACTATTAAAGCTAACCTCATTAACACATTCTTTGGCTCAGTATTTGTAAACAGCAATGGATCATGGCCAGTATTTCCTAGTCGAACCACAGAAAAATACAATGATCTAATACATAACTATTTTACAGAAGACAATGTTGAAAAAGCACTACACAATCTAAAACCATCTCTATCTATTCTACCAGACGGAATATGTGCCTACTTCTTAAAAAAGCTATCCACTGCCATAGCAGAACCTCTAAGCATAATCTTTGAAAAATCTTTCAGGATCAGCTCCTTGCCTAACCTATGGTCATCCCCATCTTCAAAAAGGGAGACCCCAGCCTAGTTGAAAATTACAGACCAATCTCCTTATGATGCGTCAACTGTAAAGTCATGGAATCAATTATTAACCAATCCATCATCCTCCACTTAGAAACAAACAACCTACTCTCTAATAAACAATTTGGTTTTAGGAAAAAACCATCATATAATCTGTAACTCTTACACTGCAAAAACATATGGACTACACAACTCGATCAGGGAAAAGCAATAGACACAATCTACATAGACTTCTGTAAAGCCTTTGATTCAGTGGTACACGACAAACTTCTCCTAAAACTAAAATCTTATGATATCTCTGGACACCTGCATAACTGGGTAGAAGCATTCCTGTAAAACAGACAACAAATGGTCAAAATTGGGAGTGTCCTATCAAATTCTGTACCTGTCAACAGTGGTGTCCCCCAAGGCAGTGTTCTAGGTCCAACTCTCTTCATACTCTACATAAATGACATCTGTGATCATATTTAGAGCAACTGCGTGCTCTTTGCTGATGATGTAAAGCTATTCAACACCACAGAAAATACTTGCTACCCTTCAAAAAGACCTTGACTATGTATCAGAATGGTCAAACAAATGGCAACTTCAAATCTCAACAAATAAATGCTCTGTCCTACATATTGGCAAAAAAAAATCAGAAAGTAAAATACAGGCTGAATAGTCAAGACCTTGTTGATGATCCAAACTCTATCAAGGATCTTGGAGTACTCATCTCTAATGATCTAAGTGCTACAGCCCATTGTAACTACATAGCCAAAAGGTGTTAAGAGTTGTTAACCTAATCTTACATAGCTTTTTCTCTGGTAATATTACACTAATAATTAGAGCATACAAAATATTTGCTGGACCAATACTCAAATACAGCTCATCAGTCTGGAACCCACATTACATATCTGATATTAACACAGTTGAGAAAGTCCTGAAATATTTCACAAGATGAGTTCTCTACTCCTCTATTCGTTGCAGAATACCTTATGCCACCAGCCTTGAAATTCTAGACCTAAAAAACCTAGTACTACTCCGCCTTTGGTCTGATCTAAGTATAATATATAAAATCATACATTGCGATGTCCTACCTGTCAATGAATACTTCAGCTTCAACCATAACAACACAAGAGCAAACAATAGATACAAACTCAAGGTTAATCGCACCAAATTTGATTGCAGGAAATACGACTTCAACAACAGAGTGGTCAATGTCTGGAATACTCTACCTGTCTCTGTGGTTTCTTCCCCAAACGCCAAAAACTTTATTCTTAGTCTGTCTACTATTGAGTTCACCCCATTCCTAAGAGGTCTGTAGGGGGCGTGCATAAGTGCACCAATATGCCTACCGTCCCACTCCTATTGTTTCTTTTATTTTTTATTTTTCTTATATGTATCCATGTATTCATAACCATGTTTTTACTTATACCTATTATCTTGTAAGCAATTGACAAAAATAAATAAAAAAATAAATAAAATAAATTTCCAAAAGTATGTGCACTCACTTTATGCATATGAGGGCAACAGGGATTGCAATCAAAACTTCCTGGAGGAAAATTGTGGTAACTGAGCCTGACAAGAACCAGATTCATAATGTAAGAAACAAAGCAGTGCAAGATAACGTAATTGTTAAGAAACTTCCCCAGGAATGGGATAGCTTAGTTTTAGCGAAGGGATGTTTTGTTTTGTTTTCCTTGTACAACCCTGTGTCTCTTTTATTAGGGTGGAATCTAGATGATTGAATGGAGCTGAGATTTCACTGGCCAGATGCCCTTCCTGATGCCTACATGGAGTTCACAACAGATATTTTCTCCGTGTGCCTTGATAAAGTAACATTTGTCACTGCCTAGGATTGAACTCTCAAATTCCTGAGTCTGAGGCAAACATCTTCACCTTTAGGCCTCTAGGAGGAATCAACTGAAATGAGCAAATCCAACAAAGATCAGGAAAAAATATCTCTTAGAGGCCCTATGAGTGATTGTCTGATTGTCATGTAAAAAAGAAAAAAAGGCATCCAAAATACTACACTTGTATTTGGGTCAAGTTCAAAATTGTTTCACACACTACATCTTTAAAAATAGAACATTTCTGTAATAGATCTGTTTCTGAAGAGGAAGGATTGTCATTGACCTGCAGATCAATACTTCAGTCCACTTTTCCTGGTTTCTGTCTTCAATTTCCTCTGACATAATGGAAAGAATATTAAGCAGGGAAGCTCAAAGGGAACTCAATTGAAGGCCGATGTATTTTTATGTCCATTGCATAGTTGGGAAATATTTTTTTAAAAATGGTTGGGCATTCAATTGCATAGCTGCATTCTCAACTTTTTCAACCCTGTCCTGCATTAAATTACATTTTCTCAAAAAATTGAAAGGCCTGAAGGCCAACTCTTTGGGATGTGTATGGGAGATTTGATCTCATACCGCTTTATTGCTATTCTGACCCAGTCCAGTTCTGAGGACACTACTGATATATGTGGGTACCTGTGTGTGCATACATGTGCATGTCTATGTAATTAAATTTATATGCTGATCTTCTTCCAGTGGCTCTATATAGCTTACAAACGAGAAGAAAAAAACACACACACAAGGAACAAGAAAATGGCACAGATAAAAAAAACCCAAGTGGAAATAATTCATGGTGCCAAAATGTCATTGTTTTATTGAAGGACCTGGCTGGGCAAATTCTATGGAAAACTCTCAGGGATGAGATTTAATTGGTGTTACTACCAGTTTGGTGACTACATTTTGCGCATGCATGCTGAGTGAGCATGTAAAAAAAAGGTCAGCTGTGCCGCCCAGACAGCTGAAAAACACTGTGTGCAGGTGCAGTGTTTGAAAAGCCACTTTTTTCCTGCCTTCTCAACCTCAGCTGTGCCACGCAAAGCAGCTGAAGTTGAAAAAGCAGGAAATAAAGGACAGGTAAGAGCCCGGGCGGGCAGGTAGGCCAAACAGCAGCAAACACAGAGCCAGTTCAGTGTCTGCTGCTCTTCAGAGCTACTGGTTCTAAAGAACCGGGCAGAACCGATAGCATTCCACCTCTGGAAATAGGTAATCCTTCAAATGTCATGTAGGGCTCTATAGGTAGAAATCAGGCTCTTGCATCACATAATGAAGAAAACTTACAGCTAGTGCAACTCATGAAGCAGATGTATCATATGAACATATGGGGAAGGCATGCCTGCGACCGGGAGGCCTTGGGATTGGGGATGGTCGATCCGAAGATGGGGGCTTCTTCTGGGGAGGGGGATGAAAGGGTTATCCCTACGATCAGTGGGAGAGGCAGGTATGGTGCTGACAGGGGGTCTTATCAAGTTATGGGAGCCCACCCCCGCTGTTTACAAGCGGTGGTGTGCTCCGGCCCCTAGGTCACGTCTCGCCCCCTGAGTTGTTTGAATGATCGGGCCCCGGGCCTTCGGCTGATGCTTTGCAACGCCAGGTCCATAGTGAATAAAGCCCCCCTTGTTCACGATCTTGTCACGGAGGGGGGTGCGGACCTGGCTGGCATTACCGAGACCTGGCTGGGACAGGAGGGGGGTGTCCCTCTAGTAGAAATGTGCCCAGCCGGGTTTTGGGTTTTTCATCAGCCGAGGGCCCAGGGGAGGGGTGGGGGGGTTGCGGTAATTATTCGGGAGGATATGGATCCTAGGGAATCCACTGTTCCTCAGACGACCGGATGTGAGTCCCTTTTTGTTAAGTGTGGTTCCGGGGTTCAGATGGGCCTTTTGATCACATACCTGGCTCCCTGCTATGTGACATCGGCCCTGCCTGAGCTCCTCGAGGTCATAGCCGGTCTGGCGGTTGAGACCCCCAGGCTGATGGTCATGGGGGATCTCAACCTGCCTTCGGCCAGTGGGGCCTCGGGGATTGCCCAGGAGTTCTTGGCTTCCATGACAGCCTTGGGCCTGACCCAATTAATTAAGGAACCCACGCATACTGGGGGTCACATCCTGGATCTGGTTTTTGTCTCTGGACAGTGGCAGGATGATCTGGGTGTTGGGGATGTTTTTGTTGAACCCTTGTCATGGTCAGATCATTCGCTCCTTAGGCTAGACTTCCAGGCCGCTTCTCCCCATCGCAGGGAGGCGGACCAAATACATTGGTACCGCCCCAGGAGCCTCATGGATCCAGATAGGTTCCTGATGGAGCTTGGGCCATATCCCGACATTCGAACTCACGACTCGGTGGGGGACCTGGTCGCCACCTGGGAAAGGGTGGCGGCTGGAGCCCTGGACCGGATCGTGCCCTTGCGGCCTCTGACCTGGCACCACTCTCGCTTGGCCCCCTGGTTTTCCGGGGAGCTGAGGGAGATGAAGCGCCGGAAAAGACGCCTGGAGAGTATTTGGAGGACTACTCGCTCCGGACCCGACTGAACACTTTTACGGTCTTATATCAAGACCTATTTAGTGGCTATAAGGGTGGCAAAGCGTCTTTACTTTTCCACCCTTATTGCGTCTGCAGGAAACCGCCCGGCCACCCTGTTTAGAGTGACCCGCTCCCTCTTGGAAGGGAGAGCGCGGGAGGACCCCTTGCAGGGACAGGCTGAGGATTTTTCAAAGTTCCTGGTGGATAAAATCGCTCGGATCTGGGATGGGTTGGACTCTGAATGGGCGGCTCTGGGTGGGGGATTGGGGGCGGAACTTGAAACAGTCATTTGGGACGAGTTTGATCCTGTGACCCCCGAAGACGTGGACAGGTTGCTGCGGGGACTGAATGCGACCACATGTTTATTGGACCCGTGTCCCTCCTGGCTGGTGTTGGCCACCTGGAAAGTGACACAAGGTTGGTTTCAGGGTATTATTAACGCTTCCTTGAGTGAGGGATATCTACCCCCCACCTTGAAAGAGGCGGTGGTGAGACCCCTCCTCAAGAAACCGTCCCTGGACCCAACTCTGTTATCTAATTATCGTCCCGTCTCCAACCTTCGTTTTATGGCGAAGGTTGTTGAGAGTGTGGTGGCACAACAGTTTCCCCAGCACCTGGATGAAGCTGTCTATTTGGATCCATGCCAATCGGGCTTCAGGCCTGGGCACAGCATAGAGACGGCGTTGGTCGCATTGGTGGATGATCTCTGGAGGGCCCGTGACAGAGGTTATTCCTCTGTCCTGGTCCTCTTAGATCTCTGGGCGGCTTTTGATACTATCGACCACAGTATCCTATTGCAGCGGCTGGAGGGGTTGGGAGTGGGAGGTACCGTTATGCGGTGGTTCTCCTCCTTCCTCTCTGACCGCTCGCAGTTTGTGTTGGCAGGGGGGCAAAGGTCGGCCCCGAGGCCCCTGGTTTGCGGGGTGCCTCAGAGGTCGGTGCTCTCGCCCCTTCTGTTCAACATTTATATGAAGCCGCTAGGTGAGGTCATCCGTGGCTTTGGGGTAGAGTTCCATCAGTACGCTGATGATACTCAGCTGTACATTTCTACCCCAGGCCACCCCGATGAAGCCGTCGAAGTGATGACTCGGTGCCTGGAGGCCGTGCGGTGTTGGATGGGGCGGAACAGGCTTCAGCTCAACCCATTTAAGACTGAGTGGCTGTGCTTCCCAACATCCTGGTACAGCCAGCTGGTTCCATCACTGGCTGTGTGGGGGGAAATTCTTGCCCCCACAGAGAGGGCCTACAATCTGGGTGTCCTCCTGGATGTGCGACTGTCATTGGAAGACCATGTGGCGGCCGTCACCAGGGGGGCTTTTGGCCAGGTCTGTAGGATCTACCAATTGCGGCCCTTTCTGGATCAGGATGTGCTTTGCACGGTCACCTCCACCCTGGTGACCTCCCGTCTAGACTATGCCAATGCTCTCTATATGGGGCTGCCTTTGAAGAGCGTCCGGAGGCTCCAGTTGGTGCAGAATGCAGCCGCGAGGGTGGTAATGGGAGCTCCTAGGGGCTCCCATGTTATGCCACTTCTGCGCGTGCTGCATTGGCTCCCGGTGGCCCTCCGGGTGGGCTTCAAAGTCTTGGTCACTATCTTTAAAGCGCTCCATGGCTCGGGACCGGGATACTTGCGAGACCGCCTCCTGCCACCATCGGCTTCCCACCAACCGGTACGCTCCCATAGAGTCGGTCTCCTCGGGGTGCCGCCGGCTGGATGGCTGGCGACCCCAAGGGCGCGGGCCTTCTCATTGGGAGCACTCCCTCTCTGGAATGAATTACCCCCGAAGGTAAGGGCCGCCCCTGATCTCATGGCCTTCCGTCAGTTACTTAAAACTCACCTATTTTGGCAGGCCGGACTGGCCTAGGGGTCTTTTAAATTTTAACCTGGTTTTAATTTCTTTTAACTCTTGTTTATATTTTTAATTAGAGCCACACTATATTCAATTTTTTAAATTTTAATATTATCATGTTGTATGCTGTATATGTGTTCTGTATATGTATTTTATTGGCTGTTCACCACCCCGAGTCCCTTCGGGGAGAGGGGGCGGTATATAAATCGAATAAATAAATAAATAAATGTTCATTATTACTTCTACCACTGCATTTGGACCAGTTAAAGCAAGGATCTTCAAGGGCAGCCCATATAGAGTGCACAGCAGTAGTTAAACTGCATGTCAGCCAGGACATGAGTGACTGCCTGAAGGGTCCACAATCTTTCAAAAATTTCAAGGAAAGAGCACAAGTGATACATTACAAAATAGAATTACTCTAAAACATCTTAATGTCTAGGTATATTAAATGAAAAAAAAAAAAACTATTGAAAAACTCAGTCATGATGTTTTCCTCTACAACAGGGGTGGATGCGTCACCCTCTGGTCACACCCATGCCCGGTTTAACAAAGGGGAAAAAGATCCCGATATGTCACATGATGCCACTGTGATGTGAGGTTGACAACCCTGTTCTACAGTATTGCAAATAATTCATAATTACACAAAGGTGATTATCAATCTGACAACAGTAACTTTTACTTCCCCTCCCAAAGAATGATTAAAAACCATGGCAGAAGATCAAAGTGTGTTAAAGAAAAAGATGTTTTGCTGTTCCGAAATGAGACACAGTACAGGCTGGTTGGAGACTGGCCCCTTGAAGATTCATAGTGAAAAAACTGTGAGAGGGCACTAAAGTCATCCAGAACTCCTTAATGACACTTAAGTGATCCTTCAATTCTATTATTCTGTTCTGTTATACTTTTTAGGATCACATATATCCACCCCATGAAACCCAAAGAAAGTCTGGAATGGTATTGGATCTCCTATCATGGGCAGGAGGTGGACTACTAGACTTCCAAGGTCCCTTGAAATCCTATTATTTTATGTACTATGTACTAAGTATATTTTGTGAATCAGTTATTACAATGGATATACTTATTAGTGGGATATGGACTATATAAATTGGCTTCTAAAATAAACACTATATTAGAACAATCTAAACACATATGGGGTATGTGCGTGTGTGCATGTGTATATAATTTTGTTTATTTTATTTAAAAGACATACATGGCCATTCGTCTCGTAGAACAAAACTCTTGCTTGCAACAATAATGGTCAGAAATTGCCTTCTGTGTAGATCTATATAAGGTACATTAAAATCCCCTTTGAATTGAAGCACTCTCAGAATAACTAAGACCACAACAGTATTATTATTACCATTATTCATGGTGCAGTTGTAATGTTTCAGGTATCCCACTCAAAGTGTTGAAAGAAAAGTCATAGGAACATGCCTGTCATGGGGACCCAATTTATCTAAATGATTGTTGCCATATCTAAATTACTAAACTTTGCAAACTTCAGTTAATTCATATTTGGATGTAAGGATGAATGAATTCATATAAAAATTATCAGTGAATTATCATACTTTAGCAGAGATTAAAAAAAATAGAAAAATTCTGAATTGAACCCAAATCTGAATTGGAACCCCACAAACTCAGCTGAAATAAATATATGAATAGCAAAGGTGATATCTCAAAACAAGTCCCAAAGAGTTTGACCTTCCTTTCAATATTATTTTTTTTCATGTTGCCTATTTTGACCCTCCATGAAATACCCTGCTAAATATCTTTATATCTCGTTTTAGAAAGTTGCAATCTTCTGAAATTTCTAAGGAGAAGAGAAAAGTTTTGTTGAAATGATAGGCTGGAAAATTGTTTTCTTCTGCTACATGAAAGAAAGTCTAATATTAAGCAGATATTTAAATTCCCCATAATTATCTAATTGATGCTGATTACTTGGAAAACTCCTCCAGGTGAAAAGGGATTTTTTGGTAGCGACTAACAAATCAAAATCAAGATTCGTGATTCTTCTTAATCTATGCTGGAACACTGGCACAAGGGTTTTAAAGCAATTGGGAGCTCTGCATTTATTAATCAAGTTGATATTGCTGGCCATGCAAGGATGCCAACACTTGAATGACTGGAAAAACACAGGTGACTTGATGTTAAGAAGATGTAAATGCAAGATCATGAATTTTATTCTCTGGATTCTCATACTGCTTCCTTGGACATCATGTGATGTTCCAGTTGCTAAATGCATGAACAGTGATCCACGGAATATCAACCATAAATATTATCAGTCAGGGGATGTTATCATAGCTGGCATTAGTTCACAAAGCTTCATGTTTTCCAATCCTCTCAACTTTGAAAGGCATCCCTCTTTTGAAGTCCTTGATGATCTCATGTAAGCAACTGACACTTTAATCAAACGGTTCAGATGATAAGTGTCTCCTAAGATTTGTATCCATGACTTTTTAATCAAACTAAGGGACTTACTACCCTTTAAGCTTCAATGAGCTATAATATTCATCCAGTGAATATCGTTCCCAAAAAAGATGATCAGTTAAATTTTATATGGTTGGACATTATTGAGGCTCATTCTACCCTCCCCACTTCTTTGCAACATATTACTTTATTCTCATTATACTTCTAGAACTTTCAATAAATTTTAAGAGAATTTTTCCTTTCCATTTTCCTGAACATACATGGAAGATTGATACTAACTTATTTAGAATATTCTTTATTTGTATATTCTTGATCGGCCAAGTGTGATTGGACACACAAGGAATTTGTCCCTAGTGCAGAAGTTCTTATTACACATACAAATAACAAAATGGTAACTTATAAATCATAAATTAAAACCATAAATCATAAGGTATAAGATTTCCATGATAGAAACATTCCATCTTTCATCAAGGACTATGAATGGAAAGACAACTAAAAGCTATTAAAAATATAAATCAATAAAACTAACAATATCAGGATGGGATTTGAATGTAGGGTGTGGCAGAAGACAAATTTTCAACCAAGTTGCATTCTTGAAAGATGGCTGGAATAATAAGAAACTCAAATTTCAAAATGAGGATGAACAACTAATGGAAATCCTACCTCTAGTATTAGGGCATAAAGTCCATGGCTAAACCCTATTTTCTGCTAAGGTATGTGGTTGGTAGAACTCTTTCCATTCATACCTAAGGTCACTTCTTATTTTCTCTCACAAATATATTCTTGTTAAAAATGAAAGTTAACACTGATATGCATTTTTGGAATCAATACCTAGATAAATATAGTTAGTTGGAGATTTAAAAGCACCTCACTGAAATGTATGCATTTTTATGCTAGGTTTTGAAAAAGCTTTGTGCTAGGTGTTGGTATATTTGTGCCTGAGTTTCATTATGAAGTTGCCCAGATATCTTTGTTGTTAGTTGTAGAATCATGTCTGACCCATCAAGACCCCATGGACAATATTCCTCCAGGCTTCCTTTCCTCTACCATCCTCCAGAATCCATTTAAGCTCATGCCTACTGTTGTAGAGCGACGGAAATACTCAGGCAGAGACCAGGGCAAGGCTTCAGCTCAAACTTTATTTCAAACGAATAAAGGGTTACCGCTACTGCCGTGCTAACACGGCAGCCAGCTGGAGCGGCAACAGCTGATGCCGTTTGACAGCCGCCTATTATAGCCGGCTGTCAAACGGCAACAGCCAATGGGAGAGGTCCGTGCTTCCCGCTTAAAGCACGGACCTAAGTGAAGACTCAAGTCAATACACAACACTTCTCTCTCCCAGTGAGGAGCATGCGTAGTCTTTCAAGTAAGTTGGGCGCCTGCGTACTCGTCCGGATCGGTCAAAAATGGCGCCGGGTTGCTGTCTTGTGCCTTCTGGTGTCTTCTAACGACGGTGAGGCTGCTGGACTGTCTGGAGCTGAGTCAGCAGCTTGGTCAGCTTCTTCATCAGGTAGGCTGTCATTCCTGGTGGGCTGGAAACTGGTTTCGTCGGATAGTGGGGTTGTTCCTGTATGGGGCCCGGCTAGATGACCTCTGGGTGCCGTGCTCCAACGCTTCCTCAAGTGGTCTATATGGCGCCGCCAGATACGTCCATCAGGTAACTGGACTCTATAAGACTTAGGACCAGTTACTGCTATCACACGCCCTGGTAACCATAGTGGTTGCCCAGCAAAATTCCTGACAAACACTTTGTCATTTACTAGGAACCCTCTGTCTTGGCTGTTTGACCCAAAGGGAAGCAATGGGGCATAATTTGGATGCAGCCTGTCCAGAGTGGTCCTCAGCCAGCGTCCCATTAATACTTCAGCTGGTGACCTATTTGTGGAGGCACAGGGTGTAGTATGTTGGCTCAACAGGTATTGGGCCAGCTTGGCATGCCAGTTTATGGGACCCAATCTCTGTAGCACCTCCTTGGCAGATCTGACTGCCCTCTCAGCCAGCCCATTGCTGGCAGGATGAAAAGGGGCTACTAATATGTGTCTGATGCCCAAGCTTGCTAGAAACATCTCAAACTCACAGGAGGTAAATTGGGGGCCATTGTCAGATACAATGGAATCAGGAAGGCCATGTGTGGCGAACATCTTAGTTAGAGCCTTGCTGACTGCTTCAGTAGTGGTGGAGTGCATTAAGGTCAATTCCACCCATTTTGAAAATGAGTCCACTACCACCAGGAAAGTGCGCCCATGGAAGGGGCCTGCCAAGTCTATGTGTATTCTGGACCAGGGGCTGCCTGCTTCCTCCCAGGTCCTAGGGGTGGCTGCTGGTGGTAATGCCCTGGTGGCCTGGCATGCCTGGCAAGAATTGACCCAGTTAGAGATTTGGGCATCCATGCCTGGCCACCATACTTAGCTGCGGGCGAGGGCCTTCATTCGCACAATTCCTGGGTGACCCTCATGCAGCACCTTCAGTATTGAGGTTTGCAATTTGTGGGGAATGACTACTCTGGTTCCCCACAGTAAACAGCCTTGCAAAGAGGAAAGTTCCTGTTGGCGTAGTTTGTAGGGTAGGAAATCTGAAGGATAAGGGGCTGTAGGCCACCTCCTCCCTACCCAGTCAAGGACTTGGGATATTACCTGGTCCTTGGCCGAATGGGCAGCGATGTCAGCAGCAGTGACCGGCAGCCTGAGTTCGTCGATGAGGAAAACGGTAGTTGCTGGTGCTGGGTCCTCGACTGGAACTGGCAGGGGGCAATGGCTGAGTGCATCAGCATGGCAAAGGCTTTTTCCGGATCGATGGATTAGAGTGTAGGAATACGCAGCCAGAAAAACCGTCCATCTGGTCATCCTTGGGGACAAAATCTGGGGAGTTTGTTTAGTGTCGGATAAAATACCTAACAGTGGCTTGTGGTCAGTTATGAGTTCGAAATGATGCCCTTAGAGAAATTCATGGAACTTCTTCACTGAAGCCACTGCAGCCAAGGCCTCCTTGTCAATCTGGCTATAGTTACGTTCAGTGGAGGATAGTGTCCTGGAAAAGAAAGCTATAGGTGCTTCTGCACCATTAGGCAGTCTGTGGCTCAGAACGGCCCCAATTCCGAAAGGAGAAGCATCGGCTGCTAGAATTAGTGGTAAGTCTTTATTGAATTGGATTAAGACGGCTTTTGACGTTAACAATGACTTGACTCCTTGGAAAGCAATAGTCTCCCTTGGTCCCCAGTGCCATGGTGAGTTCTTGTCTAAAAGCCTATGAAGGGGCTCAAAGAAGCTTTATGGGGCAGGAACGAAGCATAGAAATTCAAGAGGCCCAGGAAAGCTTGAAGCTCAGTTTTGTTAGTAGGAGTAGGCACGTCGTGAATGGCCTCGACCTTTGACTCAGCTGGGTGAATACCTTTGGCATCAATCTTGTAACCTAAGAATTCCACTTGTGGAATGGCTATGGTGCATTTCTCCCTTTTTAGTTTAAGACCAGATTGTCTAAAACGGTCAAGTATACTTCTGACCCTTTGTAGTAATTGCTGTTGATTGGTGGCAGATACCAGAATATCATCCAAGTATGGCACGACGCCCGGCAACCCTTGCAAAATTCTTTCCATAAGGGACTGGAAAATTCCAGGGGCCACACTAACTCCGAATTGTAGGCGTGTGCATTTGAAAGCCCCTCTGTGAGTTACTATTGTTTGCAGTTCAGCAGTTTCATCATCAACAGGGAACTGTTGATACGCCTGGGACATGTCCAACTTTGCAAAAATGGAGCCAGGCTCAAGGGAATGGAGTAGATGTTGTACCACAGGGACTAGGTACGCACTTACTTGTAAATATTTGTTTATTGAAGATTTATAATCAGAGCAGATTCTCAAATTTCCGTCCTTTTTTAGAGGTGTCACTATAGGGGTTTCCCATTTTGAGAAGTCTGTAGGTTGCAGTATGCCCTGCTTAATTAATTTGTCAAGTTCCTTGTCAAGTTTAGGACGAATTGCAAAAGGAACTGCGGGGCTTCAAGCGTATTGGTACTGCCTGGGAGTCTACCCTGAAGGATATTGGGGTTCCCACGTAGCAGCCTAGGCCTTCGCTGAATACGTCAGCATAGTCCCTGAACAGGGATTCAACAGGGAACCAGTCTAGTCTCAATAGGCTTGGGAGGACGCCATCCACTATCACTAGAGGCAAGTGACCCTTAAACCCTTGAAAATGAACTAGAAACTTGCCTTTTCCGATGACAGGGATGGCTCTGCCTTGGTAGTCCCGAAGCGTTAGATTGCAGGCTGGAATCTTCTGTCTTGATATCCTGGGGAGTAGTTTCTTCAAGGTGTCCCACGAGATGATGGATAATGCAGAGCCGGTGTCTACTTCCATTCTGCAGAGTTTACCTTCTATAGAAACAGTGACACTAATTTTGTTAGATTTGTTTTTTTTGTATCTTAGATTGGTAGCATGTGAAACAGTCCTCAATTTGCCTTGGATATTGAATGAGTTTCTGGGGCCTTTGTGGCTGATTAAAGGTTTTTCCTGCCTGACATATTTTGGCCAAATGGCCTTTCTTTTGATATCTTAAGCATATGGCATTCCTGAATCTGCAGGATGCCCTGAGATGGTTGCCCCCACAGCTTAAACAGGTTTGGTTTATACTTTGCCTGAACTTTTTTTGATTTGTGTTAGGCTGTCTGAGGCGGTTTACCTCAGTAGCCTCTTCTAAGCCATTCTCTGTGGAGGCTTCATCAAAATATACTGTTGGATTTTCTAGTCTGCTGGGGTTACCCTGTATTTCAGCTGCTGAGAGTGCTGATAGCTCAGCAGCCTGGGATTCTTCTATGGCTTGCTTTAAGGTTAGATCCCCTTTAGCTAATAAACATCTTTGTAATTTGGGATCTCTAACGCCACATACCAGCTGATCTAACAGCATATCATCGAGGTAATCTCTGAACCCGCAATGTAAGGCAGCTATTCTCAGTGCTGCCATATAGTCCCTAATTGTTTCTCTCTCTGACTGAATACGCCTTCTGAAAGCATGGTGCCTAGCAATTCTGGAAGGCTTAGGGGAGTAATGATTTGAGAGAATTTCTTGCAGTTCCTCCCAGGGAATAGTCTTAATAGATCGTGGGGCCAGTAATGCTGTTGCGGTGTCAAATATCGTGGCTCCGCAAAAACTTAGGAAGTAAGATTTTTTCCTATGCTCAGAAATTTCTGACAGGTCTATAGCGTCTAAAAAACAGTCAAACCGGTTCCTGTATATTTCCCATGTCTCTGCCGTCGGTCTGAAAGGCGGGAATGCAGGATTCGAAGTCATCTTTTCTGTCAGCTGGGCTGCTTCTCTTGAGGCAAGTTAGAGATGGCGCTTCGCGAACAGTGACAACAACTCTGTAGCGATTTCAGCTCTCGGCTAGTGATTTCGCTCTTTTCTCTATTCCTTGCCTGGCTTGCCTTTATTTAGTATCCTGTCCTCGTCACCAGTGTTGTAGAGTGACGGAAATACTCAGGCAGAGACCAGGGCAAAGCTTCAGCTCAAACTTTATTTCAAACGAATAAAGGGTTACCGCTACTGCCGCGCTAACACGGCAGCCAGCTGGAGTGGCAACAGCTGATGCCATTTGACAGCTGCCTTTTATAGCCGGCTGTCAAACGGCAACAGCCAATGGGAGAGGTCCGTGCTTCCCGCTTAAAGCACGGACCTGAGTGAAGACTCAAGTCAATACACAACACCTACTGTTTCAGTGACTTCTTCCAGCCACCTCATTCTCTGTCGTCCCTTCTTTTGTCCTCAATCGTTCCCAGCATTAGGCTCTTCTCTAGTTAGTCCTTCCTTCTCATTAGGTGGCCAAAGTATTTGAGTTTCATTCCAGATATCTTATGATTCTGTAATATTAGAAATAAAATAAGAATATATTAAAGGAATAGGAATTTATCAAGACTTAAACTGCTTAAGTAGAGAGAAATAAATGGTGGAGGTAAATCTCATTACAGATATTTGACCCAGACCTACCAGCACATCTTGGCTCTTGTCTTTGCTGTGAAGGAGATCAATGATGATACTCAGATGCTATGCAACATCTCCCTGGGTTTCAACATTTATAATGACTACTTCACTGGAAGCTTAACTTATTTTGCTTCACTGGAGCTCCTTTCCACATGGAGCAAGTTCATTCCAAACTATAAATGCGATGCTCAAAGTACTACTGTAGCTGTGATTGCAGGGCCTGACTCCAAAGTATGTCTTTTCATGGCAACCATTCTGAGCATCTACAAGTTACCACAGGTAAGGTTGATACCTAAAGCATCAGATTTTAAAAGACAGTTGGGGCTCACTTGTTTTGTTCATTAAGAATTTTTATTAATTTGGGACAAAGAAGGTGTCATCATCCTAAAGGGGATGTTTATTTTGTGCATTAAACATGAATACTGACCCCGAACCTTTAAAAAGTCATTTTAAAATAGCATATCACAGCATCCATCCTGGAGTACTGAAAAAGGAGGCATAGATCCAATCTGAGTCAGTCATCAGTCAATGTGAGGTTTATTCTTCTGAGTTTTCAGACTTGTGCTGGAACCAGAGGTGGTATTCAGCAGGTTCTGACCAGTTCTGGAGAACCGGTAGCAGAAATTTTGAGTAGTTCAGAGAACTGGTAGCAGAAATTTTGAGTAGTTTGGAATACCATCTCTGATTGGCCCCACCCCATCTCTTCTCTGCTTCTCGAGTCCCAGCTGATCAGCTGGGTCTTCTTTTGTTGCCCTGCACAGGAGAACGAAGCTGGAAAGCAGGTTATTGGGGTGGGGAGGGAGGATTTTGCAATCTTCCTCCTGGAGTGGGGAGGGAATGGGGTTTTTTCAGTATTCTTCCTCTGCCATGCCCATCAAACCAAACCCACTAAGCCAAGCCACACCCACCAAGCCACGCCCACAGAACCGGTAGTAAAAATATTTGAATTCCACACTGGCTGGAACCCATCTTTAACGATGCAGACACATTCTACTAGAGAGAAGTTCCCTGAAGATGGGTTCCAGCATGAGTCCAAAAGCTTGAAAGACTAAACTTCTGATCCTGGTGATCAACCCAGATTGGATCTTGCAACATTGTCCTGGGACATTTGCCTTCTTTCAAGAAGGGGACAAAATTTGAAGCAGGCAGTGCTTTCAAGGCCTCCACTTGTCAATAGGAAGTGAAGGCTTATGGAATTGGCTGCAAAGAGATTTCAAAGCCACAGCCTCTACCAGAGGGGAGTCAAATATGCCACTTTGTGGACATGATTTACTATCAAACCCCTGTTTGTTTGTAGCATGTAACCTCCTTCTCAAGCACAGTAAACTTGGAGAAAGGAGTGCCACAAGAATGCACTTACTCATTTTGTCAAGTCATACTACTAAAATAAGTATACGACCTCCATTTTTTGACAAAAATGGCTATGGTACTTCCACCAGCAAAGGTATGATTTAATTCCTTAGAGCAACCGGTGGACCATGAGAAAATTTTGGTGGTCCGCAGAGAAATGTCACCACCAGAGCACCCCCCAAAAGCAATTTATTTATTTATTTATTTGTCAATTGCTTACAAGATAATAGGTATAAGTAAAACATAGTTATGAATACATGGATACATTTAAGAAAAATAAAATATAAAAGAAACAATAAGACAGGGACAATAGGCATGTTGGTGCACTTATGCACGTCCCTTACAAAACTCTTAGGAAAGGGGTGAGGTCAATAGTAGACAGTCTAAAGTTAAAGTTTTTGGGGTTTGGGGAAGAAACTACAGAGTCAGGTGGAGTATTCCAGACATTGACCACACTGTTGTTAAAGTCGTATTTCCTGCAATCAAGTTTGGTGCGATTAACCTTGAGTTAATTAATCCAGGCTGCGCAAGAACACAAGGCTGCAGGAACCCTCCCCACCACTCACTCCTTACCTGCAAACGTGCCTGCTAAGTTGCTATTTTTTCCTTTTTTCCCCCTGATCATTAACTGTTCTGCTTTGTGGGAGATTTAGATTAGCTAGAAAGCAGGAAATTGGAGAAAGCAGGAGATTTAGATTAGCAAAAGCAGGAAATCGTTGTATTTCTTGCTTTCTAGCTAATCTTTAGATATTCGACTCTGCTTTTAACCTTCCGTAGGACTGAAGGTTCTATTATTCAGTGCAGACTCATAACAAGCAAATTTTCTGTGACAGACTCAAGTAGCCAATGGCAGATAGATAGATCTCTGAATGATTCTGTAAGCAACTCAATCTGCCTGCCTGCTTTGCCTGATTTTGGGTAAAAGTTGCTTTTTCTTTATTAAAAAATAATCAATATTTACATACATGGTGTGTTGGAAGTTAATTTTGTGAGTTTGCTTGCAAGTAAATTTTATGTGACAGACTCAGGTAGCTGATGGCAGATCTCCAAATGTGACCAACTCAATCTGCCTGCCTGCTTTACCTGAGTTTGGGTAAAAGTTGCTTTTTTATAGAAAAATTCAATATTTACATAAATATTTATAAAATTTACATACAAGCCATACCCAGCCAGTCATACAACCACCAAGCCACACTCACAAATTAGGCCACACCCATAGAACAGGTTAAGAAATTTGAAGACCACCTCTGCCTCTGTGTGTTTGTGTGTGAGAAAGAGAGGGGAGGAAAGAGAGGATAGATCAGATCTCTCTCTCCCACCAATGTCAGAAGGCCACCATCAGTCAAAATTCATATTAGTGATCCCTGGGATTTAAAATTATGTGTTTGGTGGTCCCTGAGGTCCAAAAGGTTAGTGACCCTGCCTTAGAGGAACATATTCCAGTTCTGTCTTAATACCACTCTCCAAATCATTTTAATATTTTATTTATTTGATTTGATTTGTCAATTGCTTATAAGATAATAGGTATAAGTATAAGCATGAGTAAGAATACAGGAAATAGGAATGAATAAATGGGGACAATAGGACAGGGATGGTAGGCACAATGGTGCACTGATGCACACCTATTATAGACCTCTTAGGAATGGGGTGAGGTCAATAGTGGCTAGTTTGAGGTTAAAGGAGTGGAGGTTTGAGGACATAACAACAGAGTCGGGTAGTGCATTCAGGCATTGACCACTCTGTGGCTGAAGTCGTACTTTTTGCAATCAAATTTGGAGTGGTTTACAGTGAGTTTGTGTCTGTTGTGTGCTCTTGTATTGTTGCAGTTGAAGCTGAAGTAGTCATTGACCTATAGGACATTGTAGCAGATAATTTTGTGTACTGTGCTTAAATCCAAACATAGGCAATGTAGTTCAAGGTTATCCAAGCCCAAATTTTCAAGCCTGGTGACATAGGGTATTCTGTTGTGAACAGAGGAGTCTATTACTCTTCTTGTGAAATACTTCTGGACTCAATCAATTGTATTAATGTCCAATATACAGTGCAGATTCCAACTGATGAGCTGTAATCATCAGTTTGGTCTAGCAAAAGCTTTATATGATCTAGTTAGCAATTCAATATTTCCAGAGAAGAAGCTTCGTAAAATTAGATTTACAACTCTTAATGGATAAGAGTCTTGACTGATGTAGTCTACATATTTAAAAAGTACCAATTGATGTTGCACACTGTCCATGTCCAGATTGAAAGGATTACTGACCACTGTTACAGTCTTAATTTGGTCTTTTCTTATTCTTGGGTAATTATTTTGGTGGAGATTTATCTTTATTGTAGTATATGAATGATTTTTGCAACAAGAAGTAAAGAACAAATGAAAAGACCAAACTTTCATTAACTCTTGGAAGATAGAGAAAAGTTAACTCCCACCCTTAAGAGCAGAAGTGGTATTCAGCAGGTTCTGATCAGTTCTGGAGAACAGGTAGCAGAAATTTTTAGTAGTTTGGAGAACCGGCAAATGCAACCTCTGATTGGCCCAACCCCCATCTATTCTTTGCCTTCTGAGTCGCAGTTGATTAGCTGGGTCTTCTTTTGTTGCCCTGCACAGGAGAATGCAGCTGGAAAGCAGGTTAATGTCATGGGGAGGGAATGGGATTTTGCAGTATCCTTCCCATGGAATGGAGTGAGAATGGAGATTTTACTGTATCCTTCCCCTGCCATGCCCATCAACACATGCCCATAGAACCAGTTGCAAAAAAATTTGAATCCCACCACTGCTTAAGAGGAATTATTCGCATCATTCATCTTCTTCTATTTTTTTTCCAAAATACAAAATGGATATCCAACCTTCAGACAATAATTTGTGTAGTTTGCCTTCACAAATCCTACCTACTTAGTCTTGCTTTTTTTTTTTTTTTTTTGTAGCTTGGATATGGATCGTCTCCTTTGATTAATGACCCATTCCAACAAGTCTTCTTCCAATGGATGTTCCCTAATAGAAACCAATAACACACATGGATGCTTCAATTGTTTTTGCTTTTCAGATGGACTTGGATTGGTGTCATTTTCATACCGGATGACAATGGTCTCTGGTTTGTACAGAATGAACTTCCCAAGTTTACTCAAAGTGGTATCTGTTTTGAGTTTATAGAACCATTCCCAACTGTGTATTTCAAAAATGGCATTCATGAAATGATGGAATCATGGACCAAACTGTATATCTTCATAAGTGATAGCTTTGCCAGTGTTGTGGTTTTACATGGTGAAATTCACACTACAATCTTTCTGAGAATGTTTCCCAGAGTATTGGAACTTGAAGACAAAGAAATGAAGACAGGGAAAATATGGATCATGACTGCACAGATAGAATTCACTTCTGTTCCCTTTCAACGATCTTGGGATATAAATATCTATCATGGCTCCTTAGCCTTTGAAACCGAGTCAAAGGAGGTGGTAGGTTTTCAAAATTTTCTTCAGATGAGAAACCCTAATGTGGAACCCAGAGATGGTTTTATTAAGGACTTTTGGAGACAAGCATTTGATTGTTCCTTCCCAACTTCCTTGGAAGAAGAAAATGTTTGGAATTTCTGCAGTGGGGAGGAGAAGCTGGAGGCTCTTCCTAGATCTGTCTTTGACATGAGCATAACTCCTCATAGCTATAGCATCTACAATGCAGTTTATGCTGTGGCCCATGCATTGAAATCCATGAGCTCATCAATGCTCAAACACAGAACTATATCAGAGGAAGGAAAGAAGAATGTTCTGAATTCATTACTTTGGCAGGTAATGTCTTGAAATCACAAATACAAGGAACTTGTCAATAGTTAAATTCCTATCCTCATGAATGCTTGTCTGCATACACAGAATTCTTCACTTTATAATAATAACATTATTATCTATTATATGATGATAACAATGTTATCCATTCAGTTGTATCCAACTCATTTTTTGAAGTCAAGTTTTTTATTTATATATAAATATTTTGAATACAGTGTATTCTCCTGGCATTTCATTTTACAAAAGAGAAAAAAAAGATAAAATTGCAGATATATTGATAGTACTAATGATAATATACATAATCATCATAACCATATTTATAATATTATCTTATTTATAATCCTGTTAATTATATTAACAAACATATAGAGAATATTCATATTTTACCCATAAAAATGATCTTTCTTCATCTAATTTCTACTTCTTATCTCCAACTATTGATAAAACCTATTCCTGATTAAGTAATACTCTGTATCTCCTTTATCTTTCATTTTCAATGTCAATCTATCCATCTCTGCACAATCCAATGTTTTCCGAATTACATTTTCATCTGGTGAGATATTCTAATTTTTCCAATAATGTGCAAATACAATTCTTGCTATTGTCAATACATGTAGGATTAACTATATAGTCCTTTTATCATAACTTTCTGGTATTATACCAGAGGTGGTATTCTGCAGGTTCTGGAGAACCGATAGCAGAAATTTGGAGTACTTCAGAGAACCGGCAAATACCACCTCTGACTAGAGATTTTACAGTATCCTTCCCCTGCCACACCCACTAAGCCACACCCATAAAACCGGTAGTAAAAAAATTTTGAATCCCACCACTGTATTATACCTAACAAAAATATTTCTGGCTTTAAATCTATATGCTGCTTAATCATCTTTTCTAGCCATATGTGCATTTTTGCCCAATATTTTCTTGCTTTTATGCATGTCCACCACATATGATAATAGGTACTTAGCACCTGATTGCATTTCCAACATTTGGCGGACATGTTGATAAACAATTTTGTTAATCTTGCTGATGGCAAATGCCACCTGTGAAACATTTTATAAAGATTTTCCTTGTATTTAGTAGCCATTGTTAGTTTGTAATTTCTATCCCAAAATTTTTGCCATTTATCTAGTTCTATAATATAGCCAAGGGTTTTTGCCCATACTATAACTGTTTCTTTTAACTTGTTCATCTTCCATTTTAAAGCTTAGTAGTTAATTATATAGTTACTCCTTGCCTAACCTATGGTCACAAGCCATGGTCATCCCCATCTTCAAAAAGGGAGACCCCAGCCTAGTTGAAAATTACAGACCAATCTCCTTATGCTGCATCACCTGTAAAGTCATGGAATCAATTATTAACCAATCCATTATCCTCCACATAGACACAAACAACCTACTCTCTAATAATTTAGTTTCAGAAAAAAACTATCCTGTAATCTGCAACTCTTATACTGCAAAAACATATGAATTACACAACTTGATCAGGGCAAAACAATAGACGCAATCTACATAGACTTCTGTAACGCCTTTGATTCAGTGGTACACGACAAACTACTTCTAAAACTAAAATCTTATAGTATCTCTGGACAACTACATAACTGGATAGAAACATTCCTGTCAAACAGACAACAAATGGTCAAAATTTGGAGTGTCGTATCAAATTCTGTACCTGTCAATAATGGTATCCCCCAATGCAGTGTTCTAAGACCAACTCTCTTCATACTCTACATAAATGACCTCTGTGATCATATTAAGAGCAATTATGTTCTCTTTGCTGATGATATAAAGCTGTTCAATACCACAGACAATACTGCTACCCTTCAAAAAGATCTTGACTATGTATCAGAATGGTCAAACAAATGGCAGCTTCAAATCTCAACAAATAAATGCTCTGTCTTACATATTGGCAAAAAAAATCAGAAAATAAAATACAAGCTGAATAGTCAAGATCTTATTGATGATCCAAGCTCTGTAAAGGACCTTGGAATACTCATCTCTAATGATCTAAGTGCTAGAGCCCACTGTAACTACATAGCCAAAAAGGCATTAAGAATTGTTAACCTAATCTTACGTAGCTTTTTCTCTAATATTACACTACTAACTAGAGCATACAAAACATTTGCTAAACCAATACTCGAATACAGCTCATCAGTCTGGAACCCACATTACATATCTGATATTAGCACAATTGAGAAAGTCCAGAAATATTTCACAAGAGTTCTCCACTCCTCTACTTGTTGTAGAATACCTTATGCCACCAGACTTGAAATTCTAGACCTAGAAAACCTTGAATTATGCTGTCTTCGGTCTGATCTAAGTATGTTATATAAAACCATACATTGCAATGACTTACCTGTTAATGAATATTTCAGCTTCAACCATAACAACACAAGAGCAAACAATAGATACAAACTCAAGGTTAACCGCACCAAACTTGATTGCAGGAAATACAACTTCAGCAACAGAGTGGTCAATGTCTGGAATACTCTACCTGACTCTGTGGTTTCTTCCCCAAACCCCAAAAACTTTAACCTTAGACCGCTATTGACCTCACCAGAGGTGCTATTCAACCGGTTCTCACCTATTCAGGAGAACCGTTAGTGGTGATTTTCTGTGGGTTGCAGAACTGGTAGCGACCCCTGGCTGCCACACCTCTGAACCGGGTCGCCCGGTCGCTCACTTGTCCTGTTCGCTCTCCTGGCTTTCCCAACCACGTGATGCCATGGCGCAGCTCAGGCGGATGTCCCAGGGCTGCTGCACATGCGCATTGCGTGTGCAGCTGTTACACATGCAGTACGCATGTGCAACAGCCCCAGGACCTCCGCCTGCCTGCCTGCCCTCCCGGAGCACATTTTCTACTTTCTACCGGCTGACGCAACTCTTTCAGCCCAGCCTGGCCCAGCCAGCCAGTAGGTGGGTGGGCGGATGTCCCGGGGCTTCTCCTTTGTCCTGATATGCCTGCAGCAGCTGGTCCTCCTGTCCCTCACTCTCCCCTCCCTCGCCTGGCCTGAGAAGGTAAGGGTGACGGCAGAGGATAGCGAAGTGGCCAAGTCCCTATCTTCCCCTCTCTCCCTGTGTGTGTGTGTGTGTGTGTGTGTGTGTCTGTGTGTGTGTGTGTGTGTGTGTGTGTCTGTCTGTCTGTCTCCCTCAAAGCCGCGGCTGGGCTTTCCTTCGTGCTCCTTGCTATTTTCATTTCTTGTTTTTGGAATCCAGACTGGCTGAACAAGGATCGCCAGCCGCGCTGGAAGCGTCTCTTTGTTGACCAATCTCCCCCTCCTCATCCCCCTCCTCTTGCAATTGGCAGCCATGGCAGGGCCGGAAGGATGGCGTGCACATCCGAGGAGGAGAAGGAGGAGAAGATGGATCAGCCGAAGGCATGCTTCCAGCACGGCTGGCGATCCTTGTTCAGCCAGCCTTGATTCCAAAAAGAAAAAAGGAAAAGGAAAGCCCAGCCGCGGCTTTGAGGGAGAGAGAGAGAGAGAGAGAGACACACACACAGAGTGGGGGAGAGAAGGGGAAGATAGAGAAGAGTGCTTGCCCAGCCGTGGTTTTGAGAGAGAGAGGGAAAAAGAGGAAATGAGAGAGGAAGGGAGGACAAGAAACAAAAGAAAGAGAAAAGAGAAAGAAAGAAAGAAAAAAGAGGTCTGGGAGCCTTTGTGCAAAGTGCTGCGGCTGGCGATCCTTGTTCAGCCAGTCTTGATTCCAAAAAGAAAAAAGGAAAAGGAAAGCCCAGCCGCAACTTTGAGGGAGACACACACACACACACACACACACACACACACACAGAGTGGGGGAGAGAAGGGGAAGATAGGGAAGAGCACTTGGCCAGCCATGGGTTTGAGAGAGAGAGGGAAAAAGAGGGAAAGAGAAAAAGAGGGAATGAGAGAGAAAGGTCTTCTAGTCCAAACCTTCTGCTCAGGCAGGAAAACTGAGGATGCCAAGTATGAGTGGAGAGCCAGGCAAAGGTGTCAGAATAATCTTTGGAGAGACCCTATACCAGGGGTCTCCAACCTTAGCAGCTTTAAGACTTCTGGACTTCAACTCCCAGAATTCCTCCCAGAATTTTGGGAGTTGAAGTTTACAAGTCTTAAAGTTGCCAAGGTTGCCTGTCCTATACCATTTCAGAGAAATGGTTGACCTGTCTCTTCTTGAAAACCTCCAGTGTTGGAGCGTCCACAACTTCTGGAGACAAGCAGTTCCACTGGTTAATTGTTCTCACTGTCAGGAAATTTCTCCTTAGTTTTAGGTTGCTTCTTCTTTGTTCAGTTTCAATCCATTGCTTCTTGTTTTGCCTTCTGCTGCTTTGGAAAATACATTGCCCCCACCTTCTTTGTGGCAACCCCTCAAAACCCTGTTTTGTGACCTGCCTATCACACTCTTGGACAAAGCATTTGAGCCATTTCCTCCTTTCAGTGGTCCATAAAAGTACATCTATAGTATGTGGATGCAGATAATAAAGTCGAAAAAAGGTGAATTTTTTTAATAGAACAATAGATACATTGAGGCTGAGAGTAACAAAGAGTGGCTGGGAAGGAAGGAACTGGGCGAAACGCCCCTTGACATGAGTAATGGCAGGTTAGCCACACCCACCAAACCACATGACCACCAAGCCATGCTTACTAAATAAGCCACACCCACAGAACCGGTAGTAAAAAATTTTGAATTCCACCACTGGACCTCACCCCTTTCCTAAGAGGACTTGTAGGGGGCTTGCATAAGTGCACCAACATGCCTACCGTCCCTGTCCTATTGTTTGTTTTATTTCTCTTATATGTACCCATTTAATGTTTTCATAACTATGTTTATACTTATACCTGTTATCTTGTAAGCGACTGATAAATCAAATAAAAAAATAAAATAAAATAAATTTTCTTGTCAGTTTTTCATCTATCCCTAATAATATCTTATCAAATGTTGTTAGTTCTTTATAGAAACCTGATGTTTTTGCATCTTTCTCATACTTCGATTGCATTTGCAAGTATGGCCACCATGCTAAATCCATCACTTGGTTTTGTACTTCCTGTCTGGTTTTAAGTTCCCCTTTCTCATTTAAAATGTCTTTGTAGGATACAATTTTTTCCAAGTTAACAACATTTGGATGTACCAATATTTCCATTGTAGAAAGCCAGACTAATATTTTCCTATAGCTTTGTGACTTCATTTTTCTCATACTAAAAATAAAGCATTCCTCACATTGTGTCTTTAAAAATATCTATCTACTGTACTTCTTCCATACCATAGAAAGGCAAGCCACCCTAGTTGGAGATCATGGCCCTCCAGTATTAATGATCTTCTATGACTCAGTCTTATCCATTCTTTCACCTATGTAAGTGCAGATGCCTGATAATACAACTCGCAGTCTGGTAACCCAAAGCCCCCATTATCTTTAGACTCTTGTAACATTTTCAATCCTATTCTTTCTTTTTTACCTTGCCAGTTATATTTCAAAATTATTTATTCATTTCCTCAAAATATTTTTCCTATAATTTTATTGGTATTGTTTTGTATAAGAAAAGTAATTTAGGTAATATGTTCATTTTTATAGCAGCTATTCTCTCTATCATTGAGAGTTGTAGGTTCTTCCATTTCTCCAAGTCCAGCTTAATTTGCTGCATTAACTTTATATAGTTGTCATCTTTGATTGTTGCACATCTTGCTGTTAAGTAGATTCCTAAATATTTCACTTTCTTTACTATCTGAAGTTCTATCTTTTTTATCAGTTCATTTCTCTATTTATCCGTAAGATTTTTGACTATTATTTTATCTTTTTCTTTATTTATTTTCAGTCTTGCAACTTTTCCATACTACTCAATTTTCCCTATCAATCTGGGGCCAGTTTCTAATGGTTTTTCTAGTATTAAAACTAGGTTGTCTGCAAAGCTTGTAATATATACTCTTCTTTTTTAATTTCCATTCCTTTTATTTTTGGATTCTGTCTGATATTTTTAATTAACACTTCGAATGTTAATATAAATAACAGTGGGGATAGTGGACGTTCTTGTCTTCTGCCTTTTTTTACATAATAGTTTTCTGTCACATCTCCATTCACAATCACTTTTCCTCACTGATTTGTGTTAATTGCCTTAATCATGTTTATAAATTTTTCATCAAAGTCCATACATTTTAATTGTTGCAGCATAAATTGCCAATTTATATTGTCAAAAGCTTTCTGAGCATCTAGAAAAATCACAGTGTACTCCAGCATATCTAAAACTATTCTCACATTATTTCTAATTTGCCTTTTAGGTAGAAACCCATTTTGGTCAGAGTATATAAACTCATTCAGAAATCTCTTGAGTCTTTCAGCTATTATTGAAGCAAATATTTTATATTCTGCATTTAATAAGATTATTGATCTATAGTTCTTTATTTGTGTTAAGTCTGAGTCTTCTTTTGGGATTAAAGTGATATTAGCTTCTGTCCATGAATGTGGTATCTTGGCTTCTGATAGGATTAGAATTAGAATTCTTTTATTGGCCAAGTTTGTTTGGACATACAAGGAATTTGTCTTGGTGCAAATGCTCTCAGTATACAGGTGAAATTCAAAAAATTAGAATATTGTGCAAAAGTTCATTTATTTCAGTAATGCAACTTAAAAGGTGAACCTAATATATGAGTTAGACTTATTACATGCAAAGAAAGATAGTGCAAGCCATGATGTGTCATAATTGAGATGATTATGGCTTACAGCTCATGAAAACCCCAAATCCACAATCTCAGAAAATTAGAATATTGTGAAAAGGTTCAATATTCTAGGCTCAAAGTGTCCCACTATAATCAGTTAATTTAGCCATAACACCTGCAAAGGGTTCCTGAGCCTTTAAATGGTCTCTCAGTCTGGTTCAGTAGGAATCACAATCATGGAAAAGACTGCTGACCTGACAGTTGTACAGAAAACCATCATTGACACCCTCCATAAGGAGGGAAATCCTCAAAAGGTAATTGCAAAAGAAGTTGGATGTTCCCAAAGTGCTTTTATCAAAGCACATTAATATAAAGTTATGTGGAAGGGAAAAGTATGGAAGAGAAAGATGCACAAGCAGCAGGGATGACCGCAGCCTGGATAGGATTGTCAGGAAAAGGTCATTCAAAGGTGTTGGGGACTTTCACAAGAAGTGGACTGAGGCTGGAGTCAGTGCATCATGTGCCACCACACACAGACGGATCCTGAACATGGGCTTCAAATGTTGCATTCCTCTTGTTAATCCGCTCCTGAACAACAAACAACATCAGAAGCATTTTACCTGGGCTAAAGAAAAAAAGAACAGGTCTGTTACTCAGTGGTCCAAAGTCCTCTTTTCTGATGAGAGCAACTTTTGCATCTCATTTGGAAACCAAGGACCCAGAGTCTGCAGGAAGAATGGAGAGGCACACACTGTAAGATGCTTGAAGTCCAGTGTGAAGTTTCTATAGTTTGTGTTGATTTGGGGAGCCATGTCATCTGCTGGTGTTGGTCTACTGTGCTTCATTAAGTCCAGGGTCAATGCAGCCATCTACCAGGAAATTTTGGAGCACTTCATGCTTCCTTCTGCAGATGAGCTTTATGGGGATGCTGACTTCATTTTCCAGCAGAACTTGGCACCTGCCCACTCTGTCAAAAGCACCAAACCCTGGTTCAATGACCATGGGATTACTGTGCTTGATTGGCCAGCAAACTCACCTGAGCTGAACCCCATAGAGAATCTATAGGGCATCGCCAAAAGAAAGATGAGAAACATGAGATCGAACAATATAGAAGAGCTGAAGGCCACTATTGAAGCATCCTGGTCTTCCACAACACCTCAGCAGTGCCACAGACTGATAACTTCTATGCCACACCTCATTGAGGCAATAATTGCTGCAAAAGGGGCCCAAACCAAATACTGAGTACATATGCATGCTTATACGTTTCAGAGGTCCAATATTGTTCTATGTACAATCCTTGTTTTATTGATTGCATGTAATATTCTAATTTTCTGAGATTGTAGATTTGGGGTTTTCATGAGCTGTAAGCCATAATCATCACAATTATGACAAATCACGGCTTGAACTATCTTGCTTTGCATGTAATGGGTCTATCTCATATATTAGTTTCACCTTTTAAGTTGCATTACTGAAATAAATGAACTTTTGCATGATATTCTAATCTAATTTTTCGAGTTTCACCTGTAGTCCCTTTATCATCTCCAACTTTGCCCCCAATGTCCAGGTTACCTTCTGGTTGGAGAAAAACTCCCAGGAACAGCCTTTGACTGCAGAAAATTAAGTTCAAAACATGAGCAACACAAACTGTAACTTAAAGTCCAAACAAATCAAATTGAAGTAATTAGTTTGGCAGGGCAGAAGCAAGAATCTCAGGCTTGAAAGCACAGCAAAACTCACATGATTCGGAAGAAGCCAGGAACATAGATAAGCCATGACAACACAGAATAAAGTCACTTTGCTCCCAGCAGCCTGCCACATGCAGCCTGCCTTTCTTATCAACTGTTTTACCAGCTGTAAAACTAACGAAGGGAATCAGGTCCTTCTCCTCCCTCATAAGCCAAACAACCCACATTGCTCTCTTCTCCTTTCCTCCCTGAATGCCCTAGGATGAAGAAGGGGTGAACCTGGTTCTTCATCTGAACTCCCTTCCCATTGTTCTATCTCTTCCCTGCTCTGCCCAGCCAGACTTTGAACTTCCCAGCCTCCTCCACAGCCAACGGAACCACATCCCCCCTCTCTGTCAGTTGTCCAGGTTCCTCCTCGGATTCCGATTCCGATAGGGGCATTGCATTGCTTCACTTGTATATAGGTCTTATGCTCCTAGTTGCTCTTATATCTCTTTGTTCCTTGGCTTCCTTCTTGCTCTGCTCATTTTTTTTCTCAGTTTTGCTTTCATCTTGTTGTGTACCATTTTCTTCTGCAGTTAACACTTTTTGACCTTTTTGTTCTATTTCTCCCCTTGTTTTCTGCCCTCTTCTAATTAAAATGGTGATCATAAAATTCACCTTATCCAATGAATCCAATCTGTATCTTTTTTCATGCCAAGTAACTAATATTCCTTCAGGTATCAGCCATTTGAAGTTTACATTGTATTTAATCAACATTGTGGTCAAAAATTGGTATTGTTTTCATAGATCTCTTACTCTCCTACTGATCTGTTTAAAAACCACCAATTGTTTCCCTTTATGTTGGAGCTCCCTCCGGCCGCGGCGGCTTCGGGTGCGGCCCCCCCTACCCCTCGGATCCCCCCGCCGGTGGCAGAGGCGGGGGAGGATCGGGGGAGCCCGGCGGGATTCTTCAGAAGCCGGCTGGGGGTGCGCTGGAGCCGCGGGACCGGCTGGGGGAGCGGCGCGGAGGGCGGCGCGGATGCGGCCCCGGCGGATGCGACACCGAGTTGATCCTGGAGGCCTCGGAGGCCTCGGAGACCTTGCCCGGCTGCCGGTGAGGCCGGACGAGGCCCCCGGCGATGGTGATCGCGTCGGGGGCTGCGGGTGCTTTGGCGGCGTCGGCGGAGGTCGCGGCGATGGTCGCGACGACGATGGCGGCCTCGGCGGCGGTCGCGGTGGCTGCGGCGGCGGTGGCGGCCTCGGTGGCCGCGGCGGAGGTGGAGGCGGCCTCGGTGGTCGCGGCGGCGGCGGTGGTCGCGGCGGTGGTGGCCTCGGCGGCGGTCGCGGCGGCGGCGGCGGCCTGGATGGCAGTGGTGGCGGCGGCGGCCTCGATGGCGGTGGCGGCGGCCTCCGGAGTCATCATGGCAATACGGACGCCGGTGGACTCAGCGGTCTCCGGGGTGGGGAGATCACCGCGGTGTGGCCCCGGCGGCCCCCTGGGGAGAGCGATGGCCCTGGATTTTCTGGGGCGGCGCGGACCTGGGGGAGCCGCCTGGGGGGCCCTGGACTGGCCTCTGAGGCATTGTTGAGGTCGCAGAGGCCCTGGAACAGCTACCGCGGAAACCCCGGAGTTCCGAGGGGTTATGAAGAGGTCTTGGTACCCCCAGCGAGGCACGACGGTGTGGCAGGCTCGGCGGCCTCGCTCGGGCCGGGCGATTTCGGGGGGCCCCGACCAGTGCGGGAGTGGCCCCGCTGTGGACATGGCGGGCCTGGACTGGTTTCGGGGCCGCCCCTATGGCTGCGGGGACAATATGGAGACTGGGGGTTGGATGGTGTTGTGACCGTTCCCCTCCCCTCCTTGGGGCCCCCACCTGTGGCAGGGGTGGTGGGCCTGGGGAGGGGGGGAGTGACCTTGCCTATGACCCCTTTTCCCCCGGGGGCCCCACCAGTGGCAGGGGTGGGGCGGCCAGGGGGAGGGGGTTACCCCAGTCTGCCGGGACTTCTCCAACACAAAGACTTTGGACGCTACAAGACTGTCGGGGCGGGGTGGCCGGGGCCACGGATGTACTCCATGGCGGAGCTTTGGGCCTTGAGGGATGTCCCCCTCTCCCTTAAGTGGCCCTCTAAACTCTCAAAGACATTCAGCTATGAGGGATCCTGGGATCCGGAGCGATGGTGGGGCCGTGGAAGCCGGAGGAATGGGAGGAAGCGCGGGAAACCCGGGATTGGTAATTTTTTAATGGGATTTTTTAATGGGTTAAAAGGATCCAGGGTGGGCAGGGGAGACAGCCCACATGGAGTTGGGGGCAGCCGGGCCGGCCCGCGCACCTGGGGGGCCTCGGGGGTTTCCGTGTCGGGGTGGCAGACTGGGGGTGGGCTGCCGGGGGCAAATTTTATCAGCACGGTGACTGGGAGAGGCAGGTATGCTGGGGGTAGAGGGCCATATCCAGTAAGGGGATCGCGCTCCTGATGTTTGCAAGCGGTTGCGCGCTCCAACCCTCCATACCCATCCTGCAGCCCTGGTTGTCTGGATTCTCAGGCCCTGAATACCCGGCTGCTGTTGTGCAATGCCAGGTCCGTGGTTAATAAGGCTCCCCTGATCCATGATTTGGCTCAGGAGGAGGCCGTGGACCTGGTAGGTGTTACCGAAACCTGGTTGGGCCCAGAGGGCGGTGTCCCTCTGGTCGAGATGTGCCCACCAGGTTTCCTTGCATTTCACCAGCCTAGGGCTCAGGGAAGGGGTGGAGGGGTGGCGGTGCTTATAAAGGAGGCCCTTTATCCTAGGGAGGCCACTGTCCCTCAGACGGCTGGCTGTGAATCTCTATTTGTGAAGTGGGGGCAAGGGGTTCAGATGGGTCTTTTGATGGCGTACCTGGCTCCCTGCCACGTCTCATCGGCCCTGCCCGGACTCCTCGAGGTGATAGCCGGGCTGGCGGTTGAGACCCCTAGGCTTTTGGTCATGAGGGATTTCAACCTGCCATCATCCGGTGAAACCTCGGGGTTGGTTCGGGAGTTCTTGGCTTCCATGACGGCCATGGACCTGACCCAGTTAGTTTCTGCCCCCACTCACATTGGAGGACACATGCTGGACCTGATTTTTGTCTCTGGGCAATGGTTGAATGACTGTATTTTCGGGGATTTAGTCATCACACCCTTGTCATGGACAGATCATTCTATCCTCAGGTTGGACTTCCGTTCCGCCACCCCCCACCGCAGGGAGGCGGAGCCACTTAGATTGTTCCGCCCCAGGCGCCTGATGGACCCGGAACGGTTCCAGAGGGAGCTTGGGCCATTTCCTGAGTCTCTGGCTCACAGCTCGCCTGGAGACCTGGTGGCCACCTGGGATGGGTTGGCCGCCGGGGCTCTAGATCGAGTTGTGCCCCTGCGACCTCTGACCCGGCACAGATCCCGCTTGGCTCCGTGGTATACGGAGGAGCTGCGGGAGATGAAGTGCCGGAAAAGACGTCTAGAGGGCATTTGGAGGGCGAGTCATTCTGAGTCTGACCGAACACAGGTGAGATCTCAGATTAAGACTTACCTTGTGGCGATAGGGGCGGCGAAATCTTCGTATGTCTCCGCCCTTATTGCGTCAGCAGAAAATCGCCCTGCCGCCCTGTTTAGAGTGACCCGCTCTCTTCTTGAACCGAGAGCGCGGGATGACCTCTTGCAGGGTAGGGCAGAGGAGTTTTCCCGATTTCTGCATGATAAAATCGCTCAGATTCGGGAGGGGCTCGACTCCAATTGGGTGGTCCCGGGGGAGGTGTCCGGGGCAGGTCTTGTGAGTGTTATTTGGGGGGAGTTCGATCCTGTGACCGCCGAGGGTGTGGACAGGTTGCTGGGGGGTCTGAATGCCACCACCTGTTTATTGGACCCGTGCCCTTCCTGGCTGGTTTCAGCCGCCAGGGAGACGACACGAGGCTGGCTCCAGGGGATTGTCAACGCTTCTTTGAGAGAGGGGGTGCTCCCGGCCGCCCTGAAGGCGGCAGTGGTGCGCCCCCTCCTCAAGAAGCCTTCCCTGGACCCGGCTATTTTAAACAACTATCGTCCGGTCTCCAACCTTCCCTTTGTGGCGAAGGTTGTTGAGAGTGTGGTGGCACGTCAGCTCCCCCGGTACCTGGAGGAAGCTACTTACCTCGATCCGTCCCAATCGGGCTTCAGGCCTGGACATAGCACTGAGACGGCATTGGTCGCGTTGGTCGATGATCTCTGGAGGGCTCGTGACAGAGGGTTCTCCTCTGTCCTGGTCCTATTAGACCTCTCGGCGGCTTTCGATACTATCGACCATAGTATCTTGTTGCAACGGTTGGAGGGGTTGGGGATGGGTGGAACCGTCCTTCGATGGTTCTCCTCCTTCCTCTCCGACCGTTCGCAATTTGTGTTGGCGGGGGGGGAGAGATCCACCTCTAGGCCCCTGCTTTGTGGGGTGCCTCAGGGGTCGGTCCTCTCTCCCCTCTTGTTCAACATTTATATGAAGCCGCTGGGCGAGATCATCCATGGTCTTGGAGTAAGGTGTCATGTATATGCAGATGACACCCAGTTATACATCTCTACTCCAGACCACCCCAACGATGCTGTGGGGGCTATGTCCAGGTGCTTGGAGGCCATGCAGGATTGGATGGGCGGGAACAGGCTTCGGCTCAACCCATCCAAGACCGAGTGGCTGTGGTTTCCGGCGCCCCGATATAGCCAGCTGACACCTTTGCTGGCTATCGGGGGGGAAGTTTTGTCCCCCGCAGAGAGGGCTCGCAACCTGGGTGTCCTCCTGGATGTACGGCTGTCGCTTGAACATCACATCGCGGCCGTCTCCAGGGGGGCGTTTCATCAGATCCGTCGGATCTACCGGTTGCGGCCCTTCCTGGATCGGGACGCCTTACGCACGGTCACTCAGGCCCTTGTCACCTCTCGCCTGGGCTATTGTAATGCCCTCTACATGGGGCTCCCCGCGGGGAGCATCCGGAGACTCCAGCTGGTGCAAAATGCAGCCGCGCGGATGATTATGGGGGCATCGCGTAGCGCCCATGTGACGCCACTTCTGCGCGAGCTGCATTGGTTGCCGGTGGCTCTCCGGGTTCGCTTTAAGGTTCTAGTTTTGACCTTTAGGGCGACCCATGGCATGGGACCAGGTTATCTTCAGGACCGCATTCTGCCGGTGATCTCCAACAGGCCAGTGCGTTCCCACAGAGAGGGTCTGCTCCGGGTGCCGTCGGCCGCTATGTGTCGTCTGGCGGCACCGAGGGGTAGGGCCTTCTCTGTGGGTGCCCCCGCCCTCTGGAATACTCTGCTACCGGAGCTTCGTACTGACACGGACCTGAGGGCCTTCAGGCGCGCGTTGAAGACCTGGCTCTTTGAGCAGGCCGGCCTGGGCTGAGATAATGGTTTTAATTTTGGTCTCCATGGTATTTAAATTTTAAATTGGGGTTTTAAGGTGGGGGGGGGGTGGGACCTGTTTAGTTTTATTTATCAGCCAAATTGGTTTAATACTTTTTTAACTTTTGTATATTTGTGGGTTTTTAGATAGGCTGTACACCGCCCTGAGTCCCCTGGGAGAAGGGCGGTATATAAATTTGATTAATAAATAAATAAATAAATAATGTTTCATCTCTTGTCTTGTTGAGTATTTCATCACTTATCAACTTTTCACAAATCTCACGTGTACTTCTCTTGTGATTTTCTGCCCTCTCACATAGTTTGTATGTATTCTAAAATTTTGTCTGCTTCCATCTCCTGCCTATCAATCCCTAATGCCTTTGCCAAGATCTCTTTCATCATGTCTAGTAGGTCTTCCTCTTTCTCCTCTTCTATATTCTGAAATTTTAAATAGTGGGCTGCTTATTTGTTTTTAGCATTATCACCGTACTTTCTAGCTCTTTACTTGCTTGTGTCAATCAATAATTTATTTCATCAACTTTTTCTCTGCTTGTTCTGATTTCTTCTTCATTATCTTTTTTTTTTTTATATTCAAATTTGTATACTGCCCCCTCTTCCTAAGGACTCGGGACAGTGCACAGCCAAATAAAAACATATAAATACAAATACAATAATTTAAAATACATTAAAAGGATTAAATAAATTGGCATTAAGAATTAAAAGTAGGGAGATAAGAAAATTAAAAACCATTTAAAAACTGAATTTAAAACCATTATACATAACTCTAGGCTAGACTGCCTAGATGGAATAGGTGGGTTTTTAGTGTGCGCCGGAAGGTCAATAGGTTGGGGACGGTCCTCATCTCCGGGGGCAATTCATTCCAGAGGGAGGAAGCTCCCAAAGAGAAGGCCCAAACCCTCGGGGTTGCCAGCCATCCAGCTGGCGGCACCCCGAGGAGGCCCACTCTATGAGAGTGCGGTGGTCGGCGAGAGACTGATGGTGGCAGCAGGCGGTCTCATAAATACCAAGGTCCTAAGCCATGGAGTGCTTTAAAGGTGGTCACTAACACCTTGAATCGCACCCGGAAGGCCACTGGGAGCCAATGCAGCTCGCGCAAAAGTGGTGTAACATGGGAGCTCCGAGGAGCCCCCAAGACCACCCGTGCAGCCGCATTTTGCACTAGCTGAAGTCTCTGGGTGCTCTTCAAGGGGAGCCCCATGTAGAGAGCATTGGCATAATCCAGACGGGAGATGACGAGGGCGGATGTGACCGTGCGAATCTGAATTCTTTGTTCATTTTTTGTTATCATTTGCTGAAAGTTCTCAAATTTTTCATCCATATTTTGTATTTTTTTCCTTCACCTCTCCCATATCATTTCTTACTTCGCCTATATCTTTTTTTTATCTCATTATGATTTTTTGTTATGGCTCCAGCAGCAACTGAAAAATTGCTTGCATTTCCTTTTGGAATGCATTTGATTTCTCCAGCTGTAATATGCTCTCTATTAACCTCTGATTAAATGGACTTGAGGATGGCAATTATAGTGTAAGATGCTTTCTATTTGATTAAATTTAAAGTACTTGCCATCTTAGCAGCTAATATTATTCCCTTCTTTCTCTTTTTTCCCGTTTAATAAACTAGCAGCAGGTATACCCACTAGCCCTTCTAACAACGAGGAGCTAATCAGCCAAAGGCTAACAATAAACAACTCCCCAACACTTCAATATCCCATGTGTCAAACAAAAAAGGAAAAGACCAGATCAAAATCCAATTCTCTCAAGTTCAATCAATTTTTAGTTTCTCAATATCTCAGTCAGTTAGCTTTATAATCCACAAGACCCACTGTATCCCCAGTCTTTGATACTCCAATGTTCCAAGATGTCAAGCTAAACCCAATAATCCACAACGTCAGTCCACACAGGTCATTCTTTATAAAGAGGATCAAAGAGCAAAAAGAGAAAAAGGAAAAATATTTATCCTTAGAAATGTCTTTTATACTGCCTTGTCTTCTGTCAATTAGTATTTATAATCTGCAAGGCCCAATATATCCCCAGCCTTTGATACTCCAATGTTCCAAAATATCAAGTTAAACACAAAATCTTCCCAGATTCTCAAATCAAACTTTTATCTTTTCCACTTTTCCCACCAGTCAGTCAAAAGTATTCCAAAGCTGGTCTGTGCATGCACAGGAGCACCAGAAACTGAAAAAACAGCTTCCCAGAGTGCATGTGCATGCCAGCCAGATGGTCTTCGCAGATGCAGTAGCACTGGAAACCAGAAGAGCAGCTTGCTGGAGCACATGCACTGCTGCAAGCTGGTCTTCATGGGCAGATGCACATTAGCAAGTGGAAGATCAGGTGGACAGTGCACATGTGCCCACAGGGAAGCTAAGCTTCAAGTTTCTGGAGCTTCCATGTATCAACAACTGCTCTTCTGATTTCCTATGAAATATCCTCATTTTCTGTTATATAGTTTGCATTATATTTGCATACCTTTGTTGTTTTTTTCCACCTTCGTTTTAGTTCCACCATTATCTCAGAAAAGTCTCATTTAACAACAGTGTTGGGAAGATGATTTCTTTTGATCAAAATGGGAACCTGGAAGCAGGATTTAATATTATCAATTGGGTCACACTCCCAAACCTAACACTACATCGATCCAAAGTGGAAACATTTGATCTCAGAGCTGTCAAAGACAATGCATTCAGTCTTTTTGTTGATGCCATCAGATGGCCAAAGAGATTTAACCAGGTATATTCTGTCTACAGTCCATTACTTATTTCCTCTGTTCCAAGTTAGGTTAATCACTTGATGCTTATTCCATCTATTTTTATAACCAAATTTAATTTGAAAGATTATAAATAGTTTAATGATAGGAGATTCTGAGAATGAGGACACCTTTTGGGGACTTCAGGGGATGTGCATTTTAGATTACATATGTATATTTGATAGCCATGATTCATTCTGCAAATATTTTAAAAGAAATTTTAACCCAGAGAAACCTATCTAACAACACTGGCAGATAAAGACTAGGGGTGACATCATAGAAGTGTTCCAATATCTAAGGGCCTGCCTCAAAGATGAGGGAGACAAGCTATTTTCCAAAGCACCTGAGGGCAGGAAAAGAAGCAATGGATGGAAACTAATCAAGAAGAGAACCAACCTAGAACTAAGGAGAAATTTCCTAACAGTGAGAACAATTAACCTGTGGAAGAGCTTGCCTTTAGAAGTTGTGGGTGCTCCAACTCTGGAGATTTTAAAAAGAGATTGGACAATTTGTGTGTGCAGCTCTATTTATGCACCTAGATCTGGTTGCACACACACTCTTGCCCACCACTTCCATGGCTCGGTCTTTTCTTTGATTTTTGATATTAGTATTTGTTTTTTTAGAAGGCATGTGAATACTACTTCTCAAGCTGTTATTCAGGCTGCCTAATTAGAAATAAAGTTATATTGCTATACTAGTTTCAACCCAAGATTTATGTATTGTACTTTACCCATTTGTTCAGTAGGTTCTGCTAAGAAATTAAAAGCAATTATGATTTCCCATTGCACACAGGTACAGCCTCGTTCTTTGTGCAATGAACCCTGCCGTAAAGGTCACAGCAAGACCAAGAAGGAAGGGAAGCCATTTTGTTGTTATGATTGCCTTCTATGCCCAGAAGGAAAAGTGTCAAACTGGACAGGTAAGGTAAGATGCCTACCGAGTTTTAATTCATTGATGATGGTAGCGATATTACAATTCTTTGAGTAAAAAGCAGGATGAATAGAAATAGGTCTGTGTTGCTCCATTATGACATAAGCTCTGAACCTTTTTGAAGTGTTGGTGATGTCACTTCATATCTACAGTGATAGAGTTTGCATTTCATCATTTGCTCTCCTTGGTGGATTCCTGTGGGGCCAAGTGTTAGGCTAAATTTTTTATCCAGACTAGAGTTCAGAAAATTGGGTTTCATATTTTCCATTAATGTGGGAAATAGTTAGAATTTTTCCCCCTGGTGGGATGTTATAAAATACACAAATGGTGAAGTGCTCTAAAGGAAAACAACACAGGGATCCAGTTATGGATCTTCGATGTTTTATTTCAATAGATTTCATGAGAATCATACAAACTGGTAATATTCATTGTATAGACATTTTGCAGAATAGGGTGAGAGTTACAGAGAAGTTCGGGGTTTAGAAGAGAACATATCATGTCCATTTTCATTAAAATTGAAATACAACAATTTCTAGTCTACCTTCTTTGAAACTTGGCATGGAACATCCTTAGGGTGTTGAGACTCATAGTACTTGAGGAAGAGTTCTAAGGAGGATAAAATGTGTGTTAGTTTTTGTGGCTGAGCTCAAATAAGTTTCTCCAAAATTGAGCATGATTTTTCATTGTTGACTTTGGTCTTCTCATTCACTCAATTCAACATATCACACAAGTTTGTTTTTGTACAGAAAGCAAACCATCCAAGGATTGGGTATTGTATGTTGCCTAGAACTTTTGAAGGAAAAGCAGAATTTAGACCTAATCAGAGGGGGTACTCAGCAGGTTCTGACCAGTTCTGGAGAACCGGTAGCAGAAATTTTGAGTAGTTCGGAGAACTGGCAAATACCACCTCAGACTGGAGATTTTACAATATCTTTCCCCTGCTACGCCCACCAAGCCATGCCCACAGAACCATTAGTAAACATTTTTGAATCCCACCACTGAAACTATTGAATGAAAAAGAAATAAAGAAATGGGTGTTGGGCTCAGAAACATGTCTCATTAAAGCAACATTGCTTGGGAATGATGATGATGATGTTATCCATTTAGTCATGTTCACTTCTGGTGATTCTATGGGCCAAGTTTCTCCTTATCATCTGATCTTGGTCTACTTATTTGTGTTGTTTTGTGCCAAATAGACTTTTTTTCCTTTTCAGACATGGATTCTTGTTACCAGTGTCCAGAGGACCACTATCCCAGCAAAGCCCAGGATCAGTGCATTCCAAAAGAGATCAGCTTCCTATCTTTTCAAGAACCTTTGGGGATCATCTTGGTTATTGTTGCTCTTTTATGTTCTTCCATCACAGCTCTGGTCCTTGCAGTCTTTGTCCAACACAAAAATACACCCATAGTCAAGGCCAACAACCGGAGCCTCAGCTACAGCCTCCTGGTCTCCCTCCTGCTTTCCTTTCTCTGCCCTTTGCTTTTCATTGGTCAGCCTCAGAGGGCAACCTGTCTCCTTCGACAAACTGCTTTTGGAATCATCTTCTCTTTGGCAGTATCTTGTGTGGTGGCCAAAACCCTTATTGTGGTCTTAGCTTTCATGACAACCAGGCCAGATTCTAAGATGAGGTCATGGGTAGGGAACAAGTTGGCCCTCTCTATGGTTCCTTCCTGTTCCCTTGTTCAAACTACTCTTTGTATTGTGTGGCTGGTGAATGCTGCTCCTTTCCCAGATCTTGATATGCATTCTCTGCCTATAGAAATGGTCCTGGAGTGCAATGAAGGCTCTGCTGCCTTGTTTTATTGTGTGCTGGGTTTCATTGGCCTCTTGGCCATGATCAGCTTTACAGTGGCTTTTCTTGGAAGGAAACTCCCAGACAGTTTCAATGAAACTAAATTTATCACTTTCAGCATGGTTCTCTTTTGCAGTGTCTGGATCTCTTTTGTCCCAGCCTACCAGAGCACCAAAGAGAAATATATGGTGGCTGTGGAGATCTTCTCCATTTTAGCCTCAAGTGCTGGATTATTGGTCCTCATTTTCTCACCCAAAATCTATATCATCTTGATAAGACCTGAGCTGAATAACAAGCAACAACTCATGCGAAAAACCCTCATAAAATGATTTATAGAAATCAGTCTGGTACAAAATGGGATTTATATCAGTGATTGTTGCCAGCAATGACACATGCCTTAAGTACTTTTGAAAATGAAATAGCTGTGTATTAGTGTAATAATAAAATGTATATATTTTTTTAATGTTTCCATTCTTTCATTCCTGTGGTATAATAATTAAAGCATTCTAAAGTCTATTATAACATATGAGAAAATTTCCTGATTTTGAGAGCTTTAAACATTGAACTATTCTACCCCATGAAGCTATAAGATTCATTGAGTCACAGTACTTAGCAATTATGGTCCCTAAAGAAAATTTTGAGAAGTGTAAACAGGAAATATTCTAGCAAACCAAAAGAGTAGTTTGAGTGATTCATATTTCAATGGGTACAAAAGTCCAAGAGCATCAAAATACAACAGAAATTCAGAAACTCTGTTCTGGCTACAGAAATGTAGACTCTGAGGCATCTATATGCCTGAAAACATGTGCATTTTTGATTGATTAGTTTTGATTGATTAGTTTGAATAAGAGTCTCCTACCATGTGGCTGTATATATCTGCATTTCTAAAAGTACTACATGGAGTTCACAGCAGATATTTTCTCCTTGTGTCTTGATAGAGAAACATCTGTTACGGTCAGGGGTCTGCAACCTTAAACACTCAAAGAGTCAATTGGACCCATTTGGACTCAGAAAAAATCTTCAGGCAACCTTCCTCCTCCTTCCCTTCCTCCTCCTCTTGCCACCCCTTGGATGGCTGTGGCAGGGCCGGGAGAGTGTGCACGGGCAGGGAGACCCTCCTTAAGAGAGCAGTCATCCCACATGGGCCTTTGCTGCACTTTGGTGCTTGCTTGAGGAAGGTTTCCCCACATGTGCACATCCTCCCGGCCTCACCACAGCAAGGCAGGGGGTTGTAAGAGGAGGGGGAGGAGGGTCACCAAAGCCTTAGTGCAGGAGTGAAGAGGCTCTGTACTGCCTTCGTGCCACATCTGCATGTAAGGCAGCCTTTGCTTCCTGCCGCTTCAGACTGGAACTTGCACCCTCCATGTTCAGCTGAAGAACTACCAGATGGGGGGGGGGGGACGACAACATGGCAAGGCAATGGCCAGAGGCTTCGTACAGGAGAAAAACTGCATCCCATTAAGACCTTCTTTAAGCAAGTGGCCACCCTCCCTGCACATGCTTTTGCTGCACTTTGGCGCTCTCTTAAGGAGGATCTCCCCATGGGTGCACAGTTTCCTGGCCCTGGCAGCGCCCCTGGTCACAGGAGGTGGAGTAGGTAGAGGAGGAGGAGGGTCATCCAAAAGGAAGCCTCTGCCATGGCTGGCAATTATTCCTCAGCCAGTCCAGATTTCCAGAAGGAAGAAATAAAAGGAATAGCCAAGAGGCCCGAAGAGAATTTGCTGGCTTCTCCCAGCCATGGCTTTCCAAGAGAGAGAGAGAAGGGACGCAGACAGAGAGCATTAAAGAGATACACACATACAGAGAGAGAGACATAGACAGGGGGAAAACTGGCTGATGGGCAAGCATCTTTGGCAACGGTGCTCCAGCTTTCTATGACCCCCAGGGTGGGGGTACGAGATTTGTCAGGGACAGCCTCCTGAGCTTATTAAAACTGCAGCTGGGCACTGCGGGCCCATCCCCCTTTCCATCCTCCCCTCCTCCTAGATCCCATTCTCACCCCACCAGCCCTCATGTTAGTGAGGCTGGCATCAGTTGCAAGGCATGCCCAGCACCAACAAGGGCTGAAAGGCACATCCAGTACAAAAAAGCAGCAAGAATGAGGTGCCGGAGAATCACCGCATCTGTTTCTTCATCCCCCACTGCTGCCCTTATCTTCTCAGGCCATGTGAGGGAGGGTGAGGGGTGGGCCAGGCAGTGATGGGACAGGGAAGCACAGTAGAGGACCCAAAGAGCTGCATGTGGCTCCAGGGCCACGGGTTGCCAAAATCTGGTCACGGTCTAGAATTGAACTCTCTAGAAGCATTTAAAAAATGGGAAAGATAGCATCACTACCAGGTAGATACATAACTGGCTGACAAATCATACTCAATGAGTAGTCCTTAATAGGTCTACATCTACATGGAGGGAAGTAAGCATTGGTTCCGTCTTAGGCCCATACTCTTCAATATCTTCATTAATGACATAGATAAGGGAAAAGAAGGGGGAATGAAATTTGCAGATAATACTAAGGAATAGCTAACACCCTAAGAAGATAGGATCAAGATCTAGATGGCCTTAGACCTTCTTTCAGACGTGGACATGAAAAATATTTTAGAAGAAGACAGTAATCAACTTTTTCTTGTAATATTCCCAATTTAATGGTATTGACTGATCAATTCTGCTAGAGGAAGAGAGGAGAAGCAGCTTAAGAATACCAGAGAGAAAATTCAGAAAATTTTTCTCCTTATCCAACTATATACTTGCTTGTCCATCCTGACTTTAATTTCACTTCAAGTGGGATTCATCAGCCAGATCTTTGCACCCATCAAGCAATCCTCCAGCTGGGGTAAGATTGAGGCCACAAAAGTGAGGAGAGAACTGTGGAGGGTGGAGAAATTGACTGAAATGAGCAAATCCAAGAAGAATCGGAAAAAAATCTCTTAGGGGCCCTATGGGTGAGATTTCCTCTGAGTGTCATGTAAAAAAAAGGGGGGCATCCAAAACCTTTATAAACAGAACACTGAAACTGTTGTTTGCTAAACACTTCTGAAGATGTGACCTAGTCTGGTAATGAAACATTTGGAAACCAACCCACAAGCTTAGAGAATGGACTTTTACCCACATCCTACACCTGAGCTACAGATGTTCGCCACTATTATGAAGTCTAAAATGGTATAGAAACTTCTACCACAGGCAGGGAGCTAGACTAGAAGACTTCCAAGGTCCCTTACAATCCTTTTATTCTATGATCTAACTATGTATCTTAAATCAGTTGTTGCACTGGATATAACTTATTAGCAGAGATGGGCTGCTGCCAGTTCAAAATGCCCACCCACCTCAGTACTATCCTGTTCTATAAATCTCACAATCTGGTTTGCTTGCCCGGCCCACACAGCCTATCTGATTTCTGCGCCTCACCCGATCTACTCACCACACACATGAAATCACTGTGTGTTTGCAATTATGCGCATGAGAAGCATGCATGTGCACATGAAGCAGGTGTGCGCATACATACTCAACTTTTCAGTTCTGAACTAGGCAAACCAATTGTTAAATGATATGCAGCCCATCTTTGCTTCTTAGTGGGATATGGACCATGTTGGTTTCTATAATAAACACTAGATTAGAAGATCGCAAAAACACATGAGTGTGGTATGTAATTTTTTATTTGAAAGATATATATGGCCACCCATCTTGTAGACCATAACTGTTGCTTATAACAATAATGGTCAGAAATTCTGTTTAGGTCAATATAAGGTACATTAAAATCCTCTTTGAATTGAAACACCTTCAGGGCACCTAAGACCACAATAGTATTATTATTACCACCATTCAGGGTGGACTTGTAATGTTGCAGGTGTCCCACTCAAAGTGTTGAAAGAAAGGTCAATAGGAAAAAGCTTGTCATGGGGACGCAATGTTATCTAAATGATTGTTTCCATACATAAATTACTAAATTTTGCAACCTTCATTGATCGATATTTTGAGTGTAAGGGTGGATGAATTCATGTAAAAAATATCAGTGAATTATCATATGTCAGCAGAGAGCTAGAAAATAGAAAATTTTGAACTGATGTGATCCAAGTCTGAATTGGAACCCCACAAACTCATCTGAAATAAATATATAAATAGCAAAGATGATATCTCAAAACAAGTCCCAAAGGGTTTGACCTTCCTTGCAACATTATTTTTTTCACGTTGCCTGTTTTGACCCTGCCTGGAAATACTCCTGCTAAATATTCTTATATCTAGAAAGTTGCAATCTTCTGAAATTTCTTAGAAGCAAAGTTTTGTTGAAATGATTGGCTGGAAAATGATTTTCTTCTGCTACATGAAAGAAAGTCTAATATTAAGCAGATATTTAAATTCCCCATAATTATCTAATTGATGCTGATTACTTGGAAAACTCCTCCAATTGACAAGGGATTTTTTGGAAGCGACTAACAAATCAAAATCAAGATTAGTAATTCTTCTTAATCTATGCTGGAACATTGACACAAGGATTTTAAAGCAATTGGGAGCTCTGCATTTATTAATCAAGTTGATATTGCTGGCCATGCAAGGATGCCAACACTTGAATGACTGGAAAAACACAGGTGACTTGATGTTAAGAAGATGTAAATGCAAGATCATGAACTTTATTCTCTGGATTCTCATACTGCTTCCTTGGACATCATGTGATGTTCCAGTTGCTAAATGCATGAACAGTGATCCACGGAATATCAACCATAAATATTATCAGTCAGGGGATGTTATCATAGCTGGCATAAGTTCACAAAGCTTCATGTTTTCCAATCCTCTCAACTTTGAAAGGCATCCCTCTTTTGAAGTCCTTGATTATCTCATGTAAGCAATTGATACTTTAATCAAATGGTTCAGATGATAAGTGTCTCCTAAGATTTGTATCCATGACTTTTCAATCAAACTAAGGGACTTACTATCCTTTAAGCTTCAATGAGCTATAATATTCATCCAGTGAAAGAGACTCCACTTTACATTAGGTTCCCAAGAACATAATCAGTTAAATTTTATATGGTTGGACATTACTGAAGCTCATTCTACCCTCTCCACTTCTTTACAACATATTACTTTATTCTCATTATACTTCTAGAACTTGCAATAAATTTTAAGAGAATTGTTCCTTTCCATTTTCCTGAACATCCAGGGAAGATTGATACTAACTTATCTGGAATATTCTTTATTTGTATAGTCTTGATTGGCCAAGTGTAACAAAGTTGTAAATTATAAATCATAACCTAAAACCATAAATCGTAAGGTATAAGATTTCTATGATAAAAATATTCCATCTTTCATCAAGAACAACTGAAAATTATTAAAAATATAAATCAGTAAACTAACAATATCAGGGTGGGATTTGAATGTAAGGTGTGGCAGAAGATGAATTGGCAAGCAAGCTGCATTCTTGAAAGATGGCTGGAATAACAAGAAACTCAAATTTCAAAATGAGGATGAACAACTAATGGAAATCCCATCTCTAGGATTAGGGCATAAAGTCCTTGGCTAAACCCTATTTTCTGCTAAGATATGTGGTTGGTAGAACTCTTTCCATTCATACCTAAGGTCACTTCTTATTTTCTCTCACAAATATATTCTTGTTAAAAATGAAAGTTAACACTGACATGCATTTTTGGAATCAACACCTAAATAAATATAGTTAGCTGAAGATTTAAAAGCACCTCACTGAAATGTATGCATTTTTATGCTAGGTTTTGAAAAATGTTTGTGCTAGATGTTGGTATGATACTTTAGACAGTCTAGGGGTGATCTGCCATAACAAAGTGAGTTCTTTTCAGTTGAAAATAGTTAAGAATTTGTTCCTGAGTTTTATCATGAAGTTGCCCAGATATCTTTGTTGTTGTTAGTTGCAGAATCATGTCTGACCCATGGACAACATTCCTCCAGGCTTCCTTTCCTCTACCATCTTCCAGAGTCCATTTTAGCTCATGCCTACTGCTTCAGTGACTCCATCCAGCCACCTCATTCTCTGTCGTCCCTTTCTTCTTTTGTCCTCAATCGTTCCCAGCGTTAGGCTCTTCTCCTTCCTTCTCATTAGGTGGCCAAAGTATTTGAGTTTCATTCCAGAAATGAAATATTATTAAATGAAATATTATTCTGTAATATTAGAAATACAATAACAATATATTAAAGGAATAGGAATTTATCAAGACTTAAACTGCTTAAATAGAGAGAATTCAATGGTGTAAATCTCATTACAGATATTTGACCCAGACCTACCAACACATCTTGACTCTTGTCTTTGCTGTGAAGGAGATCAATGATGATACTCAGATGCTATGCAACATCTCCCTGGGTTTCAACATTTATAATGACTACTTCACTGGAATCTTAACTTATCTTGCTTCACTGGAGCTCCTCTCCACATGGAGCAAGTTCATTCCAAACTACAAATGTGATGCTCAAAGTACTACTGTAGCTGTGATTGCGGGGCCTGACTCCAAAGCATGTCTTTTCATGGCAACCATTCTGAGCATCTACAAGTTACCACAGGTAAGGTTGACACCTAGAGCATCAGATTTTAAAAGACAGTTGGGGCTCACTTGTATTGTTCATTAAGAATTTTTATTAATTTGGGACAAAGAAGGTGTCATCATCCTAAAGGGGATGTTTATTTTGTGCATTAAACATGAATCCTGAGCCCCAACCTTTTAAAAATCATTTTAATATAGCATATCAAAGCATCCATCCAGCTGAGAAAGAGGCATAGATCCAATCTGACCCAGTCATCAGTCAATCTGAGGTTTTTTTCTTCTGAGTTTTCAGACTTGTGCTGAAACCCATCTTCAACGATGTAGACACATTCTACTAGAGAGAAGTTTCCTGAAGATGGGTTCCAGCATGAGTCCAAAAGCTTGGAAGACTAAACTTCTGATCCTGGTGATCAACCCTGATTGGATCATGCAACATTGTCCTGGGACATTTGCCTTCTTTCATGAAGGGGACAAAATTTGAAGCAGGCAGCACTTCCAAGGCATCCACTTGTCAATAGGAAGTGAAGGCTTATGGAATTGGCTGCAAAGAGATTTCAAAGCCACAGCCTCTACCAGAGGGGAGTCAAATATGCCACTTTGTGGACATGACTTTACTAACAAACCCCTGTTTGTTTGTAGCATGTAACCTCCTTCTCAAGCACAGTAAACTTAGAGAAAGGAGTGCCACAAGAATGCACTTGCTCATTTTGTCAAGTCATATTACTAAAATAACAAAAACTAAAATTGACAAAAATGGCTATGGTACTTCCACTAGCAAGGGTATGATTTAATTCCTTAGAGAAACGTACTCCAATTCTGTCTTAACACTCTCCAAATCATTTTAATATTTTATTAATATTTTATTTTAGGCCACCCCGATGAAGCCGTCGAAGTGATGGCCCGGTGCCTGGAGGCCGTGCGGTGTTGGATGGGGCGGAACAGGCTTCAGCTCAACCCATCTAAGACTGAGTGGCTGTGCTTCCCAGCACCCCAATATAGCCAGCTAGTTCCATCACTGGCTGGGGGGGGGAATTCTTGCCCCCACAGAAGGGGCTTGCAATCTGGGTGTCCTCCTGGATGTGCAGCTGTCATTGGAGGACCATGTGGTGGCCGTCGCCAGGAGAGCTTTTGGTCAGGTCCGCAGGATCTACCAGTTGCGGCCCTTTCTGGATCGGGATGCTCTTCTCACGGTCACTTCTGCCCTTGTAATCTCCTGCCTAGACTATGCCAACGCTCTCTACATGGGGCTCCCCTTGAAGAGCACCCGGAGGCTCCAGCTGGTGCAGAATGCGGCTGCTGTTGGGGGCTCCTCGGGGCTCCTCGGGGCTCCCATGTTATGCAGCTCTTGCGCGAGTTGCATTGGCTTCTGGTGATCCTCCGGGTGCACTTCAAGGTCTTAGTTACCATCTTTAAAGCGCTCCATGGCTTGGGACCAGGATATTTGCGGGACCGCCTCCTGCCATTATCAGCCTCTCGTCAACTAATACGCTCCAATAGAGTCGACCTCCTCGGGGTGCCGCCAGCTGGATGGCTGGCGACCCCGAGGGTGCGGGCCTTCTTGTTGGGGGCAACCTCCCTCTGGAACGAATTACCCCCGGAGATGAGGACCATCCCTGTTCTTCTGACCTTCCGGCGTCTATTGAAAATCTATTTATTCCAGCAAGCCGGTCTGGCCTAGGGGTTTTTAGAGCTTTTAATTTGGTTTTAGCTTTTTTTAATCTCCTATTTTTAATCTTTTGATAGTGGCCAACCAATTTAATTCTTTTAATTTATTTTAAGTATTGCATGTGTATTCTTATATGTATATTTTATCTTGGCTGTACACCGCCCCGAGTCCTTCTGGGAGAGGGGGCGGTATACAAATTTAAATAAATAAATAAATAAATTTTATTTTATTTGTCAATTGCTTACAAGATAATAGGTATAAGCATGAGTAAGAATACAGGAAATAGGTACAAATAAATGGGGACAATAGGACAGGGATGGTAGGCACAATTGTGCACTTATGCACACCCCTTACAGACCTCTTAGGAATGGGGTGAGGTCAATAGTGAATAGTTTGAGGTTAAAGGAGTGGAGGTTAGAGGATGTAACAACAGAGTCAGGTAGTGCATTATAGGCACTGACCACTCTGTTGCTGAAGTCATACTTTCTGCAATCAAGTTTGGAGCGGTTTACATTGAGTTTGTGTCTGTTGTGTGCTCTTGTTGCAGTTGAAACTGAAGTAGTCATTGATCTGTAGGACATTGTAGCAGATAATTTTGTGTACTGTACTTAAGTCCAATCATAGGTGGTGTAGTTCAAGGTTGTCCAAGCCCAAAATTTCAAGCCTGGTGACATAGGGTATTCTGTTGTGAGCAGAGGAGTCTAGTACTCTTCTCGTGAAATATTCTGGACTCAATCAATTATATTAATGTCCGATATACAGTGCAGATTCCAGACTGATGAGCTCTATTCAAGTATTGGTCTAGCAAAAACTGTATGCTCCAGTTAGCAATTCAATATTTCCAGAGGAGAAGCTTCATAAGATTAGACTTCAACTCTTAATGGATAATAGTTTTGATTGATGTAGTCTACATATTTAAAAAGTACCAATTGATGTTGCACGCTGTCCATGTCCAGATTGAAAAGATTACTGTCCACTGTTACAGTCCTAATTTGGTCTTTTCCCATTCTTGGGTAATTATTTTGGTGGAGATTTATCTTTATTGTAGCATATGAGTGATTTTTGCAACAAGAAGTAAAGAACAAATGAAAAGACCAAACTTTCTGGAGAACCAGTAGAAGAAATTTTGAGTACTTTGGAAAACCGGCAGATACCACTTCTAACTGGCCCTGCCCCCACCTGTTCTCTGCCTCCCAAGCTGAATGATTGGGTCTTCTTTTGTTGCCCTGCACAGGAGAATGGAGCTGGAAATCAGGTTAATGTGGTGGGGAGGAATGGGATATTGCAGTATCCCTAGAATGGGGTGAGAATGGAGATTTTACAGTATCCTTCCCTGCCACCAAGCTATACCCACAGAACCGGTTGTAAAAAAGTTTGAATCCCACCACTGCTTAAGAGGAATTCATCTTTTTCCGTTTTTTTCCAAAATACAAAATGGATATCCAATCTTCAGACAATAAACGTTTGTCTACTCAAATCCTACATACTTAGTCTTTCTTTTTTTTCTTTTCTTTTGTAGCTTGGATATGGATCTTCCCCTTTGATTAATGACCCATCCCAACAAGTCTTCTTCCAATGGATGTTCCCTAATAGAAACCATCAATATACAGGGATGCTTCAACTGCTTTTGCTTTTCAGATGGACTTGGATTGGTGTCATTTTCATACCGGATGACAATGCCCTCTGGTTTGTACAGAAAGAACTTCCCAAGTTTTCTCAAAGTGGTATCTGTTTTGAGTTTATAGAACCATTTCCTAATGTGTATTTCAAAAGTGGCATTCATGAAATGATGGAATCATGGACCAAACTGTATATCTTCATAAGTGATAGCTTTGCCAGTGTTGTGGTTTTACATGGTGAAATTCACACTACAATCTTTCTGAGAATGTTTCCCAGAGTTTTGGAACTTGAAGACAAAGAAATGAAGACAGGGAAAGTATGGATCATGACTGCACAGATAGAATTCACTTCTGTTTCCTTTCAACGATCTTGGGATATAAATATCTATCATGGCTCCTTAGCCTTTGAAACCGAGTCAAAGGAGGTGGTAGGTTTTCAAAATTTTCTTCAGATGAGAAACCCTAATGTGGAACCCAGAGATGGTTTTATTAAGGACTTTTGGAGACAGGCATTTGATTGTTCCTTCCCAACTTCCTTGGAAGAAGAAAATGTTTGGAATTTCTGCAGTGGGGAGGAGAAGCTGGAGGCTCTTCCTAGATCTGTCTTTGACATGAGCATAACTCCTCATAGCTATAGCATCTACAATGCAGTTTATGCTGTGGCCCATGCATTGAAATCCATGAGCTCATCAATGCTCAAACACAGAACTATATCAGAGGAAGGAAAGAAGAATGTTCTGAATTCATTACTTTGGCAGGTAATGTCTTGAAATCACAAATACAAGGAACTTGTCAATAGTTAAGCTCCTATCCTCATGAATGCTTATCTACATACACAGAATTCTTCACTTTATAAGATTAACATTATTATATATTATATGATGATAATGGTGTTATCCATTCAGTTATATCCAACTCGTTTTTTTAAGTCAAGTTTTTTATTTATATATAAATATTTTGAATACAGTGTATTGTCCAGGCATTTAATTTTACAAAAGAAAAAAAAAGATAAAATTGCAGATATATTGATAGTACTAATACACATAATCATCATAACCATATTTATAATTATATTATCTTATTTATAATCCTGTCAATTATACTACCAAACTTACAATTGTAGAGAACATTCATATTTTACATATAACGATGATCTTTCTTCATCTAATTTCTACCTCTGTCTCTAACTATTGATAAAACTTATTCCACATTAAGTAATAATCTGTATCTCCTTAATCTTTCATTTTCAATGTCAATCTATCCAACTATCCATCTCCAGTGTTTTTCGAATTGCATTTTCATCTGGTGGGATATTCCAATAATGTGCAAATGCAATTCTTGCTATTGTCAATACATGTAGGTAACTATATAGTCCTTTTATCATAAGTTTCTGGTATTATACCAGAGGTGGTATTCAGCAGGTTCTGACCAGTTCTGGAGAACCGGTAGCAGAAATTTGGAGTAGTTCGGAGAACCGGCAAATACCGCTTCTGACTGGAGATTTTACAGTATCCTTCCCCTGCCACACTCACCAAGCCACACCCACAAAATTGGTAGTAAATTTTTTTTAAATCCCACCACTTTATTATACCTAACAAAAATATTTCTGGCTTTAAATCTACAAGCTGCTTAATCATTTTTTTTCTAGCTATGTGTGTATTATTGTCCAATATTTTCTTGCTTTTACACATGTCCACCACATATGATAATAGGTACCTAGCACCTGGTTGCATTTCCAACATTTGGCGGACATGTTGATAAACATTTTTGCTAATCTTGCTGATGGCAAATGCCACCTGTGAAACATTTTATAAAGATTTTCCTTGTATTCAATAGCCATTGTCAGTTTGTAATTTCTACCCCAAAGTTTTTGCCATTTATCTAGTTCTACAATATAGCCAAAGGTTTTGCCCATACTATCCTTGTTTCTTTTAACTTGTTCATTTTCCATTTTAAAGCTTAGTCAATAATTATACATTTTCTTATCAGTTTTTCATCTATCCCTAATAATATCTTATCAAATGTTAGTTCTTTATAGAAACCCGATGTTTTCACATCTTTCTCATACTTCGATTGCATTTGCAAGTATGGCCACCATGCTAAATCCATCACTTGGTTTTGTACTTCTTGTTTGATTTTAAGTTCCCCTTTCTCATTTAAAATGTCTTTGTAGGGTATAATTTTTTCCAAGTTAACAACATTTGGATGCATCAATGTTTCCATTGTGGAAAACCAGACTGGTATTTTCCTATAGCTTTGTGATTTAATTTTTCCCATACTAAAAATAAAGTATTCTTCACATAGTGTCTTTGAAAATATTTATGTACTGTATTCCTTCCATACCATAGAAAGGCAAGCCACCCTAGTTGGAGATCATGGCCCTCCAGTATTAATAATTTTCTATGACTCAGTCTTATCCATTCTTTCACCCATGTAAGTGCAGATGCCTGATAATATAACTCGCAGTCTGGTAACCCAAAGCCCCCATTATCTTTAGACTCTTGTAACATTTTCAATCCTATTCTTTCTTTTTTACCTTGCCAGTTATATTTCAAAATTATTTATTCATTTCCTCAAAATATTTTTCCTCTAATTTTATTGGTATTGTTTGGTATGAGAAAAGGTAATAGGTTCATTTTTATAGCAGCTATTTTCCCTATCATTGAGAGTTGTAGGTTCTTCCATTTCTCCAAGTCCAGCTTAATTTGTTGCATTAACTTTATATAGTTGTCATCTTAGATTGTTGCACATCTTGCTGTTAAGTAGATTCCTAAATATTTCACTCTCTTTACTATCTGAAGTCTATCTTCTTTATCAGTTCATTTCTCTATTTATCTATAAGATTATTGACTATTATTTTGGCTTTTTCTTTTTTTGTTTTTTTTTAATTTTCAAACCAACTTTGTTTACAAGATTAAAAACATACAACTTTAAAAAATACAAAAACAATATTTTTCCAATAACCCATTCCATTTGTTATCGAATTTGATAGTCCTAATAATCAGTACTAACTGATATTTATCGCATTTTCATTTACTATTACATCTTAATCACTAAATGATTCACAATACTCTACTAATTTTCTCGTTGGTTTATATCTATTGTTTAATTGATAATACATTCATATTATTTAAATAATGAATAAGAAAATATAGTAAATATATAATAGTAATAAAGTAAGAGAAAAAGATATTAAAACCTTTGTTATTCTCATATATTTCATATAGTCAGCTGAATATAATTTGTTTCTTTGGTTCATTTACATGTTTCCCCCTTATTATCTACCCAGCTGTACCATTTATCCCATATTCTGTAGTAGTCTGTAACCTCCTTCCCATTAATTTTGAGAGTGAGTCTCTCCAATTGGGCACACTCATACGTTTTTTGAATAGCAACATGTATCGGTGGTACGTTTGGTTTCTTCTAGTATTGTGATAATGAAATCCATGCCGCTGTTAACAAGTGGATGGCCAGGTATCTTAATTTAGGGGCATAATCCCCTTTGATCATTCCCAACTGGAACAGTTCTGGTTTCCACTCCAGCCCACACTCTATGATTTCTTCTATCCACTCTTTTATTTTTAACCAGTATTTCTTTGTCTCAGGACAAGTCCACCATAAATGAAAATATGTACCAGTTTTCCTTTTACATTTCCAACAGCTGTCGGAAATATTTTGGCCAGTCTAGATAGAGGATGCCAGATGCCATTTACATATCATTTTATACAGGTTCTCCTTATGTGCCACTGACTTAGTTAATACGAGGTTTTTTTGGCAGATTTCTTCCCAGTCATCCAAATCTATACCATAACCAAAAAAAATTTCCCAAGCCAACATAGGTCCTTGCACAATTCTCTCAGCCATTTCATGTTCTAATAGATAGTTATATAGTTTAGAAATCAACCTTTCCTCTGGACTTGAAAGTGTTTTATCTAAATGCGTGTCTTTTACCTCAATTCCACATTCCATTACATCTTTATTATATCTCAATTTTATTTGAAAATATGACCAATTATCAATAACTATCCCTCGTGCTTCTAGTTCCTGTATCAGTTTAATTCTTCCTTCTTTATCTAATATTTGATGGTACTTAAGTTTTTTAATGCTATCCATCGTGTTTAAGTGGAACATTGCCTCCATCATTGAGAATTACTTTGGAATTTTAGTGTAATGATTCCTTCTAATATCCACCCAGGTTTTAATTAAAGATTTTCGGATTACATGTCTGGTAAAATATAAATTGTTTTTTACTATTCGGGTTCCATAGGAACGTGTGCCAACCTAACTGTACGTCGTGACCCTTCAATTTTAAAATTCTATTGTTCCTCAGATTGATCCAATCTTTTATCCACAGTAATGCCGCCGCTTTATAATAGATTTCCCAGACAGGGAGTCCAAATCCACCTCTGCTTTTGTTATCTTATAAGTAATTTTTTTTAGTCTCATTTACTTTCTTGCCCAAATAAATTTCATCACAATTTTATCTAATTCTTTGAAAAAAAAAATCTAATAGTATTGGAATTGTTTGAAACAAATATAGTATTTTAGGTAAAATATTCATTTTGATTGTTGCTATTCTACCTAATAATGAAATTTGCATCTTATTCCAATTTTCCAAGTCCTTTTCAATCTGTTTCAATAATTTGGTATAGTTATCCTTCCGCAGGTTTAATATTCTAGCTCTTAACCAGATACCTAAATATTTGATCTTCTTTACAATTTTTAATCCCATCTTTTCTTCCAATTTTTTTGTTTATTATTTGTTAAATTTTTAACTAGAATTTTAGTTTTTTTCTTATTAATTTTTAATCCTGCTAATTTACCGAATTTATCTATTTCATTTAGTAAAACTGCTCCTGAGCCTATTGGATCTTCTATAACAAAAATCATATCATCTGTGAAAGCCTGTAATTTATACTCTTGATTTTTAATTTGGGTTCCTTTAATTTCTTTATTTGATCTAATTCTGTCCAACAAAGTTTCTAAAATTGTTATAAACAGCAGAGGTGAAAGACGGCATCCCTGTCTGACACCGTTCCTTATCTTTAATGGTTTAGTAATCTCTCCATTTAATAATACATTAGCTTTTTGTGTGGCATAAATTGCATTTAACATTTTTACAAAATTACCTCCAAAGTCCATCAAATTAACCTGCTTCTTCATAAAGTCCCAATTTAAATTGTCAAATGCCTTTTGCGCATCCAGGAAAACCAAGGCCACTTGGCTTCCTGGATGTTTTTCATAATATTCTAATATGTCTATTATTATTCTTGTGTTATATCTAATCTGCCTCGTGGGAAGGAAATCATTTTGATCTGGATGGATTTTATTGCTGAGTACTTTCTTTAATCTTTCCGCCATTACTGCCATAAAATTTTATAATTTGAGTTTAAAAGGGATATTGGTCTATAATTCTTTATTTGGTTGGCATCTGCACCCTCTTTCGGAATCAGTGTTATGTAAGCTTCCTTCCATGATTCCGGAATTTTGGCTTCCAGTAATATCTCATTGCAGACCTCTAACAGCATGTTCTCTAATATGACGTCTATCTCTTTATATAATTTGTTTGGTAACCCATCTGGACCTGGTGTTTTGTTTCTTTTTTGTTTTTGGATATCCACCTTTAGTTCGTCTAGGGTTATTTCTTTATTAAGCAGCTCTTTTTTATCATCCGATAATGGATACAGAATTCCTTCTCTCAGATATTCTTCTATTTTATTTAAATCAACTTCCTCTTGTTTATAAAGATCCTTGAAATATTATTTTACAATTTCCTTTCTTTTCTCCAGGTCCGTCTCTATTATTCCATTTTTATCCTCTAGTTGATGTATTGTTCTTTTCTGATTTTCTTTTCTTAATTTATATGCCAGACACCTGCCGGATTTATTTGCATGTTCAAAATAATTTTGTTTGGTGTATAGTAACTTTTTAATTAATTGCTCTTGGTCTAAAGTATTCATTTCATGTTTAACTAATGCTAATTCATTTTTAATTTATTCATCCCCCGGGGTTTCCATTTGCTTATTTTCCATTTTCTCTATTCTTTTTATTAGAGCTTTCCGTTTTCCCTCTTTTTCTCTATTTCTGTTTGCTGTAAAAGCTATCGATATTCCCCTTAAATATGCCTTCATTGTATCCCATAGATTCTGCAATGAGGTAATCTGTTTTTTATTAAATTTAAAGAAACTGGTCAGTTCTTCCCTAACTTTTTGAATATATTCTTTCTCCTTCAATAATTGCAAATTGAGTGTCCATCTACCCTTTTTATAGAAACTGTTTTTCCAGATTATCTGTATCGGGTTATGAACTGCCCACGCATTGGCCAAAATCTTTATACCCTGGATCTCCTTGCATAGCTCACTATTTACCCAAGTCATATCTATCCTAGACCATGATTTGTGTGGGCTGGAGTAGAAAGTGAACTGTGATTTTCCTGGATTCCTCTTCCTCCACACATCCACTAATTCTAATTCTTCATCCATCACTAAAAATTTCTTAGGCAATGTGTTCCATTTCTTATATTGTCTTTGTTCACAAGCATAATCTTGGCTATTGTTTGTTATTGCATTATAATTTCATATGATACAATATTTTAGCTTTTTCTTTATTTATTTTCAGTCTTGCAACTTCTCCATATTACTCAATTTTTCCTGTCAATCTGGGGCCCATTTCTAATGGCTCTTCTAGTATTAAAACTAGGTTGTCTGCAAATGTTTGTAATATATACTCTTCTTTTTTAATTTCAATTTTTCAATTTTATTTTTTTTAATTTCTAATTAACACTTCCGTAGTATTGTTACATATTGTTTCCATAGGTCTCTTACTCTCCTATCGATCTGTTTCAAAACCACCAATTGTTTCCCCTTGTGTTGTAATGTTTCATCTCTTGCCTTGTTGAGTATTTCATCTCTTATCGAGTTTTCACAAATCTCACATGTACTTCTCTTGGGATTTTCTGCCTCCTCACATAGTTTGTATGTACTCTAAAAGTTTTGTCTGCTTCCATCTCCTGCCTATCAATCTCTAATGCCTTTGCCAAGATCTCTTTCAACATGTCTTCCTCTTTCTCCTCTTCTATATTCTGAAATCTTAAATAGTGAGCTGCTTATTTGTTTTCAGCATTATCACTGTAATTTCTAGTTCTTTACTTGCTTGTGTCAATCCATAATTTATTTCATCAACTTTTTCTCTCCTTGTTCTGATTTCTCCTTCATTATCTGAATTCTTTGTTCAATTTTGTGACCATTTGCTGAAAGTTCTCAAATTTTTCATCCATATTTTGTATTTTTTTCCTTCACCTCTCCCATATCATATCTCACTTCGCCTATATCTTTTTATCTCATTATGATTTTTTGTTATGGCTCCAGCAGCAACTGAAAAACTGCTTGCATTTCTGTTTGGAATGTACTTGATTACTCCAGCTGTAATATGCTCTCTATTAACCTCTGATTAAATGGACTTGAGGATGGCCATGATAGTGTAAGATGCTTTCTTACCTATTTTGGTTAAATTTGAAGTACTTGTCATCTTAGCAGCTAATATTATTCCATTCTTTTTCTTTTTTCCCCTTTAATAAACTAGCAGCAGGTACACCCACTAGCCCTTCTAACAGCGAGGGGCTAATCAGCCAAAGGCTAACAATAAACAACTCCCCAACACTTCAATATCCCATGTGTCAAACAAAAAAGGAAAAGACCAGATCAAAATCCAATTCCCTCAAGTTCAGTTTCTCAATATCTCAGTCAGTTAGCTTTATAATCCACAAGACCCACTGTATCCCCAGTCTTTGATACTCCAATGTTCCAAGATGTCAAGCTAAACCCAATAATCCACAAGGTCAGTCCATACCGGCCGTTCTTTATAAAGAGGATCAAAGAGCAAAAAGAGAAAAAGGAAAAATATTTATCCTTAGAAATGTCTTTTATACTGTCTTGTCTTCTGTCAATTAGTATTTATAATCTGCAAGGTCCACTGTATCCCCAGCCTTTGATACTCCAATGTTCCAAAATGTCAAGTTAAACACAAAATCTTCCCAGGTTCTCAAATCAAACTTTTATCTTTTTTACTTTTCCCATCAGTCAGTCAAAGGTATTCCAAAGCTGGTTTGTGCATGCACAGGAGCACCAGAAACTGAAAAAACAGCTCCCCAGAGTACATGCGCATGCCAACCAGCTGGTCTTCGCACATGCAGTAGCACTGGAAACCAGAAGAGCAGCTTGCTGGATCACATGCACTGCTGCCAACTGGTCTTCATGTGCAGATGCACATTAGAAAGTGGAAGACCAGGTAGCCAGTGCACATGTGCGCATCGGGAAGCTAAACTTCACATTTCTGGCACTCCCGTGTATCAGCAAACTGCTCTTCTGGTTTCTGATGCACGTGCACATGCCCATACACTCCTGTTTCATCACTTGGTGCTGAAAATATTAGCCAATTAGAGCAAAGAAGACATCTGATATCTTTTGTTCTCATGGCAATATTTTCCTTCACAGCCAAAATAAATCACTACTGATATAGCTGGGTGGTGAGAAAGGATTGCCATGGAAACAAAAGAATTTGGATTTCTTCTTGATTATGCCACCTGACCCAGTGAGGGAGTGGTCTTCTCAACATTGATTTCCTGACCAAATCAAAAAATAAATAAGTGAATGGTGATAGGGGAGTGAGGGTGGAGAAGAATGCATACAACCCAGTATATTGGCAAAGCAGGCCAACATACTGGGTTCTGGGGGGCTACTGGGCACCTGGCCAAGCAAGATGAGAAGGAAATAGGTGGGTGGATATGCTGCAGCATCTCTGCAGTCAGGCATAAGGGCAAATGACTAGGGGGTGGGGCACTGCAGAATGTGTAACGTTGAAATGAATTCATATTTAGCCTTTGGAGTATGTGTTGTAACTTTGAACATTTGTTGAATGGCCTGTCGTATGTCAAGGATAACCTGTTCTAATTCAATCCTATGAAATATCCTCACTTTCTGTTATTTTGTTTGTGTTACATTAACATACATTTATTGCTTTTTTCCATCTTCATTTTAGATCCACCATTATCTCAGAAAAGTCTCATTTAACAACAGTGTTGGAAAGATGATTTCTTTTGATCAAAATGGGAACCTAGAAGCAGGATTTAATATTATCAATTGGGTCACACTTCCAAACCTAACACTACATCAATCCAAAGTGGGAACATTTGATCTCAGAGCTGTCAAAGACAATGCACTCAGTCTTTTTGTTGATGCCATCAGATGGCCAAAAAGATTTAACCAGGTATGTTCTGTCTACAGTCCATTACTTATTTCCTCTGTTCCAAGTTAGGTTAATCACTTGATCCTTATTCCGTCTATCTTTATAACCAAATTTAATTTGAAAGATTCTAAACAGTTTAATGACACAGGATTCTGAGAATGAGGACACCTTTTTGGGACTTCAGGGGATGTCCATTTTAGATTATATATGTATATCTGATAGCCATGATTCATTCTGCAAATATTTTAAAAGAAATTTTAACCCAGAGAAACCTATCTAACAACACTGAGAGATAAAGACTAGGGGTGACATCATAGCAGTGTTCCAATATCTAAGGTCTGCCTCAAAGAAGAGGGAGTCAAGCTATTCTCCAAAGCACCTGAGGGCAGGAAAAGAAGCAATGGATGGAAACTAATCAAGAAGAGAACCAACCTAGAACTAAGGAGAAATTTCCTAACAGTGAGAACAATTAACCTGTGGAAGACCTTGCCTTTAGAAGTTGTGGCTGCTCCAACTCTAGAGATTTTAAAAAGAGATTGGACAGTGTTTGTGTGTGCAGCTCTATTTGTGCAACTAGATCTGGGTGCACACACACTCTTGCCCACCACTTCCATGGCTCAGTCATTTCTTTGATTTTTGATATTTGTATTTGTTTTTTTAGAAGGCATGTGAATATTACTTCTCAAGCTGTTCTTCAGGCTGCCTAATTAGAAATAAAGTTATATTGCTATACTAGTTTCAACCCAAGATTTATATATTGTACTTTACCCATTTGTTCAGTAGGTTCTGCTAAGAAATTAAAAGCAATTATGATTTCCCATTGCACACAGGTACAGCCTCGTTCTTTGTGCAATGAACCCTGCCGTAAAGGTCACAGCAAGACCAAGAAGGAAGGGAAGCCATTTTGTTGTTATGATTGCCTTCCATGCCCAGAAGGAAAAGTGTCAAACTGGACAGGTAAGGTACAGTGCTTACCAAGTTTTAATTCATTGGTGATTGTAGTGATATTACAATTCTTTGAGTAAAAAGCAGACTGAATAGAAATACGTCTGTGTTGCTCCTTGGTGACACAAGCTCTGACCTTTTTTGAAGGGTTGGTGATGTCACTCCACACCTACAGTGAAAGAGTTTGCGTTTCTTTGGTGGATTCATTTGGGGCCAAGTGTTAGTCTAAATTTTCTCTATCCAGACCAAAGATCAGAAAATTGGGATTCCTATTTTCCATTAATGTGGGAAATTGAAACAGATCAGTTTTTAATCTACCTTCTTTGAAACCTGGCATGGAACATCCTTAGGATGTTGATACTCACAGTACTTAAGGAAGAGTTCTAAGGAGGATAAAATGTGTGTTAGTTTTTATGGCTGAGCTCACATATGTTTCTCCACCATTGATCATGATTTTTCACTGTTGACTTTGGTCCTGTCATTCTCTCAATTCAATATATCCCACCAGCTTGTTTTTGTAGAGAAAACAAGACAATAGAAGGCTATGTGTGTTACCTACAACATCTCAAGAAAAGGGGGATATAAACCTAATGAATGAAAAGTAAATAAACAAACAATATTGGGCTCTGAATTATGGTATCTTGAAAGCACTATTGCTAAGGGATGATGATGATGATGATGATGATATCCATTTAGTCATGTTCACTTCTGGTGAGTCTAAGGGCCAGGTTTCTCCTTATCTTCTGATCTTGGCCTACTTCTTTGTGTTGTTTTATGCAAAATGGGCATTTTTTCTTTTTCAGACATGGATTCTTGTTACCAGTGTCCAGAGGACCAGTATCCCAGCAAAGCCCAGGATCAGTGCATTCCAAAGAAGATCAGCTTTCTATCTTTCCAAGAACCTTTGGGGATTACCTTGGCTATTGTTGCTCTTTCATGTTCTTCCATCACAGCTCTGGTCCTTGCAGTCTTTGTCCAACACAGGAATACACCCATAGTCAAGGCCAACAACCGGGGCCTCAGCTACACCCTCCTGGTCTCCCTCCTGCTTTCCTTTCTCTGCCCTTTGCTTTTCATTGGTCAGCCTCAGAGGGCAACCTGTCTTCTTCGACAAACTGCTTTTGGAATCATCTTCTCTTTGGCAGTTTCTTGTGTGGTGGCCAAAACACTCATTGTGGTCTTAGCTTTCATGACAACCAAGCCAGATTCTAAGATGAGGTCATGGGTAGGGAACAAGTTGGCCCTCTTTATGGTTCCTTCCTGTTCCCTTGTTCAAACTACCTTTTGTATTGTGTGGCTGGTGAGCTCTGCTCCCTTCCCAAATCTTGACATGCATTTGCTGCCTACAGAAATGATTCTGGAGTGCAATGAAGGCTCTGCTATCTTGTTTTATTGTGTGCTGGGTTTCATTGGCCTCTTGGCCATGATCAGCTTTACAGTGGCTTTTCTTGGAAGGAATCTTCCAGACAGTTTCAATGAAACTAAATTTATCACCCTCAGCATGCTTCTCTTTTGCAGTGTCTGGATCTCTTTTGTCCCAGCCTACCAGAGCACCAAAGGGAAATACATGGTGGTTGTGGAGATCTTCTCCATTTTAGCCTCAAGTGCTGGATTATTGGTCCTCATTTTCTCACCCAAAATCTATATCATCTTGATAAGACCTGAGCTGAATAACAAGCAACAACTCATGCGAAAAACCCTCATAAAATGATTTATAGAAATCAGTTTGGTACAAAAGGGGATTTATATCAGTGGTTGTGCACTACAATGACACGTACTTTTGAAAATGAAATAGCTGTGTATTAGTGTAATAAAAAATGTATAACTTCCTTTATCTTTCCATTCTTTCATTCTTGTGGTTTAATAATTAAAGCATTATAAAGTCTACCATAACGTATGGAAAAACTTCCTTATTTTGAGAGTTTTAAACATTGAACTACTCTACTCCATGAAGCTATAAGATTCAATGAGTCACAGTACTTAGCAATTATGGTCCCTGAAGAAAATTTCGATAAGTGTAAACAGGAAATATTCTAGTAAACTAAAAGGAAAAGAGTAGTCTGAGTAATTCATATTTCAGTGGGTACAGAAGTCCAAAAGCATCAAAATACAACAGAAGTTCTGGCTGCAAAAATATAGACTCTGAGCCATCTATATGCCTGAAAGCATCTGCATTTTTCATTGATTAGTTTGAATAAGAGTCCCCTACTATGATGTGGCTGTGTAAATCTGCATTTACAAAAGTATGGGCACTACATGGATTTCACAGCTGATATTTTCTCCTTGTGTCCTGATAGAGAAATATCTGTCACGGTCAGGGGTCTACAACCTTAAACACTGAAAAAGCCAATTGGACCCATTTGGGTTCAGAAAATAATAACCTTCAGACAACCCTCCTCCTCCTCCTCCCCCTCCTCCTCCTCTTGCCACCCCCTGGATGGCTGCGGTGGGGCCAGGAGGGTGTGCACGGGAGGGAGACCCTCCTTAAGTGAGCAGCCCACCATCCCACATGTGCCTTTGCTGCACTTTGGTGCTTGCTTGAGGAGGGTCTCCCCACATGTGCGTACCTTCCCGCCTCATCACAGCAAGGAGGGGGTTGCAAGAGGAGGGGGAGGAGGGTCACCAAACCCTTAGTGCAGGAGCGAATTGGTCCTGTACTGCCTTCGTACCACATTTGCATGTAAGGCAACCTTTGCTTCCTGTCACTTCAGGCTGGAACTTGCACCCCCCACGTTCAGCCGAATAGCTGCCAGACAAGGGGGAACGACAAGCATTGGCCAGAGGCTTCATACAGGAGAAAAACTGCATCCCGTTAAGACCTTCCTTAAGTAAGCAGGCACCCTCCCTGCACATGTCTTTACTATGCTTTGACACTCACTTAAGGAGGATCTCCCCAATGGGTGCACAGCCTTCCATGGTCATGAGAGGAGGAGGAGAAGAATCACCCAAAAGGAAGCCTCTGCTGTGGCTGGCAATTGTTTCTCAGCCAGCCTGGATTTCCCGAAAGAAGAAATAAAAGGAATAGCGAAGAGCCCCAAAAAGAACTTGCTGGCTTCTCCCAGCCATCGATTTTGAAGAGAGAGAGAAGGGACGCAGACTGAGAGCATGAAAGAGATACACACATACAGAGAGAGAGAGATAGATGGGAGGAAACTGACTGATGGGCAAGCATCTTTGGCGAGGGCATTCCAGCTTTTTCTGAGCCTGTCCCCCAGGGTTAGGGTGTGAGGTTTGACGGGGACCTAAGGATACCTAAGACTACAACAGTATTATTATTACCACCATTCAGGGTGGCCTTGTAATGTTGCAGGTGTCCCACTCAAAGTGCTGAAAGAAAGGTCAATAGGAAAAGGCCTGTCATGGGGGCCCCATGTTATCTAAATGATTCTTTCCATAAATTACTAAATTTTGCAAACTTCATTGATTGATATTTTGGCTGTAAGGGTGGATGAATTCATGTAAAATATATCAGTGAATTATCATATGTCAGCAGAGATAGAAAATAGAAAGTTTTGAACTGAAGCTTAGTGACCTAAATCTGAACTGGAACCGCACAAACTCAGCTGAAATAAATATATGAATAGCAAAGGTGATATCTCAAAACAAGTTCCAAAGGGTTTGAACTTCCTTGCAAAATTTTTTTTTTTCATGTTGTCTATTTTGACTCTCCATGGAAATACCCGGCTAAATATCTTTATATCTCGTTTTAGAAAGTTGCAATCTTCTGAAATTTCTTAGGAAAAGAGAAAAGTTTTGTTGAAATGATAAGTTGGAAAATTATTTTCTTCTTCTTCTACATGAAAGAAAGTCTAATCTAAGCAGATATTTAAATTCCCCGTAATTATCTAATTGATGCTGATTGCTTGGAAAACTCCTCCAGGTGAAAAGGGATTTTTTGGTAGCGACTAACAAAACAAAATCAAGATTAGTAATTCTTCTTCATCTATGCTGGAACATTTGCATAAGGATTTTAAAGCAATTGGGAGCTGTAAATTTCTTAGTCAAGCTGATATTGCTGGCCATGCAAGGATGCCAACACTTGAATGACTGGAAAAACACAGGTGACTTGATGTTAAGAAGATGTAAATGCAAGATCATGAACTTTATTCTCTGGATTCTCATACTGCTTCCTTGGACATCATGTGATGTTCCAGTTGCTAAATGCATGAACAGTGATCCACGGAATATCAACCATAAATATTATCAGTCAGGGGATGTTATCATAGCTGGCATTAGTTCACAAAGCTTCATGTTTTCCAATCCTCTCAACTTTGAAAGGCATCCCTCTTTTGAAGTCCTTGATGATCTCATGTAAGCAATTGATACTTTAATCAAATGGTTCAGATGATAAGTGTCTCCTAAAATTTGCACCCATGACTTTTCAATCAAACTAAGGGACTTACTATCCTTTAAGCTTCATCCAGTGAAAGAGACTCCACTTTACATTATGTTGGCATGAAAGATGATCAGTTAAATTTTATATGGTTGGACATTACTGAGGCTCATTCTACCCTCCCCACTTCTTTGCAACGTATTACTTTATCTCATTATACTTCTAGAACTTGCAATAAATTTTAAGAGAATTGTTCCTTTCCATTTTCCTGAACATCCAGGGAAGATTGATACTAACTTATTTGGAATATTCTTTATTTGTATATTTTTGATTGGCCAAATGTGATTGGACACACAAGGAATTTGTCCCTGGTGCAGAAGTCCTTGGTATATATACAAATAACAAAGTGGTAAATTATAAATCATAAGCTAAACCATAAATCATAAGGTATAAGATTTTCTTTATAAAAACATTCCATCTTTCATCAAGGACTATGTATTAAAAGACAACTAAAAGCTATTAAAATAAATAAATCAGTAAAACTAATAATATCAGGATGGGATTTGAATGTTGGGTGTGACAAAAGATGAATTTTCAACCATTTTCTTGAAAGATGGCTGGAATAATGGGAAACTCAAATTTCAAAATGAAGATGTTCAAATAATGGAAATCCTATCTCTAGGAGTAGGGCATACAATCCATGGCTAAACCCTGTTTCCTATTAAGGTATGTGGTTGGTAGAACTCCTTCCACTCGTACCTTATTTTCTCTCACAGATGAACTCCTGTTAGAAATGAAAGTTAACAGTGACATACATTTTTGGAATTAACATGATGGAAATGAAAGTATGATTATGTACAAGTGTTATAATCTGGAACCACATATACCACATAAATAGATGTGTAAAAAATAAAAATAAAAAACTTTTTGGAAAAAAAAGTGTGTTGCTGCAGAGGGTCTTCCCCTTTGAGGTCTTTTTGTGCAGGTTGGAGGGGGGCAGAAATTCCAACTTGGGGTCTGCTTCAGCCTCCTTGTGCATGGCTTTGGGGGAAGGCTTGAGGGAATTACCACTGGTGGTGAAGAGCTGGAAGGCCTCATTCCAGTGGGACTGCATCATGGCCTGGAACTGGCTGACAATCTCAGCCCACAGAGCCTCCCAGGTACTAATACCTGGCTTTGCACTCCTGCAGGTCTTCCCTCTGATTGGAAAGCTTATGCTCGTAATCCTCAGTGAAGTGATTCTGCTGAGCCTCCTTCTCGGTCAGATCCAGTTTGAACTGAGCCAGATGTTTTGCAAACTCTTTCTTATGGTGGCTGCTCCAACTGCTTCCTGTTGGGGCCCTAAACAGCCCGGGCAGGTAGGTGAGGAGTGACTGCTAGGGAAGGGTGAGTAGAGGCTGGAGAGGCGCCACACAATGTGAGTGACATTCAGTTGGCCACACACATGTTGTCACATGACCACCTAGCCACACCCATCCAGCCAGTCATTAGGCAGTTTATATTAATGGTCTGTGGGATTTAGAATTATGAATTTAGTAGTTCCTGAGGTCCAAAAGATTGATGACCCCTGTTTTACAAAGTCCATCGGTAATCTGCCAAAACAAAGTGAGTTTTGGTGGAACCGATCTTTTCAGTGAGTTTTGGTGGAACCCATCTTTGTGTCTGAGTTTCATCATGAAGTTGTCCAGATATCTTATGATTCTATAATATTACAAAATACAATATCAATATATTAAAAGAATGGGAATTTATCAAGACTTAAACTGCTTAACTAGAGAGAATTCAACTGTGTAGATAAATCTCATTACAGATTTTTGACCCAGACCTACCAGCACATCTTGGCTTTTGTCTTTGCTGTGAAGGAGATCAATGATGATATTCAGATGCTACGCAACATCTCCCTAGGTTTCAACATTTATAATGCCTACTTCACTGGAAGCTTAACTTATCTTGCTTCACTGGAGCTCCTCTCCACCTGGGGCAAATTCATTCCAAACTATAAATGTGATGCTCAAAGTACTACTATAGCTGTGATTGGAGGGCCTGACTCCAAAGCATGTCTTTTCATGGCAACCATTCTGAGCATCTACAAGTTACCACAGGTAAGGTAGAGACCCAGAACATTTTTACTAATTTGGGACAAAGAAGGTGGCATCATCCTAAAAGGGATAGTTATTCTCTGTATTAAACATGAATCTTGATACTGAATCTTTTAAAATTTTGAATTAGCATTTCACAGCATCCATCTTGGAGTCTTGAGGAAGGGGGCATAGATCCAAACTGAGCCAGTCATCAGGACCAGAGGATTAGTCTTATGAGCTTAAAGACTTTTGCTGGAACCCATCTTCAAGGTTGTAGACACATTCTGCTATAGAGAATTTCCCTGGCTCTAGAATGAGTCCAGAACAGTGTTGGGTTTCAGAAAAAATGTACTACCGGTTCTGTGAGTGTGGCTTGGTGGAAATGGTGTTGCTTGGTGGGCAAGGCTTGGTGGGTGTGGCAGGGGAAGGATACTGTAAAATGTACATTCCCACCCTCCCATTCCAGGGGAAGGATACTGCAAAATTCCATTCCCTCCCCACCCCACTAGCCTGCTTACCAGCTCCATTTTTCTGTGCAGGTCAACTAAAGAAGACTCAGCTGGGACTCGGGAGGCAGAGAATAGATGGGGGTGGGGCCAGTCAGAGTATTTGCCAGTTCTCTGAACTCCTCAAAATTTCTACTACCAGTTCTCCAGAATGGTCAGAACCTGCTGACTATCACTTCTGGTCAAGAAGCTCAGAAGCCTGATGATCCTGGTCCTGATGATTGATCCAGATTGGATCTTGCAACATTATTGTGGGACACATATATTTGCCCCATGAAAGGGCCATAGTTTGGGGCAGGCAGAGGTTCCAAGGCCTCCACTTGTCAATAGGAAGTGAAAGCTCAGGGAATCCACCAGAGAGGAGTCAAATCTGCCAGTTTGTGGGGCATTGCTATCAAACCCATGTTTGTTTATTGCATGTAACCCCCATTGGACCCTCTCTGGCACAGTAAACCTGGAGAAAGGAGTACCACAAGAATGTGTTTTTACTCCCTCCCTTTTCAATCTTTATATTGATTGATCCATGGATGAAAATCCTAAAGGGGAAAACAACTCAAGAATCTTGGGAAACTCTAAAAAGTATGATCGTAGAAGCCCAGACCAGCACAATACCATTGAGAAAGAAAAACAAGAAATCCAAGAAAAGACCAGCATGGCTGCACAAAGATCTCTCTGGCAAATTGAAAGAAAAAAAGGCCAAGTACAAAAAATGGAAAGAAGAACATACAAATAAGGCAGAATATCAGCAGATAGCCAGAATCTGCAAAGACGAAATCAGGATAGTAAAGGCTCAGAATGAACAAAGACTTGCAACAAAAGTCATAGATAATAAAAAAAAAGTTTCTTCCAACATATAAATAACAAGAAAAAAAATCAAGGAAACAGTCAGTCCACTAAAGAGAGAAGATGGCAAGGAAGTAACAGGCAACAGAGAGAAAGCAAAACTGCTTAACTCATTCTTTGCATCAGTCTTCACGCAAAAAGAAACTATAGCTCAACCCGCCAAAAACGTAACTGTAAAAGACAGACCACAAATAACAGTTAAAATTAGCAAAAAAAATAGAAAGAGAATATCTGTCTGATCTTGATGAACACAAATCACTGGGGCCTGATGGATTACATCCCAGAGTTTTAAAGGAGCTGGCAGAGGTCATCTCAGAACCACTGCACCATATCTTTCAAAAATCCTGGAGCACCGGGGAACTATCAAAGGACTGGAAAAGAGCTGATATGGTTCCCATCTTCAAAAAAAGGGGGAAAAAACAGACCCAGGAAACTATAGACCAATCAGCCTAACATCAATACCCAGGAAGATATTGGAAAAGATAATAAAAAACAGATCTGCCAACATCTAGAAACAAGTCAGCATGGGTTTGTTAAGAATAGTTCATGCCAAACCAATCTTATTTCATTCTTCAACACAATGACTAAATTAGTAGTCCAGCAAAATACTGTGGACATAATATATTTAGATTTCAGCAAGGCATCCAACAAAGTAGACCACAACCTACTTCTTAGTAAGCTAGAAAAAAGTGGAATAGATAGCACCATCACTAGATGGACTCGCAAGTGGCTGGCAAACCGTACTCATTGAGTAGTCCTTAAGGGTCTAAGTCTACATGGAGGGAAGTAAGCAGTGAAGTGCCACAAGGTTCTGTCTTAGGCCCAATTCTCTTCAATATCTTCATTAATGACTTGGATGAGGGAATAAAAGGGGAACTTATCAAATTTGCAGATGATACTAAGCTGGCAGGAATAGCTAACTCCCAAAAAGATAGGCTCAAGATCCAAATGGATCTTGACAGACTAGAACACTAGGCCGTATCTAACAAAATGAAATTCAATGTAGAGAAAAGTAAAGTCCTACACTTAGGCAAGAAAAACCAAAAGTACACATATAGACTGGCTGAAACCAGGTTCAATAGCAGTAACTGTGAGAGGGATCTTGGAGTCTTAATGGACAACCAGCTAAATATGAGCCAGCAGTATGTAGCAGCAGCCAAAAAAGCTAATGCAATCCTAAGTTGTATTAACAGAGAGATACAATCAAGATCAAGGGAAGTACAAATACCACTATGTAAAGGCTTAGTAAGATCACAACTAGCGTACTGCATCCAGTTTTGTTCATCACATTATAAAAAAAGATGTTGAGACTCTAGAAAAAGTACAGAGAAGAGCAACCAGGATGATTAGGGGACTGAAACTTAAAACATACAATGTACAATTTGTAATGCAGGAACAGGGCTTGGCTAGTCTAGTAAAGAGAAAGACCAGGGGAGACATGATAGCGGTCTTCCAATAGTTGAAGGGCTACCACAGGGAAGAAGGGGTCAAGCTATTTTCTAAAGGGCTTGTAGGCCAGACAAGGAATAATGGATGGAAACTGAACAAGGAGAGATTTAACCTGGAAATAAGGACAGTGAGAAAAATCAACCAATGGAACAGCTTGCCCTCGGAAGTTGTAGGAGCACCATCTCTTGAGACTTTCAAGAAGAGATTGGACTGTCATTTGTCAGAAATGATGTAGGGTCTCCTGCTTATGTGGGAAGTTGGACTAGATGACCTACAAGGTCCCTTCCAACTCTGATTATCTGTTATCTGTAATTATTGGTGGACTTTTATAAAACATGGGCATTTATGCACCCAATTTAGCATAGTATAAAATCCTTATACTTCTATTTCACAACCTCTGTTGGATTGAAAAAGGCAATCATAGCAATATCTTGTATGTACTTCATGTGCTGAAGATAAAATCATTTGATTTTCAATTTTGATAATTCAAAAATTTGGGATTTTTTTTTTACAAAAATGACTATGGTACTTTCACCAAAAAGAGTATGATTTAATTTCTTAGAAGAACATATTCCAACTCTATTTTAAGAATTTAGAAATAATTTTCTGGTTGATGATAATATCACTCTCTAAATCATTTTAACAGTCTTGATTAATGTGCTCTACATATTTAAAAGGTACCAATTGATGTTATATCCTATCTATGTCCAGATTGAAAAAATTACTGTCTACTGTTACAGTCCTCATTTAGTCAAATCCCATTGTTTTCCCATTCTTGGGAAATTATTTTGGTGGAGAAATATTTTTATTGTACATTATGCAACAAGAAGTAAATAACAAATGAAAAGTTGAAGATACAGAAAAGTTAAATTCCATCTTTAACAGGAATTATTCCTATCACTTTTCATCTTCTTCCACTCTTTGCCAAAATAGGAGATGGATATCCAACCTCCAGACAATTTAAGTGTGCCTACACAAATCTTATCTAAATAGTCTTGCTTTCCCCCCACTTTTTATAGCTTGGATATGGATCTTCTCCTGTGATTAATGACCCATCCCAACAAGCCTTCTTTCAATGGATGCTCCCTAATAGAAACCAACAATATACAGGGATGCTTCAACTGCTTTTGCTTTTCAGATGGACCTGGATTGGTGTCATTTTTATACAGGATGACAATGGCCTCAGGTTTGTACAGAAAGAACTTCCCAAGTTTTCTCAAAGTGGCATCTGTTTTGACTTTATAGAACCATTCCCAACTGTGTATTTCAAAAGTGGCATTCATGAAATGATAGAATCATGGACCAAACTGTATGTCTTGATAAGTGATAGCTTTGCCAGTGTTGTGGTTTTACATGGTGAAATTCACACTACAATCTTTCTGAGAATGTTTCCCAGAATTTTGGAAGTTGAAGACAAAGAAATGAAGACAGGGAAAGTCTGGATGATGATGGCACAGATAGAATTCACTTCTGTTCCCTTTCAACAATCCTGGGATATAGATATCCTTCATGGTTCCTTAGCCTTTGCAATCCAGTCAAAGGAGGTGATAGGTTTCCAAAAATTTCTTCAGATGAGAAACCCTAATGTGGAAACCAGAGATGGTTTTATTAAGGACTTTTGGAGACAGGCATTTGATTGTTCCTTTCCAACTTCTTTGGAAGAGGAAAATGTTTGGAATTTCTGCAGTGGTGAGGAGAAGCTGGAGACTCTTCCTAGGTCTGTCTTTGACATGAACATAACTCCCCATAGCTATAGCATCTACAATGCAATTTATGCTGTGGCCCATGCATTGAAATCCATGAGCTCATCAATGCTCAAACACAGAACTATATCAGAAGAAAGACAGAAGAATGTTCTGAATACATTACTTTGGCAGGTAATGTCATGAAATCACAAATACAAGGAAATTGTCAATAGTTAAATTCCTATCCTCATGAATGCTTGTCTGCATACACGGAATTCTTCACTTTATAAATATTAACATTATTAACTATTAGATGATGATGATGATGATGATGATGATGATGATGATGATGATGATGATGATGATGATGATATCCATTTAGTTGTGTCAAATTCTTGGCAAGTCTATGGGCCAGGCTTTTCTTCAACATCTTCTGATCTTGAACTACTTTTTCAGTTTTTCTATCCTCTTGTTGATGTCAGCTTTGATGGTGTCTGGCCATCGTTTTCTTTGGTGGCTGGGTTTCTTTCTACATCCAATGCTTACTCTTATAGTTGTAGTAGAGAGTTAGGAACACTGATATATGATACAAGAATCTTGGTTTGCCTCTTTGCTCAATTCTTTTAATTCCAGTTAGTTTTGGTGTCTTGATGCTTTATATTCTCTCCTTCTGCTTCCTCCTCCTCCTTTTCCTCACTTGGTTTGATTTCATGTTTAAATTATTGACACATTGTAAGCACTAATAATAAGCACCTGCTTAGCTATATTTTAAATTAGGAAAATTGATAGTGCTCTTCGGCATTATTAATTCAATCCAATGAAATATCCTCACTTTCTGTTATATTGTTTATGTTACATTTGCATAGCTTTATTGCTTTTTTCCCACTTTCATTTTAGTTCCACCCTTATCTCAGAAAAGTCTCATTTAATAATAGCGTTGGAAAGATAATTTCTTTTGATCAAAATGGGAACCTGGAAGCAGGATTTGATATTATCAATTGGATCACATTCCCAAACTTAACATTGCTTCGAGTCAAAATAGGAACATTTGATCATAGAGCTCCCAAAGAAAATGCATTCAGCCTTTTTGTTGATGCCATCAAATGGCCAAAGAGATTTAACCAGGTATGTTCTGTCTATAGTCTGCAGTTTTTCCCATTATTTCCTCTGCTGTAAGGTCAGAATATAAATAGTAAAGTAACTATATTGCCATTTTGGGTTAAGACACTTGATACTTATTCCAAATAACTATATAACCAAAATTGATTTAAAAGATAAATAGTTTAATGACTGAGGATTCTGAAAGTGAGATCATCTTTTGTGGACTTCAAGGGGTATCCATTTTAGATTATATATGTATGCCTAGTATCATTCTGCAATTATTTTAAAATTGGTTTTCACTTCGAGAATCACTACTTAACAAGATAGTAAATGTTAGTTTAATGAAGGACTAGGAGTAACATGATAGCAGTGTTCCAATATTTCAGGGACTGCCACAAAGAAGAGGGAGTCAAACTATTCTGCAAAGCAGCTGAGGGTGTGACAAGAAGCAATGGGTGGAAACTAATCAAGGGGGAGAAGCAACCTAGAACTATGGAGAAATTTTCTAACAGTGAGATCAATTAACCAGTGGAAGAGTTTGTCTTTAGAAGTTGTGGGTGCTCCAACATTGGAGATTTTAATAAGATGTCGCACAACCATTTATCAGAATAGGTTGCCCTGAGAAGCTAATGTTTTTCAATCACTGAATATTTTTACACACCAAAGAAATTATAGAAGAGGCTACTAAAGAAGTAAATAAGCCAATTTATACTTGAAACTACACCCAGGATCCACCAGGAAGCGATAAGCATATATCATAGTCTATTTTGAGATCTTGTCTCTAAACCTACAATTCATGCAAATTCTGATAACAATAATAATTTAATCTCTTGACAATTGGCCCAGGTATTTTCAAAGTATGTTCCAACTATTCAGAAGGCTGCCAAATTGTTCGGTAGAGATTAATTGTAGATGATTGTAACAAATGATGTTTTCCAGTTATTGGAATGATGCATGTAATAGTTTGACGTAGTTGATGTCACTTACACATTCTTTTTTTTTTTTGTAATTTTTTTTATTTGGGTTTTTACAAAACATAATACAAATAAAATATCTTTTTTTGAGAATAGTATGACCCCAGGTTATCACTTCTCCATATAGATGCAAACTCATTTTCATATCCATCTTTGTATTCTATTCCAAATCTTATTACTATTTTAGCATTTTCTCAGTGATTTTTCCCTTTCCTAAGTTTTCTCAATCTTGTTTTTAATCATCTCAATCCTTTCTAAATTCAATTATATATCTTTTTCTAAGTTTCAATATCTTTAAAATCATTATATATATATCATATTTATATTTTTGTCTGACCTGTTTCAATTTCATATTTTCTATTCTCTTTAAACCAATTTCCCCCTATATTTCCCCTATAGTTGACCAAGGTATGACACCTTTGTATCTTTTAGTTTTTGTCCATTCAAATCTTATTTAAACTTTAATTTATAGCTTTACAATTATAACATTCAATATGTAACCTCTATTTTATAACACATAAATTTTGCCAATCAAATTCTGCTTGGTACATTCTTAAAATACACATTAAATTCTTAAAGAAAAATTATATGTATAACAATAGTACATAAAATACTTATTCTATTTCAATTCAGCTCAACCATTAATGTTAGTTACAATCTTCCATTAATATTAATTAACATCTTTAACATTTTTTTTTTTTCGCTTCCATCATGGCGACCGGAGGCTGTTCAGTTGGTGTCCTCCCCCGAGATGATCCGTTGTTGTGACGAACCCCCTCCCCCGGGTCCTCACCCATACCAATGGTATCAAGAGGACCCTGGGGGAGGATAGGCACCCTTGGGGAAACAGCCGGGGCTTTGGAGGTGCCCCAGGACGGCATCGGCCTCCCCACTTGCCCGACCGTTATTGAGGCCATGCCTAGAGCTGTCAGCGCGACCAATGCCATCCCGTCTCGGAAGCTGATCTCCTCTGGTTCTCGACCTGAACTGCTTCCCCCACGGCCCCCACCACTGCCGCCGCCGCAACGTTTACATTTTGATCGGCGGCGAGGCTCGGGGATGGGACCTGAGCTCCCGATCAGCTGGCGGCTGCCCATGCAGCCAGGACCGCCGCCTCCGTTGCCGTTACAATGGGCCTCCAACGGACGGCGTCGGGCCCTCAGGGCAGGTCCGAGACATCCACTCGGCCATGCCCTATTCCCGCTGCCTCCGTCCGTTGCTGGGGCCATGCCTAGAGCTGTCATCGCGGCCGGCACCTTCCCGTCGCGGCGGCTGGTCTCCTCTCGTCCTGGACTGCTGGCGTCTTGCCGAGGGCTTCCCTCATGGTCTCCTCCATTGCCGTCGCCGCAACGTTTGCATTTTGGTCGGCGGTGGGGCTCGGAGGCGGGACCTGGGCTTCCGATCGGCTGGCGGCTGCCCATGCGGCCGGGACCGCCGCCTCCGTTGCCGATGCGGCGGACGTCCTGCGGGCGTCATCGGGACCTCGGGACGGGTCCGGGACATCCACTCGGCCGTGCCCTGTTCCCGCTGCCTCCGACCGTTGCTGGGGCCGTGCCTGGAGCTGTCATTGCGACCAACACCATCCCGTCACGGCAGCTGATTTCTCGGCCCGAACTGCTGGCGCCTTGCCAGAGGCTTCCCTCATGGCCCCCACCACCGCCGCCGCCGCAACGTTTAAATTTTGATCGGCGGCAAGGCTCAGAGACAGGCCCTGAGCTCCCGTTCGGCTGGCGACTGCCCATGCGGCCAGGGCCGCCTCCTCCGCTACCGCTGCGGCGAGCGTCTTGCGGACGATGGCGGGGCCTTGGGGCGGTTTCGGGACATTCACTCGGTCGTACCCTATCCCCGCTGCCTCCGCCACCGCCACCACCTCCGCAGTTCCAACGAACATTTTACAATCACCGGCAGGGCCTCGAAATTCGGCCGAGACCTCCCCACGGCAATATTCTTCACCTGTGGCTTCCGCCGCCGCCACCACTGCAGCGAGTGTGTTTTGATGGGCGTCAAGGCCTGGAAGCAAGACTGCGGTTCCCACCTGGCCATCAGCTGCAACGAACATTTTGCGGATGGCGGCGGGGCCTCAGGGCAGGGTTGAGACATTCACACAACCATACTCTGCCCTCGTTACCTCCACCACCACCACCGCCGCTACCGCAGCAACAAACATCTTGCGAACGCCGGCATGACCTTCCAATTTGGCCGGCGCAGCCCCATGGCCGTGTTTTACATCCGGGACCTCCATCACCGCCGCAACGATTACATCTCGATTGGCGGCAAGGCCCACTGACAAGGCTACGACCCCTGTTTGACCATTGGCCGTCCCCATGGTCACACCCGCTACCACCGCTGCTGTCAAAATGGTCTCCTTACATGCGGCGACGAGGCCCGGGAACAGGGCCGGGACTCCCACACAACCGTGTTCTGTCCCCGTGGCCTCCGCCTCCGCCGCCACCACTACCACCACCGCTATTACGTCAATCACCTTATGGATGGCGACAAGGCCTGGGGATGAACCAGAGGCCACCACACAGCCACTTTTTGCCTTCATGGCCTCTGCCACCACCACCACTGCAGCGACTATGTCTTGGTCGACAGTGAGACCCGGAGTCAAGATCGCAGCTCCTGATCAATCATCAACCGCCACCCCGGAGACCTTACAGACAACGACAAGGCCTAGGGAATGAGCCAGGACCATCTCACGACCACTCTCCATCCTCTTGTCCTCCGCCGCCATCACAGTCGCGGCAGTTACTCATCGACCAGCGGCGAGACCCGAGATCCAGAACTATATCACCACCTTGCTCACATCCTGTCTGGAGATCTAAACCTAAACTGTGGCCATTATTCGTTCCTCCTCCAACCCCTTTCAAGATCTTAGGACCATCATTTGACCCGCCTACTCCATCACAAACTCACAGTCATATCCCCCATATATTATCATATTCTTCAACTGAACTGCGGGCCTTGAGATATGTTCCCCTATCTCAAATCTGGCCCCCTTGTCTCTCCAAATCCCATCTCAAGGACGGATCCTGGGATCCAGAGAGATGGTGGAGTCGTCGTCGGAAGCTTGGGAGGGAGGGTTTCTTAAAATTTCTAATCAAATTCCTTAACAAATTGGGGGACAACCCACCTGGGGCTCCGACCTGTTCACAGTTAGAGCGCAGCCGGAATGGTCAGGATTCCGACATGGCTCAATTGAGGATGGGGGGTTATCCAGAAGAGGGTGTCATCAAATCCATTAAAACGGTGAGCGGGAGAGGCAGATTTGGCGTCTATAAGGGGCCACATTCTGTTTCGGGAGCCAGTCTCCGCTCTCTATCTGCTGTGACGCGCTCCGACCCCATTATCGCTTCCCGTTCTCCAGGTGGTCTGAGTGTTCGGGCCCTGGGCCTTCGACTGATGTTGTGTAACGCCAGGTCTGTCATGAACAAAGCCCCTCTCATTCATGACTTGATCTTAGAGGGGGGGCGGATCTGGTGGGTATCACCGAGACCTGGCTGGGCCCAGAGGGGGGTGTCCCTCTGGTCGATATGTGCCCGGCCGGGTTTCGGGCTTTTCATCGGCCGAGGACCCAGGGAAGGGGTGGAGGTGTTGCGTTAGTTATCAAGGAAGATCTTTGTCCGAGGGAGTCCACTGTTTCTCAGACGTCTGGATGTGAATCTCTTTTCGTGAAGTTTGGTTCCAAGGTTCAGAAGGGCTTGTTGATCGCTTACCTGGCTCCCTGCTATGTATCATCTGCCCTGCTTGAGCTTCTTGAGATTATTGCTGGCATGGCGGTTGAGACCCCTAGGCTTATGGTCATGGGTGATTTCAACCTTCCCTCTGCCGGCGGTACCTCGGGACCTGCTCAGGAGTTCATGGCTTCCATGACAGCCATGGGCCTAACCCAATTAATCCGGGACCCTACTCACATCGGAGGTCATACCCTAGACTTAGTTTTTGTCTCTGATCAGTGGCAGAGTGATCTGGGTGTAGGGAATATAGTCATAGAACCCCTGTCATGGTCAGACCACTCACTCCTAAAGCTTGACTTCCGTTCCACACCTCTTGACCGCAGGGAGGCGGGGCCATTAAAATGGTACCGCCCCAGGCGCCTGATGGACCCTGAAAGGTTCCTGATGGAGCTTGGGCCACTCCCCGAAACTCACAAACACAACTCGGTCGAGGACTTGGTTGCCGCCTGGAATTTGGCGGCTGCTAAAGCACTTGATCGGGTTGTGCCCTTGCGGCCTCTGACCCGGCGCCGCTCCCAGATAGCCCCTTGGTTCTCCGAGGAGCTGAGGGAGATGAAACGCCGGAAAAGACGCCTAGAGAGTAGTTGGAGATCCACCCGTTCTGATTCTGACCGAACACTACTATGTGCTTATATTAAGACGTATTTAGTGGCGATAAGGATGGCGAGGAGAACTTACCTCTCCACCCTTATTGCATCCGCAGAAAACCGCCCAGCTGCCTTGTTTAAGGTGACTCGCTCCCTATTAAAAGTGGAGTCACAGGATGACCCTTTGCAAGGTCGAGCTGAGGAATTTTCCATATTTCTCCAGGATAAAATCGCTCAGATTCGGAACGGTTTGGACTCCGACTGGTCCTCTCCAGACGAGAGGGCGGGATCAGATATCGGTGAGGTCAACTGGGTTGAGTTCGACTCTGTTACCAAAGAACACGTTGACAGAATACTGGGGGGACTGAATGCTACCACTTGTTTATTAGACCCGTGTCCCTCCTGGCTGGTTCTAGCCACTCGGGAGGTAACACGAGGCTGGTTCCAAGGCATTATAAACGCTTCCTTGAGAGAGGGGTTTCTACCCACTGCTTTGAAAGAAGCGGTGGTTCGTCCCCTCCTCAAGAAACCGTCCTTGGACCCAGCATTACTATCCAATTATCGTCCTGTCTCCAACCTTCGCTTTGTAGCGAAGGTTATAGAGACTGTGGTGGCACGTCAGTTCCCGCAGTACCTGGATGAAGCGAATTATCTTGACCCCCTCCAATCGGGCTTCAGGCCCGGGCACAGCACTGAGACGGCGTTAGTCGCATTGATGGATGATCTTTGGAGGGCACGGGACAGAGGCCATTCCTCTGTTCTGGTCCTCCTCGATCTATCGGCAGCTTTCGATACTGTCGACCACAGTATCCTGTTGCATCGGTTGGAGGGGCTAGGGATTGGAGGCACCGTGCTTCAATGGTTCTCCTCCTTCCTCTCCGACCGTTCGCAATTTGTGTTGACAGGGGGACAGAGATCAACCCCGAGACCCCTACTCTGTGGGGTGCCTCAGAGGTCGGTGCTCTCTCCCCTGCTGTTCAACATTTATATGAAGCCGCTAGGTAATATCATCCGTGGCTTTGGAGTGGAATTCCACCAGTACGCTGATGATACTCAGCTGTACATCTCCACTCCAGACCACCCCAACGAAGCCGTCGAGGTGATGACCCGGTGCCTGGAAGCCATACGAAATTGGATGGGTCAAAACAGACTCCGTCTCAACCCGACCAAAACCGAGTGGCTGTGGTTTCCTGCCCCCAGATTCAGTCAGCTTATTCCATCGCTGACCATAGGAGGAGAGACACTATCCCCTGTGGAAAGGGCACGCAACTTGGGTGTACTCCTGGATGTGCGACTGTCTTTGGAAGACCATATTGCAGCCGCCACCAGGAGTGCTTTTTATCAGATTCGTCTGATCTACCAATTGCGACCCTTCCTGGATCTGGGCGCACTTCGCACAGTCACCTCTGCTCTCGTCATCTCCCGTTTGGACTACTGTAATGCTCTCTACATGGGGCTCCCCTTGAAGACTCTCCGTAGGCTACAGTTAGTTCAGAATGCCGCCGCGCGGATGATCATCGGCGCCCCTCGGGACGCCCACATAACACCTCTTCTCCGCCAGCTGCACTGGCTTCCTGTGGCCTTTCGGATTCGATTCAAGGTGGTACTAATAGTATTCAAAGTGCTCCATGGCTCGGGACCTGAATACTTACGGGACCGCCTTCTGCCACCAACAACCTCCCGCCGCCCAGTACGCTCCCACAGAGTCGCCATGCTCGGGGTCCCACCACTAAATCACTGCCGACTGGCAGCCCCGAGACTTCGTGCTTTCTCTGTGGGAGCCCCATCCCTCTGGAATTGTCTCCCCTCGGAGACACGAGCCATGTCGGATATCCTCACCTTCCGGCGCGCAGTCAAGACCTTGTTGTTCAAGCAGGCCGGTCTAGCCAATTGAATCATTCGGGTTAAATTGAATTTTAGATAATCTTTCTGTTGGGTGTTGTTCTTAACCATTTTAGATTTTTATTTATTTCATCTCCGTTACCTGTACTGTTTTCGTTGTTGAATGTGCACCGCCCCGAGTCCCTTTTTGGGAGAGGGAGCGGTATAGAAGCATGAACAAATAAATAAATAAATAAATAAATAAATAAATAAATAAATAAATAAATAAATAAATAAATAAATAAATAAATAAATAATAAATAAATTTCTTTTCAATTAAATATCATAGTTCCTTAGGAACACTTATAATATTTCTATATTTTTTTTCATATTTCTTTTGAATATTTCTCTTCATTTAAATTTTTATAATCATTAATAACAATTAAAATGTTCCCACCCTTTCCTCATTTCATTCTCTCATTATCTTTATTTCATTTATTTATTAACAAACATTCCATTACATTTCAATAAGTATTTTATCTATCACTTTAATCACACTTGTTTCTATATTCATTTCTATTTCTAATATAACAATGCTATCTTATGTACCCTTGTAGAATCCTCTCTTTCAATTAAATTTTCACCCATTGTCTCTATGTTTTCTAAATAGGCTTATACCTTTAATCCTTGTGTTTCCATCCTTTATAACTTCTTTTCCTTTCCTTCTTCCCCCTCTTCTTCTCCCTCTCCTTTTTTGACCCTTTGTCTCTCTAATTCTAATTCTCTTTTGTAATCCTCTCTTCTGTTTCTTCCTAATATTGTAATTGTTTTTCAAACTGTTGTTTTTTTGATTGTTTTTTCAAATCTTAAATTTTTCACACTCTTTTCCCCCTTTCCTCCCCCCACATAGAATTACTTGGTCATTTAAAATGGCTTCTTCTTTGTCCCGCCCTTCTTGTTCTAGACGCATTTCTTGTTGTTTCTCATAGTTCAAGATCTCCATTTCTAAGAATTGAAATAGGAAGCCAAAAAAGCCTCTTCCTTCTTGTGCATCTTCTTTCTGTTTTTTAAGTTCCATTTTCAGTTCTTCCGAGAGTGATGCCATTTTAAACACTTTTAAACAACCACCCGATTGATTTTACTCATTTAAATCCAATAATCAAAAGCCAAAAATCACTAAATAATCTAAATAATCCAAAGCTGTTTCTTCTTGCTTCTTTTTTTCCACTTTCTCTTCATGGGGTTCTATTTATCTTGTTACAAAGTTTCAGTTAGAATGTATCTTTTAGGAATCTTGTTAAAGTTTCACTGTTAATTCCTTTTACTTCCAGGTGGTCTCCTCCATTTTTTCAGATCCCACTCTTTTATTTTTTCCTTTTCTCTCCTTTCCTTCTTTTAAAAATTTTTAAATATCCAAAAATCTTTATTATCACTTTGACATTTTATTTTCAGCTTAAATGCCTATTAATGTCAATGTGAATTTTTATCAATTTCTTGCTTAAGTTTCTTAGCTGTCAATATGGGGAAGGAAAGAAAAAAAAACAAATCTTTCCCCTTCCCTCTCTCCTTCACCGCTTCAAAAATCTTCTTTGGGAACAGTTATTCTTTATAGTACAAATTCCAGAGTACCTTATATTGTTTCTTTTTCAGTTCAACCCAGTCAATCAAAACTTTCTCTCCTTATCTTCCTCCTGCATAATCTTTTCCAGTTGAGTTCTTCTTTGAGGTGGCCATTTCTGACCATAGCTGCAACTGCCTTTGGAAAAGAGAGTAATGGCCAGCTGAGGAGGAGAGATGTGGCTCTCCTCGACCCTGCTGGTGGTCTTCCCCCTCTTTACCACCTCTACGTGGTGGCTTTTGCCCCCAATCCAGCTGGCCTGCGGCAGTCCGGCGGCAAGCACAGATCGAAACTGCTCATGATCTCAGATTTTGGTCCGTCACTGAAGAAGCTGAAACTGGAAGTCTGTCACTTATGCATTCTTGAATTGACTTTCATGCATATTATGACATAGTGCATGTTCTTCTACTGATTATTTTTTGGTGGTAGTGCCTCTCATTTTTTTTACTTGGGTATGGAAACCTTGTTATGTAGTACCACTGTACATCTGTCCACACTACAGGAGATGCAATACAGACTGGTGTCCACTATCTTTGGTTAATCAGATGATTTCTTGATTTTTTTTCTTATCAAGTTTTAAGGTGGTGATTTCTTTAAAACCATCCTATTTAGTAAATGGCCTTATCTATATAGGGGAGTAATAGCAATAGCACTTAGACTTATATATCACTTCACAGTACTGTATAGTCCTCTCTAAGCAGTTTTAAAGAGTCAGCATATTGCCCCCAACAATCTAGGTCCTCATTTTCCCCACCTCAAAAGGATGGAAGGCTGAGTCAACCTTGAGCCTGGTGAAATTTGAACTGCCAAATTGCAGGCAGGCAGCATGAAGTAGCTTGCAGTACTGCATTCTAACCACTGTGCCTCCATGGTTCATGGTTACTTTTCCTATTGGGCATGAATGTATTTATTATTATTCTCCTGCTTAAGTGTCATACTAAGTGTCAATCTCTTTAGCAGAGCATCCATTAGTACACAGAAGCTGATTAAGGTATATTAATTACTCAGATAATTTCTTAGACTTGCAGATACATCTGGCATGGATGTCTACTATTTTGACCCTGCTTCTCTCCTAACTGAGATGATGATTGGAATCTTTATGTAGCTGGATCTCTATATGGTCGGGTTTCTGCAGTGGTACATGACTTGCTTGTTCTCAATTTTGGTGATTAGGTTATCTAGATATGGAAGTTTCCCAAGTTCTTCTTTATTATGGGTGCAGATCATAAGGGTGACTTCTATATACTAGAACAGTGGACGCCAACTTCCCAGCTTTTCAGACAGATGGGGTGGGGGAGAGGGCATGGTTCCTGTTGTGGTTCACTGGCAGCAGGTGTGGATGGCTGAGGTCTCGGAGAGCAAGGACTCAGATGAGGGGCCTGCGTGTGATGCAGGGATGGGGCCATCAGGGAGTGGAATGCTGCCTTTGAAGATTGTGGAGGCTGGCAGCAGTGATGAAGAGGTCCCCGAGGAGCCTGTGCTCAGTACGCATGCAGGGATGCTAAAAGGACAGAGCAGTTGTGGCACCACAGCCGACTCAGGAGTAAGACTTCAAGGTAATGGCCCCTCCTTTAAGAGATAAAAGCCATCTGAGAAACTTTGCAGGAAGCAAATAAGTTTTTCCACTCAAGCCTGGTGGAAGTTTGTAGTATGTTGGTTGGTTTGGAGATTCTTTATGTTTGAAATATTTCTTATAACTTTATCTTGTACTCTTGGCAGCCTTGCACAACCTTGGCAAGGCTTATTCTTATCTGAGACAATTAGTTTGAAACAGTCTTTTAACCATGAAGGAACGGAATTCGTAAAGAATCATTAAAAGAGTTTTGCTGTTACCTCTATTTCGTATTTGTTTCCTTGGAACAAGGTTTAGGTCAGAAAAGTGCTGCATGTGCAGCAGGAATTTGTGTGTGCAGCTCCATTTGCACAAGCAGTGGGTGCATATGCTTGTTGCTTGCGCAAATGGAGCTGTATGAACATGCATGCATGCTAGCCCACCACTTCTGTGGCCCAGTACTGAATGGGCCACAGCCCGGGGGATCTCTATACTAGAATAATGAATATGGTTTTAGAGGTGCTGCCCTAAGCAATGCCTGTTGTTAGAATGTTCTAAGTATTCAATTTATGCCCTCTTTCTTGCTTTTTTTCATCTACTATACATGTGTGTATGATTTAGCATTTTCTTAGATTTTTGTATTTATCTATTTTTAAAAAGACCCGTGAACTTTATTTTCCATGGCTTTCTAATTAGAAATGAACTTATACTGCTATACCAGTTTCAACCCAAGATTTAGATAATGTATTTTACCCATTGGTTCAGTAGGTTCTGCTAAGAAGAAAAGCAATTATGATTTCCCATTGCACACAGGTACAGCCTCGTTCTTTGTGTAACGAACCCTGCTGTAAAGGTCACAGCAAGACCAAGAAGGAAGGGAAGCCATTTTGTTGTTATGATTGCCTTCCATGCCCAGAAGGAAAAGTATCAAACTGGACAGGTAAGGTATGATGCCTACCGAGTTTTAATTCATTGATGATGGTAGTGATATTACAATTCTTTGAGTAAAAAGCAGGATGAATAGAAATAGGTCTGTGTTGCTCCATTATGACATAAGCTCTGAACCTTTTTGAAGTGTTGGTGATGTCACTCCATATCTACAGTGATAGAGTTTGCATTTCATCATTTGCTCTCCTTGGTGGATTCCTGTGGGGCCAAGTGTTAGGCTAAATTTTTTATCCAGACTAGAGTTCAGAAAATTGGGTTTCATATTTTCCATTAATGTGGGAAATAGTTAGAATTTTTCCCCCTGGTGGGATGTTATAAAATATACAAATGGTGAAGTGCTCTAAACGAAAATAACACAGGCATCTAGTTATGGATCTTTGTTTTTTACTTCCATAGATTTCATAGGAATCGTACAAACATATAATGTTCTTTGTGCAAAGATTTTGCAGAATAGGGTGAAAGTTACAGAGAAGTTCAGGCTTTAGAAAAGAACAAATCACGCCCATTTTCATTAAAATTGAAATAGAACTGTTTTTAGTCAACCTTCTTTGAAACCTGGCATAGAACATCCTTAGGGCGTTGAGACTCACAGTACTTAAGGAAGAGGTCTAAGGAGGATAAAATGTGTGTTAGTTTTTATGGCTGAGCTCACAGAATTTTCTCCACAATTGATCATGATTGTTCACTGTTGTCTTTGGTCCTGTCATTTTCTCAATTCAACATATCCCACCAGCTTGTTTGTGTAGAGAAATCAAGACAACAGAAGGCTATGTGTGTTACCTAAAACATCGGTCACCAACGGTCCACTGGTGGGCCATGAGAAAATTTTGGTGAACCGCAGAGAAATCTCACCCCCAGAGCACCCGCCAAAGCAATTAATCCAGACTGCACAGAAACACAAGGCTATGCCACCCACATGGCCTGTGGGAACCCTTCCTACCCACGCACTCCTTACCCGGCAAGCTTGCCTACTGAATTGGTATTTTTCCTTTTTCCGATCATCAGGTGTTCTGTTGTGCTGGGAGATTTAGATTAGCCAGGAAGAAGGAAGTGGGTGGATTTCTTGCTTTCTAGCTAGTCTTTAGATCTTTGGCTCTGCTTTTAAGCATAGTCAAACCTCCCTTAGGACTGAAGGTTCTATTATTCAGTGCAGACTCACGGCAAGCATATTTGAGTGACTGAGCTAGTTGATGGCAGATAGATAGATTTCTGAATGAATCTGTGATTCCGTGAGCAACTCAATCTGCCTGCCTTCTTTGCCTGATTTTGGGTAAAAGTTGCTCTATTTTTCATACAAAAATTCAATATTTATATAAATATTTATAATATTTACATACAAGCCATGCCCAGCCAATCACATGACCACCAAGCCACACCCCCAAATTAGGCCACACCCACAGAACCAGTTACTGGTCCCTGGGATTTAAAATTATGAATTTGGTGGTCCTTGAGGTCTAAAAGGTTGATGACTCCTGACCTAAAACATCTGAAGGAAAAGTGAGATATAAACCTAATGAATGAAAATTAAATAAACAAATAGTATTGGGCTCTGAATTACATCTCATGAAAGCACCATTGCTAAGGGATGATGATGATGATGATGATGATGATGATGATGATGATGATGATGATGATGATGATATCCATTTAATAAAGTTGACTTCTGGTGATTCTATGGGCCAGGTTTCTCCTTATCTTCTGATCTTGGTCTACTTCTTTGTGTTGTTTTGTGCCAAAAAGATTTTTTTTCCTTTTCAGACATGGATTCTTGTTACCAGTGTCCAGAGGACCAGTATCCCTGCAATGCCCAGGATCAGTGCATTCCAAAGGAGATCAGCTTCCTATCTTTTCAAGAACCTTTGGGGATCACCTTGACCATTGTTGCACTTTTATTTTCTTCCATCACAGCTCTGGTCCTTGCAGTCTTTGTCCAACACAAGAATACACCCATAGTCAAGGCCAACAACCGGAGCCTCAGCTACACCCTCCTGGTCTCCCTCCTGCTTTCCTTTCTCTGCCCTTTGCTTTTCATTGGTCAGCCTCAGAGGACAACTTGTCTCCTTCGACAAACTGCTTTTGGAATAATCTTCTCTCTGGCAATTTCTTGTGTGGTGGCCAAAACCCTCATCGTGGTCTTAGCTTTCATGGCCACCAAGCCAGATTCTAAGATGAGGTCATGGGTAGGGAAAAAGTTGGCCCTCTTTATGGTTCCTTCCTGCTCCATTGTTCAAACTACCCTTTGTATTGTGTGGCTGATAAGCTCTGCTCCCTTCCCAAATCTTGACATGCATTCGCTGCCTACAGAAATGATTCTGGAGTGCAATGAAGGCTCTGCTGCTTTTTTTTATTGTGTGCTGGGTTTCATTAGCCTCTTGGCCATGATCAGCTTTACAGTGGCTTTTCTTGGAAGGAATCTTCCAGACAGTTTCAATGAAACTAAATTTATCACCCTCAGCATGCTTCTCTTTTGCAGTGTCTGGATCTCTTTTGTCCCAGCCTACCAGAGCACCAAAGGGAAATACATGGTGGCTGTGGAGATCTTCTCCATTTTAGCCTCAAGTGTTGGATTATTGGTCCTCATTTTTTCACCCAAAATTTATATCATCTTGATAAGACCTGAGCTGAATAACAAGCAACAACTCATGCGAAAAACCCTCATAAAATGATTTATAGAAATCAGTTTGGTACAAAAGGGGATTTATATCAGTGGTTGTGCACTACAATGACACGTACTTTTGAAAATGAAATAGCTGTGTATTAGTGTAATAATAAAATAATTTTCTTTATATTTCCATTCTTTCATGCCTGTGGTGTAATAATTAAAGCATTATAAAGTCTATCATAACGTATGGAAAAACTTCCTTATTTTGAGAGTTTTAAACATTGAACTACTCTACTCCATGAAGCTATAAGATTCAATGAGTCACAGTACTTAGCAATTATGGTCCCTGAAGAAAATTTTGATATTGCCATGGCTTTCCAAGAGGGAGAGAAGGGATGCAAACAGAGAGCATGAAAGATATAAACACATACAGAGAGAGAGACATAGAGAGGGGGGAAACTGGCTGACAAGCAAGCATCTTTGGCAACAGCGCTCTGACTTTCTCTGAACCTGACTCCCAGGGTGGGGGTACAAGATTTGTCAGGGACAGCCTTTTGAGCTTCTTAAAGCTGCAACTGGGCACTGTGAGCCGATCCCCCTTTCCATTGTCCCCTCCTCCTGGCACATCCAGCACAAAAAAGCAGCAAGAATGAGGTGCCGGAGAATCACCCCATCTGCTTCTTCATCCTCCACTGCTGCCCTTATCTTCTCAGGCCATGTGAGGGAGGGTGAAGGGTGGGACAGGCAGTGATGGGACAGGGAAGCACAGTAGAGGACCCAAAGAGCTGCATGTGGCTCCAGGAAATGGGTTGCCAAAATCTGGTCACGGTCTAGAATTGAACTCTCTAGAAGCATTTAAAAAATGGGAAAGATAGCATCACTACCAGGTAGATACATAACTGGCTGACAAATCATACTCAATGAGTAGTCCTTAATAGGTCTACATCTACATGGAGGGAAGTAAGCATTGGTTCCGTCTTAGGCCCATACTCTTCAATATCTTCATTAATGACATAGATAAGGGAAAAGAAGGGGAATGAGATTTGCAGATAATACTAAGGAATAGCTAACACCCTAAGAAGATAGGGTCAAGATCTAGATGGCCTTAGACCTTCTTTCAGACTTGGACATGAAAAATATTTTAGAAGAAGACAGTAATCAACTTTTTGTTGTAATATTCCAAATTTAATGGTATTGACTGATCAATTCTGCTAGAGGAAGAGAGGAGAGAAATCGACTGAAATGAGCAAATTCAAGAAGAATCGGAGAAAAATCTCTTAGGGGCCCTATGAGTGAGATTTCCTCTGAGTGTCATGTAAAAAAAAAAAGGGCACCCAAAACCTTTATAAACAAAACACTGACACTGACATTCCCTACACTCTTCTGAAGATGTAACCTAGTCTGTAATGAAACATTTGGAAACCAACCCACAAGCTTAGAGAATGGACTTTTACCCACATCCTAAACCTGAGCTACAGATGTTTGCCACTATTATAAAGTCTGAAATGGTATAGAAACTTCTATCACAGGCAGGGAGTTAGACTAGAAGACTTCCAAGATCCCTTACAACCCTTTTATTCTATGATCTAACTATGTATCTTAAATCAGTTGTTGCACTGGATATAACTTATTAACAGAGGTGGGCTGCTGCCAGTTCAAAATGCCCACCCATCCCAGTGCTATCCTGTCCTATAAATCTCAAAATCTGGCTTACTCGCCCCACCCATACAGCCTATCTGATTTCTGTGTCTCACCTGATCTACTCACCACACACATGAAATCACTGTCTGTTTGCAATTATACGAATGAGAAGCATGCATGCGCACTATAAGCGGGTGTGCGCATACACGCTCACATTTTCAGTTCTGAACTAGGCAATCCGATTGTTAAATGATATGTAGCCCACCTCTACTTATTAATGGGATATGGACCATGTTGGTTTCTATAATAAACACTAGATTAGAACATCGCAAAAACACATATATATGGTGTGTAATTTTTTTATTTGAAATATATATATGGCCACCCATCTTGTAGACCATAACTGTTGCTTATAACAATAACGGTCAGAAATTCTGTTTAGATCAATATAAGGTACATTAAAATCCTCTTTGAATTGAAACACCTTCAGGACACCTAAGACCACAACAGTATTATTATTGCCACCATTCAGGGTGGGCTTGTAATGTTGCAGGTGTCCCACTCAAAGTGTTGAAAGAAAGGTCAATAGGAAAAGGCCTGTCATGGGGACCCAATGTTATCTAAATGATTGTTTCCATACCCAAATTACTAAATTTTTGCAACCTTCATTGATTGATATTTTGAGTGTAAGGGTGGATGAATTCATGTAAAAAATATCAGTGAATTATCATATGTCAGCAGAGATAGAAAATAGAAAATTTTGAACTGAAGCTTAGTGACCCATCTGAATTGGAACCCCACAAACTCATCTGAAATAAATATATGAATAGCAAAGGTGATGTCTCAAAACAAGTCCCAAAGGGTTTGACCTTCCTTGTAACATTATTTTTTTCATGTTGCCTGTTTTGACCTGGTCCTGTTGGTGCCCTGCTAAATATTCTTATATTTCATTTTAGAAAGTTGCATTCTTCTGAAAGTTCTTAAGAGAAGAGAAAAGTTTTGTTGAAATGATAAGTTGGAAAATTATTTTCTTACGCTACATGAAAGAAAGTCTAATATTAAGCAGATATTTAAATTCCCCATAATTATCTAATTGATGCTGATTACTTGGAAAACTCCTCCAGGTGAAAAGGGATTTTTTGGTAGTGACTAACAAAACAAAATCAAGATTAGTAATTCTTCTTCATCTGAATGCTGAAACATTGGCATAAGGATTTTAAAGCAATTGGGAGCTGTGTATCTTTAATCAAGCTGATATTGCTGGCCATGCAAGGATGCCAACACTTGAATGACTGGAAAAACACAGGTGACTTGATATTAAGAAGATGTAAATGCAAGATCATGAACTTTATTCTCTGGATTCTCATACTGCTTCCTTGGACATCATGTGATGTTCCAGTTGCTAAATGCATGAACAGTGATCCACGGAATATCAACCATAAATATTATCAGTCAGGGGATGTTATCATAGCTGGCATTAGTTCACAAAGCTTCATGTTTTCCAATCCTCTCAACTTTGAAAGGCATCCCTCTTTTGAAGTCCTTGATGATCTCATGTAAGCAATTGATACTTTAATCAAACGGTTCAGATGATAAGTGTCTCCTAAGATTTGTATCCATGACTTTTCAATCAAACTAAGGGACTTACTATCCTTTAAGCTTCAATGAGCTATAATATTCATCCAGTGAGAGAGACTCCACTTTACACTATGTTCCTAGGAACAATGATCAGTTAAATTTTATATGATTGGACATTACTGAGGCTCATTCTATCCTCCCCACTTCTTTGCAACATATTACTTTATTCTCATTATATTTCTTCTAGAACTTGCAATAAATTTTAAGAGAATTGTTCCTTTCCATTTTCCTGAACATCCAGGGAAGATTGATACTAACTTATTTGGAATATTCTTTATTTGTATAATCTTGATTGGCCAAACAAGGAATTTGTCCCTAATGCAGAAGTTCTTAGTACACATACAAATAACAAAATGGTAACTTATAAATCATAAGCTAAAACCATAAATCATAAGTTATAAGATTTCCATGATAGAAACATTCCATCTTTCATCAAGGACAACTGAAAATTATTAAAAATATAAATCAGTAAAACTAACAGTATCAGAATGGGATTTGATTGTAGGGTGTGGCAGAAGATGAATTGGCAAGCAACTGCATTCTTGAAAGATGGCTGGAATAATGGGAAATTCAAATTTCAAAATGAGGATGTTCAACTAATGGAAATCCTATCTCTAGGATTAGGGCATAAAGTCTATGACTAAACCCTATTTTCTGCTAAGGTATGTGGTTGGTAGAACTCTTTCCATTCATACCTAAGGTCACTTCTTAGTTTCTCTCACGTTAAAAATGAAAGTTAATACTGATATGCATTTTTGGAATCAATGCCTAGATAAATATAGTTAACTGGAGATTTAAAAGCACCTCACTGAAATGTATACATTTTTATGTTAAGTTTTGAAAAAGGTTTATGCTAGGTGTTGGTATGGTGTTTTAGAACAGTGGTCACCAATTGGTGATCAATGGACTACTGGTGGTCCATGAGAAAATTTTGTGGTCCACTGAAAAATTATTTGCATTTTTTATATTGCACTAAATCAGGGGTGCTCGAACTATGCAATGAAGATTTGTGTTTCTACAGAGGGTCTTCCCCTTCGAGGCTTTTTGTGCAGGTCAGAGGGGGGCAGGAATTCCGACTTGGGGTCTGCTTCATCCTCCTGGTACATGGCTTTGGGAGAAGGCTTGAGGGAAGTACCAATGGTGGTAAAGAGCTAGAAGACCTCATTCCAGTGAGACTGTTTCATGGCCTGGAATTGGCTCACCATCTCAGCGTGCAGAGCCTCCCAGGCACTGATACCTGGCTTTGCATTCCCGCAGGTCTTCCCTCCGATTGTAATCTTCAGTGAAATGCTTCTGCTGTGCCTCCTTCTTGATGAGATCCAATTTGAACTGAGCCAGATGTTTTGCAAACTCTTTCTCATGGTGGCTGCTCCAACAACTGCTTCCTGTTGGTGCCCTAAGCAGCCTGGGCTGGTAGGTGAGGATTGACTGGGAGGGGAAAGGTGAGCAGATGTTGGAGAGGTGCCGCTCACATTCAATGTGAGTGACATTCAATTGGCCCCACACACACTGTCACATGACCACCTAGCCACACCCACCCAGCCAGTCATTAGGCAGATCACATTAGTGGTCTGCCCGATTTAAAATTATGAATTTAGTGGTTCCTGAAGTCCAAAAGATTGATGACCCCTGTTTTACAAAGTCCATTGGTGATCTGCCAAAACAAAGTGAGTTTTGGTGGAACCCATCTTTTCAGTGAGTTTTGGTGGAGCCCATCTTTGTGTCTGAGTTTCATCATGAAGTTGTCCAGATACCTTATGATTGTATAATATTACAAAATACAATAACAATATATTAAAGGAATAGGAATTTATCAAGACTTAAATTGCTTAAGTAGAGAAAATTCAACTGTGCAGATAAATCTCATTACAGATTTTTGACCCAGACCTACCAGCACATCTTGGCTCTTGTCTTTGCTGTGAAGGAGATAAATGATGATACTCAGATGCTACGCAACATCTCCCTGGGTTTCAACATTTATAATGACTACTTCACTGGAAGCTTAACTTATCTTGCTTCACTGGAGCTCCTCTCCACCTGGGGCAAATTCATTCCAAACTATAAATGTGATGCTCAAAGTACTACTATAGCTGTGATTGGAGGGCCTGACTCCAAAGCATGTCTTTTCATGGCAACCATTCTGAGCATCTACAAGTTACCACAGGTAAGGTAGAGACCCAGAACATTTTTACTAATTTGGGATAAAGAAAGAGGCTGTCAACTAAAAAGATACTCTTTTGGTCTTTTTAGCTACCAGAAAAAGGGAATGGGGGAATACAAGGCATTCTTGAAATGCCTAGATAATCACCTCAGCAGCCCAAAGTTGTTGGAGCATAAGAAGGTTATTGCAGAGCATGATGGATGACTCTTGGAGATGGATGTGTCCCATTGAAGAAATCACATCCAGGAGGTGGGAAAAGACCAGGGTCAAGGGGGAAATGTATGATGTGATTTAGTGTCGGCTGCAGTCTGCCACGTGCCAACATGGCAATTTCTAATAAACCAATTTACTTCTTCTGAGATGCGCCTAGAGACTTTTGATTTGAATGAGGGTGGATTTGTTTGGAGCCCTGGCAGCAGCAGCATCCTAAAGGGGATGGTTATTCTCTGCATTAAACATGAATCCTGGCGCAGAATCTTTTAAAATATTGAATTAGAATTTCACAGCATCTATCTTGGAGTCTTGAGGAAGGAGACATAGATCCAAATTGAGTCAGTCATCAGGACCAGAGGATTAGTCTTCTGACTTTCAGACTTATGCTGGAACCCATCCTCAACAATGTAGACACATTCTGCTATAGAGAATTTCCCTGGCTCCAGAATGAGTCCAGAACAGTGGTGGGATTCAGAAAAAAATTACTATGGTTCTATGAGTGTGGCTCAGTGGGAATCGTGTGGCTTGGTGGGCATGGCTTGGTGTGTGTGGCAGGGGAAGGATACTGTAAAATCTCAATTCCCACCCCACTCCAGGGGAAAGTTAATGCAAAATCCCCATTCCTGGGGCAAGGTTACTGCAAAATCTCCATTCCCTCCCCACCCCACTAACCTGCTTTCCAGCTCCCTTCTCCTTTGCAGGGCAACTAAAGAAGACCCAGCTGGGACTCGGGAGGCAGAGAATAGATGGGGGTGGGGCCAGTCAGAGTATTTGCCGGTTCTCTGAACTACTCAAAATTTCCGCTACTAGTTCTCCAGAATGGTGAGAACCTACTGAATACCACCTCTGGTCAAGAAGCTCAGACGCCTGATGATCCTGGTCCTGATGATCGACCCAGATTGGATCTTGCAACATTATCGTGGGACACATATATTTGTTCCATGAAAGGGCCATAGTTTGGTGCAGGCAGAGGTTCCAAGGCCTCCACTTGTCAATAGGAAGTGAAAGCTCAGGGAACTGGCTGGAAAGCATTGGCCTCCACCATAGGAGAGTCAAATCTGCCAGTTTGTGGGGCATTGCTATCAAACCCATGTTTGTTTCTTGCACGTAACCCCCATTGGACCATCTCTGGCACAGTAAACCTGAAGAAAGGAGTGCCACAAGAATATGTTTTTGCTCCCTCCCTTTTCAATCTATATTGGTGGATTTTTACAAAACATGGGTATTCATGCACCCAATTTAGTATAGTATAAAATCCTTATACTTCTATATGCTGATGCCATTGATGCTATAATTTCATAAACCTCTGTTGGACTGAAAAGGTTATCATAGCAATACCTTGTATGTACTTCATGTGCTAAAGATAAAATCATTTGATTTTCAATTTTGATAACTCAAAAATTTGGGACTTTTTTTACAAAAATGTCTATGGTACTTTCTACCAGAAAATGTATGATTCAATTCCTTAGAGGAACATATTTCAATTCTATCTTAAGAATTCAGAAACAGTTTTCTGGTTGTTGATAATACCACACTCCAAATCATTTTAACAATCTTGATTGATGTACTCTACATATTTAAAAGATGCCAATTGATGTTGTATCCTATCCATGTTCAGATTGAAAAAAATACTGTCTACAGTCTTAATTTTGTCAAATCTTATTGTTTTCCTATTTTGAGGCAATTATTTTGGTGGAGAATTATTTTTATTGTACATTATGCAACAAGAAGTAAAAAACAAATTAAAAGTTGAAGATACAGAAAAGTTAAATTCCATCTTTAACAGAAATTATACCCATCACTTTTCATCTTCTTCTACTCTTTCCCAAAATAGGAGATGGACATCCAATCTCCAGACAGATTTGCTTACACAAATCTTACCTATTTAGTCTTTCCTTTTTTCCCCTTTTTATAGCTTGGATATGGATCATCTCCTGTGATTAATGACCCATCCCAACAAGCCTTCTTTCAATGGATGCTCCCTAATAGAAACCAACAATATATAGGGATGCTTCAACTGCTTTTGTTTTTCAAATGGACCTGGATTGTTGTCATGTTTATACCAGATGACAATGGCCTCAGGTTTGTACAGAAAGAACTTCCCAAGTTTTCTCAAAGTGGCATCTGTTTTGACTTTATAGAACCATTCCCAACTGTGTATTTCAAAAGTGGCATTCATGAAATGATGGAATCATGGACCAAACTGTATGTCTTGATAAGTGATAGCTTTGCCAGTGTTGTGGTTTTACATGGTGAAATTCACACTACAATCTTTCTGAGAATGTTTCCCAGAGTTTTGGAACTTGAAGACATAGAAATGAAGACAGGGAAAGTATGGATGATGACCGCACAGATGGAATTCACTTCTGTTCCCTTTCAACGATCCTGGGATATAGATATCCTTCATGGTTCCTTAGCCTTTGCAATCCAGTCAAAGGAGGTGATAGGTTTCCAAAAATTTCTTCAGATGAGAAACCCTAATGTGGAAACCAGAGATGGTTTTATTAAGGACTTTTGGAGACAAGCATTTGATTGTTCCTTCCCAACATCCTTGAAAGAGGAAAATGTTTGGAATCTCTGCAGTGGGGAGGAGAAGCTGGAGTCTCTTCCTAGGTCTGTCTTTGACATGAACATAACTCCCCATAGCTATAGCATCTACAATGCAGTTTATGCTGTGGCCCATGCATTGAAATCCATGAGCTCATCAATGCTCAAATACAGAACTATATCAGAGGAAGGAAAAAAGAATGTTCTGAATTCATTACTTTGGCAGGTAATGTCTTGAAATCACAAATACAAGGAAATTGTATTTGGCAAGTCTATGGGCCAGGCTTTTCAACATCTTCTGATCTTGAACTACTTTTTCAGTTTTTCTATGCTCTTGTTGATGTCAGCTTTATGGTGTCTGGCCATCGTTTTCTTTGGTGGCTGGGTTTCTTTTTACATCCAACGCTTAGTCTTATAGTTGTAGTAGAGAGTTAAGATCACTGATATATGATACAAGAATCTTGGTTTGCCTCTTTGCTCAATTCTTTTAATTCCAATTAGTTTTGATGTCTTGATGCTTTATATTCTGTCCTTCTGCTTCCTCCTCCTCCTTTTCCTCACTTGGTTTGATTTCATGTTTAAATTATTGACACATTATAAGCACTAATAATAAGCACCTGCTTAGCTATATTTTTAATTAGGAAAATTGATAGTATGCTTAGGCATTAACTATTCACGTTTGTATATATAGATTTTGTCTGCAACATAAAGTTGTATTCTATGTATTATACATAGTGTTCTTTTTAATCTTTAATAAAGTTCTTTTTAAAAAAAAATTAAAAAGGACATAGTCCAAAAAAAAAAAAAAGAAATATCCTCACTTTCTGTTGTATTGTTTATGTTACATTTGCATAGCTTTATTGCTTTTTTCTCACTTTCATTTTAGTTCCACCCTTATCTCAGAAAAGTCTCATTTAATAATAGCGTTGGGAAGATGATTTCTTTTGATCAAAATGGGAACTTGAAAGCAGGATTTGATATTATCAATTGGATCACATTCCCAAACTTAACATTGCTTCGAGTCAAAATGGGAACATTTGATCACAGAGCTCCCAAAGAAAATGCATTCAGTCTTTTTGTTGATGCCATCAAATGGCCAAAGAGATTTAACCAGGTATGTTCTGTCTATAGTCTGCAGTTTTTCCCATTATTTCCTCTGCTGTAAGGTCAGAATATAAATAGTAAAGTAATCATATTGCCATTTTGGGTTAAGACACTTGATAACTATTCCAAATAACTATATAACCAAAATTAATTTAAAAGATAAATAGTTTAATGATTGAGGATTCTGAGAGTGTGATCATCTTTTGTGGACTTCAGGGAGTATCCATTTTAGATTATATATGTATACCTAGTAATAGTGGTGGCATTGTGGCCTCGATGATGACAGCATCGGTGGTGGCCTGGTCAAGGGTTGGGTTGCAGTGTGAGGACGGCGGCACTTGGCCTAGCAGTGCCAGTGGTGCCGGCGCAGTCAGCTTGGCGGCCTGAGAGACCGATTAAATATTCTTTGGCAGACTTACGGGCCCTGGGGAGGGTTCCCCTCTCCCTGAAGTGGCCCTCCAGTCTATCAACAGCATACCTCAAGGACAGTTCTTGAGATCCAGAGAGCTGGCATGGCCATCAGAAGAGAAGCTGCAGTGGGGGTTGCAGTTTTTATTTAAAGTTTTATCGGGGTTAGGGAGGATGACCAGGACGGGGTTGGGGGATAACCCACCTGAGATGGGGGCCAGACCGGGGGTCGAGCATGGTCAGGGGCTCTGGGGTCAGGTGGTCTCGGGTCGAGGATAGGAGGTTCTTCCTGGGGGAGGGAGTTGAGGGCTATCTGCACGGTGAGCGGAAGAGGCAGATTTGGCGGGTGTAGAGGGCCATACTATGTTGAGGGAGCGCGCCCTCGCTATTTGCGGGTGGTGGCATGCTCCGACCCCCTAGGTACTTCCCGTTCCCCGGGCTGTCCGAGTTATCGGGCCCTGGACCTTTGATTGATGTTATGTAATGCTAGGTCCGTGGTTAATAAATCCCCCCTTATCTATGATTTGATTTGGGAGGGGGGAGCGGACCTGGCAGGTATTACCGAAACCTGGCTGGGCCAAGAGGAGGGTGTCCCCCTGGTGGAGATGTGCCCACCCGGGTTTCGGGTTTTTCATCAATCGAGGGCCCAGGGAAGGGGAGGGGGTTGCGGTGATTATTAAGGAAGGTCTGTGTTCTAGGGAATCCACTGTTCCTCAGACGATTGGATGTGAATCCCTCTTTGTGAAGTGTGGTTCTGGGGGTCAGATGGGTCTATTGTTCACATACCTGGCTCCCTGCTATGTGACATTGGCCCTGCCTGAGCTCCTTGAGGTGATAGCCGGCTTGGCGGTTGAGACCCCCAGGTTTATATTCATGGGGGATTTCAACCTATCCTCTGCTGGTGGGACCTTGGGGGTCGCTCAGGATTTCATGGCTTCCATGACAGCCTTCGGCCTGACCCAATTAATTCGGGATCCCACACACACAGGGGGTCACATCTTGGATTTGGTTTCGTCTCTGGTCAGTGGCAGAATGATCTAGGTTTAGGGGATGTTTTGATAGAGCCTGTCATGGTCGGATCATTCGCTCCTTAGGCTGGACTTCCATTCTGCACCCCCTCGTCGCAGGGAGGCAGGACCGACTAAATGGTACTGCCCAGGTGCCTGATGAATCCAGATAGGTTCCTGACGGAGCTTGGGCTGTTTCCCAAGACTCGCGCACACGACTCAGCTGAGGACCTGGTGGCCACCTGAGACAGGGTGGCGACCGGGGCCCTTGACCGCGTCGTTCCCTTGTGGCCTCTGACCCAGTGCTGATCCTATTTGGTTCCTTGGTTTTCTGAGGAACTGAGGGAGATGAAGCGCCAGAAAAGACGCCTAAAGAGTGGTTGGAGGACCAGCCATTCTGTATCTGACCAAACACTATCGCAGTCCTACATTAGGACCTATCTAGTGGTGATAAGGGTGACAAAGCGATCGTACTTTTCTGCCCTTATTGCATCTGCAGAAAATCGCCTGGACGCCCTTTTTAGGGTGACCTGCTCCCTTTTAGATGAGGGAGCGCGGGAGGACCCCTTGCAGGGACGGGCCAAGGATTTTTCTATTTTTCTGCAGGACAAAATCGCTCAGATCCGGGACGGTTTGGACTCTGACTGGGCAACTCTGGGTGGGAGGGCTGGAGCAGATTTCGATGAGGTCATTTGGAGGGAGTTCGATACTGTGACCCTGGAGGACATGGACAGGATACTGGGTGGGCTTAATGTCACCACATGTTTACTGGACCCGTGTCCCTCGTGGTTGGTTGTGGCCACCGGGAGGTTATGCAAGGTTGGTTCCAGGGTATTATTAATGCTTCCTTGAGTGAGGGGTTCCTGCCAGCTGCCTTGAAAGAGGCGGTGGTGTGGCTCCTCCTCAAGAAACCGTCCCTGGACCCAACATTGTTGTCAAATTATCGTCCAGTCTCCAACCTTCGCTTTGTGGTGAAGGTTGTTGAGAGTGTGGTGGCACGACAGCTCCCTCAGCACCTGGAGGAAGCGGTATATTTAGATCCCCTCCAATCGGGTTTCAGGCCTGGGTATAGCACAGAGACAGTATTGGTCATGTTGGTAGATGATCTCTGGAGGGCCCGGGACAGGGGTAGTTCTTCTGTCCTGGACCTATTAGATCTCTCAGCGGCTTTTGATACTGTTGACCACAGTATCCTATTTGGGGGGGGTTGGGAGTGGGAGGCACCATGTTACGGTGGTTCTCCTACTTCCTCTCCAACCACTTGCAATTTGTGTTGGCAGGGGGGCAGAGATCAACCCCGAGGCCCCTGTGTTGTGGGGTGCCTCAGGGGTCTGTGCTCTCGCCCCTGCTGTTCAACATTTATGTGAAGCCGCTGGGTGAGATCATCCATGGTTTCAGGGTGGAGTTCCATCAGTATGTTGATGATACTCAGCTATACATTTCCACCCCGGGCCACCCCAACGAAGCCATTGAAGTGATGACCCGGTGCCTGGAGGCCGTGTGGAGTTGGATGGGGATCAACAGGCTTCGGCTCAACCCGACCAAAACCGAGTGGCTGTGGTTTCCTGCGCCCAAATACAGTCGGCTTATTCCGTTGCTGACCATGTGGGGTGAAATTATGGCTCCCATGGAAGGGGTACGCAATCTGGAGTCCTCCTGGATGTATGGCTGTCATTAGACGATCATATAGCAGCCATCACCAGGGGGGCTTTTTATCAGGTCCGTTGGATCTACCAGTTGCGGCCTTTCTGGATCGGGGTGCATTGTGCACAGTCACTTCCACCCTCGTTACCTCCTGCCTAGACTATTGCAATGCTCTCTACATGGGGCTCCCCTTGAACAGCATCCAGAGGCTCCAACTGGTGCAGAATGCAGCCGCGTGGGTGATCTTGGGGGCTTCTCGGAGCTCCCATATTACACCGCTCCTGAGCGAGCTGCACTGGCTTCCGGTGGCCTTCCGGGTGCGATTCAAAGTGTTGGTGACCATCTTTAAAGCGCTTCATGGTTTGGGACCTGGGTACTTGCAGGACCACCTACTGCCACCATCGGCCTCCCACCGGCCAGTGCACTCCCACAGGGTGGGCCTCCTCGGGGTCCCGCCTCTTGGACGATGTCAGCTGGCAGCCCCGAGGGTGCAGGCCTTCTCTGTGGGAGCACCCTCCCTTTGGAATGAACTACCTGTGGAGATGTGAGCCATTGCAGACCTGCGAGCCTTCCGACATGCACTAAAGACCCACCTCTTCCAACAGGCCAGTCTGGCCTAACGTTAGGAGAAGGGTTTTAAATTTTTAACGCAATTTTAAATTTTTTATGGGTTTTATTGGTCTCAGCCATTATTTAATTAATTTTAAATTTATTTTAACATTTCTAACTGTATGTTTTATTGTGGCTGTTCACTGCTCCGAGTCCCTTTTTGGGAGAGGGTGGCGGTATATAAATTGGAATAAATAAATAAATAGTATCATTTTGCAATTTTTTAAAATTGCTTTTCACTTTGAGAATCACTTCTTAACAAGATAGTAAATGTTAATTTAATGAAGGACTAGGAGTAACATGATAGTAGTGTTCCAATATCTCGGGGACTGCCACAAAGAAGAGGGAGTCAAACTATTCTGCAAAGCAGCTGAGGGTGTGACAAGAAGCAATGGGTGGAAACTAGTCCAGAGGGGAGAAGCAACCTAGAACTATGGAGAAATTTCCTAACAGTGAGACCAATTAACCAGTGGAAGAGTTTGTCTTTAGAAGTTGTGGGTGCTCCAACATTGGAGATTTTAATAAGATATTGGACAACCATTTATCGGAATAGGTTGGCCTGAGCAGCTAATGTTTTTCAATCATTGAATATTTTTACACACCAAAGAAATTATAGAAGAGGCTACTAAAGGAGTAAATATGCCAATTTACACTTGAGACTATACCCAGGATCCACCAGGAAACGATAAGCATATACATTGTCAGTTCTGATATTTTATCTCTATATCTACAATTCATGCAAATTCTGATAAAATAATAATTTAATCTCTTTTGACAATTGTTTTTCAAGTATTTTCAAAGTGTGTTCCAATTATTCAGAAGGCTACCAAATTGTTCAGTACAAATTAATTATAGATGATTGTAACCAATGTTTTCCATTTATTGGAATGATGCATGTAATAGTTTGACGTAGTTGATGTCACTTATGCATTCTTGAATTGACTCTTATGCTTATTATGACATAGTGCATGTTCTTCTACTGATTATTTTTTTGATGGGGTAGGGCCTCTCATTTTTTTTACTTGGGTATGGAAACTGTGTTATGTAGTACCACTGTACATCAGTCCACACTACAGGAGATTAATCAGATGATTTCTTGATTTTTTTTTCCTTAATCAAGTTGTAAAAGGTTTTAAATTGGTGCTTTCTTTACCCTATTTGGTAAATGGCCTTCTCTATGTAGGGGAGAAATAGCAATAGCATTTAGACTTATACACCATTCCCAGTAATTTACAGTCCTCTCTAAGCAGTTTTACAGAGTCAGCATAATCTGGGTCCTCATTTTCCCAACCTCAGAAGGATGGAAGGCTAAGCCTGGTGAAATTTGAACTGCCAAATTGCAGGCAGGCAGCAGAAGTAGCTTGCAGTGCTGCATTCTAACCACTGTGCCTCCATGGTTCATGGTTACTTTTCCTATTGGGCGTGGATGTATTTATTATTATTCTCCAGCTTAAGTGTCATACTAAGTGTCAATCTCTTTAGCAGAGCATCCATTAGTACACAGAAGCTGATTAAGGTATATTAATTACTCAGATAATTTCTTAGACTTGCAGATACATCTGGCATGGATGTCTACTATTTTGACCCTGCTTCTCTCCTAACTGAGATGATGATTGGAATCTTTATGTAGCTGGATCTCTATATGGTCGGGTTTCTGCAGTGGTACATGACTTGCTTTTTCTCAATTTTGGTGATTAGGTTATCTAGATATGGGAGTTTCCCAAGTTCTTCTTTACTATGGGTGCACATCATAAGGGTGACTTCTATATACTAGAACAGTGAACAGTGCTTTGCAGACTGATGGGGTGGGGGAGAGGGGATGGTTCCAGTTGTGGTTCACTGGCAGCAGGTGCGGACAGCTGAGGTCTCGGAGAGCAAGGACTCAGATGAGGGACCTGCATGTGATGCAGGGATGGGGCCAGGACCATCAGGGAGTGGAATGCTGCCTTTGAAGATTGTGGAGGCTGGCAGCAGTGATGAAGAGGTCCCCGAGGAGCCTGTGCTCAGTACGCATACATGCAGGGATGCTCAAAGGACAGAGCAGCTGTGGCACCATAGCCGACTCAGGAGTAAGGCTTCAAGGTAATGGCCCCTCCCTTAAGAGATAAAAGCCATTTGAGAAACTGGAGTTCTTTGCAGGAAGCAAATATGTTTTTGTACTCAAGCCTGGTGGACGTTTGCAGTATGTTGGTTGGTGTTTGGAGATTCTTTATGTTTGAAATATTTCTTAGTAACTTTATCTAGTATTCTTGGCAGCCTTGCACAACCTTGGCAAGGCTTATTCTTATCAGAGACAATTAGTTTGAAACAGTCTTTTAACCAGGAAAGAACAGAATTCACAAAGAATCATTAAAAGGGTTTTGTTGTTACCTCTATTTCATGTTTGTTTCCTTGGAACAAGGTTTGGGTCAGAAAAGTGCTGCATGTGCAGCAGGCATTTGCGTGTGCAGCTCCATTTGCACAAGCAGTGGGTGTATGTGTTTGCTGCTTGTGCAAATGGAGCTGTGTGAACATGCATGCATGCTAGCCCACCACTTCTGTGGCCCAGTATGGGCCACAGAATGGGCCACAGCCTGGGGGACCTCTATACTAGAATAATGAATATGGTTTTAGAGGTGCTGCCCTAAGCAATGCCTGTTGTTAGAATGTTCTAAGTATTCAATTTATGCCCTCTTTCTTGCTTTTTTTCATCTACTATACATGTGTGTATGATTTAGCATTTTCTTAGATTTTTGTTTTTATCTATTTTTAAAAAGACCTGTGAACTTTATTTTCCATGGCTTTCTAATTAGAAATGAACTTATACTGCTATACCAGTTTCAACCCAAGATTTAGATAATGTATTTTACCCATTGGTTCAGTAGGTTCTGCTAAGAAGAAAAGCAATTATGATTTCCCATTGCACACAGGTACAGCCTCGTTCTTTGTGTAACGAGCCCTGCCGTAAAGGTCACAGCAAGACCAAAAAGGAAGGGAAGCCATTTTGTTGTTATGATTGCCTTCCATGCCCAGAAGGAAAAGTGTCAAACTGGACAGGTAAGGTATGATGCCTACCGAGTTTTAATTCACTGATGATGGTAGTGATATTACAATTCTTTGAGTAAAAAGCAGGATGAATAGAAATAGGTCTGTGTTGCTCCATTATGACATAAGCTCTGAACCTTTTTGAAGTGTTGGTGATGTCACTCTATATCTACAGTAATAGAGTTTGCATTTCATCATTTGCTCTCCTTGGTGGATTCCTGTGGGGCCAAGTGTTAGGCTAGATTTTTTTATCCAGACTAGAGTTCAGAAAATTGGGTTTCATATTTTCCATTAATGTGGGAAATAGTTAGAATTTTTCCCCCTGGTGGGATGTTATAAAATACACAAATAGTGAAGTGCTCTAAAGGAAAACAACACAGGCATCTACTTATGGATCTTTGATGTTTTATTTCAATAGATTTCATGAGAATCATACAAACTTGTAATATTCTTTGTATAGACATTTTGCAGAATAGGGTGAGAGTTACAGAGAAATTGAAATACAACAGTTTCTAATCTATCTTCTTTGAAACTTGGCACGGAACATCCTTAGGGTGTTGAGACTCATAGTACTTGAGGAAGAGTTCTAAGGAAGACAAAATGTGTGTTAGTTTTTGTGGCTGAGCTCAAATAAGTTTCTCCAAAATTGAGCATGATTGTTCATTGTTGACTTTGGTCCTGTCATTTACTCAATTCAACATATCACACAAGTTTGCTTTTTGTACAGAAAGCAAACCATCCGAGAATTGGGTATTGTATGTTGCCTAGAACTTTTGAAGGAAAAGCAGAATTTAGACCTAATCAGAGGGAGTACTCAGCAGGTTTTGACCAGTTCTGGAGAACCGGTAGCAGAAATTTTGAGTAGTTCGGAGAACTGGCAAATACCACCTCAGACTGGAGATTTTACAATATCTTTCCCCTGCTACGCCCACCAAGCCATGCCCACAGAACCATTAGTAAACATTTTTGAATCCCACCACTGAACCTATTGAATGAAAAAGAAATAAAGAAATGGGTGTTGGGCTTAGAAATATGTGTCATTAAAGCAACATTGCTTGGGAATGATGAGGATGATGTTATCCATTTAGTCATGTTCACTTCTGGTGATTCTATGGGCCAAGTTTCTCCTTATCTTATTTATTTATTTATTATTTATTTATTAATTCGATTTATATACCGCCCCCCCTCTCCCCAAAGGGACTCGGGGCGGTGAACAGCCAATAAAAACACATATACAGAGCACAAATACAAGACACAACATAATAATATTAAAATTTAAAAAACTGAATATAATGTGGCTCTAATTAAAATATAAACGAGTATTAAAAGAGATTAAAGCCAGGTTAAAATTTAAAAAACCCCTAGGCCAGTCTGGTCTGCCAAAATAAGTGTGTTTTGAGTAACTGACGGAAGGCCATGAGATCAGGGGCGGCCCTTACCTCCGGGGGTAATTCATTCCAGAGAGGGGGTGCTCCCAATGAGAAGGCCCGTGCCCTCAGGGTCGCCAGCCGTCCAGCCGGCAGCACCCCGAGGAGACCAACTCTATGGGAGCGTACCGGTCGGTGGGAAGCCGATGGTGGCAGGAGGCGGTCTCGCAAATATCCCGGTCCCGAGCCATGGAGCGCTTTAAAGATAGTGACCAAGACTTTGAAGCGCACCCGGGGGGCCACCAGAAGCCAATGCAGCACGCGCAGAAGTGGCGTAACATGGGAGCCCCTAGGAGCTCCTATTACCACCCTCGCGGCTGCATTCTGCACCAACTGGAGCCTCCGGATGCTCTTCAAAGGCAGCCCCATGTAGAGAGCATTGGCATAGTCTAGGCAGGAGGTCACCAGGGCGGAAGTGACCGTGCGAAGCGCATCCCGATCCAGAAAGGGCCGCAACTGGTAGATCCTATGGACCTGTCCAAAAGCCACCCTGGCGACGGCCACCACATGGTCTTCCAATGACAGCCATACATCCAGGAGGACACCCAGATTGCGGGCCCTCTCTGTGGGGGCAAGAATTTCCCCCCCCCCACAGCCAGCGATGGAACCAGCTGGCTGTACCGGGGTGCTGGGAAGCACAGCCACTCAGTCTTAAATGGGTTGAGCTGAAGCCTGTTCCGCCCCATCCAACACCGCACAGCCTCCAGGCACCGGGTCATCACTTCGACGGCTTCATCGGGGTGGCCTGGGGTAGAAATGTACAGCTGAGTATCATCAGCGTACTGATGGAACTCTACCCCAAAGCCACGGATGATCTCACCTAGCGGCTTCATATAGATGTTGAACAGAAGGGGTGAGAGCATCGACCCCTGAGGCACACCACAAACCAGGGGCCTCGGGGCCGACCTCTGCCCCCCTGCCAACACAAATTGTGAGCAGTCAGAGAGGAAGGAGGAGAACCACCGCATAACGGTGCCTCCCACTCCCAACCCCCCCAGCTGCTGCAATAGGATACTGTGGTCGACAGTATCAAAAGCCGCCGAAAGATCTAAGAGGACCAGGACAGAGGAATAACCCCTGTCACGGGCCCTCCAGAGATCATCCACCAATGCGACCAACGCCGTCTCTGTGCTGTGCCCAGGCCTGAAGCCCGATTGGTATGGATCCAAATAGACAGCTTCATCCAGATGCTGGGGAAACTGTTGTGCCACCACACTCTCAACAACCTTCGCCATAAAACGAAGGTTGGAGACAGGACGATAATTAGATAACCAAGTTGGGTCCAGGGATGGTTTCTTGAGGAGGGGTCTCACCACCGCCTCTTTCAAGGCGGCGGGTAGATATCCCTCACTCAAGGAAGCATTAATAATACCCTGAAACCAACCTCGTGTCACCTCCCGGGTGGCCAACACCAGCCAGGAGGGACACAGGTCCAATAAACATGTGGTCGCATTCAGTCCCCGCAGCAACTTGTCCACGTCTTCGGGGATCACAGGATCAAACTCGTCCCAAATGACTGTTTCAAGTTCCGCCCCCGATCCCCCACCCAGAGCTGCCCATTCAGAGTCCAACCCATCCCGGATCCGAGTGATTTTATCCACCAGGAACTTTGAAAAAGACTCAGCCTGTCCCTGCAAGGGGTCCTCCTGCGCTCCCCCTTCCAAGAGGGAGCGGGTCACTCTAAACAGGGTGGCCGGGCGGTTTCCTGCGGATGCAATAATGGTGGAAAAGTAAAGACGCTTTGCCACCCCTATCGCAACTAAATAGGTCTTGATAAAAGACCGTAAAAGTGTTCGGTCGGGTCCGGAGCAAGTAGTCCTCCAAATACTCTCCAGGCGTCTTTTCCGGCGCTTCATCTCCCTCAGCTCCCCGGAAAACCAGGGGGCCGAGCGAGAGCGGCGCCAGGTCAGAGGCCGCAAGGACACGACCCGGTCCAGGGCTCCAGCCGCCACCCTTTCCCAGGTGGCGACTAGGTCTCCCACCGAGTCGTGAGTTCGAATGTCGGGATATGGCCCAAGCTCCATCAGGAACCTATCCATCAGGCTCCATCAGGAACCTATCCATCAGGCTCCTGGGGCGGTACCAACGTATTTGGTCCGCCTCCCTGCGATGGGGAGGAGCGGCCTGGAAGTCCAGCCTAAGGAGCGAATGATCTGACCATGACAAGGGTTCAACAGAAACATCCCCAACACCCAGATCATCCTGCCACTGTCCAGAGACAAAAACCAGATCCAGAATGTGACCCCCAGTATGCGTGGGTTCCTTAATTAATTGGGTCAGGCCCAAGGCTGTCATGGAAGCCAAGAACTCCTGGGCAATCCCCGAGGCCCCACCGGCCGAAGGCAGGTTGAGATCCCCCATGACCATCAGCCTGGGGGTCTCAACCGCCAGACCGGCTATGACCTCGAGGAGCTCAGGCAGGGCCGATGTCACATAGCAGGGAGCCAGGTATGTGATCAAAAGGCCCATCTGAACCCCAGAACCACACTTAACAAACAGGGACTCACATCCGGTCGTCTGAGGAACAGTGGATTCCCTAGGATCCAGATCCTCCCGAATAATTACCGCAAACCCCCCCATCCCTCCCCTGGGCCCTCGGCCGATGAAAAACCTGAAACCCGGCTGGGCACATCTCTACTAGAGAGACACCCCCCTCCTGTCCCAGCCAGGTCTTGGTAATGCCAGCCAGGTCCGCACCCCCCTCCGTGACAAGATCGTGAACAAGGGGGGCTTTATTCACTACGGACCTGGCATTGCAAAGCATCAGCCGAAGGCCTGGGGCCCAATCATTCAAACAACTCAGGGGGCGAGACGTGACCTGGGGGCCGGAGCACACCACCGCTTGTAAACAGCGGGGGCGGGCTCCCATAACTTGATAAGGCCCCCTGTCAGCACCATACCTGCCTCTCCCACCAATCGTAGGGATAACCCTTTCATCTCCCTCCCCAGAAGAAGCCCCCATCTTCGGATCGACCGTCCCCGATCCCAAGGCCTCCCGGTCGCAGGCATGCCCCGGTCTGGCCTTATCCCCAGACGGGTTGTCCCCCAGTCTGGGCCCCCTCCCTAACCCGAATAATAAATTCCCTTTCCCTAACCCCATTAAAAATTTCGTCAAGAATTTAAATAATTTAAAAGACCCCTTAAAATCCCTATAATTAAAACCCCCAGCTGCGTCATGTCTCCTCTCTGGTACCCAAGAACCATCCTCAAGGTATGACAGGGAAAGGTCTGAGGGCCACACCTGAGAAAGGGGGGCATTCCTCAGGGCCCACAGTTCGGCTGCCGAATAAATAGACTTCAGTTTTTCATCACCTCTGGGCAGTAAGGCCTGATCACGAAGCAAGGGCCAGAATAAAATGTCCTGTAAAGGAAGAGATCCTCTACCCCTATGAGCCTCTCACGGTCACTGGGGAGTCCTGATGATAATAGGCCCACCATCCTCTCATGATGGTGAGGGACCAGATCACACGGACCACAAGGTGGAAGTTAATCTTCTGATCTTGGTCTACTTATTTGTGTTGTTTTGTGCCAAATAGACTTTTTTTCCTTTTCAGACATGGATTCTTGTTACCAGTGTCCAGAGGACCACTATCCCAGCAAAGCCCAGGATCAGTGCATTCCAAAAGAGATCAGCTTCCTATCTTTTCAAGAACCTTTGGGTATCACCTTGGCCATTGTTGCACTTTTATTTTCTTCCATCACAGCTCTGGTCCTTGCAGTCTTTGTCCAACACAAGAATACACCCATAGTCAAGGCCAACAACCGGGGCCTCAGCTACACCCTTCTGGTCTCCCTCCTGCTTTCCTTTCTCTGCCCTTTGCTTTTCATTGGTCAGCCTCAGAGGGCAACCTGTCTTCTTCGACAAACTGCTTTTGGGATCATCTTCTCTCTGGCAGTATCTTGTGTGGTGGCCAAAACCCTCATTGTGGTCTTAGCTTTCATGACAATCAGGCCAGATTCTAAGATGAGATCATGGGTAGGGAACAAGTTGGCCCTCTTTATGGTTCCTTCCTGTTCCCTTGTTCAAACTACTCTTTGTATTGTGTGGCTGGTGAGCACTGCTCCCTTCCCAGATCTTGATATGCATTCTCTGCCTACAGAAATGGTCTTGGAATGCAATGAGGGTTCCACTGTCATGTTCTACTGTGTCCTGGGTTTTATTGGACTCTTGGCCATGATCAGCTTTACAGTGGCGTTTCTTGGAAGGAACCTCCCAGATAGTTTTAATGAAGCCAAATTTATCACCCTCAGCATGTTGCTATTTTGCAGTGTCTGGATCTCTTTTGTCCCTGCCTACCAGAGCACCAAAGGGAAATATATGGTGGCTGTGGAGATCTTTTCCATTTTAGCCTCAAGTGCTGGATTACTGATCCTCATTTTCTCTCCCAAACTCTATATCATCTTGATAAGACCTGAGCTAAATAACAAGCAACAACTCATGCGAAAAACCCTCATAAAATGATTTATAGAAATCAGTCTTGTATACAATGGGTTGCATTGATAGCTTCCTTAAAGCTTTTTAAAACAGAATGGCTAGGTTTAAGTGTAATAGTGAAATATATAAATCATCCTTATAGTATAGTAATCAAAATATTCTACCACAAAATGCAGACAAACTTCCTAGTTGTGAGAGCTTTGAGTAGGTGAACTATCCTTCTCATGAAGCTACAATACAAGATTCAATGATTCACCATACTTAAGAGGTATAGCTGCTGAAGAAAACTTTGAGAAGTGTAAACTGTAACAATTGTTAAAGAATATAGGCTTTCAGTCAGCTAAAATGTTTGATTATTTAAAATCTGACAATTGACAAACTCCACTCTGGCTGCAGTTATTGTAGACCACAGTCCTTCTAGATGCCTTTGCCCTGGAGACCTGGAAATTTTTCATCAATTAACTAATAACCCAGAAATTTTAAGGCCATAGAAGACAGGAACTCATTGTCAGAAGAAGAACTTTTATCTAATGCCACGTGTTGTCATCCTGATATTACTGTTATTACCTCAACCTACATCATGCCTAGTGTCCTAACTGCTACATGCAGTATCTAATACACTCTGCTCTCAAATAATTGATATTATTATACAGAGAACTTCATCATTATTGAAGTTATTTGTCAAGTCTATACATTTCCTGACCCTGTGACTTTCAGTTAGCATCCATATCATGACCTGGGTAAGATTAAGTAAGCCAAGATTTTGGTTAATCAGAGCATTTTTATAAGGGCTTTTCCTACAGCAAATTGTATTGTTATCTCAAGCAGGTGGTACTTCGGGTATAATATGATTAAGAGAATGTCAACTGATGAACCGAACTACACTTGAGACCTTCCAATATCTGAATGCAAAACTTTATTGGGTGTATCATTTCGGCACTCCTGAAGGCAAAAGCTGTTCTACCTAATTCCCACCTGAACCCACATAATAATAATATAGATTTCTCTCTCTCCCCCATTTAGTGCAAATCACATCGTCCAATTCAGTGTCATTATATTGTTATGAGAAAAAGTCTCTGGTCTTTGCCAGAATATCTTTGGCTCTCATGGCTTGTCTTCTTGAGGTCTGGAGCCTGCATTCCATCTCACCCTTCCCTTCCCCTTGATTCTTTGGCAAGTTGAGAAGCGATAATGGTTGCAACAGCATAAGTATGCTTCAAATTTGACAGAGAGCATATATGGGAAAAGACCTTATGCTTCCTTTATCGAAGGAGACAATTCCTCCTCTTCCTCTCTCTCTTTTCCTCCACATCTTCAATAGGAGTGTCCCAGTTTCAATGTAGACATTATTTGTGGCAAGCTACGAAATGGAAGTTAAATCCTCTGAGGTCAGATGGACTATAATAAATCTATAATATCACAATTATTTTGATTGTTACTTTCATTGCTAGTATGCTACATCCTCATTCATTAAGTCTACAGCTTGACAATATTTGTATAAATGTTATGTATAATTATTATAATGCTGCTCATCATTTAAGAATTTCTAGTACATCAGATCTGTAGACAGCTATTTGAAGTTACAACTGCCAAAACATCTTAGGGAGATATTTATGCTAGCAAGATTCAAACAGCTTGACACAATGGTCAGATATAGGAGATTCCACCCTACAATGAATGTCTCTGCATTTGTAGAGAGGCATAGGTAGAAGACTTGGCTCACATCTATTTGATTGTTGCCTGTATAATAGGGTGAGAGGCAGGTACCTCTATATATCAGACAAGTAACCCATTGGAATCCCCATATCAAAACAACTTACCTTATGTGTGGCCAGAATCTGAAAATAACATTTAACACAGTACTTAAGCAAAATGGTTTGGTTGAGATTGGCATATGTGGGACTGATTGGGGTAGATTATAGGGGTGATAGCAAAATATAACTTTATCATATTTTATTTATCTATGTATTAAATTATTGTATTTTATTCCAATTTCATTTTAAATTGTATTTTATTCCAATTTCATTTTAAATCATATCTTATTCCAATTTCATTTTAAATTGTTTTTATCAGACTTTAGTAATAATTTGTGTCTGTAATTCTGCACTTTGATATGGCCCAAGGGCTAATCAATAAAGTAAAAGTAAATCTTTGAATGGAAATTTACTGCATTGCCTTGTATTCATTTAGAAGAGTGGCCTTTAATTCACCCTGTTTTGCTGTGAAATATTGGAAATAACTAGTGTAGCTATTATTAAAAAATATTCACAAATTCTTATAAGCTTTTATTTACTGTTGACATCCACACCACAATTGCATTTATTTTGACATTCCTTTTTTCTCAAAGCTCAACTGTAGTGAGCTTTAATTTTTTTAGAGAGTTTGATATTTTCTATATGTATTATTTCCTCACTCTTTCACAGATAAAGATGCCAAATGGATGAAAAATCGAGAGTAAATATTTTATGCTACTTTCTCTGTTAATGCACGTGTGGGACATTATTTTATAGTGGTAGCAGTGACAGTAGTAGTAGTAGCAGTAGGAGGAGGAGGAGGAGGGAAAGAAGAAGGAGGAGGAAAGGAGAAGAAGAAGGGGGGAGGAGGAGGAGGAGGAGGAGGAGGAGAAGAAGAAGAAGAAGAAGAAGAAGAAGAAGAAGAAGAAGAAGAAGAAGAAGAAGAAGAAGAAGAAGAAGAAGAAGAAGAAGAAGAAGAAGAAGAAGAAGAAGAAGAAGAAGAAGAAGAAGAAGAAGAAGAAGAAGAAGAAGAAGAAGAAATAGTAGTAATACATTTGGCTGGTATTCTATGACTACAGGTGAAAGTCCTTCAATACACAAAAATAGTACAAAAATAGTTCAGGTACCACTTTGACTTTTTCAATCACCATGGGCCCTAGAGAGATGGAGGGAGGGAAGGAGAAAGGGAGTGGGAGAGAAAGAGAAAGAAATTGTTCCTACTTCAAATAACTCTTGTCTCATAGTAACATGTTCACAAAGAAAAAGCAAAACTGAAATATGCAAATGTTGTTTTCTTCTACAATATTGCAAAGTACTAGTAATTTTGCAAGATGATTATCTCCCACGTAGCTGCCATTCTGATAATGGTATCTTCTACTTCATATCCCAAAGGACAACCAATATACCTTGGCACAAGAGAGAAGCTTTTATCAAAATATATTACTAAAATATATCTTGACATTCAAGAAAGGAATCCAACATAGACTGCTTGGTGATCTTCCTCTGAACCTATCTAGTGGACCGTGTGAGAGAACACTAAATCATCCAGAAATCCTTATAGGCTCTGATGTCCACAAGATGTTTCTACCTAATGCCACTCTTTCTGTTTCTGATATTACTGCTACTGCCTCAGACTATGTCTAATCTCCCAGTTGCTACTTGCAATATCTATTACCCTCTGCCAATAAGTCACCGGTATTATGAGCCAGGGGACCTCAGCATTGCCGGTATTATTTCTCAAGTCTATACATTTTCTGACCCTGTGACTTTCAAACAGCATCCATCTCACAACCTCCTAGATGAGATTGGGTAAGCCAAAATTTTGTTTAATTGTAACATTTTTCATAACAGGATTTCTCGACACAAATCGTATTGTTATTTTAAACAGACAATTCCACCAAGAAAGGATAAATGAGAGAGAATCATGTGCTAACATGTGCTTTTTTAAATACTAGCCTTAATTTAACATGTGTTTTTTTTATACTAGCCTTAATTTAATGAGTATGGGTGAACATTCTTACTGAGATATTCAGTCTTTCAACCTCTTTCTTTCTTTCTTTCTTTCTTTCTTTCTTTCTTTCTTTCTTTCTTTCTTTCTTTCTTTCTTTCTTTCTTTCTTTCTTTCTTTCTTTCTTTCTTTCTTTCCCAAGTGTGATTGAATACACAAGGAATTTGTCACTAATGCATAAGCTCTCAGTATATATACAATCAACAAAGTAATATAATAATAAGATACTAATAGGAGAATGTAATAGGAAACATATAATATACTCCACATAATATTTCACAATACCAAATATCAGACATGAAAATATTTTCTAGGCAAGATTCAACCGCTTGCCTACTTGAGAGATTGCTTAAAGGAAATCACATGATATTGATTATAGGTAATCCTCAACTTACAACCACAATTGAGCCCAAAATTTATGTTATTGAGAAATTTGTTAAGTGAGTTTGCTCCCATCCTATGACTTTTCTTGCCAATATTGTTAAGTGAACCACTGCAGTTGTTAAGTAGTAACATGGTTATTAAGTGAATTATAAATACATAGACACTGAGTGATTTCCCCCACTGAAGATGCATGGGTGAATGCAAATAAATAAATAAGAAATAGAAAGTTGAGCTTTGAATAGTCCAAATGGGAATGAGTCCACTCATGGCTTCCAGATAAATATTACTGTTAAAATTATATTTTAAGATAACTCTGATTGTATGGCCTAAAGGTTTGGAAGAAAATTTAGCAAGTTTCTGAAATCATTCTGCGTATAAATCACTCTGCAGATTTGTGACTCAGATTTACCAACATACCCTGGCCTTTGCATTTGCCATAATGGAGATTAACGGAAATCCCCAGATATTATCCAATATCTCCCTAGGCTTCCACATCTATAACAGCCATTTTGTTGCAAGTTGGACATATCTCGCCTCACTGGAGCTTCTCTCCACATGGAGCAACTTTATCCCGAATTACAAGTGTGATAATAAAGATAATATTGTTGCAGTCATTGGGGGACCTGATTCAGATGTGAGTTTCTTTATGGCAACTATTCTGAGCAATTACAAGCTACCACAGGTAAGATGTGAACATAGCGCTTATTGTCTGAAAAAATTAGAAGGGTGTCCCTTCAGCCTTGATATAGTTTGTGTGTGTGATATAACATGTATAAACATTACAGATCATAATGGATAATTTGTAATAGACTGTATAAAAATACTGGAATAGTATCTTAAAATGTGATGCCCTATGAATCACATTAATAGATCTCCATAACTTTGGAAGAAGAGTTAAGCATGACCCAAATGTTGAAGAACAAGAAGCTGGAGTGAATTTCCACATCCTCTGTTGATAACAAAATGAAATTAATGCCAGACACTATCAGGATGCCAGGGTGCCAAAATTAAATTAATGCCAGTCAGGATGGTGTGTGTGTGTGTGTGTGTGTGTGTGTATGCGTGCGTGTACACATATATAGATGATAGATAGATAGATAGATAGATAGATAGATAGATAGATAGATAGATAGAGATAGTGATAGAGATAGATAGATAGATAGATAGATAGATAGATAGATAGATAGATAGATAGAGATAGAGATAGAGATAGATGATATATATATATATTTCTTCACAATGTAGAAGATTTTAATATTCATTGGAATGTGTGTTGTGTAGCTACATTATCTTTTGATTGGGTTGTGCAATATATATTTGGTAGCACAAAGATACAAAATCTCCCTGCTGATAAACCTTTAAAAACTGAATGAGAATAGGCAGAAATGTAGACATGGACACACGCACACAAACACACACACACACACACACACACACACACACACACACACACACACACACACACACTGCATAACAAATACCTATAGTTTCCTGATATCATGAATTGGAAGATTGGATGGATGGTACAATATTTCAGAACAAAAGCATTTACCAGGATTGTACGAGAATTGTATGATTGTATGCATGTGCATCAAAATAAGCAAAATGCCATGTCAATCTCCTCCCTAACAGGTCTTGGTCCTACCTACTTTTCTTTTTCTTCCATACTTTCCCAAAATATGACATGGATATCTTCCCTTTGGACAATACAAGTTTTACCTACACTCATCCTATCTACTTAATCTTTCTTTTCTTTATAGCTTGGATATGGTTCTTCTCCTGTGATTAATGACCCATCCCAACATGTCTTCTTCCAATGGATGTTTCCTAATATTAACCAACAGTATGTGGGGATGCTCCAACTGCTTTTGCTTTTCGTGTGGACTTGGATTGGCATCATATTTATAGAGGATGACAATGGTCTCAGGTTTGTACAGAAGGAACTTCCAAAGTTTTCCCAAGGGGGTATCTGTTTTGATTTCATAGAACCATTGCCACCTCTATATTTTAAAACTGGCATTCATGAAATGGTAGACTCATGGGTGAAATTGTACCTCTTGATAAGTGATAGCAAAGTCAATGTTGTAATCTTGCATGGGGAAATTCATACTATGATCGTTTTGAGAATGTTTCCCAGAATTCCAGAACTTGAATACATTCCTAGGAACTCAAATGGTAAACTCTGGATGATGACAGCCCAAATGGAATTCACTTCTGTTCCTTTTCAACGATTTTGGGACATAGATATCCTTCATGGTTCTTTAGCCTTTGCAACTCAGTCAAAGGAGCTGGTAGGTTTCCACAATTTTCTTCAGATGAGAAACCCTTATGTGGAAACCAGAGATGGTTTTATTAAGGACTTTTGGAAACAGATATTTGACTGTTCCTTCTCAACTTCCTTGGAAGAGGAAAATGTTTGGAATCTCTGCAGTGGGAAGGAGAAGCTGGAGACTCTTCCTAGGTCTGTTTTTGAGATGAGCACGTCCTCCCATAGCTATAGTGTCTACAATGCAGCATATGCTGTGGCCTATGCATTGCAATCCATGAGATCATCAATATTGAAATATGGAATTATATCACAGGAAGGACATATGAACCTTCTCAATCCATTTCTGTGGCAGGTAATATCCTGAATACATAAAAATTATGTAATTCAGCCTCCAACATGTGGTTAGATATTAGTTTACTGTCTACATAAAAAGGTCCAAAAGCATAGTTTTTTCCCATTAAACCTCAACTATAGGAAATGAACTTATTTTAATGGGTAGCCTAAAGTATGGATTTTAGTGAATTAAGAGACAGGAGAGCATTGGCTCTCTTATCATCTGAAAAATCCAATGCCATTATTTTATTTTTCTCCACTTCATTCTTTTTTTTTTCTATTCAAGCTGGTTAATATAATAGCAATAGCACTTAGATTTATATACCATTTCACAGTGCTTTTACATCCCTCTCTAAGCGGTTTACAGAGTCAGTGTATTGCCCCCAACAATTTGGGTCCTCATTTTACCCACCTCGGAAAGATGGAAGCAATGGTGGGATTCAAAAATTTTTACTACCGATTCTGTGGGCATGGCTCGGTGGACATGGCAGGGGAAGGATACTGTAAAATCCCCATTCCCTCCTCACCCCACTAACCTGCTTTCCAGTTCTATTCTCCTGTACAGGGCAACAAAAGAAGACCCAGCCAATCAGTTGGAACTCAGGAGGCAAAGAATAGATGGGGACAGTGACAGTCAGAGATGGTATTTGCCAGTTCTCCGAACTACTCAAAATTTCTGCTACCAGTTCTCTAGAACTGGTCAGAACCTGCTGAATATCACCACTGGATGGAAGGCTGAGTCAACCTTGAGCCATTGAGAATTGAACTGCCAAAGTGCAGTCAGCTGGCAGTCAGCAGAAGTAGCTTGCAGTATTGCATTCTAACGACTGCACCACAACTGGATAGTTATAATAGATAACTACCTTGGTTACAACTATTGATTCATTTCTTTTGTTATTTCTTTTTTCTGTTATGTTTCTATTGGTATAACATGCATAGTTATAATTAATGATATTCTTAGTTTAACTATATTGTGCTTATATTATTGTCATATTATTTTTTTATCATTAATACCACTTCAGGTGAATTGTGATGTTGAATTGCAATTATTGATAATTTGTACAGATACAGCTAATTCTGATTTCTCAAATACACTTACTTTATACGGTATAATAATATTTGTATAATTTTTGTATAGCTTTATGACTTATTTCTTTTTGTTCCACTGACAATTTAGTTCCACTACCATCTACGAAAAGTCTCATTTAACAACAGTGTAGGGGAAATGATTTCCTTCGATCAGAATGGGAATCTTGAAGCAGGATTCGATATTATCAACTGGATCACGTTCCCAAATCTAAGTCTACATCGAGTCAAAGTGGGAAAATTTGATCTCAGAGCCCCTGAAGACCAGGTGTTCAATGTTTCTGTGGATACCATTAGGTGGCCAAAGATATTTAACCAGGTATTTTCAATATTTCTTTATTATATTTTTCCCATCTTTATTATTTTAACTCAAGATGCCAAACTTATTTAATAATCCTTCTTCCTCCTATTTTTCCCACCACAACCCTGTGAAGTGGGTTGGGCTGAAAAACAGTGATGGCTCAGGGTCATGCAGTCAGTTTTCATGCCTATGGCAGGACTAGAATTCACATTCTTTGGGTTTCTAGGCCAGCATTTTAACCAATCACCAGATTAAATCTCCTATATAGTTGGGGTCCATATTATTCATTCAGGATGCAGATCATGAAAATAGTTGTATGGCCCGTAGACAATTTTTTAAAGCATTTTGCAGTGATTCAGATCTTTTCTGGCCAAAATCCATAACCAGCTGATTTCAGTACCTACAAACATGCTAATTTTTCATATTATTACATAGAATTACTTGCATAATGTTTTTGTTCTTTTTAAAAGGTAAATATAACAAGAATGTGAGGGGAAAATGTAACTAATTTAATATTGCAGATGGCACCAATTGATATAACAACACACAATTCTACTTGCAAAGCCATCGCCTCAAACCAGGCAGAGGTGCAAATGTTTGAATTAGATTATTGTGATTGTGATTTAGTTACTTACAAGACTATAATACTAGATTTTGGTTGCGATAGAAAATAAATGTATTGATTTAGAGCCATTTGCCCTGTGCCCATTCCTTTCTCAAACTAAATGTCTATGGAGATTCTTATGCACCCAGGTCATAGTTGTCCCAACTGTGCTTTTTCAACAGGCAACTGGACTTTCTTGTTTTTCTTTGAGGACATTTTGAAAAGCAAAACATCTTCAAAGAAAAACAAGAAAGCTCAAGGTACTTTTTGAAAAACATTTTTGGCACTTTCTCAAACTATTGTATTATTCTGATTATCAAATTGGAATCACTTTTATGTGGTTATCTCAGCAATAACCCAATATTTAAAGATTCTGCCTTGTTGCTTTAATTTCCTTTGATCAAAATGGAAACCTGGAAGCAGGATTTGATATTATCAACTGGGTCGCATTCCCAAATCTAAGTTTATATTGCATGAAAATTTGACCTCAAAGCACCCAAAGGCAAAGTTTCCAGTGTTAATGTCAAAGCCATTAGGTAGCCAAGAAGGTTTCACCAAGAATTTTCCCCATACATTTGGGGTTCAGCTCATTGGTTCAGGCTACAGTTAACGAAATTGGTTGTATGGTCATATATAACTGTATGGAAGTTAGTTGAACTTATTTCCTTTTTTTTTTAGTAACTTAGACCTTTTCTGCCACAGAAAAGTGATTTTCTATCAAGGTTGTAATTTTTATACAATTGGATAGAGAATACTTTTGCATATTTTTTTAAAAGGTAAATACAGCATGATTTTGAAATGAAAATGTAACACTTCAAATGGTAGACTTTGGTGGTATATGGGGGAGGTGGTCCCGGGGGAGGTGTCCGGGGCAGGTCTTGAGACGGTTATCTGGGAAGAGTTCGATCCTGTGACCGCCGAGGGTGTGGACAGACTTCTGGGGAGGCTGAATGCCACCACATGTTTATTGGACCCATGCCCTTCCTGGTTGGTTTCTACCTCCAGAGAGGTGACACGAGGCTGGCTCCAGGGGATTGTCAATGCTTCGTTGACGGAGGGGGCGCTTCCGACCGCCCTGAAAATGGCGGTGGTGCGGCCCCTCCTCAAGAAGCCTTCCCTGGACCCGGCTCTTTTGAATAACTATCGTCCTGTCTCCAACCTTCCCTTTGTGGCGAAGGTTGTTGAGAGTGTGGTGGCGTGTCAGCTCCCTCAGTATCTGGAGGAAGCATCCTATTTAGATCCGTTCCAATCGGGCTTCAGGCCCGGGCACAGTACTGAAACAGCATTGGTCGCGTTGGTAGATGATCTCTGGAGGGCCCGTGACAGAGGTTATTCCTCTGTCCTGGTCCTCTTAGATCTGTCGGCGGCTTTTGATACTATCGACCATAGTATCCTATTGCGGCGGTTGGAGGGGTTGGGAATTGGGGGCACCGTCTTGCGGTGGTTCTCGTCCTTCCTCTCGGACCGCTCGCAATTGGTGTTGACGGGGGGGGAGAGGTCCACCCCTAGGCCCCTCATGTGTGGGGTGCCTCAGGGGTCGGTCCTCTCCCCTCTTCTGTTCAACATCTATGTGAAGCCGCTGGGAGAGATCATCCGTGGTTTTGGGGTGAAATGCCATCTGTATGCTGATGACACTCAGCTTTACATCTCCACCCCAAGCCACCCCAACGATGCTGTGGAGGTTATGGCCCGTTGCCTGGAGGCTGTGCGGAACTGGATGGGCGAGAACAGGCTTCGACTCAACCCTTCCAAGACCGAGTGGCTGTGGTTTCCGGCGGCCCGATATAGTCAGCTGACTCCATCGCTGGCTATTGGGGATGAGATCTTGACCCCCACAGAAGGGGCACGCAATCTTGGTGTCCTCCTGGATGTACGGCTGTCTTTGGAAGAGCATATTACGGCCGTCTCCAGGGGGGCTTTTTATCAGGTTCGCCTGATACGCCAGATGCGGCCCTTTCTTGATCGGGACGCCTTACGCACAGTCACTCATGCCCTGGTCACCTCCCGTCTGGACTACTGTAATGCCCTCTACATGGGGCTCCCTGCGGGGAGCACTCGGAGGCTTCAACTGGTACAGAATGCAGCCGCGCGGGTGGTTATGGGGGCGTCGAGATACTCCCACGTGACGCCCCTCCTGCGCGAGCTGCATTGGTTGCCAGTGGCCTTCCGGGTTCGCTTTAAAGTACTGGTTTTGGTCTTTAAAGCGCTCCATGGCATCGGACCAGGATACTTACAAGACCGCATTCTGCCAGTAGTCTCCCACCGACCGGTGCGCTCCCACAGAGAGGGTCTCCTCCGGGTCCCGACGCCTTCTATGTGTCGTCTGGTGACCCCGAGGAATAGGGCCTTCTCTGTGGGGGCACCCGCCCTTTGGAATGGGATGCCCCCTGGATTACGAACGACCAGTGACCTGAGGGCCTTCAGACGTGACCTGAAGCTGACTAATGGGATTTTAAATGGGGTTTTTAGATTACTTGGGACGGGGTATGATGTTTTATTGATTTTAATTGGGGTTTTTAGATTTGGGACAGTCTAGTGTTTAATTCTTTTTTAAATAATTTATACTTTGTTTATTTGTATTTTAGTTGGCTGTTCACCGCCCTGAGTCCTTCGGGAGAAGGGCGGTATATAAAACTCAGAAATAAATAAATAAATAAATATCACCCCACAATTCCACTACAAGACTATTGCCTCAAATCTGGCATAGGTACAAATGTTTAATTTTTTTAACTTGGTTGCTTATAAGATTGTAATAATGCCTCTTGGTTGGGATCGAAAAAAATGCATTTATTTAGAGGCGCTTACTCTGTGCACATTTCTTTCTCAAACTACTATATAGTTGGTTGTCTAATTAGAATCAATGTTGTACAGCTATCCCAGTATCAAATCAACATTTAAGACTTCTGCATTGTCTGCTTCTCCTTGTACCTAGACTCAGCCTCTGTCTTTGTGCAATGAACCCTGCCATAAAGGTCACAGCAAGAGCAAGAAGGAAGGGAAGCCATTTTGTTGTTATGATTGTCTTCCATGCTCAAGAGGAAAAGTTTCAAATCAGATGGGTAAGAATGTCATGGACTGAGTTTGATTTGGAAGCAGATGGTGGTATTTGTAAAACAGCATGTAAAGATCAGGCTGGATAGAAGTTGGTCTTCTCCTTTGTGTGAATGTGTCAGGGTAATGATTTAAGAGCTTACCATGATTACGATGATGTAATGTTGGGAATGTGTCAGCAAGGTTTCTGGGCCGATACCACTCTAAAATCCTGTAATAATAAGAGGCCCTGTTAGGGCATATCTCTCTCCATATGTGTTTCCGTGCAGTAATCGTTGATTGCTGTTTGTTTGAGGTCTTACTAAAATACTTATATGTATATATTATTTGTAGATAAAATCACTATTTTAAATGCAAACCTCTGTTTACTGTATTTGCTCCTGGGTTGTCTCACATAGTCACACTGTGCACACACTGACAGAATGCCAGAGGCATCTTCAGGATCCAATGCATTGCCCAGTAAGGTAATTTAAAAAGCAGAATTTCTATCACAAGAGTTACACTATGGCTTTCATAATTATTTCCTTCCTGTAGATCTCTTTTGGGATAGGGGCTTGATCCAATTGTTTATCCAGATCTGAAAGAGAGATCTGAAAACAGGGATCCATGTTTCCAATGTTATGGGAAATAGCTTGACTTTTTAATTTTCTTTTTATATAATGGCTTAAAATACATCCACATGTATCCACATTATAAAGAATGTAAAGGGAGGGTTTTGGAAGCATCAAAGTTTGAGTTCATATTTATGTATGAAATGTATGTATTTATTTTATCTTTTTTTTTGCCTTTATTACTGTCAATCCCCGAAACAGTGACAAATCCAAGTGCTGTCTCGGGATTGCCATGCAAGGGAGAGGAACATCTATCACAGACAATGGGTGGTGGTACTCAAAAGCAAACAGCATTGGCAGCCAGAACTGCGATCGATGAGGGCTGGAACTGTGAGTGTTAAGCAAGACTGGCCCAGAAGCAAAGCCAATGAACAGCTGATTTGCTGGTTGTTTGGCCAGATCAGCTGGAGAGAGGGTGCAATGCCAGCCTTCATAGGCAGCTGGGAGGCAGAGGCTCCTAGCGCTAACTATGTTTCATCTGAACCAAAGATCCACATACAAATACCCGCGAAAACCTCCGAAAACAAATATATATATATATATATATATATATATATATATATATATATATATATATATATATATATATATATATATATATATATATATATATATATATATATATACTTTGTGTTAAAAACCTTACACACACACACACACACACACACACACACACACACACATATATAGATCTTCGGTTCTTTGGGTTTTCTCCCGCGTAGAATTGGAAATATCTAGGCAACATTTCGATGAAGTCTCATTCATCATCTTCAGGCTTGCATCTTCGGCCTTGTGCTTCTCAGAGTAATGTGAGCTTGCAGCTGCTTCTTCCTTTTAACTATTAGTGGGGGTGTGACTTGATTGGGTGGGGGCTTGACTGTGTTCTGATTGGGTGCGGGTGTGTTCTCATTGGTTGTGGGGTTGGCTGTGTTCTGATTGGCTGGGGGTGTGTTCTGTTCTGGTGGGGGTTTGGTTGTACTCAGGTTAGTCTCAGTTGCTGGGGGATTTGAGCTGGTGAGTGTGATCTTGTTGTTTGGCTTCGCGTTCGTGGTCGTGCCACATCTTCATGGTGGGCGTCGGTTCCCTTCATGTATGGGTTGGGGGGGTTGATACAGGTAGTGATGCAGCTGTGGTACGGCTTCTGGTCCGTGGTCATGTTTCATCTTCTGTGTGGGTGTGAGTCTGCTTTCTGCGTGGAAGTGTGGTGGTAGTTTCTTGTGTGGCCCTCGTGGATGTGAGTCTGGTGTCCTTCTTTATGTTAGGTACTCGTTTGTTAATGAGGGCAGGTTTCCAAATGGCTGGTAGGCGGGAGATATCATCTCGTTTATTCATGCTGTGTGGGCGTTTTTCTATCTCTATGGCTTCTCTGATTATTCTGTTGTTGAAGTGTTCGGTTTTGGCGATAGTTCTGGTATTTTTAAAGTCAATCTTATATCCTGTGGCTTTGAGGTGTTGGACCAGGGAAGAGGTCGGTTCTTTTTTGATTATATATATATGTATCTTTGGTTCTTCGGGTTTTCTCCCGTGTACCATTGGAAGTATCTAGGCAACGTTTCGATGAAATCTCATTCATCATCTTCAGGCTTGTGTCTTCGGCCTTGTGCTTCTCTGAGTAATTTACTCAGAGTAATTTACTCAGAGAAGCACAAGGCCAAAGACACAAGCCTGAAGATGATGAATGAGATTTCATCGAAACGTCGCCTAGATACTTCCAATGCTACGTGGGAGAAAACCCGAAGAACCAAAGATCCACATACAAATACCCACGAAAATCTCCAAAAATGTATATATATATATATATATATATATACTTTGTGTTAAGACAACGAAACAAATAGCTTTCTGTCGGTATGGTCTCTGGTGATGAGCCGAAAGACAGAAAAGAAAGCAGTATGCTTTCTCCCTTAATTGGGGCTTAACAGGGTGTTGTAACACAAAGTATATATTTATTCCCCTGCCTCAGCTGATAAGGATAGAGCCAGGTGGTGTAGTGGCAATTACAACTGCCTCACATGTAATACTTCCCTGGTTCGAATCCCAGTAAGGGTATGGCTAGATGAAGAGAGCTAACTAGCTCGAAATAGATCTATCCTAGTCTCCCTTATTTATTATTTAAAATTATCAGCTTAAAAACCTTACACACACACACACACATATATACACATATACATATACATATATAAATTTTACAGCATATATTGAGCAATGGTTTTTTTATTTTATTTTTTCCTTTATCTTTATCATTGATGTGATCTACCTTGTTACAATAACTCCTTCATTCTTTTAATGTTTTCTCTATATCTTTTGTAATTAAGTGCACGTCTGCTGTCATTTCAATAACTTATCCAAATATCAGACCAAATATTCCATATTTCATAATAATCACTATTTTGTTTATTTTTTAGCAATTTGGTTAGGCTACCCATCTCAGCACATTCATGTATTTTTTTGATTACCATATCCTCTGAAGGGGTAAAAGATAGTTTCCAATTTTGTGCGTACATTATTCTAGTCGCAGTTATAATATGCAAAATTAGATATTGGTATTTTTTTCTCTATGTTTGAATCTATCATGCTTAGTAGAAAGGTTTCGGATTCAAGTTTTAAATTTTGTTTTGTTATATTTAAGATCCAATTTCTAATATTTCTCCAAACTTTCTGAGCACATGGGCAAGTCCACCACACGTGGAAATACGTTCATTGTACATAGTTGCATTTCCAACAATTGGGTGGTAGGTTGGGGAACACCTTAGCCAGTCTCGCAGGAGGTAGGTGGCAACGATGAACCATTTTATATAAATTTTCTTTATATGAGACTGACATAGTTAATTTGTAATTTGTTTGCCAAATGTGTTCCCATTTATCTAATTCAATACTATGACACAAATTTTTAGCCCAAATTATCATAGATTCTTTTAATTTATAGTCCAAAAGGTATTTGTATATTTTACTAATTGCTTTCTTTTCCTCTCCTAACCAATTCTTAATAACAAAAGTAGTTTATGTTTTCCTTTTCAGATATGGATTTTTGTTACCAGTGTCCAGTAGATCACTATCCCAGCAAAGCCCAGGATCAGTGCATTCCAAAGAAGATCAGCTTTCTATCTTTCCAAGAACCTTTGGGGATCACCTTGGCTATTGTTGCTCTTTTATTTTCCTCCATCACAGCTCTGGTCCTCATGGTCTTTGTTCAGCACAAGGACACTCCTATAGTCAAGGCCAACAATCGGGGCCTCAGCTACACCCTCCTGGTCTCCCTTCTGCTTTCCTTTCTCTGCCCTTTGCTTTTCATTGGTCAGCCTCAAAGGGCAACATGTCTTCTTCGCCAAACTGCTTTTGGAATCATCTTCTCTGTGGCAGTTTCTTGTGTGGTGGCAAAAACCCTCACTGTGGTTTTAGCTTTCATGGCCACCAGGCCAGGCTCCCAGATGAGGACATGGGTGGGAAAAAGGTTGGCCCTCTTTCTGGTTCCTTCCTGCTCCCTTGTTCAAACTACTCTTTGTATTGTGTGGCTGGTGAAATCTGCTCCCTTCCCAGATCTTGATATGCATTCTCTGCCTACAGAAATGGTCCTGGAGTGCAATGAAGGCTCCACTGCCATGTTTTATTGCATGCTGGCTTTCATTGGCCTCTTGGCCAAGATTAGTTTTACAGTGGCTTTCCTTGGCAGGAAACTCCCAGACAGTTTCAATGAAGCCAAATTTATCACCCTTAGCATGTTACTCTTTTGCAGTGTCTGGATCTCTTTTGTTCCAGCTTACCAGAGCACCAAAGGAAAATATATGGCGGCTGTAGAGATCTTTTCCATCTTAGCCTCAAGTGCTGGATTATTGGTCCTCATTTTCTCTCCCAAACTTTATATCATCTTGATAAGACCTGAGCTGAATAACAGGCAACAACTCATAAGAAAAGTCTGCATAAAGTGATTATAGGAATCAATCTCCTTGTACACAAGAGAAGTTAGATTAGTAGCAGAACCTTTCTGGGTTTGCAATGACAAATGACCTAAATATTTTTCAAAACAGAAAAGCTGAGTATAAATTTAATACTAAAATATATTATGTTCTATGTTGTTTCATTCAATCATGGTTATAGGTAATAAAGAGAATGATTTACCTGCTAGTATGGGCAAACTTCCTGAGTGTGAGACCTTTAAAAAGTGAACCATCCTGCCCCCTGAAGCCATTACATTTAATAAGTCACAATAATTGTAGAGATTGTATAGAAAAATTCTGAACTGAAGCTTGGTGAGTCAAATCTGGATTATTACTTAATGAACTCGAATGAAATAAACATATGGATGACAAACATGACATTTCAAAGCAAGCCCCAAAGGAGATGGGCTTTCATCTTAACTCCATTTGTGTCATCTTGCTTGTTTTGATCCTACTTGAATACACCATTAAACTGGTCTCTTGTTTTAGGAAGTCACATTATTTTGAAACTTTTTAGGAAAAGTTTGTGCTGAAATCATGGTTAGAAAATAATTTTCTGCTTCTACATAGGAAAAAATTTATAATGATGATGAGTAGATGTTTGAATTCCCCATAATTTTCCAATTGATGCTAATTACTTAGACAACTCCTTTAGAAGACAAGGGATTTTCTGGTAGTGACTAGCAAAACAGTGAATCAAGATTGAAGAACCTTCTTAATCTAGGCTTTTGAAATAATTGGGTGCCCTGGATATACCAATGAAGTTAACATTGCTGGCCATGCAAAAACAACAGCATTTGGATGACTGGAAAAGAACAGGTGACTTGAAGTTAAGGAGAAGATGTGTATTCAAGATGATGAAGTTTATTCTTTTGATATTGCTGCTACTTCCTTGGACAACATGTGACATTCCAGTTGCTAAATGCATAATCAGTAACCCTCAGAAAATCAATCATAAATATTACCAGTCAGGAGATATTATCATAGCTGGCATTAGTTCGCAGAGCTACATGTTTTCCAATCCTCTCAATTTTGAAAGGCACCCCTCTTCTGAAGTCCTTGATGAGCTCATGTAAGCAATTGGTGCCTTATACCAAATGTATAAGGTTGTGATATTCTCCTTATTTTCAAAATTTTAATCAAAAAGGGTAGGAACACACTATTCTTAAACTTAAATGGGCCAAAATTTTCATCCATTAAAATTATGAACAGTTAATACAGCAATTTAGACAATATTCCCAAGCAAGTTATCAGCTAAAGATTCACTGGGTAGAGAAATTAAGACGGATTTAAATCCTTCATTGTGCCATTTTATTCTCATACTCATTATTGTCCTTCTGTAACTTACCATTCCTTTTAAGAGAATTTATTTATTTATAAAATTTGTTGGCTGCTCATCTTACCATAGTAATTTTATTTTAATTTTATGGATGTAAGAACTGTCAATTTCACATTTCTTGTACAACAAAGGAAGACTGACAATTACTTATTTTCTCTTAGAAGAAACATCCTATCTTTCAGTAGGCATTGTGAAATGAAAGCTAAGTGAAAGCTGTCAAAAATGTAAGTCAGAAAAATAATCCCTAACAATCTCAAGGTGGTATTTGAATATTGTGCATGGAATAAATTGAACTTGCAACTAAGTAGTATGCTTGGGTATTGGTAAAAAATACAGTAATGGGAGGCTCACCTGCCAAAGGTAGGATGCTCAATTAACCTAAATCCTATCTCTACACTATTAATAGGCCATGCTACTAATGACTACACTGTAGTTCCTGCTAAAATATACAGCTGTAAAACTCTCCATACATAGCTAAAATTTCCTTTCAGAGATATTCTCTTACTAGAAATTAAAGTTAACATGGAGATGGATTTTTTGAAATAAGCATCCAGACATTAATTATTACACATAAATTTAAGGTCACTTCATTGAAATGTAAGCATTTTTGTACAAATTTCTTTTAAAGCACTATTTTGACAATGACTTGGAAAGTCCTCAGATGGTGGATTACATTTTTTTCAAATGAAAATCATGGAGAACATGAGCCTGGGTGTCAATCACTAAGTTGCCCAGATTTCTTATTACCCAGCCAGCAACCTTACAAAATCAATGCCTAAATATTTTAATGTGAATAGGAATTTAGCAAGCCTTAAACATCTTAAGTAGAGACAATTCAATGGTGCAGGTAAATCTCATTACAGATTTTTGACTCAGACCTACCAACATGTCTTGGCTTTTCTATTTGCTGTAAAGGAGATCAATGAAGATACCCAGATGTTGCACAACTTCTCCTTGGGTTTCAGCATTTATAATGACTACTTCACTGGAAGCTTAACTTATCTTGCTTCTCTGGAGCTCCTCTCCACTTGGGACAAGTTCATTCCAAACTATAAATGTGATGTCCAAAGTACTAACGTGGCTGTGATTGGGGGACCTGACTCCCAGGCATGTCTTTCCATGGCAACCATTTTGACCATCTACAAGATGCCACAGGTAAAGTGGACATTTGAAGAATGAAATTGTAACAAACCAGGTTGTGATGGAATGCAGTAGGCTAGATTTCCAGGAGAAGGTGAGATCATTCTAGAGGAATAAAAGGACATGCAATCGAAATATTTTATGTGAGACAAAGTAGATGAAGGCAATTCTTCTCTAATAATTCTTGAAGTATATAGTAGATGCAAATAGCAAAGTGCTTTGCTTCGGCAAAATTGTCAAAAATTCTGCTGAGGAACAATAAAGAACTCTGCTTGAAGTATTACATGCCTTTCTTGGTTTTTATTGGCCTGATGCACCTTACTTGTTTTGTTTACTTGATCTTACTTGTTTTGTTTAGTAAGTCATTGTATTAATAGGGACAAAGAAGGTGTCATCAACCTAAAGGTGATGGGTTTTTTCTGTTCCTTGAGTGTCAAGCCTAACCCAAAAAGGAAAACTTTAAAAATTATTTTTAATCAGCAATTAACAGCATCCATCTGGATTAAGAGGGTATAGTTGGAACAGGCAGAGATTCCATGGTCTGCACTTGTCAACAAGAAGTGAAGGGTCAGATAGCTGGCTGTTAAGACATCTCAAAGTAGCAGCACCCGCCAGAAGGGAACCAAAATCTGGAAGATGGTGGGTATGACCTTGTCATCAAAGATTTGTATGCTTGCACACATGACAATGTCTTTACAATATTTTGGATGACTTACAATAATTCAATGACCTAATTATTAGATTTGTGTTCTTTTTTGGTAGACTGAAGCTATTAATACTATCCCCTCAAGCCATATTACTAAAATAAATATCTGACCTCTATTTTTTTTACACAGAGACCTTTATATATACACCTTTATTTATAGTGTATAACTATACACTATTCTATTTATAAACTGTCCGGTCTGATTTCACCTCCATAGAGAAACATATTCCAATTCTTTCTTAAAGAACTTAGAATAATTTTATGGTTTCCACCAACACTATTTCCAAATTGTATTATTGGTCTTGATTGATATAGACTATATTTACAAAATATTGGTTGACAGTGACAGGTCTGTATGTATGCCAATTCCTTGCACACAATGTTATTAGGTTCAAAGGATTGCTGCGCACCGTTACAATCCACGTTTGGTAAAATTATCTTTTCCATTTCACTGGCAATTATTTTGGTAGAAATTTATCTTCATGATGAAATATAAGTAGTTATTGTAATAAGAAGTAGGAGATGAGATTAAATTACTTCCCAAACCTCCACCATATTTTGGAAAATAGAGAAAGGTCAAGACTTGATCCCTTTACTTGGTCCCTTTACATTTTAATGGGACATTCTTATATCTTTCATTTTCTTCCACCCAGTGTCAAAATATGAAATGAATCCCAATCCTTCAAAGAATAGAAAATTTATCAGCACTGATTCTATCTACCCAGTCTTTCTTTTCTTTATAGCTTGGATATGGGTCTTCTCCTATGATTAATGACCAATCTGAACAATTCCATATCCAATGGATGTTCCCGAATATAAACCAGCAATATGTGGGGATGCTCCAGTTGCTTATTCTTTTTTCATGGACCTGGATTGGAATCATTTATATACACGATGACAGCAGCTTCAGTTTTATGCAGAATGAACTTCCCAAGTTATCTGCAGGAGGTATCTGCTTTGACTTTATCAAACCGTTCCCAAATGTGTATTTCAAAACTGGCATTCATGAAATGATAGAGTCCTGGTTTAAACTGTACCTCTTGATTAGCAACAGCACAGCCAGTGTTGTGTTCTTACATGGTGAAATTCACACCACAATCTTTCTGAGAATGTTTCCCAGAATTTTGGAACTTGAAAATGTACAAATGAAGAGAGGCAAAGTCTGGATGATGACCGCACAGATGGATTTCACTTCTCTTCCCTTTCAACAGTCTTGGGATATAGATATCCTTCATGGTTCCTTAGCTTTTGCAACTCAGTCAAAAGAACTGATGGGTTTCCAAAATTTTCTTCAGTTGAGAAACCCTAACGTGGAGACCAGAGATGGTTTTATTAAGGACTTTTGGAAGCAGGCATTTGATTGTTCCTTCCCAACTTCCATGGAAGAGGACAGTGTTTGGAATCACTGCACTGGGGAAGAGAAGCTAGAGGCTCTTCCTAAGTCTGTTTTTGACATGAGCATAACTGCTCATAGCTATAGTGTCTACAATGCAGTTTATGCTGTAGCCCATGCATTGCAATCTATGACTTCATTAAATTTCAAACACAGAATTATGTCTGAAAAAAGACAAAATAAACTCTTGAATCAACAACTGTGGCAGGTAATGTCCTGATTACACAAACAGAAGGGAGACTGTTTACATCTTTACTGCACCTGATGTTTGTGCATTTTAGAAGAGGCATACCATTTTCTTCCATCATTTCACAGGTCTTCTTGCTTACAAGTTACTTTTGGTGAATGTAAGGTACTTGATTTTCCTGATGGATGTCAAAATCCAACAGCACTGATTCATCGGCAGTGCATTATCTGCTGATCATGATGTAAGAGTTAGGGTCTAAAAGAGATTAAAAATATATTGGGGTCCTTCTTGATTATTACTCAGCATGCTCTTTGTTTTCAGAGTTTGATAACTTCAGATCTCATTCTTTGCATCTCTGGAGGGCACACATAGGCAGCACATGATCTCTGAATCTTCTCCTGTTAGGATATGGGGGCCAAACCTTTTTTAACTCTATCATGTATATTTTTAAATGCATAGTAATTTTTCCTTGGGCCACATTCTTTTCTCAGGAATGTTTGCATGGACACCAGAACTCTACATCTTTCAACATTTCTGTAATAGCTAATAACAACTACATTAAAATATTTCTATGATGGTTATGTAATAACATTATTTAGCCTGGTCCAAAAGTATAGCATACTCCCATAAAAACAAAATGTCAGGGAACACCACATTTTCAATGAAAAGACTAAGTCTATGACTATTGTGGCTATCATCCAAATCACAATTAGGAACAGTAAAGGATATTCCAATGATGCAAATGAGATATCAGGATCCTGGTTTCTTTCTTGACTAATTTTTCCATTCAAGGTGATTATTGTGACAAATAAATATCTTAATGCTTGAATTTGCTCTTGTTCTTCATTCTTTCTGGGTTTTTTTAAACCTATAACCTATATCCCTAGAAGCAATGATAAATTGGTTTCACTCTTTATATTTTGTTTACAATATACAGTGTGTGTGTGTGTGTGTGTGTGTGTGTATATATATATATATATATATATATATATATATATATATATATATATATATATATATATATATATATATATATATATATACTTTGTATATATATATATACTTAAAAACCTTACACACATATATATATATATATATATATATATATTGTAGCCATATTATAAATAAACAAATATTAAACAACAGATTAACTATATTTAATCATGATTATTTAAGTAGACATTGGTATTTCTGTTATAAAATATTTTTTTATCTTTTAATTGGTATTATTTTTGTGTTCATTTATTATTTATATTTCTTTCCACTTTAAATTAGCTTCACAGCTTTCTAAGAAAAGTCTCATTTAACAACAGTGTTGGAGAAATGATTTCCTTTGATCGAAATGGAAACCTGGAAGCAGGATTTGATATTATCAACTGGGTCACATTCCCAAATCTAAGTTTACATCGAGTCAAAGTGGGAAAATTTGACCTCAGAGAACCCAAAGGCAAAGTTTCCAGTGTTAACGTCAAAGCCATTAGGTGGCCAAGAAGGTTTAACCAGGTATTTTCCCCATACATTTGGGGTCAGCTCATTGGTTCAGGCTACAGTTAATGAAATTGGTTGTATGGTCATGTATAACCGTATGGAAGTTAGTTGAACTTATTTCCATTTTTTTTAGTAACTTAGACCTTTTCTGCCACAGAAAAGTGATTTTCTACTAAGGTTGTAATTTTGATACAGTTGGGTAGAGAATACTTTTCCTTATTTTTTAAAAGGTAAATGCAGCATGATTTTGAAATGAAAATGTAACACTGCAAATGGTAGAATTTGGTGGCATATATCACCCCACAATTTCACTGCAAGACTAAATCTGGCACAGGTACAAAGTTTGAATTGTTTTTTAAACTTGGTTGCTTATAAGATCATAATAATGCCTTTTGGTTGGGATTGGAAAAAATGCATTTATTTAGAGGCACTTGCTCTGTGCACATTTCTTTCTCAAACTACTATATAGTGTGGTTGTCTAATTAGAACCAAGCTATCCCAGTATCAAATCAACATTTAAGGCTCCTGCATTGTCTACTTCTATTTGTGCTAGGCTCAGCCTCTGTCTTTGTGCAATGAACCCTGCTATAAAGGTCACAGCAAGAGCAAGAAGGAAGGGAAGCCATTTTGTTGTTACGATTGTCTTCCATGCTCAGGAGGAAAAGTTTCAAATCAGATGGGTAAGAATGTCATGGACTGAGTTTGAATTTGGAAGCAGGTGGTGGGATTCATAATTGATCACTTAGAGATCAGGTTGAATAGAAAGAGTTGTTTCTCTCTGTGTAGATCCAGTGGGTTTTATGGCATTTAGGAGCTCACCATTGGCCATGCCCTCTTTGCCTACAGCAACCCATGTCAGCTGATTCATAGCCAGCTTTCCTCCTTTGCTGGTTCTCCCTTAGCCATTCTCCATGGCCAATGGTCCCTGGACCCTTTGCCCCTTGCCCTTCATCCCTGACAATTCGCCCAGACTCTGTTTGACCCAGCATTTAGCTGTATGGGAGAAATAGCACCCAGCCAATTGGGTTGCAGACAGAAACAATGGTGCTGTGGGGGTAGCCTGCAATTGGCGATGGGTGAGTGGGTATGATCATTGTGGGTTGAGCAGAATATTATATATATATATATATATATATATATATATATATATATATATATATATATATATATATATCCCACTCACCATCTTCAGGCTGGTGCTTTCAGGTATGTGGGACCTCGTCGAAACATTGCCAAGATGCTCTCAATCTTACATGGGAAAAGACCCGAACACGCCAAGACCTGAAGCTTTGTTCGGGTCTTTTCCTACGTCATTATACTTGTGTTTTTATAATGACATGGGAAAATATTCAAACAAAGTTGAATACCATACCTATAAATACCCACAAAAACTTAAGAAAACATATATATGTATGATGAGCCGAAAGACAGAAAAGGACAGCACTATGCTTCCTCCCTTAATTGGGGCTTACCAGGGTATTGTAACACAAGTATATACTCATTCCCCTGTCTCAGTTGATTTGGAGGAGATCCAATGGCCTAATGACAATTACAACTGCCTCACATATAATACTTCCCTGGTTCGAATCCCAGTAAGGGTATGGCTAGCTGACGAGAGCTAAGTAGCTCGAAATAGATCTATCCTAGTCTCCCTTGTTTAATTATTTATCAGCTCAAAAACCTAACACACACACACACATATATATATGCATGTGTATCTATCTATCTATCTATCTATCTATCTATCTATCTATCTATCTATCTATCTATCTATCTATAAATCACAAGAGCCTTTTAAAGAGGCTGCACTTTCCAACAAATTGGGTAGCTCCAGAGCCATGATTCTGACTGGTTGTGTAGAGGGGGACAAGGTGCAGTTATAAAGAGAAGGTGTCTGTGATGAACCAGGGTCAGATACAAAAGCAACAAAGTCACAAAAACAGGTGAAGTCCCTTTAATTCCTTTAACTTAGCTTCAAAGCTCCAATTAGCATTGACTGGAGAAAAAACTCCCTCACAAACAGTTGTGAAAAGGAAGAAATGCCGTTCAAACTCAAAATACATATAAATTATTAATTAGAAAAGCAACACAAGCCATACTGAAGCAATTAATGAGACAAGGCAGGATAAGGGCTTGAAGATGTCCACAGATATCGAAATACACACACTGGGAAGGATGCCAGAACTCAGATAAGAAATAATAATAATAATAATAATAACAACAACAATAACAATAACAACAACAACAACAACAATAATAATAATAATAATAATAATAATAATAAATATTTATTTATATACCGCTCCTCTCCTGAAGGACTCGGAGCGGTGCACAGCCGTACAGATTAAAACAATAAATATGTGAAACAATAAAACTAAATTAAACCCAACCCTGGCTGTAAACAAATTTAAAACCATACTCTAAAACCGTAAAATTTAATAAAAACAAAACACCCCAAAACTAAAATCAGCCCAAGCCGGCCTGGTCAAAAAGCCAGGTTTTCAAAGCATGCCTAAAGGTCCCCAGGTCCGTGGCTGTCCGTAACTCCGGGGGCAACCCATTCCAGAGGGCAGACGCCCCCACAGAGAAGGCCCTACTCCTCGGGGTCACCAGCCGGCACATAGATGCTGACGGGACCCACAGGAGACCCTCCCCGTGGGAGCGCACCGGATGGTGGGAGGAAAATGGCAGAATGCGGTCTTGTAAATATCCTGATCCGATGCCATGGAGCGCTTTAAAAGTTAACACCAAAATTTTAAAGCGCACCCGAGAGGCCACTGGCAACCAATGCAGCTCGCGCAGGAGGGGCATCACATGTGCGAATCTTGATGCCCCCATAACCACCCGCGCGGCCGCATTCTGTACCAGTTGAAGCCTCCGGATGCTCCCATTCGGGAGCCCCATGTAGAGGGCGTTACAATAGTCCAGTCGGGAGGTGACCAGGGCATGAGTGACTGTGCATAAGGCATCCCGATCCAGAAAGGGCCGCATCTGTCGAATCAGGTGAACCTGATGAAATGCCCCCCTGGAGACGGCCATAATATGGTCTTCTAAAGATAGCTGTACATCCAGGAGGACACCCAGATTGCAAGCCCTCTCTGCAGGGTGCAGAATCTCACCCCCAATAGCCAGCGATGGAACTATCTGGCTATATCGGGACGCCGGAAACCACAGCCACTCAGTCTTGGAAGGGTTGAGTCGGAGCCTGTTGAAAGACTAGCATTATTTCACGCTTTGCTTCCAGCATTGGGCCATGCAGAGGTTGTTCTTTTAAACAGTCCTCACAGCTGTAGCCCATGAAGGGGATCAGGACCCTTTCTTCCCCATGCCATTCACATTTCTCCCTTATCCGCTCCCCCCTGCATGCCCTAGGATGAAGAGGGGATGGGCCTGGGTCTTCATCTGAATGCCCAGCTGGCCTGTGCCCTTCCCCAGTTTCCTCCACAACCTTCAGAGCCATACTCCCACTCCCTGTTGGCTGTTCCTCCTCTCCCTCGAAATCAGACTCCAACTGGTGCATGACAGTATCAGAGAGGTATAGACAGATGTGAGTGTGTTAAGGGTTGACCAGGAAGGGAGGGAGGGGCACCTCTGGGAGTCGTTGCAGAGATGGCTCGCAACTCATTCAGCTCCAATGAAATGAAAGGGGGGAAGGAGAAGCAAGCCTGGTGTGGTTTCTGGCACTGCAGGGCCTAGTATGCCAGGTGAAAATCAGTGATGTGTGGGGGACATGGCAGAAGCCTCGCACAGCAATCTTGAGCCATCTCCCTTCCCTCACAACATCAGCAGCCTTGCGCTGTGTCCCTTCCCCCCCTTGCAGTGCCATCAGTCTTGTGCTGTTACTGTTTGCCTCCTACAATGCCAGAAACAATGCACCACCACACCTCTTCCTCTTTCCCCAGCCTGCCACCAATCATGACCCTCACATCCTGGACACAAATTGTTTCAACTCCTACCCTCAAAACAATGCTATAGAGCAGCAGTCACCAACCAGTGGCCCACTGGTTGAGAAAATTTTGGTAGGCCGCAGAGAAATCTCACCCCCAGAGCACCCCCCCCAAAGCAATTAATCCAGGCCACGCAGAAACACAAGGCTGCTCAGCCCGCGGGAACCCTCGCCACCTACTCACTCCTTACCAGGCAAACTTGTCTGCTAAATTGCTATTTTTCCTTTTTCCAACCATCATCTGTTCTGCTGCACCGGGAAATCTAGATTAGCTAGGAAGCAGGAAATGGTTGGATTTCTTCTTTCTAGCTAAGCACAGCCAAACCTCCCTTAGAACTGAAGGTTTGTTTGCAAGCAAATTCAGTGCAGACTCATGGCAAGCAAATTTGAGAGACTGAGCTAGCCGATGGTAGATACTGTAGATAGATCACTGAATGATTCTGTGAGCAACTCAATCTGCCTGCTTTGCCTGATTTTGGATAAAAGTTGCTCTTTTTTAATAAAAAAAATCAATATTTATATAAATATGATATTTACATACAAGCCATGCCCAACCAGTCACGTGACCACCAAGCCACACCCACAAATTAGGCCATGCCCACAGAACCAGTTAGTGGTCCTTGGGATCTAAAATTATGAGTTTGGTGGTCCCTGAAGTCCAAAAGGTTGGAGACTCCTGCTATAGAGCACTGCACATCTAGACACAAGAACAACTAGACACAAGAAAACTTTTTTCCCATCACTCTGCTAAACAAAAATTTCCCTCAACATTGTCCAACTATTTACTAAGTCTGCATTACTATTACTATTAATATTGATATCATTCCTATCACTCATCTCCTATCACCTATCACTTATGACTGTATGACTGTAACTTTGTTACTTGTATCCTTACAATTTATATTGGCTGTTCCCTAGTATGATTTGATTGCTTATTTGTACCCTATGACCATTATTAAATGTTGTATCTGATGATTCTTGACTCTTGATGAATGTACCTTTTCTTTTATGTACAGTGAGAGCATTTGCACTAAGACAAATTCCTTGTGTATCTAATCACACTTGGCCAATTAAGAATCCATTCATTCACACTGCACATTGCCTGCCTACACAAAACTCCCTCAGTCACCCACCACCCAAGAGCCATTACTGCTTCCCACAATCCAATTGACTCAGGGCTATTTGTCCCATGCAAACAAAGGCCAAGGTCAAACAGTGTCAGCGCAAATGGGCAGGGTGAAGATGAAGGATCCATTGTCCATGGGGAATGGCCGGGGGAGGGCAATGGGGGAGAAAAGCTGGCTGTAAATAGACTGGAGTGGGTGGCTGGGGGCAAAAGGGGGACAATGAAGGGTTGACGCCTAAACATCCCATTCCAGATTCCAGTGATACCCCCAGAATCCAGTACATTGGTCAGTTAGATAATTAAAGGAGCAGAGTTTCTATTGCATGATAACATGATGGCTTTCAAAATTATCTCCTTTTTGAGGCCTTTTGGGGTAGGGATCTTATCTAGTTCCTGATCCAGATCTGGGAGAGAGAGCTGATAACAGGGATCCATGTTTCTAATATTATAGGAAATAGTTTGATTTTTAAAAAATGATTTATCATTATTATTATTTTAAAAAATGGCACATACTGTCAAGAAAAAATACCTGCATTATAATGAACACAAAGTAAAGATTTTCCAGCTATCAAAATTTGATTTCATATTTAGGAAACCTAGGAAACCCAGGTTTATATATTAAATCCTTTCCTGCTCAACCTGCTACTTTTTACAACTGGGGTTAGAGATTTTTACTGTTGTTCTTTTCTCCAAGTCAACAAATACAGTAAAAAGGAAGGAGATTATTTGAAATAAAATATCTATCAAACCTTTTTATTCTGAAAAAAAATGGAACTGTGTTGTGAATTGTCAGATTCCCCCTGGGATCAATATATTTACTGAAACAGATTCACAAATCTGCTGAATTTTCCCCCAATTATTTCAAAATTGTCTCAGTAATAGCAGCTGAAAATATCCAGCTTCTGCCAAGATGGATTAACAGCATGACTCAGATTCCAGTCTCCTTCACCCATAGAACGCCTTGGCTTTCTCACATTTTCTCCTCAAAATACTGTGTTTTTGTAGTAGTGAAAGCTGGACAAAAATTGGGGCTTGGTGTGTTGCTTGGGGCTTCTGCAGGAAAGATGCATATAAACTGAATAAATAATAAACAAATTGATGTTAATCTCTGCATAATACTTCATGTAAACAAACATCTGAGAATCATGCACTTGTCTTTAGAACTCACTTGGTATACTGAGCTCTTATTTTCATTTTAATTCTATACACCAACTTCTAAATAAAGATCTATGGCTTTTTCTTTTTCAGATATGGATTCTTGTTACCAATGTCCACAGGATCACTATCCCAACAAAGCCCAGGATCGCTGCATTCCAAAAGAGATCAGCTTCCTATCTTTCCAAGAGCCTTTGGGGATCACCTTGGCCATTGTTGTTCTTTTATTTTCCTCCATCACAGCCTTAGTCCTTGCGGTCTTTATTCAGCACAAAGACACTCCCATAGTCAAGGCCAATAACCAGGGCCTCAGCTATGCCCTCCTGGTGTCCCTTCTGCTTTCCTTTCTCTGCCCTTTGCTTTTCATTGGTCGGCCTCAGACTGCAACCTGTCTCCTTCGCCAAACTGTGTTTGGCATCATCTTCTCTGTGGCGGTTTCTTGCGTGGTGGCTAAAACCCTCACTGTGGTTTTAGCTTTCATGGCCACCAGGCCAGGCTCTCAGATGAGGACATGGGTGGGAAAAAGACTGGCAGTTTTTATAGTGCTTTCCTGCTCTTTCGTTCAAATTACTCTTTGTACTGTGTGGCTGGTGGCCTCTGCTCCCTTCCCAGATCTTGACATGAAATCTGCACCTCAAGAAATAATCCTAGAGTGCAATGAAGGCTCTGCTGCCATGTTTTATTGTGTCCTGGGTTTCATTGGCCTCTTGGCCAAGATCAGCTTTACGATGGCTTTCCTTGGCAGAAACCTCCCAGACAGTTTCAATGAAACTAAATTTATCACCCTCAGCATGCTGCTTTTTTGCAGTGTCTGGATCTCTTTTGTTCCAGCCTATGAGAGCACAAAAGGGAAATACACAGTGGCTGTGGAGGTCTTCTCCATCTTAGCCTCAAGTGCTGGATTACTGACGCTTATTTTCTCTCCCAAAGTTTACATCATCTTGATAAAACCTGAGCTGAATAACAAACAACAACTCATGAGAAAAACCCCATGAAGTATGTTATAGAAATCAGTCACATTACAGCATACACACCAGAATTTATATTAGTGAAAAAGCCAGGATGTTGTTTCATGGAATAATAACTGTCTATTAAAACAGAATGATTGAGTGTATGTACGTAACAATAAAATTAAAATGGGTGTTCCTCCTTGTTCAATATATCCTTAAATAATATTAATTTTATAGGTGCCCAAGCAGCCCTTCATGGCAATGGTTGTTTTAACTTTTTATTATTATTTTGAAGTTTGATTAAGGTTTACCAAGCGAAAAAATAAAATGAAAGTAAAAATTAAACCAAGAAAAGAGGAGGAATGCATAATAGGAAAAAAAGGGGGAGGAAAAAAGTGTTGATTGATTTCCATCTCTTCCCAACACAATAAAATATAATGCAATTATGACCTCTACTTTTTATACTATCTATAATTATTACAAGCCAATTTTTAACTACACAATTATTACATCTTCAAACTAAACTCCAAACTTCTTTTTTTTCTATTTCAAGGCTAAAAACCAGAAGCAATATCCCAACCAAAACAAGACCACATAAAAGCTTTGTTTAAAGCAGTTTACCTTGCCATTTTCAAAAAATGTTCCATCTTTTTTCTTTCCCCCCTGTCATAGGAAGTGAGATATATTTCTATTTACATTTATTAATATTTGTAAATTATCATTATTTATATTAATAAAAATCACTGTATTCTTTCAAATTCTTTAACTCTAAAGGGAAAATCCTTTTATATTGCTTTTCAGTCTGTAACCATTTCTTTTAAAATGTCCTCTTTATAACTAAAATCAATTCATTCTAAAGCATCTTTTTAATTTTAATTAAAGACTTTATTATTCTTTTTAGATTTAATTAAATCATCCTTTTAATAGACATGTATTCCAATTTGCTTCCAATGATATTTTGCAATCTTGAGAAACTACAAAAAGAAAAAGGAGAAAACCCAACCCATTTTCATACCCACTTTATAAAGACAAAGATGCACTAGAACTTTCTTAATAATTACATATGTCTCCTTTAAGACCACCGCTATGTGGAGGATGTCATGGGGTGATTCTGGGACTCTCCATAACCCAGGAAAGTTATATAAACTTAGGGAACTCAGTTCCCTTTTTTGTATGCTAATACATTTTCAGAGAGCCACTATGAGTTACTCTTTTACACCTTTGAAGCAGTAAGCATCAAAAGCATGGCATGGCAACTTTATTAAATAACTTCTCCTTCACACCATCCCCAAAACTGAGGCCTAACCCTGCTTAATTTTTGAGATAAGCAAGGTCAGTAAAGGTCAACAGCTGAGACATTTCTGACCAAATGACATGTTCACACTGTTCTAGCTAGGTGATGAAGACCTCAGATCTTTTTTACAGGTCTTTGACCTGCAACCTGGGCATTTTTTTTTATTAATTTAAATGTCCCTCCCTCTGTCTTGACTTCTGAACCTGGTGCTCTTAAGCCTTTTTTTTTTTAATTAAATTACCAATTGAGAAAAAGAAACAGCTTGTAAAGAAGACTGATCTGTACTCTTTTCAAAGGGAATGGGAAATCACTGAGAAGAAGGAACAAATTTAAGATAGGGGGTGTGTTGCGCGCGCAGGTGCAGGTGGGGCAGAGTGCATTGCATTGTGGGTGCCAGCATGCTTTCGGCATACCACAACAAAAAGATTTGCCATCACTGCTCTAGGGGTATCCAAAGAACTTTGCTCATATTTGGATGAAGTCCCAAGTTATTGCACACATTACAGCTTAAAAAAGGGAAAACATTAGTAACACTTGAAGCTGAAGATGAAAGATTTTGACTGATTTTCACATCAGTAAAAATTCAGTCCTTAGTGTTGCATTCTGCTGAAGTCTTCACTCCGGTCTGCTCTTTGAGCGGGAGCCAGGAGTATCCCTGATTGGCTGATTCCGTTTGACAGCTGAGTATAAAAGGAACTGTCAAACAGAATCAGCTGTTGACCTGTCAGCCGGCTGCCTGAAGTTAGCGGAAAGCCCCAGCAACCTTTAAACATTGAAATAAAGCCTGTTAGCCTTTATTCTTGCTTCTGCCTCTTTTTCCTATATGCCAAATACAAAACTGGTGACGAAGGATGGGATTAGTGCAATGAGGCATCTACTGAGGCAACGAGAGGTGAAGTCACTGAGCTGAACTCACTAAGCTGAAGTCACTGAGCTGAAGGCATTAAGCAAAACAGATAGAGGTGCCACCGATGTTTCCAGCTTTCCATCTGGCTACTGAGACCTGGACATCCTAGATCAACAGATTCAAGTGCATGATGGATGCTGCCAACCTGACAGAGATCCTTGCTTACTGGAAAAAAGCATACTTCCTCAGCTTCTGCAGAGCAGCCCTCTTCGATACTGCCACGACCCTGTTAGCCCCTCAAACTGTCAAAGCCATGACATGGGAAGAGCTGCAAGAAGCCCTGAGTAACCACTATGCACCAAAAAACCATCCCGCCTAGCCTGCAGACACGTCTTCAGAAGAACGATCCAGGCTGAGGGAGAATTCATCAGTGAGAATATGGCTGCCCTCAGATTGGCTGCCCTTCACTGTGGTTTCCAGAGTCTGGACGACATGCTTATAGATCAGCTGGTCTGTGGCATTAGAAACCTTCCATTTATAGAGACATCTCCTGTCCAAAGCTGACCTTACTCTAAAAGCAGCCATCAAAGAGGCACAAGCCACAGAAATATTAGCACTTTCTGTGGCAGAAATTCATGGCTCCAGCAGCTACCCGAGTAGAAAAACAAGCGCAGCCATTTACTACAAAGAAGCCTTCAATGCAGAGTTTTATGAAGGAGAAGAAGAAGTCTACCATCTAAAAGGTCCACAGCTGACCCAAAGAAGAAATAACATAACAGAAAAAAAAGTTCACCACACCACAGATCATCTACTTGAGCTGTGGAGGCAACCACGCAAGAGCAACCTGCCATTTCAGAAACGTCATCTGTCTCAAATGTTAGAGAAAGGGCCACCTAGCAAGAATCTGCCAGGCTGGAAAGAACATGAGCCAGCCAGCTCCTTACCAGCCTCATCCAAAAACTTTAAACCAAAAGAGGACTGCTTTACGATCAATACCTTTAAACCAAATGAGGACTGCTTTACTATCCAAGAGCTGAAGCACTAATTAGCCAAATCTGTTATAATTGTATTAACAAAATACATGTTAATGTTCTTTTAGAAGGCAAGCCCTGTCAGATGGAGATGGATACTGGCTCTTCACTTTCCATCCTCTCCTGGAACACCCTGAGATACCTTGTTCCAGATATCATCAGAAAACAACTGACACCTTGCAAGATGTCACTGTGAGATTACCAAGGTCAAGCCATCCCAGTCATTGGACAGGCAAGTTTAACATCCAATTTCAACACTTCAAAGAACAACTCCCTCTTATTATAGTGAATGGGTGTTTACAGAGGTGGTATTCGGCCAGTTCGCATTGGTTCTGGAGACCCGGTAGCAAGAATTTGGTGTGGGTCATGGAACCAGTAATGACTTCTGGCCGGTCACACCCCCGAACCGGTTTCCAGGCACCCGAGTGGTCACTGCTTGCTTGCCTTGCTTGTTCTCTCACTGCTTGCTTGCCCTGCCCACACAATGCTCAGCCTGCCCATCCCAAGCCCACTCTATAAAAATGTGTGACCACATGGTCTTATTTATTATTTATTTATTTATTAATCGCACTTTTATACCGCTCCCTCTCCCAAAAAGGGACTCGGGGCGGTGAACAGCCCACTAAAAACATACAATAAATACATAATAAATACATTTTTATCATTTACTTATCATTTACTCATAATAGTCTGCTCTGTGGCTGCCTGCCTAATCTGATTTGAGACTACTCTAATCTACTCTTCCCCAATGGACTTCCTATAGGACCTACCTACAGCATTCCTTCCCGCCTCATCCTGAGCTTCCACCAGCCTCTGCCAGCTGCAGCCTCAATTCATGGCCTGGCGTAGCCCCCCAAGCTGCCTCAGGTCCCTTGTGGCCACCTGCCCTCACCTCCAGGCTTCCAAATTCCCCCAGTGCTTTTTCCTGCCACCCGGCCTCACCCTGGTCTTCTGAGAGCCTCTGGAGGCCATGGTCTCCAGCCTGGGGCCTCACATAGCTGGCCAAGCCACTGCGATGGCTTGCACTGTATGGCCAAAGGCCCCAGCTCTTGTTGTAGCCACCGACCTCACCCTGGTCTTCCAGGAGCCTCTGGAGGCCATAGCCTCTAGCCTGAAGCCTTGCATAGCTGGCCAAACCACCACGATGGCTTGCGCCCTGAGCTTCTGAGCCGCCATGATCGCTTTCAAGCCACAATTCTTCCAAACTGTCGCGATTGCCCCCCCCTTCAAGGGCTTCTAAAAGCCCTTGGAGGTCCTTGCTGGCCAAGCTAGGGCCCATAGGCTCCAGTCTAGCCAGTCTTGTTAAAAGAACCCACTTCCCTCCTACCTCCAGCCTCTAGCAAGCACCTACCTCCTTCAGATGCCTTCTCCCGATTCCCGAACTGTTGTTGTAAACTTGTCTCCTGCCTTGCTTGTGCTGGCATCCAGCCATCAATGAGCAAATGATTCTGCTTGCCTGCTTTCTTCAATTGCGTAAGTAAGTGGCTTTTTTTTTCTTATTTTAATCAGGGCAGGGATCTTCAAACTTGGCAAGTTTAAGACTTGTGGACTTCAACTCTCAGAATTCCTGAGCTAATATAACTGGAGGAGGAATTCTGGGAGTTGAAGTCCACAAGTCTTAAAGCTGTCAAGTTTAAAGTCCCCTGATTTAAAAAAACAGAAAGTGTGTTAATTTTTTTCCTAAAAGAATAGTCATATAAAATTTGGAAATTTTAGCTGCTTTTCTATTTTTAGAAAACAGCTGCTTTGTGAGGTTGTCATTGTGTGTGTATAGAAGTTCTTTTAAATTGTGTGAAATGTTATATGCCTTTAAATTAAAGCTATATTTTTAGATTTTTCCAGCTGTATCTGCTTTGTGAGTGAGTATATATGTAGTTTTCAGTTGTGTAGGGAATTTGTTTTCAGTTGTGTAGTTTTGTGGGTCTGCTGCCAATCCCAAAAAGTCATACTATAACATGACTGGATTGGTAGCAGACCCACAAAACTACACAACTAAAAACTACACACATGCACTCACAAAGCAGATACAGCTGGAAAAAATCTAAAAATATAGCTTTAATTTATAGGCACATAACAACATGTCCTAGCATATTTTTTTTTGATGTTGATGCTTGCAGCATGCAGGCTAGGGGACATTTTACGTGAAATTCAGCTGCTTGTCAGAAACTTTACTTTCTGAGAAAATTGGTAACTTGTTTTGGGGTATAACACTTCCACCATTATTAAAGCTGATTTTAACATGTTGAGATTTCTGGAACTGAGCCTGCTTGATGGGTTTTGAGTGTCCATGCCCTGCTTTTGTTCTTGCCTGGGTCTTTTGTCTTTCCTATCATGGTTAATTCTGCCAGGAATCAGGAAAAGGAGACCTCCAGGTGAGTTACCTTAATAATGGCTGTACTTTAGTGTTGCTTTTTGTTGTCTTGCTTGTTTGCCTGGGGGTTTCTTAAAGGCAGAAGGGCTGAGATTTCTAGTGTGAGGTTTTGGGTCCTTGGGGGTACAATCCAGGGTTTTTATTGCAGTGATTTTGTCTGGGAATTAACTAAAAAACTGGTTTTTATCTGCAGTATTTTGTGGGGGGGGGGTATGTTCTCAAAGTTATCTACGCATTAACAACGATCAAATACTAATAATAATTGCTTATCCTTTTTACTGAACTTTCCTTATATAATTGGTGTTTTCTTCTATATTTTTACATTTCTAACTTCTGTTTCTAGCCATTGATAAAAGAAATCCCATGTTTAAAAGTATTCTAAGCCTTCTCCTTGATTGTAAATTTGTAATTGTTAATTTATTCATTTCTGCACATTCTAATATTTTTTATTCAATTTCACATCTTTGTTTTTCCTTTCTTGTGCAAACACAATTCTAGCAGCTGTTAACATGTGTAAAATTAAATGTGTATTCTACTGTTGAAAGAAATATCCTTCTGGGTTCAGTTCCAAGTGGGGAAAAAAGACACTGGAAACATGGAGGCTGCTTGGAAGGTTTAATGGTTACAGGGCCACATGGCCTGGAGGTCCAGAGAAGAATAATCACATGCTTCAAGGTGAGAAGAGAAGGGGAAAAAGAGAAAAGGGGAAAAGAAAAAAAAAGGAAAAAAAGAGTTGAGGTGCTGAGAGTACCTGGGTTTTATACTCTCTGTTTGGATTTGAATTGGAGCTTGTATTCTAATTGGTTGTCAGACTCCCAGGGGCGGGGGTCTTAATTTTGTAGGCTTGGTCTGGACCACATGGCTTTACCTGAATACTGGCTAATGCAATCTTCCCAGACCATGTGGAGAGATGGGTAATCCTATCATTTCCTGAGGGCCATCCTTAATCCCATCACCCTGGAATTCCTTCTTATGTAAAGTATTCTGGCCCAGGCCTTAATGGCCCACCTATTAACAAAGGTGGAGGTGAGTTTCTGCTTCTTGAGTGAGTTTCTGCTTCTTGAGTTTCTACTCTTTTTAGGAGAAATATTCTGCCTTTTTAATATTTCCTAGGCTATTTCAATTTTCTAGGAGAGGGGTGGATGCTAACTTCCTACACTACCCAGCAAAATATTTCTGGTTTTAAATCTATATGTTGCTTTCCCATTGTTTTAACCATGACACCACTAACAGGCTACTTGCCTTGTACTGACCTAAATACTGAACCTAATTCATATAATCAGTGAACTGACTGAGGAATAAATTTTAGAAAAAGAAATCAGTATTGCTCTGTGAATATATCTATGAAATTCATTCTTATTGATCTAGCTTCTTAGAGGATGTTGGAAGAATTATCCTTCTGGGTTCAGTTCTGGGGAAGAAAGACACTGGAAACATGGTAACTGGTTGTAAAGATGGTTTAATAATGGACAGGTTCATATGCCTTAGAATTCTTGGGCTGAGTGATGCTGAGAGTTCCACAGTTTTATGCCCTCTGCTGGGATTTGAATTTGAGCTTGTATTCTGATTGGTTGTCAGTCTCCCATGGGGCCATGCAGGGGCAAATCTGTAGGCTGTCCTAAGTCCCAGACTTGGTTGAGCCTTGCTGAATGATGATGTAATGAAAGGGCTTTGGGCAATTCCTATTATAGCTCTACCTGGAGTAGATCTTTGTTATGTAAAATAGACTGGCCTAGGCCAGAGTAATGGCCCATTAGCAAAGCGGGGGAGGGGGGGGAGCTGAGTTTCTGCCTCTTGATTTTTTACTTTTCTTTTTAGGGGAAATATTCTGCCTTTTTAATATATCCTAAAATATTTCACTTTCCTAGGAGAGGGATGGGTTTTAACTTCCAACAGTGAAAAACTGTATCTTTCTTGTTTGATGCACCCCATGCTGATAAGACTGCACACTGTTGGGTGAAAAAAGAGATCCCTTCTGTTACCTTAGTCCTCAGCTTACAGCCACAATCAAGTCCAATCAAAGCACAATATTGTTTTATGTCTTTTGCAGTAATAGCTGATAGGCAAGGATGAAAAGAACAGTTTAACTGCTTTCTTTGGCAAGAAACCAAGAACAATCAGAATCAGACACAACAGATTCACAACCATCAGGGTCACAAAGAGCACTGCCACCAATTGAACATATATATATATATATATAATATATGGATCTTTGGTTATTCGGATTTTCTCCCACGTAGAATTGGAAGTATCTAGGCGATGTTTTGACTAAGTCTCATTCATCATCTTCAGGCTTGTGTCTTCAGCTCTGTGCTTCTCGGAGTAATGTGAGCTTGCAGCTGCTTCTTCCTTTTAATTGCTAGTGGGGTGTGACTTGATTGGGTGGGGGCTTGGCTGTGTCCTGATTGGCTGGGGGTGTGTTCTGTTCCAGTAGGGGCTTGGTTGTACTCAGATTAGTCTTAGTTATTGGGGGATTTGAGCTGGTGAGCTGTGATCCTGTTGTTTGGCTTCGCATTCGTGGTTGTGCCATATCTTCGTGGTGAGCGTCAGTTCGCTTCATGTATCGGTTGGGGGTTTTTTAGCAGGTAGTGATGCAGCTGCGGCTTCTGGTCCATGGTCATGTCTCATCTTCTGTGTGAGTGTGAGTCTGCTTTCTACGTGGAAGTGTGGTGTAGCTTCTTGTGTGTCCCTCGTGGATGTGGGTCTGGTGTCATTCTTCATGTTAGGTACACGTTTGTTAATGAGGTTGGCTGGTAGGCATGAGGTGTCATCTCGTTTATTCATGCTTGTGGCCATTTTTCTGTATCTATGGCTTCCCTGATTATTCTGTTGTTGAAGTGTTCGGTTTTGGCGATATTCTGGTATTTTTAAATATCAATTTAGGGCCAATTCTGTTCTTTTTAGGATATGTTTGGTGGCTGCTATATTGGTGTGGAATTTCAATTGGAAGCTTATGGGGATTAAATTTTGATCTCGGCAGTTGCGTAGGAATGTGAGGTCACATAAAATTGAATTGGCCCTAATTAGAAAAGATTCCTCCTAGACCAAATCAACAAAAATCTCCCCACACTTCACCTCAGACTCAGCAACAAGATTCACCCCGCACTTTGGGACAAAACCAAACAACTCGCTGTCTGGAAAGCCGAAACACAGGACAGACACACACCAACAAACTCAGAAAACTACAACAATGCCAGAAACGAACTCCCTCCCCCTCACAGCCACACATGAAACAAACAGTGCACAACATCTCAGACAAGATCCTCAGCAAAGCCGAAACCAATGTCCTCTCAAAAGGATTCAACTTTGCTGTCGCTCCCAAACATATCCCCACAGAAATCATCATATACGGAGTTGAAACCAGCCTGATCAAAAACAACCCTGATGATGCAAACAGAATCAGACTCGAAATCACCAACATCCTCTGCACTAGCAAACCACCCAAAAGCAAATTATCCAAAGAAGAACAAACTGCACTACTTAACCTGAAAAAAGACACCAGCATAATAATCCTACCAGCAGACAATGCGACAGTGGTTATGAACACATCTGACTACCAAACCAAGTTAACCAACTTACTCCAAGACCCCACATACAAACCCCTAAACACAGACCCCACCACCTACCTAGAAAAAACCACCAGATCCAAAATAAAAGCCTCCCCCATCAGCAAAGAAATCCAGCAAAGAATCATACCCAGAGAGAAATCATCCAGATGCCCTAAGCTTTATGGTCTCTCCAAGATACACAAAGAAGGAACCCCACTTAGACCAATTGTCAGCTCCATAGGCTCACCTCTACAAAACCTAGCCAAATTTCTCGCCAAACAACTACAGCCCTATGCAGAATCCATCAACTCATATGTAAGAAACTCATTCCAGTTCATCGAGATCATAAAGAAACACAACTTACCATCCAGCGACCTATTAGTGAGCTTCGATGTCATATCTCTCTTCACCCAAGTACCTATAAAAGAAGCCTTAACAGCCATCCAAAACAAATACAACCCCCCCAAGCACATCCTAGATCTGACCAACCACTGCCTATCCAATACATACTTCACCTACAATGGATAAAAATACAAACAAATAGAAGGAGCACCCATGGGATCACCCCTCTCACCTGTCATCGCAAACCTCTACATAGAACACTTTGAAACACAAGCTCTAGAAAAATATGATCACAAACCCAAACTCTGGCTCAGATACGTAGATGACACCTTCATAATCTGGCCACACGGGAAAGAAAAACTGGACAACTTCCTCACACATCTCAACAGCCTACACCCCAAAATACAATTCACCATGGAAACAGAAACTAACAATCAACTTCCCTTCCTAGATGTCTTAATATACAAAAAATCCAATGGCTTCCTAAGACACACTATCTACCAGAAGTAAACACATACAAACCACTATCTACATGCACTCTCACACCACCACCCAGCACAATTCTGTAGCCGAGATACTCATCTCCAGAACAAAATGCTTAGCTGACAAACAACACCTAAAAACTGAACTACACACTCTCACTAATGTACTAACAGCCAATAGATTCCAAAGAAAGAAGATTACCCACCAAATCCAAAAAGAAATCCCAACCAAAATACAAGACAGAGAACAAGAAAATGGCAAAGCCCACCTCCCATATATAAAAGGCACTACAGACAAAATCAGCAAGATCCTCCAAAAACACAACATTAAAACAGCATTCTGCACAAACAGAAAAATATCCACCATCCTAAGAAACCCTAAAGACAAAATTGAGTTAGAAAACCAAGGAGTATATGAAATCCCATGCACCTCCTGTCCCACCACATACATTGGACAAACTAACAGAAGAATAAGTGCACGCATTGAAGAACACAAGAACTCAATCAAAAAAGAAGAACCGACCTCTTCCTGGTCCAAACACTCAAAGCCACAGGACATGAGATTGACTTAAAAATCCAGAACTATCGTCAAAACCAACACTTCAACAACAGAATAATCAGAGAAGCCATAGAGATAGAAAAAATGACCCACACAGCATGAATAACCGAGATGACCCTCCCGCCTACCAGCCATTTGGAACCCGCCTTCCATTGACAAACGAGTACCTAACATGAAGAGTGACACCAGACCCACACCCATGAGGGACACACAAGAAGTTACCAGACCACTTCATGCGAAAAAGCAGACTCCACTCCACAGAAGATGAGACAGTGACTACGGACCGAAAGCCACACTGCGCTGGCATCACTACCTGCTAACAACCCCCACCCCACCCCATAGATGAAGCGAACTGACTCCCACCATGAAGATGTGGCATATTTCCATTCTATTGCGGGAAGAAAACCCGAAGAACCAAAAATCCACATACAAATACCTGCGAAACCTCCGAAAATACACACACACATATATATATATATATATAAAATCTTCCTGATTTTATTGATTAGTATGATGAGTGTTTAGTGCATATAGTTGTTGAAAGAAATATCCTTCTGGGTTTCATTTCCAAGCGGGGGAAAAGACACTGGAACATGGAGGCTGCTTGGAAAGATTTAAAGGTGTACAGGACCACATGGCCAGGATCTCCAGAGAAGGATATTCACATACTTCAAGGTGAGAAGGTAAAAAGAAAAAATGCTGAGGCACTGAGAGTGCCTGGATTTTACACCCTCTGTTGGGATTTGAATTGGAGCTTGTATTCTAATGGTTGTCAGACTCCCAGGGGCAACTCTGTAGGCTGTCCTGAGTTCCAGGCTTAGTCTAGCCTTGCTGGGTGATTATGCCCTTAAAAGGGCTTTTGGCAATTTCTATAGCTTTACCTGGTGTTCCTTGTTATGTGAAGTATTCTGGCCCACATCCTTAATGGCCCACCCATTAACAAAGGGGTGGGTGAGTTTCCTCCTTCGGGGTGAGTTTCTACTCAATTTGCCTATTTTCCGAGGCTACAATTTTCTAGGAGGGGGGTGGGTGCTAACGTCTACAGTAGTTAATTACCTAATATCTGATTAGTAATCAGTGATTTAGGAATTTAATTGACAGTGTGTTAGTCATTACCTGGTTCATAAATGAGGCATGTTTGTGCTTAGCAAAATTATTTGAGTAGAGTCATTGGAATAACAAATTGATTGTTGATTGATGTTTCATCATAAGTAACATATTTTGGAGTATTATCTAAAACATATCAATAACATTTCTAATTACCAACATTCATAAGTTACTGTCTACCTATCACATTAACTAGCTATTGAATTGAGTAATATACTACTTGCCATGACCCTGCCGCAAAAACTCCAAAACCAAAACAAAAGACAAAAAAAT